>CM051458.1:100341387-101541387 GCA_028274465.1 Plantago ovata | reverse complement strand
ATATCTGTCAACTGTTATGAACATCTGCTGAAATTTAATGTTACTGAATCCAGGTGAAAACACTCATTGGCAAGTTGTCTAAGAAGGAAGGAACATCAAAAGCTCACCATGGAACTTTTGATGAAGATGATGAGAAGCAAATGAAGCAGAAAGTGAAATGGGAGAGTCGAGAGCCATTTCATGTCATTCCTATGGTTTACAGGTATCATGTACTACTATTTACTCTGTAGTCTATTCAGATTTCAGAATGTACCTAGAGGTTTTAAGACACTGCGAATATTATTTCAGAGAGTTACAGGTTCAAGCAGATTGCGGAGAAGCATTGGAGAGGGACTGGCACTCCAAGCTGTATTATTACCAAAGTAAATACCCACAAGAAGCTGCAGAATTCAAGATTCTCCTTGAGGGTGGATTGCTTCCAGGATGGGAGAAATCCTTACCGGTAGGATATTCTTACCAAGTTACTAGTTTGCATTGGAAGTTGTTGTTTCACTTATCTGTAAACATATGATGTTGGTATAACTAATGCAGCATTAGTACTTTAGAACCCCAAGATTAATGGAGAAATTTCAATTTATCAGGCTTGGTCTACCTCAGATCCTCTAGATGCGACTCGAGGATACTCTGAGAAGTGCTTAAACCACCTTGCAAAAGTACTTCCAGGCCTAATAGGTGGAAGTGCAGATCTGGCTTCATCCAACAAAGTCCTTTTACATGAACACATGGACTTCCAGCCTGATTCTCCATGGGGCCGAAACATTCGTTACGGAGTTCGAGAACACTCCATGGCAGGAATATCGAACGGCCTTGCATTGCACGGCAGCGGTTTGATACCGTTTGCAGCCACGTTCCTGATCTTCTCCGACTACATGAAAAACTCCATCCGCTTATCGTCCCTAAGCCACGCCGGAGTCATATACATCTTAACTCACGACTCAATTGGGCTAGGTGAAGATGGGCCCACACACCAACCCGTCGAGCAGCTTGCTGGCCTTCGTGCCATCCCACGCTTGTTACTCTTCCGACCAGCTGACGGCAATGAGACAGCTGGAGCATACAGAGTTGTTGTATCTAACCGGGATGTGCCAAGCGTGATAGCATTGTCAAGGCAGAAAGTCGCAGCACATGTTCCCGGAACCTCAGCAGAAGATGTAGAAAAGGGAGGCTACATTGTGAGTGACAATTCGGATGGTGAGACATTACCGGAGATTATACTGATTGGCACCGGATCCGAGCTTTGTCTGTGCGAAGGAAGTGCTAGTGCTTTGAGGAAAGAAGGGAGGAGAGTGAGGGTGGTTTCGCTCGTGTGTTGGAGGCTTTTCGACATGCAGGATACATCGTATAAGGAACACGTCTTGCCTTCCAGTGTGACGAAGCGTGTCAGCGTTGAAGCCGGTTCACCAATGGGCTGGAGGGAGTACGTGGGGAAGGAAGGTGTGGTTGTTGGTTTTGAACAATTTGGAGCAAGTGGTGCTTATTTGGATACATTCAAGAAGTTTGGTTTTACAGAGGAGAACATTACCAAGGTTGCAAAGGAACTGCTTTCCAAGTAAATGAAGTTGAGGCCTAGAGGCTTGGAGTTATATCTTGTAACACATTTGGCTTGTATGTTTGGATCTTAACTGGAATCAGTGAACTTCTGTATGAATGTAGTTTTAAGCTGATGGAAATAAATTACTTCATAAAGTTGACCTCAAATTAAGCCGATGTTCTCTTTGCCATGAAACTAATCGGAATCAGAGCCAGGTGCCTATTTTACTTGGTTGTTTTCCGCATGTGTACCATAAAAAATTCAAAATAATTAAGTTTAGAAAGATCGACTTTCTACACCCGTGATCTCTCTACTCCGACCGGAGATGATAAGTTGAACAAGCGGTGTTGCCTAAAATCATGCAGGTCAAGCATTTCGGTCGCAGTGAAAGGATGGACTCATCTTTTCAACGAGGACACGACTGATTGGAAAGCATTCTGTGGTTTGGGAATTTAACTTCATTCGTTTTATCCTTTGCATATTGACTGACCGTTGGAAAAACCTAAGTAGATGGAAATAAATAAACATCAAGGAAAAATTGTTCAAGTCATTTCGGTTAATGGTCGAATTCCTCCTAACAGTTAACGGTCGAATTCCTCCTGACGGTTAAATACACTTTTCGGTTTATAATTCAGATATCAATGACTCACTAGAAATAAACAGAAGCTTTGCCAAAAAAAACTCTAAACCAAAATAACAACATCTATTATTACACATTATAAAGGAATAATAAAAAATATTAAAATTATAGTATAAATTATAAAAATATGAGAATTCTATATATGAAATATATTAAATAATAGATAATATAAATATGCCCAAAATTAACAAACAATTCTAAATAAAATAGCATATCACAGATTTATTTGAATACTATATAATCATTAACAAAATATTTAAAAAGTACATGAAGTTATGCCAAAAATTTATTTCGTGTCTATATATAATTTTTTATTTTTAACTAATGTTTTTAATTTGCAATAGTTTTATTTCAAACATACCTATATTTAATTAGAATAAATTTTGTAAAACTTTTTGTATATTTATATTATCAATGTTTTTTTGTTCTACCTTTGGTAATTTTCTAATGATTTTTCAATTTATTCTGTAATTTATTATATTTTTTATTTTTTATTATGCATTATTTTATAATCTCTAATAATTTTAATAATTAAAAGTTACTATATTTTTTTATAATTTTCTTAATTTTTATAAATGTTTAATAGATTTTATATAAAAATATAACTTTACTAATTTGCATATATTGAAGGAACCCTATATTTATTGAATATAGGGAGAGTGAGATGCACTCTCCAGTTGGTTGGGAGCAAGTGTCCATAGTTTTAGACAACACAAGATGCATCCATACAATTTTGAAAATATTAGGTACACTTTTACACGTTTCAAAAAACAAAAGTACAAGGTACATTATGCACTATTGCATTACGTGATATATATATATATATATATATATATATATATATATATATATATATATATTTGAGCAACGTGGAGTCCAATTATGCAGCTCTCTGTGTGCTTCAAAGCCACGTAGCTTTGATCAAACCTCGAAATCAATACAATTTGAAGCACACAGAGAGCTGCAAAGTTGGACTCTACGTGTATTTCTGTATTTGTAGTAACAATATTTGAGCAAGGAGTCCGGACTCTACGTGTATTTCTGTATTTGTAGTATCAATATTTTGAGCAAGGAGTCCAATTTTGCAGCTCTCTTTGCAATATTGGACGCCACGTAGAGTCCAATGATGCAGCTCTTTGTGTCCAACTTTCATCATCAACATATTGATACTACAAATACAGAAATACTCCATTTCTGCACAATCTTCTGTAATCCTATGATCAAAACTCGAAATCAATACAACGCAACACAACACAATGGCTATGTCTTCTCTTCTCTTCAAACCTACAATCTTCCCAGTAACCCACTCCCTAATCTCCAAAGACAACCAATACAAACAATCATGGAAACAAGAGCTACAGAACACTTTTCTACTAGACTATGACCTCAAAAACGACCAAGATGACGATGACAAGTTCCAAGAAGTAGTGGATAATAGGTGTGTAGATAACATAAGGATGCTGATTGTGGATACTGTGCAAACTGCCAAAGCAGGGCATCCTGGAATGGCCCTGGGAATGGCAGGAATCGGGTATTTCTTGTACCGGCATGCCATGAGGTACAATCCCAGAAATCCAAAGTGGTTTAACAGGGATAGGTTCGTGCTTAGTGCTGGACATGGCTGTTTGCTTCAGTATGTTTGCCTTCATCTTGCTGGCTTTCACTCTGTTAAGGTAATTTATTACTATTTCATAATCCATTAGTGTTTTAATGTCTTTTAATTACTTATTCAATTCAATTCTTTGCCTTTTTAATACTTTCCGTAAGAAATGATTAAATGATTGCCGCTTAAATAAGTTGTACACTAGGGATTCGGATTGTACCTTTTTGTTATGTACCATTAGTTGGTTTTATCATTTAATTCTTTTGTAAATTAAACTATCTATTCATTATGCGAAACTTACTACTATTGTATCTTTCATTCCGGTTTATTCGAGCTCCTCTGAATTGGACATCACTAAGGCTCCACCTTTGCACTTGAAATTTATACTTAGATACTTCAAATAAGTTTAGTCGTGTTTGGTTCAGCCTAATCTTCGTGCCATATTGCTATATGTGACTTTTATTTATGCATAGAGTACTTTTTGATGAGGTCTGTGACTTGTAGAAATGTGAGGAATTGTCGCGTTATGTACAAGGAATAGGTTGTTTAGTTATGCTTCATCTGATCAAATCAAAACCCTGCATCATGTCCATTATGTATTGAAATTTCAGATTGAAGACTTAAAACGATTGTGCAAACTTGGCAGTCAGACACCGGGGCACCCAGAGAACACACTGACGGAAGGAATCGAAGTCACAACAGGTAGTAAACTTTCTGGTTTATACTACGTACTTTGCCAGTATATGCTGGTTGCTAGTAGTAAACTTTCTTTTCACTGCCTGTAGGCGGTTGTTGTTGAGTATAATTAAATAGTAGCTGATTAAGTACTGAGACTGCATTTTTCACCAGGGCCTCTTGGACAAGGTGTAGCCAACGCAGTTGGTCTTGCACTAGCAGAAGCTCACCTAGCTGTTAGGTTCAATAGACCTGATGTTTCAATTGTAGACCATCGGACGTAAGCTAAAACTAGTTCTCCTAATGTTTCATAGCCAAAATAATGAATATAAGTTCATTATTGGTATAGCTATTAAAATTGGTTTTTCTATTGTAACACAGGTACTGTATTATGGGCGATGGATGTGCTATGGAAGGCATAGCACATGAAGCCGCGTCATTAGCTGCGCACTGGAAGCTCAGTAAGCTCACATTGATCTACGATGATAACAATAGTACTGGTGACGGTCCAACAGACGTCTCATTCACCGAGAATATATCACAACGTTTTAAGGCATTGGGTTGGAATACAATAACTGTGGATGACACACATGGAAACATGGGATCATTCAAGAATGCACTCCTTGCTGCTTACAAGGAGACCCAAAGACCAACTTTTATTAGGGTATATATATATATATATAAAGATCTGATTAGGAAAAATGTCGGACAGTACTGCTAAAGGTCCAGTAACTCGCTAATAGTCGTAGTTTGTCCTTCACATGTTCTTTGTTCTGACAAGTTGTTCAATCATTCTAGTAGTACGTTGGACTTCTTAAATTGTCGACATATTGGGGTTTTAGGCCATGATTCTCTGAATCCACAGATCTGTAGCTTGTTGTTAAGTGCATATCTGTCAACTGTTCTAAACATTTGCTGAAATTTAATGTTATTGAATTCAGGTGAAAACACTCATTGGCAAGTTGTCTAAGAAGGAAGGAACATCAAAAGCTCACTATGGAACTTTTGATGAAGATGACGAGAAGCAAATGAAGCAGAAAGTGAAATGGGAGAGTCGAGAGCCATTTCATGTCATTCCTATGGTTTACAGGTATCATGTAGTACTATTTACTCTGTAGTCTATTCAGATTTCAGAATGTACCTAGAGGTTTTAAGACACTGCGAATATTATTTCAGAGAGTTACAGGTTCAAGCAGATTGCGGAGAAGCATTGGAGAGGGACTGGCACTCCAAGCTGTATTATTATCAAAGTAAATACCCACAAGAAGCTGCAGAATTCAAGATTCTCCTTGAGGGTGGATTGCTTCCAGGATGGGAGAAATCCTTACCGGTAGGATATGCTTACTAAGTTACTTGTTTGCATTGGAAGTTGTCGTTTCACTTATCTGTAAACATATGATGTTGGTATAACTAGTGCAGCATTAGTACTTTAGAACCCCAAGATTAATGGAGGAATTTCAATTTATCAGGCTTGGTCTACCTCAGATCCTCTAGATGCGACTCGAGGATACTCTGAGAAGTGCTTAAACCACCTTGCAAGAGTACTTCCTGGCCTAATAGGTGGAAGTGCAGATCTGACTTCGTCCAACAGAGTCCTTTTACATGAACACATGGACTTCCAGCCTGATTCTCCATGGGGACGAAACATTCGTTACGGAGTCCGAGAACACTCCATGGCAGGAATATCGAACGGCCTTGCATTGCACGGCAGCGGTATAATACCGTTTGCGGCCACGTACCTGATCTTTTCCGACTACATGAAAAATTCCATCCGCTTATCGTCCCTAAGCCACGCCGGAGTCATATACATCTTAACTCACGACTCAATTGGGCTAGGTGAAGATGGGCCCACACACCAACCTGTTGAGCAGCTTGCTGGTCTTCGTGCCATCCCACACTTATTACTGTTCCGACCAGCTGACGGCAATGAGACAGCTGGAGCATACAGAGTCGCTGTATCCAACCGGGATGTGCCAAGCGTGATAGCATTGTCAAGGCAGAAAGTCGCAGCACATGTTCCCGGAACCTCAGCAGATGATGTCGTAAAGGGAGGCTACATTGTGAGTGACAATTCGGATGGTAAGACATTACCGGATATTATACTAATCGGTACCGGATCTGAGCTGTGTTTGTGTGACGGTACTGCAAGTATTTTGAGGAAAGAAGGGAGGAGAGTGAGGGTGGTTTCGCTCGTGTGTTGGAGGCTTTTCGACATGCAGGATACATCGTATAAGGAACACGTCTTGCCTTCCAGTGTGACGAAGCGTGTCAGCGTTGAAGCCGGTTCGCCAATGGGCTGGAGGGAGTACGTGGGGAAGGAAGGTGTGGTTGTTGGTGTTGAACAATTTGGAGCAAGTGGTGCTTATTTGGATACATTCAAGAAGTTTGGTTTTACAGAGGAGAACATTACCAAGGTTGCAAAGGAACTGCTTTCCAAGTAAATGAAGTTGAGGCCTAGAGCGAGGGTTATATATTATCGAAGTACAAGCATACTATACAGTCTCTGTGTAATTTAACTAGGATTTTGTCTAAAGATAGTATAATAAGTACATCGTATTAGCCTTATTTGGGTAAGTGGTTCAGAGTTGAATGTGGTACTATTATTTCTCCAAACCACTAGCTGCTCAACAACTAGTTTTCATGTTTACCATTTTAGTAGTAGCTGCTGACAGAATTGTGGAACATACATACAAGAAAAAGAAAAGAGTTCTGCAACAATGGCACTGAAGCAAAGATTTGGTTTTCTGTTTGTGTTATGTGTGTTAATGGTGATGATGATGATGTTCAACTTGAAGGGATGTGGAGCACAAAGTCCAGAGTGTGCGAAATACTGCATGGATGTATGCATGGGGCTAAACAAAGCGTCAACAAGAACGTGTTTACCTGCTTGTGAAGGCTATTGCGAACAAATTCATAACAAGATTTCTACTACTCATTAGATCCAGTTGTTCAACTATCTGGATAAGTAGTTGTTAGATTAGTTTTACAATTAACAATGATGTAAAACCGGTTCGTCTTACGCTTAAGTGATCTAGCTGGTCGTAGCACGTTTTGATTATTGCTTCTTTTCTCATTTTTTCTTTGGGACTTGTAGCTAATTTTGACATTTCCATATTAGATTTTCAAAGTTTACACATTTTCAGATCAAGAACACTTGGAAACTTTTAATTATTCAAAATTTTACATTTATCCAAATTCAAGAAATTCTTCCCGTTTTAAATTTTACATTTTCAAAACTAAAGAACTATTGGAGACCTTAATGATCATTTCGTGTTCTAAAACATCACATTAAACAGCATAGTAGTATAGTACTTGGAATAATCCAGTAATAATAACTACTAAATACACAAAAGAACTTCAAGGATAGGATTGAACATTGAGACACATAAAATCTGAAATTAAAAACAACGAAATATATAGTTTCTAAAATCCCAAAACATAAACATAAACATAATCTGCTTGCTATATGACAGAAAACCTCAAGGATAGATTTGAACATTGAGAGAGACACAAAATCTATTATAGGTTCTAAAATCCCACGCAGAGGCCAAAAACGCAATAACTTAAAGCAGCAGAGTTTATGAATATAATCAAAAGGAGACACAAAGCTGCCCTGATCATGTGACAGAGCTTCGTCCCACGAGTAGCTTCCCGTCATTCTTGCTCCATGTCACTCTTGCTGGAACACTCTCCAGCATCCCTGTGACAGTACTATGGGTCTGCACGAAGATAAAAGCTTGGAGAATACGAGTAAAAGTAGTGGGCCTCCATCTGTCGATTAGCGAGTTCCGCAATCTTAGTACTCGTCTTCTGATGAGCATCATAGGAGTAGAGAGAATGCACAAAGAGAGTTCCACTTTCGCAATCTGCAAAGACGAGGTTTCCATCTTCTTGTGATACTGCAACATTTTTTAATTCCTGTCTAGATATGCTGCTCTTCAGTATCACGTCTTTAGTCCAAGACTCTGAGACTCCATACTCTTGCATTGTCCATATAGTAATCTCTGGCGTATAGCTACCATCGTAGTTCCTCGAAAGATAGTCACCGTAGTAGCTGATCAAGCTGAACCGATTGTTCAATGCCCTCATCTCTACAAACTCCTTAACCAAAGTAACCTTAGGCGGTGCTGGAATTCGACCAGGGTCTTCGTCAGCAAGATCAAACGTATGTAAGAAGTTGGGCAGTACAATCTCAGGAACCCAATGAAGCACCCCGTTAAAATCACATACGCCCGACTCTTTACCCAATCGCCCGAGTGAGACAGACAAACTTCTCCAACTGTGAAAATCTCACACCGCCTAGACCGTTGTTCTTTCAACTCCAGAACATATCTGAGCACCTTAATACTACCCTGAGTGAAACTGATAAAGTATCTAACATCTTTCTCAGTAGCTACTTAACCATATCTCCATCTCCCATAATCGGATTAGTAATGTAAACAGTGTCATGCTTCTCATACTGTTTTTTCAAGCATATGAAACCACTGCACGAGCCTATAACAGTGAAACTAGAGAAGGAATCAGGGAGAGTTTCTACTTTCTAGCATCCTTTGAAATTGCAACAAATCGTCATGTTGAGCACCATAATCAGGGTACTCATCAAACCAACCAGGGATTGAATAGGGTACAATTTGAGTTGGTATGTAATCATCATCAATAACAGCACCAGCACCCTTGTGAGGAATTTCAAACAAATAGAGATGATACATAGACTCCTCTGGAGCGATATCGAAATACAAGAGAGGCGTATGTTTAGAGTTTTTGGCATAAAAGACAGAGAAATCAGGATCGGAGATGAGTTTACGCCATGATTTGCAAACAGATCTGCAGCTTCTGATATCTTTGATAGGGAACCTGGATAGAATTTCATGTACGTGATACAGAGAGCGGAAACCCTAAAATGTGATTAAATGTGATTTGCATTTTTTCTCCATATCGCTCGCTCAATTGAAGAAGATGATTCTGGGACTGGGAGGATATAATGTTGGCTGTTTGGAGACACTTTTCCTCTTTTCCTGTTTGGCTTTAGATAAGCCCTACTACCAAAAAAAACAACAAGGGGAGATTCCGATTATATATAGTTGCAGTGCTTTTGGAAAAGGGAAGCGTTGGTGGGTTTATTGCTGCTGGTACCGTAAGACCAAGGTACTGTATTGGAAGAAATGAATGTTAAGTTATGAAGTAGAGGTTCCCCAGACTGGAGCTATGGCGCAGTAAGCGAGTGTTGACTTTGGAATTAATAAGGGCCTGATTGCTTAGTAGGAGTATATAGAGTATAATATACCAAAGCTCAAAGAAACAAACAAACAAAGTGGACATAATAAAAAGAAAAAGAGAAAAAATAAATAATAGTAATATATTGCATAACACCTTATTAGATGGGTCTTATGCTTATAATATTATAATAGTAATAATAAACAATTTTGAACATGTAATTATTATTTGTACACACTTTTTTTTTTCTTTTCTTTTTTACAAATCAAATAACAGCACGTATTAACGGTTTACCAAGCAGAGGCGATTGATTCATATCTAGGTTTTGTTCCGTTAGCGTATCATCTATTACGAAATTTCAATGCATGGATGTAGACGATGCCAACGCTCGGTCGTCGATGGATGTAGATGATGATGCCACGATCGTTCCGGATTCGGGAGGGACGAGGATGAAGCGTAAGGAGAATCCCGAGGCGGCAAAAATATATTCTAGAGGGGGCAAACTTGCAATTCCGAAACATATATCAAAAGTGAAAAATAAATAAATAAATAAAATTGTATGTATGCCTGGCTACCTCTTAATTCTTTGGTTCCACTGTTTTTTAATTACACTACCTGTTTGTTTGTCAAAGATTTATTTACACTAGCGAGCTAGCCTGCACTTGGTATGTTCCAAGGGTTGTCAAAGATTGATTTTAAACATGTATGCTTGCTTGCTTGTTTACCCAACTCAATTTGTTTGGCTGATGGCAAATTTTATGTCCTTACCGTATATATTCCATGTTAGCCATTGCCACGGACAGATTCCCATGATAACAAGTTGTATGTACATGGCTTACCACTTGACAAACTAATTACATTGGGACATGGAATATACTGTATTTGCAGTATTCAATCAAGTCTATTCTTATATATATTAGGAATAAAGGAACTACATGATCTCTACTTATTAATCAGTCAATGGTGCTTCTTAATTCATGCATGCAGGATCCATATTTACAACTCACTGGTCCTTTGTGTCCTCCTTATTTTTTCGCCCCGTTGACCTGTACCGCATACAAGCCAGACTGATAATGAAGGGCACTACTCCATCTGACGACAAATATCTGGGCATAAGATTGGATGTGGGCGTTGACTATTACAACGATTATCTGTGCGCGGATGATGTATCTAATTGCTGTAAGGAAGCCTTATTGCTGCCCCCTGGCAATCCCGGCTTCTTTCTGGAGATGACATATGGCATTGTCACCCACAGTGTTGTGGCCACTATCTCCATGAAGCTTGATAATGGCAGCAGCCAACAGGATCTGGAACTCAAAGGCTACCATTTTACTGCACGTATTGGCGACAAGGAGCCGCCGCAATTGGAGGAGATTGTGCTACTCGATTCCAGAGATGGGAAGGGGGCCGCTGAACTTGATGAGGAACGCAAGTTTAAGCTCTCACGCAATACTATTTGTGTTGAGAAGAATAGTCATCTCATTTTTCATGTAGAGCATAATGAGATTCCTCAAAAGGTGACATTCCTCCATGCAGCCGAGGATGGAGAAGAAGAGCAAGAAGCTAAACTCAGCTCGGGCACGATAACAGTCAAAGTCAAATGGTCGCCCTATTATGAACTGTTAGGGAAAACAATGTGATGTACGCGCTCGATCAATCTATGTTTTTTCGCCTCTTCAATCTTCTGGTATATTCAGGCTCTCTCTCCTTTTCTAACCCTGGCTCTATTTTGTTTACAAGCAGCAGAAGAGAACAGGTCTCTTTTCTGGACTCTTTTTTCAATTCCTCTTCTTCTTGGATGATGATAATTTCATTCTTTGAAACACTTTCCACAAATCTTGCTGCAATTTCCACAAAACACTTTTGTGTGTATGTGTGTACGCAGATCTTTTGATTTCAATTTTCAAGTTACATAGACTTCTTAGATTTAGAGTTACAGAGTTACCAATGAGTGATGCATAATTGAAGCTTAAATTGGTATGGAATTTAGTTCTGAATCTGTTTTCCCAAACATAAATAGTGAATCTCAAGTTAGTATAAAGTGATAAATTGTGATTGTAAGCCTCAAGTAGATGATTTATACATGATGATGATTCACTTTTGGACCGTACATTATGGTTCCGGAGTTCAACTGTTTTATTATGTGAATTTGTAGTTCTTTCTGTCCTTCACAGCTCCAAGTCTAACTCATTTTCATTCATGCTAAAGAGTGCCCGAAATCACTCGAGTATCCTAGCACATTTTGTTTATTGCTTTCTTTTCTCATTTTCTTTGGGACTTGTAGTAGCTAGTTCTGACATTTTCATATTAGGATTTCTCATGGTAACTTGGATTTTCAGAGTTCACACATTTTCTGATCAAGGACACTTGGAAACTTTCAATTAATTTTACATTTATCCAAATTCAAGAAATACTTCACATTTTAAATTTTACATTTTCAAAACTAAAGATCAATTGGAGACCTTATGATCAATCGTGTTCTGAAATTCTCTTCAAGGCACTGCTTGCCTGAAGCCCCAAGGAAAATTTCAGTATGAATCAAAGACGCCAATTGCAAAAACACTTGACTTCCCGACATAAGATGTGCTACTCCCGTAGTGTCCAGTAGCCTTACCAGACATTTTACGACTCCAAGCAACAGACTGGGCCGACTAGTATTAGTGAACATGCGATGATGAAGTGTATTGTTATAAGACTAGTAGTAATTAAATTCACAATGCCACATCTTTTTTACTATATACTGTATATCTATAACATCATAAACACACAGAGTGCATTTTGCGAGAGTACAAAATACATTATGACATCACAGCACGCATTATATTAACCAAGACCACGAAAGAAAGATACAAAGACGACAAAAGCACCACAACATACGCACACGGAAACAGAAAACCTTATTCGATCAGCCAAATACTCCGCCACTAAATTACTCTCAAAACACCAGTGCTCAACCGTTGATGACAGCTCCACCGTTCGGGTGGAGCACCTGGCCCGCGATGTAAGACGAGTCCACATTCGAGGCCAAAAACACATAACATGGTGCAACCTCACTTGGCTGGCCCGCCCTCTTCATCGGCACTTCCTTCCCAAACATCTTAATCTTCTCTTCGTTGAAAGAAGCCGGAATTAGTGGCGTCCATATAGGCCCCGGAGCTACACCGTTAACTCGAATACCCTTCTCCACGAGCTGAAGTGCCAGTCCTCGTGTGAACGCAACTATCGCTCCCTTTGTAGAGGTGTAATCTAGCAAGCTCGCGTTTCCCTTGTACGCGTTGATCGATGTAGTGTTGATTATTGAGCTACCCTCCTTCATATGCTTCAGTGCATGCCTAAATCAACAATACATCTATATAATTTATAAAAAATAAATTATAACGCTAAGATGTAATTATCTATACTGATCTGAGCTAAACATACCGATTGATTGTATGGACATAATTAAATATGAACTAAATTGAAATTTTTTCACACAAATCAAACAAACAGGATGCCTATCACTTTGACAAAATATCTATCGAAGTTCTAATAAATACTTGGACCTAGAAAAGGTAGTGAATTAGCTAAAGTGGAATAAAACTGAACCTGGCCATGAAGAAATAGGAGAAGATATTAGTCCGGAACACCCTCTCGAGCCTCGGCTCATCGATCTCCTCAACCGAACCCGCCTCGTACTGTTCTGCCGCATTGTTCACTAGAATATCTATCCGCCCATAGTTGTTAACAACTTCCTCCACAACCCTCCGACAATTATCATCATATCCAAGATCCGCCGCGACGGCCATCGGGTTCTTAGCATCGTTATGTTTCACCTCCTTGATCATGGCCAGTGTGTCGCTCGCATCCTTGTCTTCCCGACCCTTGACATAAGTAAAAGCCACAGTTGCTCCTTCCATCGAAAAAGCGTGGCACACTGCTCGCCCTATGCCTGAATCTCCTCCCGTCACTAGTGCCACCTTTCCCTGCACAATTTTCGAAATACGACATTAATTTATATCAGGATCATTAGTACAGAGAACTGAACTTGGTGGATGAAATTACTGTACGTATACGTACCACTAGCTTGTTGGCAGGTCTGTAGTGAGGGTTAATGAACTCAGGAGATGGGTCCATGACATGCTCCTGGCCTGGCTGAGCCTCTTGCTTGTGTACTCCTTGACCATCACGAGACGCCATATTGTTGTTTTTTGGTAATTAAAATTTATTGAGACTGTAAATCTGATGAGACTATTAGATTAGAATAAGTGTGTGTGAGAGATATGGATGTTGATATGGGGTTTATAAAGGTGGAAGAAACATATATACGTAGCCAAGGTGAGATGATAAAGATAGATGATTGTTGTGTATGTAATTTGATTTGTATCGGTGGTCTAATAATCTACGTGGCGGTGGAAATGAGCTGAGTAATGTACGTGTTCATTGATAGCGTTATGCTGCGGACACGTCGACTTAGAAGGGAACTTGTTTGTGTGCAATTCACATTTGTGTCCATTTATCATAGTTATCGACTATTGCATGCATGGTTCGTTCGATCGAGCCTTTCTTTCGATTGATTATGGTTACACTATAAGAGTAGTCTGATCGTAGTGGCTTAACGTACGGTTGTAGTTGTAATAATATATTTATTTATACAGTGTATATTTAAGTTATTATTAGAAAATGCGCTGTGTAAAGCGTAATTTTATAAAATATTGTTGTTTTTTATTAAATAATGTACTGAAATGAATTGATTTAATATATAATCTTCACATAATGACTTCAAACGTAACCAAAAAATAATTAATTGAATAATTGAACATAACATAAATGGTGTCCTATAAATGTATATGGCTTTTGTAGTTATGCAATGAATAGTATTGAATTGAACGATATTAGACGTACGAAAGCTTTACTTGCCATATTGAAGTAGTCCAATCCGAGTTCGTATTTTCCAGTACGTACTTGTAATACGATCTCAAGTGCAGTTGTATCTTGAAAATTGTTCGTCAGATACTGTAAGTACCGAGTGCAGGACGAATAAAGTTTTAAGAAGAAAGGGCTACCCTCGACTCTGCAGATTTTCTTGTTCTTTTTCCGGTGTTAGATACTATGTTGTTCGTACTACCCACCCGACACATTACTCCTTGTTTTGCTGACTAGCCTTCGTGTTTGTGTGAAAAGCACAATTCAGGGATTGGGGATTTGGATACTTTTTTGTCATTTGAAATCTGAATTCAATTTACTCGGTGGCCGGCTTTTTATGATTAAGATTTCTAATGTAATTTAGTTTCCAAAGAAGCTTAACTAAGCCATTACGAGGCTCTAGCAGTGAAGCAAAGCTTTGGTGTTAAATGCAATATATAAGTGTTTGCATTCTGCCGTTAGAAAAAATCTGTTAATTTGAGCCGTAGACAATTACTCGAGGAACTGGCATAAGCTATGGATTTATGCAGTTAAACGCACATAATTGTTGATATAGTTGGTTCAAGCATAGGCATAAGCATTGGTGTTTTTTCCTTAAATTGTTGTTCTCTGTGTGTGTTTGGAAGAATGGCAGGTTCAAAAGATGCAGTATGTTTTTGCGAAAATTCTGAAGGTAATGCGAACTGATTTTCATGGTTAAAAGTTCTTCATGAAATTTTATTGATGGTTAGACACTCCATTTCTAACACTCATTATGCACCAATTTGGTAGATATTCTTTCACGGTTCTAAAAGAATAAATGCTTGGATCTGAATGATAACTTTGCAATAGCCTGTGGTTTTTCACTTGCACAGTTATAACACCACTTAGCTTTTTTCATGTTCCTTTTTCTCCGTGAACCGGCCATCTAATTTCATACTCATTAATTCCAATCATTTTTTCACGTTTGTTTTTGTTGATTTTTTTTTTGTGCTCCGTTTGACGTCCGTTTACTCCTATGCTATAACGAAAAATTAATTTATGAAAATATTGTATATCTACTTTCATTATATAATTTCATCAATTATTTTTTCGTTAACATTTAGTATTTATTAGAGGTCAAACGAGGTTAAGAAAAAGTCAGCAAAACAAACGTAAATAATTCACTAGGACGGAGAGAGTACTTCAAATGTAACTTCAAAGTGGGTTATTTCGTGCTATATTTACTTTATATCAATGGGTGTATAAAAATTATCCCAATCTCGTATCTTACTTAAGTTCATCTAGTACGTCGGTTAAGGTCATGTTTCGAAGATCATTTTACCCCAGGTTTTGATGCTATCGGTGGTTGGTGTATTTTGTAATATGGTATGGCATGCTCAACCTCGACATGCTTGTTTTCGTTTCTTTTCGAGGTCACTCCTTGAGGGAAGTCATTAGGTTGTACATAAGTTTAGAGAGTCATATGGCAAGTTTTGTGATACTCTTGTACTTGAGTCTTGTATTCTGTTTCCTTGATAATCCATTATCGTTTCATGTTTATCTCCTTTTCCTTATTTTCTTTTGGTAATCCTCACTAAGTCATTGTGGCTTAACCTCTTTCTTGTTTCCCTTTGTTTCCCCAGGGTAAGCAAGTTGAGTTCGCATGAAAGCCTTGTGTGTGTATACTAGTATCGCTATTGTAGTTTGACCCTTGTCCTGTTATAAATAAGAATAGTGTGGTTGTGTGAATCACTGGTGGCGGTCGACATAGGTTCCTATCTTATTTTGATATTTTGGATACAGTCTTAAGCAACCGTGCACTTGGACTTTGCAGTTTTCTAAACTTCCGGGCTTATAACCTAAACTTAAGTTCACTTGTGATATGTATGTAAATTAGTATGTTAGTTATTCTAGTTTCAATACCTTTCAGGCCACTGGTGTCGATTCTAGTTTCTTTCCAATGTAACGTCGATTTAATAAAGTTGTGTGCTTCCTAGTCCAAACGTTACAGAATATATTAGAAAACATTAAAATATAAAACCACCCAAAGAGTGAAATAAGAGCTCCAATATGACAACAATGCCATGCCAATGGCAGTAGTGTGATTCATCGCCTCATTACCTCATCGATTAAAGGAAGTAGCCTTCGAAGAAAGTTTGGTACACTTATAATTCACCAAATACATATATAAGTCCAAGACTAGAATGACAAGTCCGTGTTGTTTGTTTATTTATTTATTTTTATTTGAACTATGAAATTTATTCATATAACTCCGGAACACAATACTACAATTAAAAAATTTTGTTTGAAAAAATTACACTTTTCTACCCAAACTATTACCCAAGTTACACTTTCCTACTTAAAGTTTAAAATGTTACACTTTACTATCTAAACTATCCAATATATTACAATTTAATATCTAATTCAATACTTATTAGTTCAAAGAAATATAAAATATTCTTAAAAAGGTATAAAATGGTATAAAAATAAGAATTTATCAAATAAAATATATTAATATTATTGGAATATAAGAAACAGAAGATTTAAGAAAAAACTTGTTTATATAATTAATGTTTTAATACTTACACCTATTTGGTTTTTAAAAATATCGAACTTTAAACAACTAAATAGTAAAAAATAATAGTTAGCTTCTTTAATTATTGAATAGAAATTATAATTACATTTAAATATTAATATACTTTGTTTTTTTTATTATTTAGATTAATATTTTATTTAATTCAAACCTTAAAAATTGTTAAATATTCTTTCAAAATTATTTATATACAAAGAAAAATTAAATGTTTATTTATTAGTATTATAATATATTGTTAATTATTATTATTATTTTAATTATTTTGTTGGTAATTATTATATTTCCAAAGATAAATAAACAAAAGATATAAACTTTCTACTAATAATTATACCTAAAAAAGTAGCATAAATGTTTCACAATTAATATAATTTAATAAATTTAATTTTAAAATGTAATATTTATATTTTTCCTGATTTTGTTTCATTTTAAATATTGAATTAGATATTAAATTGTAATATATTGCATAGTTTAGATAGTAATCTGAAAGCGTATTTTTTCCTTTCTGTTTTTTTTTTTCAAATTCGAGAGACTTAGTCTTCCGGGAAAATGCTTAGATCTAGAGCAAGCGGTCGGTACCAATTTTGATAGCAAAATCAATGAGCCCCAATCCAATATAAGATCAATGATCATTACGGAGTCCATATATAAGAGTGGTCTAACACTTCATTTTAGCCCATAATTTGTGTTGCCTTAAATTTTTAGGGTTTTTACTACCTTTTTTTGTTGCAACAGCGAGTTTCCAAATCCTATTTACATTTGCTTCTTTGATTATCCCATGACCAATCAACCTCTTCTTCCCTTTTCTTCGACACTAAACCCCAAAAATTAGCAGAAAGAAATACAAATTAGTTGATATAAAGTCGTCATGTCCGGTGTACATGTCTGCCACTTTAAACCCCAAACTCTCCCTAAATTTCGATAGAAACCCTCACTCCGATACCGCCCTAAATGTCCAATAATTTTTCATCAAATTTTCAAACTTCTTACTAATAGTCCAAACGTTTTCGAATCTGAAAATTTTCCTACCAAAATTAATCTTAGTGCCGTTATCCACTAAATAGGATTATGGGAAACATTGCAAAATTCCTAAAAGTAGGTCAGTAGCATTTGAGGATACTAGTAAAATGTTCATAAAAAAATTAATATTATATTATAATGTTACGTGTAAGATATCATACAAATTTTATTAAAATACACTCAACTATAATTGTGTATCGAAGTTAACGATATTTTTTAAGTTATTCAAATTAACATCATTCGAAATAAAAAATTAAGAAAATAATTTTAAAAAAATCAATGAGTCGTCGTTGTTTTATCCAAATCTAACACATTACATAATTTTGGACATTGTCATCTATTTTATTAATTAATATATTAGAGAATTGGTAATTATGGTTAGTCTTTTATTTTTAAATTTTTATTCGGTGGGTCAAAATCAATTGAATGGTTAAAATTAATTGAAATGGTGTCTCAATTACCATTTATGTGTTTGCTTTTATAGATGTATAGATAAGCATTAATCTAGGCCATTGTTAGATGTATGCACGATCTAGCTAGGCTAATGGTGACATAACCCACGCCAAAATTTCTAAAAGACCAAGTAAATTTTATAACAATGACGTAGACCTATTGTTTTTAGAACTTCTGTCTTTAAACCTTTGCTGCTGCATTTGCTTATTCCCTTGCTTTGAAAAAGTCTTAGTGACATCTTTACGACGATCCTATTCCTCCTCCTCCGAGTTCCGCAAAAGCAACAAAAATACTTATCATATCTGCAATACCTTCGAGAGTGATTACATATTTGTGACTGTATAATCGAGCTTGCACGCCAGACCACCCTTCCGCATTCTTAAGTTTCTTTTTCGGTAAGACAAAAGATACTTTTTTCCAGCCGTGAACCTTATCTCTCAAATCACCGGGGAACGTCAGTAGGTGACCCTCTCTGCTCTCAAGCACATTAGAACGTATTCTTGGAGCTCGCAAAAACGGATGGATTCCGGAATTGAGATGATAAATTTCCACACGACATCAGTGAAGACTGATCCTGAATCCCATCCCTTTAATAAAGACTTGAAAGCATAATAAAGGGTTTCGTGAGAGTTAGCTAAATGTAGGCACATCGGTCCCTATTCCGACGGATTTGGCATGCCGAAGTCAAGGCGTTTAATTTTTTTTCCAGTAGGTCTACTGGCACGTCGGTTGTATTAAACAACCACCCACTTTTCAACTTAACACTTATAAGATAGACAGTCATATCCTCGAGTAGCAACTTGCCCCCTCCCTGGGTTTCTTGGACCGCAGCGTTATGAGCGTAAAACTTTTGTTATCCAGACGAGTCATATGGATATTGGCAACTTTCTCACCGCCATGAACTTCTATTGAAGCTGGTGATATCTCTTGATACCATTCCTGTAGCTCGTCGTACAATTTTGTGATCTCGCGAACATCATCGTCGGGGGATCGAATTTGAGTGTATGTCCTAGAAAAATCTTTCCAGACGTGACATTTAGGGCGGGATAGGAGTGAGGGTTTCGATCGAGATGGAGGGAGAGGTTGGGGTTTACAGTGGCAGACATGTACACCGGACATGACGACTTTATTTCAACTGATTTGGGTTTCTTTCTGCTAATTTTTGGGATTTAGTGTTGAACAAAAGAGAATAAGAGGTTGATTGGTCAAGGGATAATCAAAGAATCAAATGTAGGTAGGATTTGAAAACTTGCGGTTGAAAAAAAAAAAAAAGAACTTGTGTGTCAATGTAAGTGAAGAAATATATGGAAATAATGGCCGATCGGATTGGATTTTTGTGAGGTACGTAGTAAAAACCCTAAAAATTTAAGGCAACACATATTATGGGCTAAAATGAAGTGTTAGACCAATCTTATATATGGACTCCATAATGATTAGTGATCTTATATTGGATTGGGGCTCAATGATTTTACTATCAAAATTGACCGACCGCTTGCTCTAAATCAAAGCATTTTCTCGGAAGACAAAGTCTCTCGAATTTGAAAAAAAAAACAGAAAGGAAAAAATACACTTTCAGTATACTATATAAATTATGCAATATATTACAATTTAATATATAATTCAATATTTACTATTTAAAAAATTACTTAAAATGAAAAAAAAACATGAAAAATATAAATATTACATTGTAAATTAAATTTATTAAATTATATTAATTGTGAAACATTTATGCTACTTTTTTAGGTATAATCATTAGTAGAAAGTTTATATCTTTTGTTTATTTAGCTTTGGAAATATAATAATTACCAACAAAATAATTAAAATAATAATAATCATTACCAATATATTATGATACTAATAAAAAAACATTTCATTTTACTTTGTATATAAATAATTTTGAAGAATATTTAACAATTTTTAAGGTTTGAATTAAATAAAATATTAATCTAAATAAGAAAAACAAAAAAAAAAAAAAACAAAGTAAATTAATATTTAAATGTAGTTGTAATTTGTATTTCAATAATTAAAGAAGCTAACTATTGTTTTTACTATTTATTTGTTTAAAGTTCGATATTTTTAAAAAATAAATAGGTGTAAATATTAAAACATTAATTATATAAATAAGTTTTTTCTTAAATCTTCTGTTTCTTACTTATATTCCAATAATATTAATATATTTTATTTTGATAAATTCTTATTTTATAGAATTTTATACCTTTTAAGAATGTTTAATAATTATTTTAACTAATAAGTATTGAATTAGATATTAAATTGTAATATATTGGATAGTTTAAATAGTAAAGTGTAAATTTTAAACTTTAAGTAGGAAAGTGTAATAGTTTGGGTAGAAAACTGTAATTTTTCCAAACAAATTTTTTTAATTGTAGTATTGTGTTCCGGAGTTATATGAATTAATTTCATAGTTCAAATAAAATAAATAAATAAATAAACAGCACTGACTTGTCATTCTAGTCTTGGACTTATATATGTGTTTGGCGAATTATAAGTGTACTAAACTTTCTTCGAAGGCTACTTCCTTTAATCAATGAGGTAATGAGGCCATGAATCACACTACTGACATTGGCATGGCATGGCATTGTTGTCATATTGGAGCTCTTATTTCACTCTCTGAGTGGTTTTATCTTTTAATGTCTTCTAAAGATATTTTGTAACGTCTGGACTAGGAAGTACACGACTTTATTAAATCGACGTTACATTGGAAAGAAACTATAATCGACACCAGTGGCCTGAAAGGAATTGAAAGGAGAATAACTAACAAACTAGTTTACATACATATCGCAAGTGAACTTGAGTTTAGGTTACAAGCCCGAAAGTTTAGAAAACTCGAAATAGGGGTGTTCATAATCCGGTTTGGACCAGAACCGGACTGGATATTCCGGTTTTAAGCCGGACCGGATAGTTAGCGGATCGATTTCCGATCCATATAAATTATTTATTTTCAGTCCTGTTTTCGGTTAAAAACCTGTATCATCCGGAACCGAACCGGAATGGTTAATAACTTAAGATTTATAATATTAGTCTCGGGAATTATTACTTTAGTTTTAACTAATTTGTTTTCATATAGTAATAGTATTTACCTTATAAATAATTAATATACTACTATGCTTGGTAATTAGTAAACTCATAGTAGTTAGTAATTAGTTTACCGTGGTACTAGTAGTAATCATAGTCTGTCAATTTATAACTTTTGTCATCCAATTACTTTAATAATATTAAAGTTAATTAACAACAATTGTCTTAGGTAGATAGATGATGATACAAGCTACAAACCAAAGTACTAGCTAAGCTTAAGTATATGTGAAATAAAAGGTCTGCTTGTGTGTTGTTTGCATGGCAACATGCATTTGTTGCGGTATGAACATGGTAACAATTGTAATTCACGTATTCCGGTCTTTGCGGTCTCAAGCCGGATCCGGATTAGACCGGTATCTTACCGGTCCGGTTTTCGGATTGAGATATTCTAAAATTTCGGTTTCCGGTTATTTTTGGTTTCGGTCCATTCCGGTCCGGTTTTGAACCAGTGAACACCCCACTAGACTGACGGTAGCCAAACTGCGCCGATAGAATTGATGATTTGGGCCGGACCATCCCAAACTGGCCTCTGTTAGAAAAAACTAGGAATAAAATAACGGAGCTTGAGTTTAAAAGACCTTATTGGGATCAAAGAGCAAAAAAGAAATTGGATAAAATACAGAGATGCAGATACTAAATTTTATCACGCCTACGTATCGCATCAAAGACGAAATAATATTATCCATGGTATTAAGCATAGTAATGAAGATTGGCTAACTGATCTAAATTTAATACCGAAAGAGTTTGAGAACTTCCTTGCAAAACAATCCCAATCAAATGGAGTAACACTTGAAACTTTTAAAAACATAGAAGTTCCAATGCTCACTAGTGAACAAAATGATCTCCTGTTAGCCCAAGTCTCTGATAAGGAAATTTGGGAAGCAGTTTAGTCTACTAATCCCGTCAAAGCTCCGAGGCTAGATGATTTTAACGCTAAATTCTATCAAAAGTATTGGCATATAATTGGGGGACAACTCAAAAATATGATGAACAATTTTTTTCAATAACAATATCATGGATGAAAAAAATTAATCAAACTCTTCTAATACTTATCCCTAGAGAATCCCCAATTCCATTCCCAATTCCGACCTATAAGTTTTCGTAATGTCTCTTACAAAATTATTTCAAAATTTTTGGTAAATGGACTAAGACCCCTCCTGGGTGACCTAGTAACCCCTTACCAAAATGCTTTCGTTCCCGAGAGACAAATAACAGACAATACAATATTAGCACACGAATTGCTTCACACTATGGGTTGTAGGAAGAAATCCAAATAATATTATCTAGGATTGAAATCAGACGTGCAGAAAGATTATGATCGTGTTGAATGGAATTTTATTCAACTATGTAGCTCTAGAAATATTTAACTTCAATCCTAAAGTTATCAACAAGATTTTTCTTTGTATAAAAACTTGCTCCTTTAGAGTTAAAGTGAATAACAATATTTATGAGAATTGGAAATCTACTGGAGGAATAAAACAAGGAGACCCCATTTAACCTTATCTCTTTATTTTATGCCGAAATTTTCAATCCACCTTCTTCTAAAAAATGCACATAATGAGCTCACTCAACCCATTGAGTTTAGGAACAATGGCCTGTCAATCCCTATCTTTAATTTTGCGAATGATTGTATGATTTTTATCAAATCTAATGATACCTCGGTTAGATGAATTAAAAGATGTCTCAAATATCTCATCACATCATTTATATGCACTAGATAGACACTTTTAAGAATATAGTACTTCCTCAATTGCATCAAAATTGTTATAGTTTGACTTTTTTCAGCCAACCGTTTTCTACTTTGACTCCCGATTACTTTTAAATTATAATGATAAAGTATTTGACGAAATTATATTATAAAAATATATAACCAAAATTTTAATAACATAATTTTAAGAGTAATTTGAAGTCAAAGTTGAAATTGTTGAACGAAAAAAGTCACCACGACACTGGTGGATTAATGGAGGGAGTAGTGCTTTTCATCTCATGTAACAGACCACATTTTCACAATTTGTTACGAAATCATGATAGGCAAATCAGTTTTGCAACTAAAACACATACTAAGATTTGGGCTTAACGATATGTACACGGTACCAATAGTCCAAGTCGGAAGCACTGACACGTACAACATCCAATCCATGTTTCTTGGCAAATTGCACGGCAGTTCTTTATGCTAATACCTTGGTGTTGGTCAATGTGTATGTAGTTCCAAATTTCAAAATATAATCATTCTAATTTCATAATATTATTAATTATATTCCTGATATAATTAAGAATTAATTTGAAGTCAAAACCATCCTCGAAAAAAATCAAGAAAACAAAGTGTTTAACTTATTATGGGATGGAGTAAGTACTATTTTTTTATATGACATTTTGGAAAATGCAAAAATGTACTTCATCCGAAAACTTTAATAAAAAATCTCATTTAGTTTTGTTGAATTTTTTTAATGTCTAGTTTAAGCTTAAATTAATTACTTATAACTTATTGTGAAATTTTTTTAAAACTTATATTATAAAATATATTTCTTATATTCTTATAAAATTATTTATTTTATACTGTAATGAATTATATAATTAATTTGAGGTAAAATTAAATATTAAAAATAATCAATAAAATCAAATGAGATTATTTAGAATGAAGTACCATGGTTGATGTATATGCACGACACTTTCACGAAATTAAATTGTACATTTAAAAACACAAAAAACTAGAAAAGTCCAACATAAGAATACTCATAATGCAGGACGTACAACACCGTGTTGCAGCCAGCTTCCGGCCAAATTGAGCTCTACCCATCATCGTCTACCTCCTCAATTGCCAGCTCAAAGGGGACTTTTTCCAGTCGAATCTCAATACACAGTCACAGAGACAGATTTGAATTGAAACCATTATTCACATAATAATCCAATCATCAACGCGAGTTTCAGCACCTTCAACAAGACAGATCCAGTAATGCATCTCTCTCTCCTTATTTATGCATCTGTGTATACGTAGTGAAATTATCAGCTACCTTTCTGCAATTAGGCTCTGAATTCCATCAGCTTGCTTGTGTGTGATTATTGCTTTCTGTAGGATTGGGATTATTCAGCTGAGGGGATTAAGATGTCAATCTTCGACGGTCTTCCAATTTCGCGAGATAAATCGGTGAGCTTCTGTTGATTGATTACTTGTTTTGTCATTTTATCTTATCGTGTTCACCAAGTACGCGAAAACAGGTCATTAATTGTTCAGTATAGAAAGTGGCTAGTAGAGGAGTTAAGTCTTCTGACAGAATGGGGAAAGTTCATTACTCCTTGTTTTGCTGACTAGCCTTCGTGTTTGTGTGAAAAGCACAATTCAGGGATTGGGGATTTGGATACTGTTTTGTCATTTGGAATTTGAATTCAATTTACTCGGTGGCCGGCTTTTTATGATTAAGATTTCTGCTGTAATTAGTTTCCGAAGAAGCTTAACAATGCCATTACGAGGCTCTAGCAGTGAAGCAAAGCTTTGGTGTTCAATGCAATCTATAAGTGTTTACATTCTGCTGTTAAATTCTGTTGAACTGTAGACAATTACTCGAGGAACTAGCATAAGCTATGAATTTATGCAGTTGAACGCACCTTATTGTTGATATAGCTGATTCAAGCATACCCCAAATACCTCTATGTAAATAATTGGTGTTTTTGCCTTAATTTCCGTGCTCTGTGTGGAAAAATCGTAGGTTCAATAGGTGCAGTATGTTTTTGCGAAAATTTTGAAGGTGTTTTTGTCAATGCGAACTGATTTTCCTGGTTAAAAGTTCTTCATGAAATTTCATTGATGGTTAGTGACACTCCACATTTATAACACTCATTATGCACCAATTTGGTAGATATTCTTTCACGGTTCTAAAAGAATAAATGCTTGGATGCTCAATGATAACTTTGCAATAGCCTGTGGTTTTTCACTTTCACAGTTATAACATGCATTAGCCTTTTTCCTGTTCCTTTTTCTCCGTGAACCTGCCATCTAACTTCATACCTCAGATGGAACTTCAAAGTGGGTTATTTCTTGCTATATTTATTTGTATCAATGGGTGTATAAAAACTATCCCAATCCCGTATCTTACTTTAGTTCATCTGGTCCATTCTCCATGTTGGACATATGATGTATTGCCATGTGGTACTTGCATTTTATCTGTGAACCAGAGCAAAAGGGGAATTATGGAGATGTAGTAACTTGATGAAGTTTTTCATTGCAATTGCAGTATTTGAGGGAAGAACTTTCCAAAATAGATGAAAGTTGGGCTGCAGCCCGTTTTGATTCACTGCCTCATGTCGTGCATATGTTAACATCTAAAGACCGTGAAGGAGAAGTGCAAGTCTTAAAGGAACAAAGCGACATCATTGAAGAAGTTGTTGATGAAGTTGTACATGCATATCATAGTGGCTTTAACAAGGCGATTCAAAACTATTCCCAGGTAAGTTAATAATTCTTGTTGTTTCGCTTGGATAAGATATGGCATCTTCAAGACTTCAACAAATATGCTCTATTTGAAGTCGATGTGTCCATGTTGGTTTGTAGCTTACTAGAGATGATTTTACTCTCTTTTCGTCTTCTTAATCTGATGAGCTTTAAGTTGTATGTCAATACTGTCAACATTTTTGATGGAGTTCCCGCCTTTCTTTTAGCAATTAGCTCATCCGGAGTCGAGTTTTCTTTTCTTTATCCACCTGAATGTGCTCAAAAGGTCAAGATCTACTCCAAGTGCTGAAACTTATTGATAAATTTTGTTATCCTTCAGATATTACGCCTATTTAGTGAATCTACACAGAGCATTGGAGTCTTAAAAGTGGATTTGGCTGAGGCAAAGAAACTTCTTGGTGCTCACAATAAGCAGTTACATCAGTTATGGTATCGGTCTGTAACTTTGCGACATATAATTGCTCTGTTAGACCAAATTGAAGGCATAGCTAAGGTCAGTCTATTTTAATACAATTCTGTTCATAAAAATATTCATATTTCTGTTTTTCGAATCGTTCCCTTCTGCTCCACTAGAATGGAAAAATGAATCACTTGACAGGGCCTATCTATTGGTGACTGTATCTTCTAGCTTCTATTCAGTTTTGCATTACGTGGGTAATATTGCTGCATGGTTAAGTAGTTTGTCGGAGCTTATGATGTCTACTGCAGTCTGTCATATCAAAATATAATTTGGGGAAGGTTGTTTATATATTAGCTATTTTGTCTTTTGAGTTTAGCAGTTATATACCTTACAAATTTATGCACCTAGAAATTTGAGCAGTTATATGTTGCTTTTTTTTTTGGCCCCTCTGGCGGTAGTTCAGAAGTCAGTTCCAGGCCTCCTCTTGTTGAATATGCTAGCCATGGGTTGGTGCAGAACAGGCCTGAAAAGAGCTGGATTGAGGAATGGGCTGAATTCCGAAAAACTATGCTGTGACAGTGTGCTCTACTTTGTTGTTTGGCTGCCCATTGTGTCCCTGTTCTGGAATGGGGGATAATACTTTTTTCTAAAATGATAGTTGTGCACTTCTGGATAGTGGATTGTACTTACATGCGACTCCATTTTTTTTTTTCCTTTTCTTTTCTTTCCTTTGGCATGAGCAATTTATGTTCTTTAGTGGCCTTTTATGTAACTGAAATTGTGGTGCTAGTAGAATCATATAGGGTGTATATAATGTATAGCCACACATGAAAATATATTTTTAAATTGGATTGTATTATTCTAATGTTCTGCCTCTTGCTTTTCTGTGAAACTTGGCTTAATAATTCTTCCAAGTACTCTTGCAGGCTTATACTCTCACAACTTATTGATTTTCTATATTATCTGTGCAGGTACCCGCCCGTATTGAAAAGCTCATGGCTGAGAAGCAGTTTTATGCTGCAGTACAACTGCACGTTCATGCTTCTCTGATGCTTGAGAGAGAGGGCCTCCAAACAGTTAGTTGTTTCCTTTTTTTCTTTATTACTACAGTGTCTGATCTATCACATTTAATAAACCATTAAGTTCACTACCCAAGTGCCAATGTATTTTTGCTCAGTTTAATTTACATGGAATTGGTGGGTCTTGCGTGCTAGTACATGGCAAAGCCTGTGAAATATACTTCGTCGTTTGTTGTTGTTTCTTCTGCATCTTTTTTCTTACCTTTTCATAATTTTGTTTGGCCATGGACACCCCCCTGTGTGTGTGTGTGTATATATAATATGTACAGTATACCATTTAAATAGCGCCCCAAAAGGAAACTAAAAATGAACTTCTACAGTATTTGTGCCAACAAAAGAAAATCTCACCGTTGTTATACTACATTCATGGTTATAGAATTAGATTTATGGATGTGACGTCTCCCTGAATCGGATATGGTTTAGTTGAATTAATCAGCTAGAGAAAGAGGTATTGACAGGTGAGAGTGTTGTTCATGGACTTTAAGGATAGAACTTACAACTTCAGTCTGCTTCTTTTGTTCACTGCCGGATCATATTAGCCTTAGTTTGGATTAGGCTGGTGCTTCGTCATCGTGAATGGTTCTGGCGAAAGAATTATTATGCGCAGCCCATAGACCAAGAGACAAAACAATCTGAGTAGTCTATAGACATGAAAAAAGCAGCAGCCAGGAGATGAGATCAACCAAAATCCACGAATTCTCTAAAACCTATCAGTATTCCAGTGAGCAGAGAGCTGAGGATTTCCTGTAATACTATGGAGTGCCTTTATGATAGTACTACCTCTTTGTCTTGCCGAAGCTTAATAGTCTCAAAAGGAAATGATTTACCGGGTTATTCTTTTCTGTTTTTTTCCTAATATTTTTTAAAATTGATTACATCTACATGTCATTCTATTCATTAGATCTTGCCATTCTCCCTGTTAGGAACAAATAATCTTGAACAGTTAATTACTCTTTGAGCATGATGATAAAGATGAAGATCACATCCCTACAAGGATTTTCCTTCATTTATTTCTGTTTCGATTTATTTGGTGTTTGTATTTTGCAATTATATTATTTGACTTTGAAATTGGTAGGAAAGTGCATCTGTAGTAATGGGAAGATATCTGATTGGCAATTTTCTTCAGGTTGGCGCCCTTCAAGATGTCCGGTCGGAGTTGACAAAGTTACGGGGAGCTCTTTTCTTTAAGGTCTTGGAGGATTTGCATGCGCATCTCTACAATAAGGGGGAATACAGGTTTCTATTTTATTCAGTCTTTTATAACCTATGCAGCTGCAACTTTGCACTTACTCTTCTTTTTTTACCCTAAGATTATGTCACATTGCATCAGGGACCTAAAATAACTTTTGATTCTATCATGTGACTTTTATCGTATTGAAGAAGCTTGTCCAATGATCTATCTACTGCAGTTGATTATACAAGATTCATAAGCATATAATCATTATTGTATAAAGGAAAAAACTGATGTCTAGTCCGTGTGGATTAATACTCCATTCCGTTGATTATCTATTCAGAATCCTTCTTTATTACTTTAGTGTTTTTCCCTGATTTGTTTCTTCATATGTAATTATTTGATAATATTTCTCTTCCTACTACCCCCCTCCTCCTTCTGGGGCATTTCTGGAGTTCATTCTTTCTAATGCTTGCGATCTGTCTCTGTGCAGCTATGTGGTCTCAACTGAAAGCGACGATGATATTCCAACTAGCACAGCTATTTCAGCGAGTTACTCCCACTCTCTCTCCCGAAGGACGAGGTTGCTGAAAGGAGAAAATGGTGTTGGAGATGAATTTCATAGACCAAATTCCGTTGATGGAGGGTGAGTCTGAATCTATTTTTCAATGCACTTCACAAATGATGTTTTTCTGTTTTCCTTTCTCCCATTGCTGGCCCTACACTGGTCAACTTTGGAAGAGTTTCTTTATTTATATTTTTTATAAGGGTGGCCTAAGGAGGTCCAGTTCAACAAATAAGTCCAATCACAATTGACTCATTAACTCTAATCACAATACTCACACCTGCCTGAAACTTTACTCCTACATGTAACTCCGTTGGCGCAAAGCATGAATCACTGGAAACAAATAAATGTGATTTCTTTAAACATGACAACAGTAGCCCATGCTTTCAGTTAAAAAATTGTGCATTCCGGTACTTACACATCATGTACTACATTGTTTAGCGTGCTGCAGCTTTGATTATTTCAGCCTTATTCTCTTTAGCTTTAGCCATTGTAGCTGGCCACATTATCTCCTCTGCCCAAGGGTGATGGGTCATGATGAGTTTCAAACTAATGTAATACCTGCTGCCAAATCCTTTGATGATAACACATTGTGGAAAGAGATGATATCGAGTCTTCTTCTCCACAGTACCACAAACCTCATCAGTTTGAATACCAAAACGTTCCATTCTAGCGGATAGCTTAACCATGATATGAATTGACCTCTAGAATTATCTAACAAACTTACTGTAAAGAATTTTCCTCCAGCTCACAGCCTCTTTATCTTTCTGAATTCTAAGTTTGATTTGTCTAATTTTACAGGCTGCTTGCTATAAATTATAGTATTTCTATTTTGTCTGGGTGCCAATGTCCTAGGTTCTATGTTTTGTAGATAAGAACATAGTATAGGTTTATTGTAGATTTTGTTGACAAAGTCCAGTCTGGATGTTGTAGCCCCTTGTTCTTTATGTTCTCCTTTAGGAGATTGCAAATGTTCTAGAATCATTATTTTGACCGGTGAATAAGATCTTTCTGTTTGCCAACTGACTTTGCTCGTTGAGGTTTCTTGGTATCTGAGAATTGATGAGAAAGGGGAATTCTATTCTATCAAAGAAATGAGCAGCTTGTAAAATCTATTTCTATAGTACCATAAGTACTAAGAGATATTGGGACTCAATATTGGGGATTTGTAATTTGTCTTGGTCAATGCCTAATAACATAGTAGAGTTGTTGAGAGCCTGGAGAAGGAATTGGAAAGATAAAATTAAAAAGATTTTGTGGAATCTTATACGAGGCTGTGTGGTTTGGACTTTGGAGCATTTGGATAGAGAGAGACAGTAAATGTTTTGAGGATGATGCTAGCCCAGATTGGAATTTTCTCAGTAATTTTTTTGGGATGTTACTTTGCAGTTTTAATGGGGCTGCAAGTAACCCTTTGCCCGACTATAGTAGTCTAGTTTCTTGTCTGTCTGAGTTGTTGTAATACACTCCCAGTGTATTTTCTCCCATTAATAATATCATATTATCTTTTTCAAAAAAAAAAAAAAGGTACTAAGAGACATGCAAATTGCAAGTTTTTATTTCTGAATTAAGAGAGATTGCTTTGGCAATTAGCTTATTGTCTCTGGCTACTCTAATGTCACATCCAAATAATGTTAGAAGAAAAATGTAGTAAATTGGTCCATGCAAAAATTGTCTAATGTCTTTTGGTTTGGATGTTCATCAACTAAATTAATGTTTGGTGTGTGAACAGAGTACTATTTTTGGACACTCCAAAGCAAGTTTATTTGCAATGCTGAGATGAACTTTATGTAGTTGGGAATCCTAATACTTAATCTAAGCAAATACTCTTTTCTGATTATGTCCAGCTCCTCATTTGATGACGATGGTACGGATGCTCATGAAGATGCCTTTTCTGACGGAAATACTCCTTTGGCTAGGGGCGGTGTTGGTGGCGCAAGGGGTTCAAAAAGTATTTCTCGTCTAACTCCCATCTGGCTGTCAGAGGCCACCCCTGATGAATTTGAAGTACGCTGCTTTGCATACTATTCAATCACATTGAACTTAAATGGCTTAAATTAGTCGAGGGATGCTGAGCTGCACAATCTGCATTTTGTGTTTTAGGAAGCCATGAGAAAGAGTGATGCTCCACTGCATGTAAAGTATTTGCAGACTATGGTTGAGTGTCTTTGCATGCTTGGGAAAGTTGCTGCTGCTGGTGCTATGATATGGTATGCTGCAAGCTCATTTATTTAAAGAACGTATGTGCATGCCCTTTGGATTTGCAACTTGAGCATACTTATATCCATACTGTAAGTTTCTAAGGACCTAAGCAATAATAAAAAAGGGTTGGGGGTTCCCAGTATTGATCCTATAGTTGCATTGCATTAAAAAAGGACTGAAATAATTAGTTACTCTCTCTGTCCCACTCCCAGACCACATGTCACGTTTGATCTTTAAGGTATAAGGTAAAAGTAATGGGTATAAAGTGCATTTGTAAGTATTTAGAAGGGTAGTGCTCTTATATTTATAATTCATTGTTGTTGTTTTCTGTTTATATTTATTGTCTGGCACAGTTCTGGAACTATTCCTACATCGAGTGGAACGAATTTATATTGTTACCAGTAGTCTCCAGTAGGCTAATTGAGATATCACCATATTTGAAAATTGTAAGGATTTTATTATGCTCATATTAAGTCATTAAGAGGGGAAATCTATCCCTCTGTTTGTGTATGATTAGAAATTTTAGAGGAAGTTTCCATAGTTATGAGATAAGAAATGATGAACTATGCGTTGCATACATCTTCGTTACCCTCCTGGCTAACACTGGCTAGGATCTCAACAAGTTGGTCCATGCAACAGATTCAAATGGTTGTTTTTTTTTTTTTTTTTTTTTTTTTTTTTTTTTTTTTTTTTTGAGTAAGGAGTGCTTTCATTGCATCTTGCAAACACAATTCATATATCATCTGTCTCATGTGGTTGTGTTCATATAAACAGATATACTAGTTTGGTAATATAGATATTGCTGTCATTGATGGTATATAGGCCATGTGCCTATGAATGCGCATCCAGTCAATGATGGTTCTTGCTCGACTTATCCACAGTTATATACTTATATTATTATCTCTGTTTTCCTTATTTTTCTTTTCGGGTTTGGGAGGGAATGGGAAGGAATATAATCAGATTTCTTTTCCTTGTATTTTTAAAGCTGCTTCATCTAGGAAGCATGTGCAACTAATCGCACATATTTCAGCAATCGGAAGAAATAACTTCCACTTTTGATTTAGCTTTCAAAACTTTCGTGTCTTCCTGCCTTCACGTTCCCATAGCTGTGTCAAAATCTTAGAAGATAAGTCGCACTACGTAAGATATGTTGACATTGTGATAACATTAAAGGAGTTTTAAAGTTTTCTCTCTAGGAAAAAGCCTAGAAATAGGAATTAGTATTTTATTATCCTTAATTAGTTAATATCCTTGTATAGTTCTATTACCTTTCACTGTAAAATTATACTTATAGTAAGAGGAATTAGAACTATACTAGGAAATAAACTAATTAAAGAAAAACAAAATACCAATTCCTATTTCTAGACTTCCACTTAGAATAATCTTGAAACTCTATTTGAATGATCCCTACCACATTGCGCAACTCTTGTGGCAATCAACTTCCCGAGTTTTAATGACACTTACTCATGGTGAAAGCTACGGCTGTAACGGAAGTTCAAATAAATAATGACAAGTTGATGAAATCATGCGAGTTCTGCATGGCTATACAAAATGAATGATTGAATTCCTTCCTATACCAAATTGTCTGCACTTGGAGATGACAAAATCATTTGTTGTTTTACTACGTTACTTTTCAATGCTCTACTATATGGATGCAATTTTAAATTCTTGGAGTTTATTAACTTCACAGTCAAAGATTACGGCCTACAATACATGAGGTCATTACTACAAAGATCAAAGCTCAATCAGGACGTGCAAATGCTTCAAGGCCCAGTCTTGGGCATGCTGCCTTGCCTACAACAACAGGTCTACATTATCTCAAAGGGCGACTGGAAAGTCACCAACAAACAAAACAAAAACGTCAGAATGGGATATCAGTCACAGGAGCTTTACTAGCAGCAAGCCCAGTGTCTCATGTAATGTCTCCTGCCGGGACAGCTCAACTTGCAGCAAAGGAACTCCTTGATTCTATTTTAGATTCTGTTGTAAGGATATTTGGTAAGGTTGCAACCAGGCTCTGGAGGTTGTATTTGTGCTTTTGGACACTACACTATATTGCTGTTAGTGACCGTATACTGTTTTTTTTTTTTTTTTTTTTTGTTAAATTTTCAGAAAACCATGTTATAGTCGGAGAGCTTCTTGAAACCAAATCATCGCAACAAGTTGCCTTGAACACACCTAAAGCAATAGCTTCTGCTGATGTCAATTGGAATCACGACCCTAATGCTTCTCATGATACTGGAGGCTATACTATCAACTTTTCCTTGACGGTTTTACAGGTTTTTTTCTCTCTTGTACTGTAGTACCTTTTTTTGTTTCAGAAACTTGCTATATTAAAGATTGAGACTCACAAGTGCAATGTTGGATTTTCCTGTGTTTGATGGCAGAGCGAGTGCCAACAACTTATATGCGAGATCCTCCGAGCAACTCCTGAAGCAGCATCAACTGATGCTACTGTACAAACAGCTAGAAAAACTGGCAAGGTTTCCTCTAAAGATAAGAACAAGTAATATAGCCCATCCTTGCAGTCATTTTATTAAGCATATTGATAGATTTTTCAATTTTTCGGACTTTGAGGGGGACCATTGGCACAATGGTTAATTAATCTTTCAGTGACGTGCTTGTCATGAGTTCCATGCCTTGAATGACCTCTTGCATTTGCAAGGGTAAGGCTGTGTACAGCTACAACTTATACACAACTTCCACCACACAGCCGCTAGCTTGCTCTTCTCTTAATAGTTCCTTTCTTCTTTTTCCTTCTATTCGTTTATTTTTATTTATTTATTTTATTTTTTCTTCTTGTCTTCTATTTTTTTTGTACTTTATGACCGCAAAACTCTCTGCTTATGGGGCTGTGCTCCCTTGTCTTTAGGGTTCATCTCTTCATCTTTGTAACATAGTAATGTTCATTGTTACATTATGTGCGAAACAACGAACACATGTTTACGTGTATCCATACATGTATGCGCGTTTAAGCACACATAAGTATGTATACATAGATATGAAATGGTTTGGAAGGTGATGGTAGGAAAACATGGCACATGAAATCAATTTAATAAGTTTCTGTTGTACTTCCTCCGTCCCGGCTAAAGTTTAACGCTCTGTTTTATTGACTTTATTTAGGGTCTGTTTGACCTCAAATTAGTCACAAATCATATGGGAAAATTAATTAAAAACTTTATAATATGAAAATATAAGGTATATGCTTTCTGAATATGAAAGTTTAAATTACTTTTCCGATAGAATATGGGATTAAATCAAGGTCAACGGACTCTAAAAAAAGTCAACAAAACAAATTGTTAAACTTTAGCCGGGACAGAGGAAGTATACACTTTGTCTGATATGCTAGTGGCTTTGGCGGTGAATACCCTATTTTTGGCATACTATTGTGCGATTGAAATATTTGCCGTTGGAATTTCTTGGGTTGATTCCCTGCTACTACATATCTCATTAAGTCACTCTATTGGGTTTGCATGTAAATATAACATGATGTTTTCGTTTTTTTTTTTTTATCATTTTGGCTTGCAGGGATGCATCAGAAGATGGTCTTACTTTTGCATTTCGTTTTACAGACGCTACAATTTCCATTCCGAATCAAGGTATGAATAATATCTGAATGAAAATGTTTATTTACTCTCTAAATTGCTCTTCTGCTGATCCTGTTTTGGGTAAGCAAAGTCATATATCATTTAACTGTATTGTTCTCACATTGAGTGGCTCACTTTTTCACTGGAATTATGTTAGTTTAGAAACTTTTGGCTTCTACATCGATCATACTACTACTAGAGCTAAAAGCATTACCATGACTCTCTAAATTTACAGCTAGTTGTATGTTCATGGAGAATTTGTTCCATTAAGTATATCCTCTCTAATTTAAATTTTACTTGGTAAAGGACACTCCAAAAGTGACATGGTGTGCTGCTGTATTCTTTTTCGCAAGAGAATGATTTTATTTGATAATTTGTAGCCTGCCCGCTTACTTTCTTCCCATGTTTTCTAACACAGAAACCATCTTTTATTGTAAGATTATTCCACACTTTTTTCCCACTCATGTCAACTTTGCACATATTACTACGAGAATTTACAGCATCTGCAATCACAACCGTTACTAATGATACATGAAAAGTTCGTTGCAACTTTCACGGATATACTTAGGTGCCTATCCCAGTTCCTCACCCGCACATACATGTATCAACTGCCTTTGTGCAATATTGTACTTGAGAGATGGGAATTGACCATAAGAAAAATTTGGAAGTGAATAAGTTGGTTAATGGCAGCTGCATTCTATTACTAGCAACTAGCAGAAACTGGGAGATTCTTCCATCTACCAGTCTATGGATAAGTTGTAGACCATGTGGCCCAAAATCATCAACATCATTTAGAATATGTGATTTTGGTGATTTTAGACCGCATGGTCTATGAACTTACTCATAGACCAGGTCTATAATAGAGTTTCCGCAGAAACTGGGGGTGAATCAGCCTGTCATCTTTTTGATTTTGCCCATCCTTTATAGTTTCTAGAACGCCAACATTTTCTCCCTAAAACAAGTATATTTATGATTGAATTATATTCAGGTACTGATCTTATTCGCCAAGGATGGAATAGAAGAGGCCCGAATGTACTCCAAGAAGGTTATGGGACTGGAACTGTGCTACCTGAGCAAGGGATCTATTTAGTGGCATCTGTGTACAGGCCAGTAGTTCAGGTATGGGTAATTATGAGCGAGGAAAGATGCATATTTAGAGTATTATCATTGAATAGATTCTCATCTCTTCCCTTGGTCTGCAGTTTACAGATAAACTTGCATCAATGCTCCCCCAAAAGTTATCTCAGCTCGGGTGAGTGCACACTCCTATATATTTCAAAGCTTTTTAGTTAGTCTTTCAGACATGCTCTATCATGTCATCAAGGTACATTGTTGAGGATATGGTTCCACAAATTCTAATCCGTGCCCCTTACTCCTTAGCGGGGCAGTGGTTAAAATGACAAATGTGCTGCATAGAGATATCCAACTGACTGCTTAAAAAGCATACTGCCCAATGTTAACCAGTCTTCCTTGCAATTTATCTGTTGACTTAGGTTCCAGTTAGTTTTCCTCCGCTACTCTTTTTCTGTTTCGCTAATATATTCTCATATTTGCATTTGCCCTGGCTGTTTGTCTTCAGTATGCTTAAAATGTGATTGTGCCCTTCTGTGATTAAGACTTCATAACATTTAGAGCAGGGGTTTATGCATTTCTCATGCCATTCCTTCTAGACAGCATAGATGCAGCTCCATGCTAATCCTCTTTCTGTCAACTCTAAATATTTTTCAGCAATGATGGATTGCTTGCATTTGTGGAGAATTTTGTGAAGGATCGGTTCTTACCAACAATGTTCGTAGATTATCGGAAAGGTGTACAACAAGCCATATCAAGTAAGTCCTATGATCTAGACATTTTTCTGCCAGTTTAAATGTGACCTCTGTCCTTTTTTTTTTCCCCCTCTGTCCTTCCATGTGTTTTTAATTGGAAAATATGTGATTGAGTTAGTCCTATGCATTATATTGTATGCATCTATATGTCAGACGCTGGTAATTAAATGCTTGATTGGTACTAAAATTCCTAAAAATTTGACTTTGAGAAAGTTAATCAATTGAGTATGTAAACAGTACCTTGGTGATGGAGATTATAATTATATCACATATTTTATTAAGCTCAGATTATCATTTACTCTTGGGATGCAATGCCATGCTTCATACCTCAATACATGTAGTTTCATTTGCTCTTTGGTCCTAGTTGCTACAGTTAAAAATTGATGTCATTCTGTGTTCAGCCATTTGTTTTGCTGCATAACACCACCTTGTCAAGCTACATTCTCCAACTTATCTCGTGAAAGCTTCTAGGTTCAAATTTGTCTCTTTTTTTCTAATTGGCAATGGAAATCTTTTACACCTGATATGCAATGTATTTTTGTTACTATGAACATATGGTGATCTAAAAATTACTTTTGTACTTTTGTTCCATCTCTGAACTGTCTCTGTAATGTTGTTTCCTACGATTTCTATGACTTGCTATTTAAAAAATATTCTGATACATAATTGGGCATGTGCACATGTTCTTATTTTCTGTATATACAAGTATCTGTAGTATCAATGTCATGCTGGAGTCACATGTTTATCTTGGCCCTTCTAGTACAAATTGTGTGTGTTTGTATATGAAAATGTGTGTCAAAGTGTGCTGAACCTTGAAGCTGTGATGTAAAATATAAGCCCACTTGATTTGTATTATGGGTTACTGTAGTTCACTTTGACTGCAGTCTTGGCACTAGTCAAAGATATAAAGATGTCTGCTGGATCTGCTTCCTATAATTTAGAGATAGATTCTTCTGGTTGATATGCCTCAAGTCCTGATTGTATATTTTCTCCTCTACACAGGCCCAGCTGCATTCCGTCCACGAGCGCATCCTACTACTTCATATACTACATCTGTCGAGAAGGGGAGGCCAGTTTTGCAAGGATTGCTGGCAATAGATTTTCTAGCAAAAGAGGTATCTTTGATGTCACAACAACAAAACAGAAATCCTTGATTCCTGAGTGTCATGTCACAAGAAGGCATATTTGTATGTTTGTCTAGGTGCTTGGATGGGCTCAAGCAATGCCCAAATTTGCTGGTGATCTCATCAATTACGTGCAGACTTTTCTGGAAAGAACATATGAAAGATGTCGAACATCTTATATGGAGGTAAGTATGCACATTTATCAATTTCAAAGGTTTATGTAATATACGTGTTGGAAGCAATGTTAGGAATCGATTATTAACGCTCTATTAGATTAGTTCCAAAACGAACAATTTGTTTTCTCATGGTACTGTAGCTAGAATTTCAATGGCTGCACCCATAACAATAGGTCGCTTCGATTTTTTAGTAGAGGGGTTGTGCTCAAAGAAACTTGGCTCTTGCTTTCAAATTTACACAGGAGCCAGCTTCTCGTGCGATTGAGATATTAAATAGAAATTCTCTTGAATGGACGAACGAAGAAATATCTCTAATCTCGCGTAGTTGTTTATGGTTTTATTTGCGATTTTAAATATGGTCAGCATTAATCTATCTTGAGTGAAACTTTCTCTTCTATGCCATATGGAACTTGGATTTTCTGACTTCCTTTTGGTTAAAATACCCAGGCAGTTCTCGAGAAGCAAAGCTATATGCTCATTGGGAGACATGATATTGAAAATCTACTGCGTCTTGATCCAGCCAGTACATGCCTGCCAAGTTCGCTAGATCAAGGGATTGGAGAAACCAATTCTTCTGAAGCTGAGTCAACTCTGGTTGAAATGGAGTTAAGTGATATACTTCTGAATTTGAGGCCTATCAAGCAGGTATCCATTGTTTTTTTACATGCGATATATTTTGTTTCAAATATGAAAGGGTACTAGAATTATTATTTTCTGCACTGCAACTTTTATCTATTGGTTAACTTTCTGTAGGAAAACTTGATTCATGATGATAACAAACTTATTTTGTTGGCGTCCTTGAGTGATTCATTGGAGTATGTAGCGGACTCTATGGAAAGGCAAGTTAGTTTTTCTTTCATGGCCTTCATAAGCTTGTATTGGTCACTAGCTTTCGCTGATAGTGGTGGGTTTTCATATTATTCATGAGTGTTTTGAAGTTATAATTGAGACAGTGTGGTTATGTTCGGTGGAGAATGGATATACATACATTGTCTTTCTCAGCTTATTGTCAAAGCATCTCCTAGTAACTATAGTTTTTTTAATCTTCTCAAACAACATTAGATATTCCTGACTGAATCCTGATTATCTTGCTTTTCTTTTGGTCTGCTTAGTGACATACCTTCCATTTTTATGTAATATTAGGCTTGGGAAATCATCTTCCAAAGCTTACGATCATATTGAAGAAAATGGAACAAAGAAACCGTCGCGTCATTCTAGAAGCAGCAGCGCACCTTCTAAAGATCTTGCGTCATTTGCTGAAGATTACAGAAAATTGGCTATTGATTGCCTTAAGGTTCTGCGGATTGAGATGCAGTTGGAAACTATTTTTCATATGCAGGTACATGACATCTGCAAGGCTCCTACTTTTGGAAGAAACCATGTGTAAGCCTATCTTTATCTGAACTAATAGCTTGTGGTGTGAACTCAATATGTAGGAGATGACGAAGAGGGACTATTTGGATGATGAAGATGCAGAGGAGCCAGACGATTTTGTTATTTCCTTAACTTCGCATGTGAGTTTCTATACTTGATTCTTTTGCTAGACCTACAAAATTATTTTATGCACGAGGAAGAACAATATTCCTTCTCTTTGAAGTGGTTTTCTGTTTTCTCCCTTGTGGTAATTTATGTCCTGATTTTTTAATTTTTTTAATGAGACTTAAGTGACGTACTACCTAGAAATTTTTACTGACCTATAATTAAATAAATCAACTTTAATTATCTTACCAAGAAGTTCATTTTCTATGCTCTATATACAATTGCTTAACCCCCAAGGTGATAATATTTTTTTTGTCTTTAATGTGATGTAGATCACACGTCGAGATGAGGAAATGGCACCATTTGTAGCGGATACAAGACGAAATTACATATTTGGGGGAATATGCAGCGTTGCAGCTAATGCATCCATAAAGGTCTTTTGCCACCCATGCGCTTATTATCATAAGCACTTCCTGAGTTCTTGTATCTAAGGAAACGTTCCAATTTGATTACCACCATTGAGTAATATTATTCTTCTCCATGTCAGGCTTTGGCTGATATGAGATCTATCAACCTTGTTGGAGTTCAACAGATATGTCGTAATTCAATTGCACTGGAACAGGTTTGTGATCTATTACACTTAAGTTATGTCTTACTCTTCCTCTCCGTCCTACTCTCTTCTGATTAATGTTGAACGGTTCTATTAATGATCATGATCTGCTTCAGCATGTTTAAGTCGAATATCTAGCAGTACTGAGCAAATGGCCTCATAAATAATATTCCACGTCTGTATCTGTCATACATTGTCAGCTGCGGAAACCGGAAATTCCTTGCGCAAACGAATTAACATTGACGAAATATGAATTGTTGTATGTTTTATATGAATTGAGGACCCAACTTTTTCTACTTCAGCATCATTTCCTAGAAATGTAAGCAATTTACAGGCCGAGCCTCCCTGAGTCCCTGACTTTGTGCAGAATCTAACAGTGTCGTATAATTTTTAGCCTTTCAAAGGAGGCTAAATCCACAGGAGTGAGATGAGTGCAAATATTAATACATGGTACCTGCAATTTTCTGCCAAAAGGAAATGAAAGTACTTGTATTTTGCATTCCTTAAAATGGGTACTAGAAACTTCGGGATTTATTCACCGTGTCTGAAGGGCCACTCCTCTCGACGATTCCCGATCGTATTCTTTATTTTTATTTTCTCGCTCTTATCCTGTTCGGAGTTGAGTATTTGGAGTTAGTACTCAGCCTTCTAATTTCGATAGTTTTGTGCCATTTGAAGAAGTACTTCATTTCCAAAATTTACACTAGTAAACAGACTTCACTATTTTTTTCTTGTTTTCAGGCTTTGTTACTTCCAAAATTTACACTAGTAAACAGACTTAACTATTTTTTTCTTGTTTTCAGGCTTTGTCTGCCATCACTCCAATTGATAATGAAGCGGTGCAAGTGAAATTAGATCGTGTTCGGACATACTTTGAGCTATTAAACATGCCCTTCGAGGTAAATCACCTAGTACCACTCGTCATATATGGTTTTGCGTTTCCTTTGTTGCCACTCCTTCCATGTTGACTAACTCGGACTTCTATTTTCGAAATAAACGACTATATTTGTATTTCTCCAGGCATTGCTTGCGTTTATTTTAGAGCATGAGCACCTTTACACCGCTACAGAGTGAGTTCTCTTAACAACCGTAAGTTCTCAAGGTATGATTTTGTTGATCATTTTTAATCTAATGCGTCTTTGCTGTTGAAGGTACACAAATCTTTTGAAGGTCCATATCCCAGGAAGAGATATCCCTGCTGATGCTCACGACCGTCTGGCCGAGATTTTACCCCGTTAAAGTCAGAAAGCCAATTTTATGCTCAGAAAGCTGGGTACTGGGTTCACATGCAGAATTAACCAGGGGGGAAACGGATACATTGAACTCCTAGCGCTAGAGTGTTTTCGACATGAGATTCTGCATGAGAACGAAAAACCTGAAGCTGATTTCACAATCCAACTCTTCCTCTGTTTGTAGATGCGTATTCAAGTCTGGGTATTTTTTGGGTGCTGCTCCTGTATGATGAAAACTGGACCGTGTACACTGATTCATTCTTCCGTCCTTGGCCGTGTGTAAATTCAATTTTGTATCCTGGGCTTCTGTTTGGTACTAATGCGAACATTGTGCAGTAGAACTTCCGAGTCAATGAGTATTAATTAATATAGGTATAGTTTCTTACGATGATAGTGTATTTTTTGGAACACTTGAGAGTAATGCTGTGTTTGTGTTGTGATATGAAATTGTAAATTTCTTGTGCCTGATATTTTCTTAATGGTAAAGTTATCAGTATTCTAAGTAGTCGAAACCAGCAATTCGAGCTTTATGATTCTTGTACACGGACTCGTGGAACAAAAATCACAAAACATCACCAGAGAAATCCAGAGCATCACCTATCAACTAATGAAAAAAAATACATGATCACAGTCCACAGATAGCATGTGTTCATCCGGATGGAACGTCTAAACAAAACAGATGGTCAACTATACACCAACTCATTCCTGACTCCCCTATGAACAAGTTCCTTCAAACACCACAAGACGTGTTCCACACGAACACGAATCATGCAAGAAAGCTTTATACAACGTAAACTGTTACAACATTGATACAACAAATGTATACCGCTACACGAGAAGATGCTGTATGACACCTGCCAGAACTAACCTCAGCTGGCAAATGAAATCCAATAGTGCTGAAATTTGTCGTAGCTCACAAGTGTCATGACATGGTCACCTCCTCTACCCGCTGAAGAAGCTCCAAAACACTTCCGGCTTTCCTCTTTGCCCTATCTGTACCATTCTCACATAACTCTTTCAACGCTTCTTCAGCTCCAAGTGCTCTAGCAGCTTTCAAATACTCTTCATTCCCGGTGCACAATGACCACATCACAGCAGCTGCATTTTCACGATTCCGTGGTGACCCAGTCTTTATCACATCTACCAAGACAGGGATCGGCTCAGCTTGACCAATAGCTACTTTGGCTTCTTGATGACTCGCGAGAATCGCTAAAATTGCTAGTGCTTCGTCCACCATGCCTCCACCGGGATCCTTCAATAGTCTCATAAGTGGTGGCACAATTCCGGCTCTGACAGCTCTCACCTTGTTCCCTTGATAGATCGAAAGGTTGAAAATAGCTGTAGCAGCATCTTTTTTACCACGTGGGGTCCCCTCACAAAGCAAATCAATTAATGGCGGTATAGCCCCTGCAGCACCAATTGCCACTTTATTTTCATCAACAACTGATAAACTAAAAAGGGTGGCAGCTGCATTCTCTCTAGCTTCTGTGCTCCCATTTTTCAGCACTTCAACAATGTCAGATATGGCACCAGCATTTACGATAACACCCTTGTTTGCCTCATTTATGGAAAGGTTAAGAAGTGCTGTAACAGCATGTTCTTGGGTCCTCATGTCAGGGGACGATAGTAATTCAACTAGAAGGGGGATGGCTCCTGCTTCCGCAATACAGACTCGATTATCAGCATTCCGTTTAGCTAGTAAACGAAGCTCGCCGGCAGCTGCTCTTTGTTGTTCAGGATTGCCATGGGCAAGTTTTTGCAATAAGGTCCGAATAGCAGCTCGGTCACAGTCCGAGCCGCCAATACCTGATCTTTTATTTCTGTTATTTCCTTGCTGTTGAGGCAGTTCAACTCCATTGCTCTCACACCACAAAGCAATGAGACTTTTTAGTACGTAATTTGGAGTTAAGGCAGTGTGTGATAGCGTCTGTTGAGTTTTCGGACATGTCTTGTGACCTGCGTCCAGCCACTTCTGTATGCAGGACCTCTCGTAAGTCTGAAAACGGAAAGAGAATTAAATAAAATATATATCCAACCAATATGGGGAACGTAGCACGTCCCTCCCTTATTCGTGCCTAACTTTTGTGATGGGGTTCGAATTTGGCATTTGAAAACACAAGACAGTAATTAACAGAGAGGCCCGATGGTTCAAACCTGCCCAGTTGAGACAATGACAGGATCTTTCATCAACTCCAAAGATATTGGGCAACGGAAATCATCAGGAATGACAGGTGATCTGTGCTTGACTGAACTCTTGTCAGTTTCGACAGGATCAACATTGGGATTATCCATCATCACACTGTCCTTCAACTTCAGGAGAAGATACGACATAGTCTCAAAGTACTCTTCAGAAACTCCATCAGGAACTCCAACAGACGATATAACCATCTCATGTATGGAGAGAGACTCTTTCTTTAAATCGCTCATAGTCCTGAGATGCAGCTTTTCTGAAAGCCTTTTGAAAATTATGGGGTCTGGGTCATCTTCCATTTGAGCTGCAGCTAAGTCCATCACCAGTTCCAAATCAGGTGAATCCATTCGTCCAATTGCTCTTTTAAACTGTGAATGTACGAGCTCAACCTAACAAATGAACGGTGAGTTGATAAAGAGATGAATAACCAGGAAATACAAGAAAAATTGACCATAATGAATAATAAATATACAGCACCTGTTCCCGCACTTCCTCAGGTATGTCCAGTTTATTATACGGGATCTGGCTTAATGCAGCTTCAATCTGTTCAGTTACATGATCAAATTTGCTTGCAATTTTGTCCACTTGTAGAGCCTGTTAGAAAAAGTCAATATTTAGACTAGATGCGACTCGTGGATACAAATGTGCAACTGCCAAGAATACAATGCACCAAAATGTATGTAACTCAACAAAAGAGCATAAAAAATTCAACAGTAATATTCATGCAAGAAGTTTAGAACAGATTGCTTTTAAGTGGCTGACATTCATCTGCAGTGGCATGTAGCCAGGCGAAATTTACAAAAAATAAATAAATAAATAAATAAAAATTATTAAGAACAAAGAAAACATGATACTTCCAAAGAACAAATCCCCTAGTACTCGAGTTCTGGCGGATTTGCAGACACATGATACTTCCAAAGGAAGTGCAAAGAACAAATTTGCAAAAGCACTTTATTATACAAACATCCATTTGGGGTTCGTATTCCCAAACTTAAAAAGCTAAAACCTTGATCTTGGGAAATATCTTCAACTTGTTGGCTGATGAGTGAAATTGCAAGCCAAAATTCATCATCATGTCAGCTGAATGGTTTTATCATCACAAGAAGTCATGAATACGGATGCCCTCAACTACTATCTTACAGAGGTTGGGTGGCCAAGTGCACAGTTTCTAAAACCCTGAGCAACCAGCACATTGCTTTAAAAAGCAATGAGGCCTAAGTTTTCACTCTTGGGCTGATTTCTCAAAGCTATATCATTTGTGGCGGAGTAAGTAACTAACAGCTTAATTAGGCAGAGTATGGTTTGAAGGATATCCATTTCAAGGCCTTATTCCAAACCCCATCCTTCATTCAATGAAAGTGAAACAGGAAAAGTTATATCATAGTGTAGGTATGCATATACATTCTCTATTCATCAATACAAAAAAAGCTAGTTTCAATTCAAACAAGCAGCTCCATGATTAAGAAAAAGAATCATACATTTCTCATAAACACAAGAAGTAATAGTAGTCCAAGAAAGTTAGAAAATACTACTACAGTATTAGTCTAAATAATTATACCAAAACTAGGCAACATGTTAATTGAAATGATAGATAGATAGTATACCTGATAAATTTTGCTGTTTCTGAGAACAGATTTCAAAAGGTCAAGAGCAGAGTCAAGAGCAATTTTGAGGGACTGAAGCCCAATAAGAAACTCATGTCCCAGCAGCTCAACATCATCATCACCACCACCACAGTCCTTGAGCTCCTCAAAAAGAGGGCTCAACAGCTTTATTCTCCTGACCAGATTACCATACATCTTCTTGCTGACCGACCGGCATTCGGGCAGCCCGGAGACTGCCCTGATCGACTCGCTGAGTTGACTGAGGAGCAATCCCCCTTGCGCCATGAGAAGATTAATTGGAAGTTTGGTTGGTGGTCCGGTTAAGGGAATCAAGAAGCCGGCGAGTTGACTCGGAGATGAGAAAGATGAGTTTATGGAATAGTAATAATTATGGTTGGATTAGTAAACTAATCGTGTGTGTGTAGTGTGTTAAATGTTAATGAAATGATAATAATATGATGGATGAATGTGGAAGCTAATAAGGTGTACACTAGTACTATTTAACATGTTTGATGTTTGTAGTTTGGAACAAGTCAATAATCTATTACAACCATCCGCAACACAATGGAATGAAACCACTGACTTTTTCTTATTCTTACACATGACAGCGGGAAACAGATGTTCCTCCTCCCTTCTCCTTCACGGGTTTATTTCCTAGTAATATTTCCTTTTGAAATCCCTTGCCTAAATCTGAGGAATGATCCGAATTGAACCGGTCCACCATGGAATTGAATTCGTGGTGGATCCATTTATTATGTTGGACTATATTCCACAAAAATGAAAACTCACCCAAAATATAATTTTTTGTGTAAGATCTTCTATATGAATCCAGCCAAATCCGATCTGAAATTCCAAATTGGTCCCGGTCATTTGGATAGTAAGGGTGAGGTTGTACACATTTAACATTTTGTTTGACTACTTATAATCGGATTATATGTTGTTGGGTTAGTTATAAATGAGGCATTACATTCAAAACTCATAATTAATTTGTGGCCTTATGGATGATTCAAAAATCAAACCGCACATGTACCATAAACACACAGATAATATCACATAACTTATGCGATCCGATTAACACTTTAGTGGGTGCCGATATCTCTAGAGCTATTTTTTATTATTCCAGAGCAAATTAGCAAAAGGATGTACATGGACATAGATGGTTTGCTTTTGAAGAATAAAAATTGATCTGGAGATATAGTTACCCTTTAATTTGATGTCAAATATAAATTATCCCACTCTAGAGGGACTAAATTGCAACTCAAAAACCCACTCCCAAATCCGAAAAATAATCCCAGATTAACCTCTACACATATAAATCCAACCAACAGACACTCAAACCGGAGGTGAAAATTCAGCTTCCGAAGCCGGAGAACCAACCACCACCGCCGTCCGTATACTTTTCGGCGAACATTTGAGTCCGAGAAGGTAATATCACCAACTATGCATTCATTTACTCAATTTTTGTAGCAACAATGAATGTTACATGCTCGTGTTCCTTCATACCCTAATTTAAATTTCATGTCAATAGCAAGCAACATTTGGAGATGAGTATCGTACCAAAAGAGACAATTGAGCTGATTGCTCAGAGTATCGGCATCACCAATTTATCACCCGATGTTTTGCCTGCCTTAGCTGCCGATGTGGAGTATCGCATTCGTGAAATTATGCAGGTTGCTTTTTCTTCTTTCAGTTATGTGTTCGAGTTTATCGCGTATGATTGGTTGATTGATTCTACTCGTAGAGCTAGCTTTGAATATGTGTGTGAAATGAAATTGTTATAGGAATCTATCAAATGCATGAGGCATTCACGGAGAACTACTTTGACTACAGATGATGTTGACAGTGCACTTGTCTTACGAAATGTAGAGGTACTGCTATGTTTTCGATATGGTTTGTTCCTGTTCATTTATCATCTAGTTTATTACTTATATATGTGTGATCTAATTCAGCCTATATATGGATTTGCTTCCGGAGATCCAATGCGGTTTAAAAGAGCTGCGGGGCATAGGGATTTGTTTTACATCGAGGACAAGGATGTGGACTTTAAAGAAGTATGTAATTTGGATTTGTTGTTTTTTTTTTAATATTTAACTGGTAATAAGGTATGCATCGAAACTCGAAACTTCAATTTCGTGGTTTTTATGTGTTTCAGGTGATTGAAGCTCCTTTGCCCAAAGCACCATTGGATACTGCTATGGTGGCTCACTGGTTAGCTATTGAGGGAGTTCAACCTGCTATACCGGAAAATCCTCCTCCGGAAGCTCTTCAGGGTAAGTACACTGTTGGTACTTATTAGTACATCTGAATGCAAGCAAGATTGAACTAATCATACTCAATGCTTATTCTTGATTAGATTTTCTTATCCTCTTGGGAATTATTATTATTTTTTTAATTCTTTTGTCAATTATTTGTAATGTATCATTAAATTATCTATCATCTATTTATATATATTAATTAAAAAAAAAATTAATCATCGCTCTAAGGCGCTCTCGCTCTCTATTTTATTTCATATTTACGCTTTCGCTCACACTTTCGCTTCATGTGATCTAGGATTAATGTACATTGAAATCTAGGCTAACTTAATATGGGATGCCATCATATAATTTAGTTTTTCCCTCCTTGGCAGCACTCTCAGCACCTAATGATAACAGAAAGAGTGAATACCACAATGATGGAGCACCTATAGACATTAAATTACCTGTTAAGCATGTACTATCGCGGGAGCTTCAGGTATTTTTGGTTCTTATCAGTTTCTTCTCTTCATGTTGAAGAACATGTTACAGTGAAAAATATTTTCGGGTGATTTGCAGCTTTATTTCGACAAAATCACTGAGCTGACGCGCAGTAGATCCGAGTCGCCATTGTTTAAGGAAGCATTAGTGAGCTTGGCAACTGACTCGGGACTTCATCCTCTGGTCCCTTACTTTACGTGCTTTGTGGCTGATGAGGTAATTAGTAGTCCAATATAGTTTAGAGATCGACGTTTTATCTTGACAATTTGCCAATGATAATAGCCTTTTTTTTTACAATGCAGGTTTCACGGAATTTGAATAATTTTGCTCTCCTTTATGCTCTAATGCGTCTTGTCTGGAGTCTTCTCCGAAATCCCCATGTTCATATTGAGCCTTATGTAAGTTATTCCACATTTCATAATATTGCATTCCATTCTATATTTTATTTTTATTTTTTACAACCATGTGATGTTCCCTTCTCTACCATTCTCTCTTCCGTTCATTAAATTATACCCTTTCTGCCCCGCTGGATTAATGTGCAAACTTTGACCATGAATTACTATCTAAACTATAACGATATCCTATCTATATTTTTCAAACAAAATTATGTTATGAAAATCACAAAATGTATTTCCATAATATAATTTTTTCCTTTTTTTTTAATTTCTTGTATACACCTTATCCTTGCATTTCTGCGAAGAGGAATCATACATATGCATCTCTTTTAGTAATAATTCCTCACCGACTTCTCCACTAAAAAAAGTGCTGGTAATTTTGTCATGCATGATTTTGGTGATTTCTACATCCTCCCAATCTTTATTTCTTAAGAGTTGAATTTCTTACATCCTAAGCCTCATTGTTAACCAGCTGCATCAACTGATGCCATCAGTGATGACATGCCTAGTTGCCAAAAGATTAGGAAACAAGTTTTCGGATAACCACTGGGATCTTCGGAATTTCACGGCCAACCTGGTTGCTTCTATATGCAAGAGGTACACCTTTCGTATTACGTGCTTGTACCCAGGCCAGTGCATATATTGGCTGCATCTTGTATTAGCTTACTCCTATTCCTCTCTTAGATATATATATATTTCATCCAACTTGCCTTGGTACTTGCATAGAATCCAGTTCAGGATATCTGTTTTGCTGGAAGATTCATTGAATTACTTGATGATGCACTTTTGCAGATTTGGTCATGTTTATCACAGCCTTCAGCCACGTGTCACAAAAACATTGCTGCATACTTTCTTGGATCCATTAAAAGCTCTGCCTCAACATTATGGTGCTATTCAGGGGCTTGCAGCTCTGGGTCCTAATGTGGTACTTTCATCTTCTCTTCTTATGTTTGTTCCAACTTGTTCTGTCTGTCATCTTCAAAGGCTTATTTCAGAGAACAATTCCCATTGACATATTGTCCAGGTCCAGATGCTTGTGCTTCCCAATCTTGAGCCTTATTTGCACCTACTGGAGCCTGAAATGCAGCTGGAGAAGCAGAAGAATGAGGTGAAAAGGCATGAGGCCTGGCTTGTATATGGTGCTCTGATGGTAATACCTGCAACCTTTTTTGTTGGGTTTGATTATCAACACTTTTTGTTTCAATGAAGTGGTGAAGTGGAATTGATAATCATTTTCTCATCATGTTGCATAAGCATTTTTCCTGGATGAGGAACCTATTTGGTATTCCACAGAACAAGTGGCAGCAGAACTGTTCATTTGCTTTTCCATCTTGCTAGATGCTAATATATGTGCCTAAAGTTCTAAATTCGACACTGAAATGCTAACAGGCTTTATTTGGCCTTATGAACCCCTACTCTGCCTTCCACCATCTCAAGTTACAATAACTTTTGGAAATATTAAGATCCTTGATGTAAGCAGTTGGTTAAGGGTAATGATAGGCATATAATGTTTGGGTCCCATATTTCGTCTTTGCCAACTACTGGTTTATGTTATCTAAGTTTCTACAATATCAAACTGCCTGTGGGCAAGGAAGAGCATGGTGTGAGAATGACAGTTTCACTTCTCTTTTGCCCTGGGAAGTCTGGTACTCTGGTTTGGCCATTCACCAAATAGAAGCACTTGTCATTTGGCTAAATTTGAGCAGTATATTCCTTTTAAACTTGGCCATTCATCAAATAAAAGCCTCTGTCGGACTTTAGCTTCTTTTTTTTTTCCTTTTTTTTTTTTTTTTTTTTTTTCCGGCCTTCCTAAACAGTTTATAACTGGCCAGTTGGTTTCTATGGAATATCTGCATGTGTTCTTCTACCACCATAAATAGGAACATATTAATTGTTTCACCACGAATGATGTCCCTTTAAGTCCACTAATGCAGTATATATTTCACAGCGTGCAGCTGGACTCTGTGCTTACGAGCGGATGAAAATGCTACCCTCTCTAGTAGCTCCACCCGCACGTGCTCTCTTGAAGAGCAATGTGAAAGTCATTACTTCAAATCCAAGTATGGTTCCTTTTCACTATTTTCTTATTGATTCCTTGAGAAATACCTACTGCTACTACTACTATTTACTATTCTGTTTGAACTTGGAGTCCTGTGGAGTATCGCAGTGTTCCTGGTTTTCATGCTAGGAAGCACGTATACTTTCGTCAAGCATATGACGCATTTCATATGAATATATGTGGCTGGATATGTCAAAGATACTGCTAAAGAATGCTTTTTGAGAATTTAGACTTTTCAAGACTTCAAATTAGATTTTAATGTATCCTTAACTTATCTTCCCAATATTTTAGTATATCCCTGTTCCCCTATTGTGTCTGTTCCACTATCTGTTTCGATGTCTCCTCCTCCCTCCCTTTTTATTAAGTATGAAAGCTGCATGTGATACAGCTGATGAATTTGAACTCTTGTGTGTGTTTTTTTTTCCTTTGCCCAGATAAACGTAAAGTTACCTCTGATAACATGATGCATCAGCCGCCACTGAAAAAACAAGCGACAGATGGCCCCGCTGGTATGACACCTACAGCTGCAACACCAATGGACATGGATGGATCAACAAGTAGTGGATTTTCAGCAAATATTGGGACGTCCGAGTCCAATTCACAAGCATCTAGGACTATAAACAACAGTGCCCCTGGGACCAGCGGCAGAAACAACATTACTGGTGGTCAGAGACTTAATGCATCAGCTGCCCTCGATCGAGCAAGAAAGGAAAACAATGCAGTTGGCGGAAATTTGCTGCCTTTGCTATACGAGTATTTTGGTGAAAGTATGCTATCGTTTGCACCTTCACCGGAAGCACACATGTTCTTGTAATCTCAAAAACCCTTGTTTGTAACATGGAGGCTTTAGTAACTTTGACATAGGAGAACTGTAAAACTTTATGTCACGCCCCAAAACCAAAAGCGTGACTGGCTGCATTACCCCGGGGTTATAGAGGCAATACGAAGCCGCAAATTTGAATATTTGTAGCAGAGTCAAACAAACTCCGAAAAATGATATTATTTAAACAATCTTGACGACCCCAAAATAGATTTTTTTTTTTAAATGTCGAAGGTACAGAGCGTCTAAATCCCAAAGTAAAACAACTTTCAAAACAAGATCCAAACTAAACTAAATTGCGTAAACAAAGACATGAAGAAATCTCCAACTTGAATGCTCCAACTTGACTCTCTAGCAAAACACGGGAGTGCCACAAGACTCAAAACTAATTCTGTGAAAAACAAAGGCAAGGGGTGAGCTGCAACTCAATAAGCAATTCTATATATGCTTCCAAACACACTCACAATCACACTAATACATATAAACATATATACATAATATCTAAAATATAACAAAATAAAATAAATAAGCATAATTCACAATCGAAGTCAAATGCATTCCAACTGATATCCCGTTGGAGGCCAAAATATCCCAACTGTTATCCCGTTGGCGGCCAAAAGTATTTCCAATTGTTATCCCGCTGGCGGCCAAATATATTTCCAACTGTTATCCCGTTGGCGGCCAAATATATTTCCAACTGTTATCCCGTTGGCGGCCAAAATATCAAAACAAATCACAAACCAAATACCACATAAAATATATGTATACCACATACTTGGCTACAGTAGATTTAATAAAAATTTGAAATTCGGAAGCTAGTTCAGTCACCGAAACTAGCTGAAACTAGCAAAAAATGACTGAAACTAGCTGAAATAGGCTAAAAAAAATGACTGGAACTAGCCGAAACTAGTTGAAACTAGATGAACCTAACTGTTAATTTTATATTTTTCCTGAAATTAACCGTTGAAACTAGTTGTTGATTTTAATTTGCACTGCAACTAACTATATAATGATTAAGTTCACTCTAAAAATTTATTTATGCTAAACTAAAACAAATAAAAATGGAAACTAAAATTATAAAAATATAAATCATTAGTTGCATTAGTTTCAGCAACAAAAATGTTAGTTTCATAAAAAAATGCTAGTTTCATTAGTTCACCATAAAAAAATGCTAGTTTTAATTAGTTTCAACATCACAACTGCTAGTTATCAACAGCAAAAAGCTAATTTCATTAGTTTCAGCATCATAAGTGCTAGTTTCAGAAAAAAAAACTGCTAGTTTCGACAAAAAACTGCTAGTTTTATTAATTTTGGCAACACAAAAAGCTATTTTCAGCAACACAAATGTTAGTTTCATTAGGGTTAGCGTCACAGGTGCTAGTTTCGGCAACAAAAATGCTAGTTTCATAAATTTCAGTCATTTTGAGTTAGTTTTCAGTCATTTTTAGCTAGTTTCAACGGTTAATTTGAGCTAAAATATCAATTTACTGCTATTTTCAGTCATTTTTAGTTAGTTTCAGTCATTTTTAGCTAGTTTCGAGTGAAATCATATTAATTCCGGCATAAAAATAGTTAAAACTAAATAATTAGTAATTAATTGACACTAATGGATGTCAAATATGTTATCAAAATCACCGTAGCAAGATACCAAAAGATTAAAAACCACTTGATAGATTTTAGAGTATCAAAAAATATAATGATCATATTTTTAAGATGTTACTTAAATTGATTGTTTTAGCAATTATGTGCTATAGAGTGGTTTTTTTATATAATTTTCTGAAGAAAAAAAAAAACTTTTGAGCGACAGCCCAAAAGACACGAAAATCCTACCACATGAGACACCAAGCGCAAGCAGCAAGCTGCTCTAGCACCTGATCCTTAGTCATGGATTCTTATCTAAGGTTGTTACAAAAATCAATTAGAATTATCTCCCTTTTATCTTCAAAATCTCAATCAAATTGATATTGCAAAATCATAATGCAAATGTTCACAAAGGATCGTAACACATTCCAAAATAGTCATACATTCATTTTCTAAGATATAGTTTCCATTTTATGCAATTATTGAATATTTTCATTCTTCATTTGAAATTTTGTTAAAGACCTTTGTCTCTAACCCAGCTTTCGATTTTAAATTTCTTAATCTATGAAGTTTGATCATTAGTATTTTATTTTGCGGTCCTTATCTGATGCTTATGAATTAAAATGAGTTGTCTTGTTAAAGTTAGTACACTGGAAATGTAATACTAGCACTTGAAAATGCTCATCCATTCATACTACGTTTATAACTCTATTTTCTTAGAATGAAATGCATTTTATAGATGCTCAGCCTCAAATCAGATAATTGTTTTGCACAGTAGCAGCTCCATTCCTTGAATAAACTGACCAACATAAACCTATCTAAGGAGATTCTACTCGACTTCTACATAGTCAAAAGTCAATTGCGACTAAGGAGATGTGCGAGTTTATTTGTTGTACGTCTAACATATCTAACCTGCGCACCAGAAAACTGTGCAAGCTGACCGCGAATAGAGGGTATATATTTTGATGTTGCACACGTAAAACTAACAAAATGAGACGACAATAAGAATAAAATATGACAAAACAATAAACATAAGTACCAAAGTATTTCAAATATCACAGACTCACAAATCCATAATCCCTTGAGGACAAGTACGTAATATACATAGGGGACTCACCAAAAGCAAAGTAGAATGCAAGTACACAACTTTAGAATATAAAATTTAAGTAGAGCAACTTCATAGCTTTCCGGCAGCAACACCTTCTTGTTGGACTGTCCCTGTTCAAAACAGCCAAATAATAAAAGTCTTAAATCATAAACACATCAATACACACACACTTGTTGGACTGTCCCTGTTCCAAACAGCCAAACAAAAGTCTTAAATCATAAACACTGCAACACACACACACACAATAAGCATGCAGTAATCAATACATCCTGTTTTCAACGTTAGAACAAACTCTTACCAGCTAAAGAACATGAAATGAAACTTTTAAATATAGAAAAATGCAAAGTGAACTCATACCGCCAAATAATAGTAATATAAACTTCATATATAAATAATAGTAGTAACAGTAACAGTAGTGTGTGTGTGAACCAAATTTAATTGCGAAAACTTAAGGGAAAATAGAGTAAGGATGATGGATAAGGCATTGTTTGCCCAAACAGTTCATAATAGGGCAACCATTTGACTTTGACTGTTATCGTGCCGGAGCTGAGTTTAGCTTCTTGCTCTTCTTCTCCATCCTCGGCTGCATGGAGGAATGTCACCTTTTGAGGAATCTCATTATGCTCTACATGAAAAATGAGATGACTATTCTTCTCAACACAAATAGTATTGCGTGAGAGCTTAAACTTGCGTTCCTCATCAAGTTCAGCGGCCCCCTTCCCATCTCTGGAATCGAGTAGCACAATCTCCTCCAATTGCGGCGGCTCCTTGTCGCGTGCAGTAAAATGGTAGCCTTTGAGTTCCAGATCCTGTTGGCTGCTGCCATTATCAAGCTCCATGGAGAAAGTGGCCGCAACACTCTCTCTGAGTTTTAGTGGCCCTGGGCGAACATTTAGACGAGGCCCGAAGTACTAATTTTAGTACAAGTTTTTATTTTAAGAAACAAATAAACACAGCCCACGACAAGAGATTAACATTCAAACACCACCTCGAAAATCTCCCGGGTCATCACACCCAAAGTTAGGAACCCTCTCAAACCAAAACATACGAAGCTCAAGCGAACATTCAAAAATGTTATGATGACATCTCACCCAAATTAGAAACACTAGACTAAAACACACAGAAATAACGAGCATACAATGATAAGACTTGCATAGATAGAGCACCATCTACCAGGGTATATATCAGATAAATTATCTACCGAATATTATTCGGCGAATAAGCACCCAGAATCAGAACTCGGAAGCATAGACCGAAATTAGAAAATACAAGAACCCTAAAAAATTTAAATAAGAATAACGTTCAAAAGACGGATGAGAGAAGAAAGGGACTGTCTCTGTAATGGAGATGGGAAGGAGAAGAGGGCCGTATTTACAGAAAATACAGCTCAAATATTTTTTTTTATTTCTATTTAGATGGTGTATTATTTTGTAGAGGGTTGGAGTATATACTAGTATTAAATTAGGGTCATAAACACCAGCCCTCTAATTGGGTAGTATTATTTTGTAGAGAAGCCTACTAGTCATCAGTTTACTGGGCCTCGAGGCCTCAGCCCAAAGTGTGGCCCTGTGCAGTTGGGCTGACTGCACAGGCTTTGGGCCGCCCCTGTGGGTGACAATGCCATATGTCATCTCCAAAAAGAAGCCGGGATTGCGAGGGGGCAGCAATAAGGCTTCCTTACAGCAATTAGATACATCATCCGCGCACAGATAACCGTTGTAATAGTCAACGCCCACATCCAATCTTATGCCCAGATATTTGTCGTCAGATGGAGTAGTGCCCTTCATTATCAGTCTGGCTTGTATGCGGTACAGGTCAACGCGGCGAAAAAATAAGGAGGACAGAAAGGACCGCCTCGGGATTCTCCTTACGCTTCATCCTCGTCCCTCCCTAATCCGGAACGATCGGGGCATCATCATCTACATCCATCGACGACCGACCGTTGGCATCATCTACATCCATCATCGCTCTGAAATTTTCTGAAAACGTAGATTTGAATCAATGGTCTGGGTTGATCAGTTGAATCAATGGCCGTTTGTTGTCTCCTTTTTCTTGTTTTGCACTTCGTAATGCTGCCTCATAAGAGATGGCTCGATCATAAACATCCTCAAACCTAGTATCGCAATGAGCAATGACCCCAAGGCGTATATCTTCTCGTAGCGTTTCACAAAACATGGTGACCTTATCCTCTTCCGACTCCATCAAGCCAGGGCAAAAACGTCCAAGCTCATGGAACTTGTTAGCTAGTTCTCGAACTGTCACTACAGCAGGAAAGGCTTTATACCACGCTTTTAAAGCGTGGTAAAAATTATATATCACGCTTACAAAGCGTAGCAGTGTCGTGGCATAAAAAGCCGTGGTAAAAGAATTAGGCTAAAATCTCCGTTGTATAAAGCTTTTTGCCACGCACCAAAAGCGTGGTATATACTATATGCCACGCTTAGGAAGTGTGGTATAAAACCATGCCCATTTTTTACATCAATGCACATTTCTCCTCTTTTTTTCAGTTAATGAAACAGAATTTCAAATAATAAAATCTGAATGTAATTCCTGAACACCATAAATAAATGAAACTGAAATTCCACATTAAGACAAAAGTTGGATTCAAATCCATTACAATGTACACTTGGTAAATTCATCGAGAACACTATTTAGATTAACATCTACTTGCCATCAGTTCATGGCATATATATACTAGGCAAAATATGATCAACAAGATCATTATGTTAATTAACAAATCCACCATGTTATATCAACAGAACATTTCCAACCCCCTGAAGTTTCAGAATCTTGCTTCCCCAAGTTCAACCCATCAATTTTCAGTCTTGCAGACTTCAAACTTCATCATTATGTTCAGCTGTTTGAAAAAGTTGGAAATAAAACGAATATTACTAACGAGTATATAATTCTAAACTACCATCCAATAGGCAACTAATTCTGATGCATACACACAAATTCACCTTAAAATAACTAGATAGTGGAAATATATATTACCTTCGGTAGGTGATGAAGTACCTGCACCAGAATTATCATCAAACGACCCATCCATCACTAACGAACGAATGACATCTCGTACAATCTCCTCAATCATATCTCGCAGCTCGACTTTCAAGTCTTCCCTCAGTCCCTCTCGAATCGAATTAAATGACAAGTGCATCAACTTTCTCATCGACTATTTTCTTTTGTTTCAATGAAGCTTGAACTTGATTGGTGGTAGGACCGTACCCATAAGAGCGTATTTGTCCAGATCTTTCTAGACCAAGAAATTTAATCAAAATTTTATCTCGCAGATCACTAGTTTTCATTTCTTCCGAATACTTGTTGATGACTCGAGTTAGCCTTGCCTAGAAGAAAGAGTTAATTTTGGGATTAGAATGTAAAATTTATAAGCAAAAGTAGCTTGAATAGAAATAACTATAACTTACAATGAAGGCTTTGGTTTTCTTGTCGAGAGCCCTGGCCATATCAACATGTGTTATCATCCAAAAATCAAACTTTGTAGGCTCTTGACCAGTTTCCTTTGTGATCTATCAAAAGAAAAGTTAAACAAATATGAGTCAGTTAGTCAAATAAACTAATACTGATATGTCATTGCTAAATTAAACCAACCTTATGATTAACGGTGGCAAAGCTACATTTTCCAGTTCTTGAAGGGACTTTTAGCTTGCTTCGGTTGAATTTGTTCTGCTCACTCTCGATCTGCACCACCACCAATAAAACGAATTATTTGGGATACTGCTGCCCTAGTATCACATGTTGAAGATACAGAAAAAGGTTAACATATAAAGTCTAGAAACACATACTGTTAGTGTTGTATTCATCCACATAAAGAAGGCCTCTACCTGAGTGAGAACTATTCAGGCAAGACATAATTCATAAACCTAGACGCTATTAAACTCAAACAAGCAGCCCAATTCCCCTAAAACCGTTTAACCAAGATTCAACACATGAACCAACATTCACTTCAATTCAATTCTATTCCAACTAACGAAATCAATGACAATACAATTCTCCAGAACAACATAAATCTATACGTACTCCATCAAATCCAAACTGGTCCGTAATTTTCAACCAACAAACAATAACAGATATATCAAAAAAAAAACAAAAGAAGCACCATTCAAAGACAAAAGGAAGACGAATTCTTGAATAGCTTTCAGTGACTGCCCTTAATAGAACACCACTATTCTGAGTTTTCCTGCACTTTTACGGTCTTTAGTATGAAACTCTCAACCCATTTATCAGATAACCGGAATGTTGCTTAACCCATCTATCAGGACCTATTGCTAAGGATCTTATGTCATCTGTCAATTGGCCATATCTATCATTCTTTTCTAATTCTGTCAGTCACCTATAATGTAAAAACACACCAGGCATGTTAATAATCGGTCAACTAAACTTACACATGATAAATCAACACTAATTGAATAACCAAGGATGGAAGAATACGTGAGCCCATATATATATACTAAGGTCTTAAATTTTCATGGAACAAACTAATTTAACATGTAACAGTAGCTACTTAATTAATTAAGCCGTGAGAGAACAAAGGGAGTAAATAATCTCGTACCTAGTTAACGACGGCAGACGGAAACAATATGTTTTCCCCTGATCATGTTTAGGTGGGTGTCTATATATATAATTTAGGCTAGTTCCCTTGTACTCAAGAATTTTAAGAAGAAAAGGCTCTTTATTACGTAGGGCTCTAAAAAGGGAGTTTATTCAATTAATATATTTTTTTAAAAATAATTCAGGATATTACACTTTATGATTCTTACTCCTATATATTTGGAATAGTATTGTGTACGGTTATTCTTTAGGCCCTCTCCATCAGAGTCTCAACCTATGTTTTCAAAAACGGATTTGACCGGCCGGATAGAACGGTTTGGCCGTGAACCAGTGGATGAGTGGTTCAACAATAATCCGGTCTGATCCCGGTCTAATCCGATCCAATTCCGATTCGACCTCTTTTTGGGGGTGTCCGGCTCGGCTTCCGATTCTCGGTTTCAAAACATAGGTCTCAACTAGGAACTTGAGCTCCTAGTTGAGACTCCAACAGAGGCTCAAGTGGATCAAGTGTTGAGTTTGAGCTCAACTGATGAGCTCAAACTCAACTCATATTATATTAATTTTTCTTTTCTTTTTACTTTTTTTTTCCTTTTCTTTCTTTTCTCCTATGTGTTGTCCTATTTATTTAATTTGATGTATTGATGATGAGTATACAATATACTACTACTAATCTACTACTACTAGCTAGCGTGTTGATGATCAATATACATACTATTACTAACGTTTTTTTTTCTTTATTATGTTTTTTTTTCCTTCTTTTCTTTTTTTATGTTTATTACTTTATTTCCATATTTAATAATGTATAAATAAAAATAATAAATTAAAATTTATAAAATAATCCATTACATTACATTCTAAAAAATTGACATCCAAGTAGGGGTCACATTTTATGTAATAGTTTATTTCTATTGTTTAACTTTTAATTTTCAACTTGTGTAATATTTATGTTTATTGTTTAACTTTTAATTTTTCACAATTGTATTTTTATAATTTGATAATCTATTATACTATTTTTTATTTAATAATTTTTTAAATATTCATTGCATTCCGAAGTATTATATGATGTTTTAAAATGAAAATGAATAATCGATTAAAAAAACTAATGAAATAAAAAAGAGGATGAAATAAAAATATAATAAAAAATGAAAAATAGGGAATCAATGGGGATCAACTGTGGGATGGAGTATTTTAGAAGAGGTGAGGATTAAGTTAGTGAAATGCTGACGTGGCGCAGTTGACCTCCACTTTTAGGATCTAACTCTTGGAGAATACCTTATCCCGTTAATTCTAAGTGAACCACAAGCAAGATGAAGATACTTTGTGCCATATGGCTCTAACTGAGCTCCTTTTCTTAATTTATTTTTATCCACTTGACCCGATCAAATTGACATGTGTGTTCTACTGTTCTAAAATCGATATAAATAAGCATTTATTAGTTTGTTTGTTTTTTTTTTTTTTTCAAATGAGTAGGTTTGATGGCGTAAGTTGATAGTAGTACGGTGGTACGGCAATGTTTAAGTAAATATCCCGACTCTTCGTTACAATTTATATGTGAGCATGTTGGATGACGCCACTGGGCTAAACAAATACTCCCTCCTCCGGTGAGAATACTACATTTGCTTTTTGCACAGTTTTTAATGATAGATTTTGTTTGATAGTGATTTATTAATATAGAATGGAATGTGGTTCAATATTTAAATGGTAGTGGTGGGGAAAAGGATTAAAGTAAATTGTGAATGTGGGGACAATGATTAAAGTAATATAAATGGTATGTGGGGTAGCCTCCAAAAATATAAACGTAAAGAATTGATTGGTACGGTCCAAAAAGAAATACGTAAAGAAATGAGCGGGACAGATGAGTAGTACTGCAGTACAGTATGTTTGAAGATATTGCTCAGTTTATATTATAAAAATGATGCGACACAGTCACACAAATAAACTGTACGCATTGATGAGTCTACTCTACCATTTGCATCGGTGATTTCACTAAAATGAAGTGAAATATGTTTTGTGAGTGTTAACAACAATGCCAATTTTGAAACTCTTTAGTTGATAAATAAAATGGCGACTGATGGTGGAACTGTGCTGAATGATCGGAAACTAACAATTGGTTGCAAGATCATTAAACATAGGCCGAGTCGCCGAGACTGACTAACCTGATCAAATGATCCACCCAGCCACACAGGCCACATCTAATTGTTGCTGGGACGTAACAATATATGATTCCATATTTCACTGTGATGAGTATCAAAATTAGCAAAGCTGTAAATTAATGGAACTTTCCACAACTCACAAAACGTGTACTAAAATGTCTACTTGTCTTCATTTCAATTACTACTACTACTTCAATTCCACCCCACACAGAGTCTCAGAGATCCATAGCTTTCTTGGCTTGTCTTCACTTAAAAATGGCAAATAGGATAGGATGACCAAATTGCAACATGAGCTGTCTAAACAATTACACTTTTCCTTTTCACATAATTAAAAACTTATTCCTTAAGTTTTTAATTATCATTAATTACATCTCAACCAACCATGTTACAGAATTTTTTGACCAAGTCCCGTTGATTTTCAGTTTTATCATAAATGTAGCTTTCATTTCACACATTATCCATCACTCATGGCAATTTTAAACAATTTACAACTAGCCCACATGCCGGGGCAGACCCAACAATCAATGTTCGGGAGGACCAAATTACGTATACACTAAAAAGTATTTCGAAAGTTGGGGACTAAATCTTGAAAAATCGAACATATAATCTTTGAAAAAATTAATCTCGTTTGATGAAAAATATTGTGGGGCGTCCAGGAACCCCATCTCGTTCCACCCTTGCCCACAGGAACGTTCCATAATAAAAGTATAAGCTTAATGATTCTGTGAACAAACAACAAGAAGACAAAGTCAAAGCATGGAACTTTTTGTGGGTATTAAGTTAAGACAAATACATAACACGCCATGCTTTTTTCAGTTTCATCAAAATTATTTAAAGCTTCTAGTATCTCTGTAGTCATGTACTAGTTTACTAGTATTAATATAAAGATGATGATGATAATGATTTTGATGTGTTGTTCACAAAAGATGGATCAAGTGTAAGGTTTGGTGAGCAAATTCTAGCTGCCAACCATTGACTTCTTAATTACTTATCATCAGATACTATCTATCAATATCATATCATGGGATCCTCTCATTCTCTTAGTTAATTGCATGCCTTAATCTCTTTCTTTGTCCTTTCTCATCATATCATTTCATTCATTCTCCTCTAGTTTCTTTCAGGTTCAGGTTTTGCCAGTTTACAAGACTCAATATCATTCTTCTCCTCTCATTCTCACAAGGTAAGGTATCATCATTTCATTTCTTCTCTCTTTCTTCTTTCAAGATTATGCATGTTGTTTGGAAGAAAACTGGATGTGATATGTCTATGGAACTTGTTGTTTGCCGTATTCTTGTTGTATTAGTTCTTCAAACATTACATTTCTTATAGAATACCATATGAGTTCGAACTTGTAGATACGTGAAAAATTCATCGATTTGTATTATATCCCTGACAGCGTTCTCACAGGTTTCGGTTTCTATTTTTGCAGAAACAGATAGCTTTTGAAGAAGAAAATGAAGTGTTTTCACTTTCAGAATCCTTACAGAAATAATAATGAACCAAAGACCACGAAGTCTAGGTCTGGTCGATCATCCACGTTCACATCAGATGATAGGAAGTCAGAATCTGAGAGTAATTCGCAGAACATATCAGACATAAGCACGACATCCTCGGCTAAAGTTTCATTTGCCAGTTTATCTCAAAGGCCTAGCAACAATTTGAGGGTCTTTACTTCTGCAGAGATGAAAATTGCTACTAAGAACTTTAGCCGGTCTCTTATGCTTGGAGAAGGTGGATTCGGGCCAGTTTACAGGGGCGTTTTTCTGGAGAACGATGATTCAAGTACTCGGATAAACATCGCTGTCAAACAACTCAGCACCAGAGGGTTACAGGTAAGCTATTCATATCTTGCTTCATTATCAATTTCGCATAATGTATCATAGCTTCAGTATATGGCTCTGGTTTTAATGTCTGAGAAAATATTAATGCAGGGACACAAGGAGTGGGTGACTGAAGTAAATGTCCTTGGCATTGTTGATCATCCAAATCTTGTCAAACTTATAGGCTACTGTGCTGAAGATGACGAGAGAGGAATCCAGCGCCTTCTCGTCTACGAATACATGCCCAATCGTAGCGTACAAGACCACATATCAAGCCGGTTCCAGGCTCCTCTTCCCTGGATAACAAGATTGAAAGTTGCTGAAGACGCTGCAAAAGGCTTAACATACCTTCATGAAGGCATGGACTTCCAGATTATATTCAGGGATTTCAAGTCATCGAACATTCTCTTGGACGAACATTGGAATGCAAAGCTTTCGGATTTTGGGCTGGCAAGATTGGGGCCTGCAGAAGGTGTAAGCCACATCTCAACCGCGGTATGTCTGCTAAAATCATTGTTTCCTTAATTGTAACACAAGTCATCTAATTCTAAACACTGAAAGTGATTCGACTTAATCTTTGTTTTACACTCGATAGGTTGTAGGAACAGTTGGATATGCTGCACCAGAATACATTCAAACAGGACGGCTAACATCCAAAAGCGACATATGGAGCTACGGTGTCTTTCTTTACGAACTTATAACAGGCAGACGGCCTGTGGACAGGAACCGACCCAAAAATGAGGAGAGGCTGTTGGACTGGGTAAGGCCACACCTCAGTGACATGAAGAAATTTGAACAGATCATAGACCCCAGGCTGAATGGGAAGTATGATGTCAAGTCTGCCCAGAAGCTAGCAGCAATTGCTAACATGTGCTTAGCTCGGCATCCAAAGAATCGCCCCAGAATGAGTGCAGTTCTGGAGATGGTAAGCCAAGTTGCAGAGGCAGCTGTTGTTAAAAGTCCTGAAGCTTTGGAGGCCATCTCTCCTCCGAAAGACATTGAGAAATCTCCGAGTGAAAGGTTAAGGCGAAGAATTATAGAACATATAGCAGGGGATAATAGTTGCTTAGGTAAGCTGCAATGGAGTCCTAAACTTGTGAGGACTAATTGAGTTCAGTTAGTGATGAACTCCTAAAATAAGTAAAAAAGGGAGCATAATATCATGTAACTGAGTGCTTATTTCAAATTCTGATTGCTCAAAATTTTCTTCTTAAATTTGGATCACTGAAGAAGCCAGCCATCTCCCAGTGTGCACCACACAGAATAACACAAGACTAAAAATACTTCAAATCAAAAACCATTTCTTACACAAGATGAAAGAAACAATAAAACCGGCACAGGCACAGGTAACATAATGGAGAAAATGTTTCTCACTGTGTTTACGCTACAACTCGTTTAAGAAACAAGATAATTTTATTATAACAAAAAGTTGGCTCTAAACGTTACAAAGTCGTGCATTTGGACAAGCTTTCTGAAACAAAAATAGGAGAATAATAGTAAGCCAGGCCATGTGTTGATATCCCCAAAACCAAAGAAAAAAATAAAAATGAAACACCTACTGTCAGGGATATATTGAAGTACACCAAAATCTCATTGATCGGAAATATCATTCAGCAATTTGTTACCTTCCTCACTTAATTCAACGTTCTCCATCTTGACCATGCGAGGAATAACTGGACTTTTCTTTCCTGCGGCTGCATAAATTCTAATCAATGATTCAATCACTGTAGCTCCCAATTCATCGCTGGATTTTCTCAGTACGTCCATGAAACTTTCAACACCTTCAACATCCTTATTTCGCTCAAAATGTTGCATAAGTTCTGTCACAACTGCAGATGAGGGTGTCCACTTTCTGCCATCCCCTCTACCAGTTGTAATTGCCTTATCGATACAATCCACAACTGATTTCATATCTCCCTTCTTCAGATAATAATCAAGATAAAGTTCCCAAGTTTTAGCATTGGGCTTGGCTCTTCTCCTTCGAGCCTGCTCCTTGAGAACTTCAGCCTTGTTAAATGCGTCTTGTTTGAGATAAGCTCCAATTAGAACATTCGCAACACGAATATCATACGTAGAGCAATTAGATCCCCACTCTTTGAAGCATTTCTCAGCACCTGGTAAATCATTCAATTTAACCAACACTTGTATCATATTAAGATAGCTTGTGTTGGGAGTTTTTCGGAAAGCCAGCTTCAGTGACCGCCAAACACGGTATACTTCAAGCAGATTTTCAGTTCGGCCATACAGTGTTATAAGGAATTGATAAGCAGGGAGCTCCCGGGAGGTATTTCTGCTCTCTAGTTCCTTTAATGCTTTCTCAGCTTTGTTAGTTAGTCCAGCATCAGCATAAATTGATGCCAGGTTACTATATGTTGTCCAATCTGCAGCAACTCTGCCATCTCTCTTCATCTCATCCACAACTCTCTCAACCCCAGATATATCATTCACAGAAGCAAGAGACCTCATCCAAACATTGTACGTGAAAGTGTCTGGAAGGATGTCATTGGCTTTCATTTCTTGGATTACTCCTGGAATCTTTTGCTGTTCCCCAGTTTTCGAGTAGAGGGTCATAAGACTGTTGTAAGGCATGGAACTCAATTCCAATTCAAGTTCTTTCATCTTCTCTAGTAACGCTTCCGCCTTTTCAGTCATTAAGTTTTGGCAGTAGCAGTTAAGAAGTGCACCATAGGTGAGATGATTCTTCAAGCGCTCCGGCAAATTAGTAAAGTAGGTTTCCGCAGCGGCAATGCCTTTACTTTTTGCAACTATGTCAAGATGTATTGCTTGGTCACTAACCGTCTTGTTCATTCCTTTTTTCTCCATCCTCTCGGATAACTGATGCACATAAAAAACAGTATATAAAGAGTTTTGCATTCATCAAATGTCCTGCAGTCATATACACCAATCAACTACAGTTTGGCAACATATGCGAACTAAGGCACTACTTAATACGCTCAAAAGACTACATATACAAGGGATTATTGACCAGCAATCAGTCTGTTGAAAAATATGACTCATTCTGCTGATGCAACACTAACTATCCTTGATGATTTTCCAGAGCAAAATGACGAAACACAGAACAGATATACATTCCCATGAAATGGTGGGAGTTATAATGGTCACTCTAAAAAGCCCAAACCTAACATTTCATATGACAACACGCTACAGCAATCACAGCCGAAGCATGCCAGTCACATAATCCAATCATCTAGATACAAGTTCAGGATATAAAGAATAAAACCAAGAGATTTTTTTAATCTATGATAATGTGGTGTAAGCCTCAAACATACGAATGGATCCTCTAATCATCTATCAAGATCTCATCCAAGGGACTGGTACTCATGCATGTGATGGTAATACAGGGAATCCCTATTGCAGTGATCAACTAGTAATCAAAGCTCAATTTGCAACAAAATCATCCACATCAGTAGACTCATATGCTCTACAATGAAGAAACAACTAGTAACCAAAGATTGTAGCAGAGAGATAATGAAGACCAGATGCTCAAATGAAAAATAAGTCTGCATATCACCAGTCAAGCATTTCATCGAACACCTAACGTTCACCAAAATCATTCTAAAAAACCAATCGCTAATTTTTCCAGCGAACATTGTTTTCAAATTACTTTGGAATCAGAACCGAAACAAAACAAAAAATGAGGAGGTGTAATACCTTGAGGGCCGGGCCGTAGAGGTTGCGGCTGCGAAGAAGCTTGAGAGAGTCTCCAACCTCCCATTTAAAAGCACTTTTTTTGGAAGCGATGAAGCTATTCAGCTGTGCCCTGACCTTCTGTTCCTCTCCTCCTTGCTTAAACAGATTCTTGTAAAGTGCTTCTTCTAAGTACTTCTTCGATGATCTCTTGCCTATGATTTTCTTATTCTCGAATTGTCGCATAAATGTCGACGCCATTGCTGATGCTTTTCCTCAACCTCCACAGTAAAACCCTACAACAGTGGAGAGATTAGAGATGGACAGATTTGGGAAGAGAGAAATGTGTCGTGTGCTACGATTTTGTTGGGCTCATAATTAAAGGCCCATTTTTATTGGACGGACCTTCCGTACGTATATTGGGCTACATTTTAGTACACAGATCAATTATGTTTTTTTCTTTTTTGTGTATAACTGGGTTGGACTGTGAATTGAAATTCCAACTTTTCATGATTATTTTAAATTTTAATTTAACTTGTTTAAGTTTAGGTATCCAATACTGTATATCGGATTTTTTAAAAACAAATACCCATAGGTACTCTACTACTCTGGAACTCTATTGTTTTTTAATTTCAGCTGTATACTTGCAAAATCCTATGTAATAATCCAAACCGAGCTACCCGAAATCCAGAAAAATGGAAAATTCAGCAGAGATTCAGAAAGAACAAGCTATTGTAATATGCTGTGATTTAAGAAATCAGAAATACACAATCAAATCACTATACATAAAACCTGACTTTCAGCTTACAAAACTAAGTGTTGTAATTTGATGCAACTTAAAATATCTAAAATTACAAACGTATTAATTTGGTGACGGAAAAAGCATGGATTTGACAATTGTGTAATAATTTACGTAGTTTAGCTTAAAATGGTGAAACATACACGAGAGTATATTCTTGTAAGCTTGAGTTTATCCAATTCTTTTAATTTGCCAACCTAGCGGCCCATGTGCATACTTCTCATATTTTTCTCTTGTACTAATTATATCCCGGTACACGGTTTCGCGTTTCTCCGTTTCTGCTCTCAATCATTCGATCTTTCTTATTTTATTTTTATTCTCATACTTAGAGTTCCATAATACATTATGATATGATGTTAACAAATTTAGATGACTTTTTCTCCTTAACATTGCATCTTAAATGTTAAAACAGATGATTCAGATCAAAAGCTCATCTCCCCTTTAAAATCTTCCAGAAATGGACCCTTAATTCCTATCCTTTGTTTTGCGGATGATTGCCTTATTTTCATCAAGTCCAACCAAAAATCTATCTTGGAAATTCAAAATGTTCTAAAATCTTATGCTTTAGCATCTGGACAGAAAGTTTGTTGGAACAAAAGTAGAGCTCTTTTTTCCCCAAACATTGATATTCACAAGAAACAAAATATATCCCAGCTGCTGGGAGTGATTCATAATAAGAGAAAAGATAAATATCTTGGAATGCCTTTTCTCTTAGGAAAAAAGAAGAGAGACCTTTTTTATGATACCATTGAAAAAGTCTCTAGGAAAATAGATATTTGGTACTCCAGATACCTCTCTTATGCCGGAAGGCTCACCCTTATAAAAGTTGTAACGAATTCTATGCCTACCTACTGCATGTCCATAACTAGTGTCCCAAATTCTGTCATTCATAAGATTGATGAAATTAATAGGCACTTCTTATGGAATGGTAGTAAGGAGGGGAAGAAAAGAAGTAAAGTCAAATGGTCAATAGTTTGTAGCCCTAAATAAAGCTTTCTTATTAAAACATCTTTGGAATCTTCTTAAAAAACCTGGTTCCCTTTGGTTTAAAGTTTATAAAGCAAAATATTTCCCAAATACCCATATCCTTGAAGCAATTACTAGACCTCAAAACGGTTGGTTTTGGAAAAACCTGATCAAGCTTAAAGAAACTTTCATCACAGGTCTTGCAATGAAAATTGGGAATGGTTGTGATACTAGTTTTTTGAATGATAGCTGGTGTCACAATAAAGTTTTTAAAGACTACACAACTGCTAGGACTAGTTCCTCCCTTACTGTCAGTAGTGTCATTACAATGAATACTTGGGATATTGCTAAACTTCAGTCCTTACTCCCCGCAGAACTTGTGAAAGAAGTTCTGGGTGTCCCTATCCCCTCTATTCCTTGTAATGACACAATTGTTTGGAAAAATAGTCCTAGTGGGGAATTCTCCATAAAACAAGCTTATAACTTCTTAATGAATGAAACAATGCGGTCTGATGTGCACTGGCCTTGGCTAAAATTATGGAGTTTAAAGTTGCTTCATAGGGTAAAAATTTTTGCCTGGTTAGTTGTTCTTGAAAAACTTCCCACAACCAGCTTCCTTTTTAAAATTAAAGTAACTAATTCTGATCTCTGTTCCTTGTGTAATACTGATACTGAAACTACAAACCATCTCTTCTTCTCCTGCCCTATGTTTGAGCCTGTAAGACTCTTACTTGCCAACTCTTGTAGTAATCCATTATCATCCAACTTTGTTGACCTCATCTATAATTGTTTTCTAACCGAGGATGAACAACTAAGATGCATTATTTTTTGCTGGATGGTGTGGACTACAAGGAATGAATGTCTCTTGGCCAACAATTCTTTTGTCACTAATTCTTTTCAAAGAAAGTTTCAGCAAATATTACTGGACCACAAAGTTGGTTTTCCTCCAAAAATCCCTAGGCCTACTCACATTGTACCATGTAGTTGGCAAGCACCTCCAAACGATGTACTTTGTGTTAATATTGATGGGTCAGTAGATAATACCGGCCATGCAGGGGCAGGGGCTATCATTCGAGACGCCCAGGGAGGATTTAAGATTGCGGGGGCACAATTTTTGGGATGCACCGATGCTTTAACAGCAGAATTCTTTGCACTAAAACTAGGATTATCTCTTTGTGAAAGAATAAATTGCAACAGAATTTTGATACAATCTGACTCGCAAACTTTGATTTCATCTCTTAACAGGGCACAAGTAGCAGGAATCCATCACAAAATGTTGCTGGAAGAAGCACTTAGGATCATCGGAAGATTGGTGGAAGCAAAATTCCTTTTTGTGTATCGTGAATGCAATGGCGTAGCTGACAAATTAGCAAATGAAGCAAGACAACAAACTTTTGGAAGGGCAACATCTTCACCTTTTGGATCGAATCTTTTTATTTGGGATACTTGTCCCTTTTGGCTAGCTTCTTTTGTACATTCGGATTTAGTTTCAACGTACTTTCGGTCTGTAACTACTAACAATGATCCCCCCTTTTAACTAATGAATGTTTTAATTTTCGAAAAAAAAAAAAAATTCAAAATTTATATGCACCTCAACTAGATACATCCTTGTTTGTTTGAGAAAACAAATTAATAAAAATAATTTGTTAGATAATCAAGTGATCGGTCATTTTTAAAAATCTACATAATACCACTGTATTATAGATTTCAACTCAACGAACTGATCAGTTGGTTTACTGAAGTTAATCAAACATATACTCATTATATCCATATCATCTTGTTTCACTGAAGTTTGTAAATTAAAATGAATTGTTTCACTGAAGTTTGTAAATTAAAATGAATTTTTCCTATGTTATCTTCCTCTAAAAAATTATATAATTTGGTTCAGTTTATGATCTCAATTTCACTTCACATTGGTTCAATTCAATTCAGTTAATTTCAAATGTGTTTAGTTTTTCTTATACCATAAATAATTTAGGTGAGAAGAAGAAAACACAAAGAGAAAATTCTAAATGGGATGGAATTTTGAATGAAATGACAAGTGCGAATTGAGACCATAAATATGGTCTGATTCATCATGTGATGTGTTTCTAAGCTCAAATTCATTCATTCATTAATTAAAACCCAAAATAGAATAATATACAGTATATGCCATGCTTATAATTGATGCTGGTAAATGACACAGATGCAGCACCATATGGGTTATCTACTGGGACAACATGGCCCTTGTTTGCTTGTGTTAGTTTAGTCTTATCATTATTATTATTATTTTGTTTGATAATTGTTTTAGATGATTTTGCTGTTTCAATTTTGTTGTTGATGATGATAATGATCAATGAATGTCGACACTAAAACTGTACAAGTACGTGGTAGCAAATCGTACAATGAGACGTGGAGAATCGATCAAGGAAGATGGGATGTGATATCGATCCCGATCCATGTAATTAGGTATTCCACTTTCCAATCATTGTCATGAATTAATTTCCACCAAAGACGATAAGCAAATTTTGGATCTGGTCTTCTTCTAATTTTTGTAATTGTACTACCATGTCAATGTGACTATGCATCTGCACTCCTACATTAATTGCTTTGTTTTGTTCATATAAGTACAAGACAATTTCACCAATTACTACAAATTATATATTTTCAGCGGCTAAAATGTTTATTAACAAAATCGGAGCATAAGTGCATCACAATCGAAAAGTCACAAGTTTCGCCCTCAATACAGGGACAATTAGTGGTCTTCTTTCTTTTTCTTTATAGAGTATGTTTCAAGGTCACTTATGTGATTTAAAGTCTGAACAATTTTTTTAACTTAACTAATATTAAGCTCACATTTAGTCCACAATTAAAGCCAGTAATGCAGGTAAATATCGTTGGCAAAGTAATTAAGTAAAAGCACATTAAGGGATAATTTTAAAAAAAATTAGCAGCTCAAACTAGAAAAGTATGGCCAGGTGTCACTCTCCTATTGCTGGCCTAGAGGCTGGCATAGAGATTGACATAGAAAATCCGGATTGATCTCCAATGATACTTTTGGTTTTGAGCATGGATAAATCATACTTCTTCCGTCCCAGTGAATTCTTTATGTTTGTTTTGTTAACTTTTTCGAAGCGTAGTTTGACTTCAAATAAATCCTAAATCTTATCGAAAAATAATTAATGAAATTATATAATGAAAGTAGAAAAACTATATTTTCATAATATAATTTCCTAAATTAAATTTTCGTTATAATTTAAGAGTAAACGGAGATAAAAAAAAAAAAGTCAACAAAAATAAACGTAAAGAAATGACCGGGACGGATGAGTAAATCATATACATTCATACTCCTAGTACTATGGCAAGTGGTAAATTTGGGTCCAGTAATCATTATAATTATGATAATTATTAATATAATATTGCAATAAATATTTAGAAACGATTATCACATGCAACTAAGCTACTACTAACAGTCTAGTCGACTAGAGCGAGTGGACAAGTTGTCTCAATACTCCAAAACAATCAATCACCATAATGCGTTTTCGAAAAAGACGTTTAATATAGTTGCTTCTCCATCGATTTGTATTGGATTTACTGCTTTACTATCTCATTATTAGTACTAATCTGCATTCAGTTTCTTTGCATGCACCTAGCTAGATCTCTCTTTTTTTCTTTGTACACAGTTTTGCATTGTTAGCATTTAATTATAACTCAACCAACTTGTCATGATCCAGAGATACATACAGAAATAATAGTAGTATATAGTATATTACAAACACTGAAGAAACACAGCTAGCGTCACTCTCAATTGAACTGGTCGATCCATCTAGTTTTCTCAGATCTACCTACCTACAAGTTACAACCAACATGGAAAGTACTAGACAATTATAGGGGCATGCATCGATGATCGATCAACTGGGTTACTTCTATCAGTGTATGTTTACTTTTTGTAATGACTAATGACCATTTACAAACCCCCCTCCCCCAAAAAATGAAGAATAAAAAAATGTTAATGTAGTAAATTAAACTATGTTCTCTTCATCTAAAAATACACCATTAATTTCAATTTAGTTCAGTTAAATCAATTCAAGTCAGCTCAAACTTATCAAGTTGTAATTTATTTCTATACTACAAATAAGTTAATTCAATCATTTTAGTTTTTACTATATTCATATGTACATTTCAGTTGGAACGGTATGATTTCATTTTGACTCGGAAATGGGTGCAAGATAGACATATGATAAGAAATTAACAATGCTATTTCAAACCCATACGCCATAATATGTAATATTAGAAACCGCGTCACACGCTACGCGTGTAAAGCGTAATCTTGTAGAACATTATTGTTTTATTAAATAATATATTGATATAAATGGAGTGAATATATAATTTTCACATAATGACTTCAAATGTAAGAAAAAAATAATTAATTGAGTAATTAAATTTAATATAAATGGTGTGCTATAAATGTATATATAGTTTTTGTAGTTATGCAATTAATAGTTTTGAATTGAACTATATTAGACATACGAAAATTATTCTTCCGATGAGTTAAGAACCATCAGATACATCTCTAGACTTTGAAAACATTCAATTTCAAAATTTGCAGTGCATCTTTTTCGCATGTTAATTGGTATCCTTCATCAATTGATAATATTGTCAAATGCTTCATAAACATTCTAGTTTCATAATATGATGTTTTTAGTTATTTTTATCGTATGATTTAAGAATAATTTAAGGTCAAAATGACCATCGAAAAAGTTAACGAAATCAAGTGTTACGTTTATTACTGGACGGAGGAAGTATGTCTTTTTTTATAAAAACATATCATGGTTATTTTTAAAATTAAGTATAATACGTCATACAACTTTATGTTAAAAAAATAAAAATTTAAGATAAAAAAGAAAAAAATTACGTCAATAAGATTCGAACCCAACACCTTCAACTAAAATAATGATACAAATAATAGAGAAAAATTACGCCAACAAGATTCGAACCGAACAACTTCAATAAAAATAATAATAAAAATAATGGAGAAAAATCACGCCAACAGGATTCGAACCCTACATCTTTTAATTAACTAATGACACATGTACGCACCAGATTGAAATTGAATAAGCAAGATCAACGGATTAAAATTGATTGGTATATCAATCAATTGGGTAAATCAACCGGTTTATTATATTACTTTAAATTTAAATAAGATGATTGAATTGATATATCACACGTTGCGGTTATGAGTAATTAGTGTGTAACTTTTATGATACAATTCAAACGTCTTTTAATTACATGTATATAGAATTAGATTTTGACTAGACCTTGGATCAGTTTGTTTCCTTGTGCTTGTAGTTTCAAGTTTGTTGTAACTAAAAGATAAGATATGGAGATGAACACAAACCACATATTTCATTTTCCTTGATGAGGTGATAAGAAAAAAGGGCCGGGGTTCAATTTATCCAACTCCATCGAGGGATAACATATTCTAACAACACAACATATGATTTCCAATCTATTACACGCTGCACGTCTTAATGTAGACTTGTCTTACATAAATTTATAAGTAAGTTAGGCTGGCTAAAGTGCAAACAGGTTATTACATGGTGTCAAAATTAGTTTGAATAAAGTAGATTTTTGTAGGTTGGCCCAAATGTTTGACTGCACATGGATTTCAATTTACTGAAAATAAAATATGATACATTTAATTACCACATCAGAAATACCACACACACATTACAATAGATGATTCTAGTCCAGACAAAGTACCCTTTATCCACATCACATATAGGCAAGAGATTAATTAAGCAGGTCAATTTATGTATGATGATCTTCAGAGAGAGAAATGAGGAATCCTTGTAAACTATTTAAAGCTAATTTAAAGCTAATGTTTATTCCACTCAATTCTAGAGAATACTCCATCCATCCTATTTTAAAAATCAATACTCCCACCGTTTTTAATTATAAGTAGTTTTAGGAGTTTTCACACATATTAATGAAATGATTGATTTTCTTTATTTTATTTTTTCACTAATTAATGTTATAAAATCTATATAACTTTTATTGTTTTAATAAGAAAGAGATAGAGAGAAAAGGAAGAGATGCACTTTTAATAATACTATACTAAAAGTAAGGAGAAAGTACATGGAAAAGAGTAAAATAATCTAATAAAATCTAAAACTACTTATATTTAAGGAAGAGTTCAAAATGCTAAAACTACTTATAAATAAAAACGGAGGGAGTATTATATTCGACTTTTTTTTTCAATTTTTAAGAAATAAATTTAATCATGTAGATATAATAATATAGTAATTATTGAAAACGATCACCGCCCGATTTGTTGGAATTGTGAGGGTAAAAAATGAATATGAAATTAAGCGACAAATGAAACAGTAACATTTTTAATGGCATACTTAAAAAATGAAAGTGGTTACCTTCTAAGCAAGTCGAGGGAGTATTAATTACAGCATCCCTGTCCTTTGGGGGAGGTCCAAGAACAATCTGTACATGAGACAGATAAAAATGATCAAATGGTGGGGGAGTAGGCCATGGTTTAAATGTCTTGCCAGTCAATTTCAGTGCTTACTCATCCTCATAACACTAATCCCATAGGTACTCAGTACAGTACATTAGATTTGGATGGAGTACATGTCACCTTCCAAATATATTTCATAAACACATTCTCATTCTCAAATGTTGAACCATAAATTGACAACAAGAGAATGTCTCAGTCTCTATTGGACTTAATTTTTTACAACTGTATTCTTTTTACCAGTCACCCATTTTTATTTTTATTTTTTCATTTGTTTATCATAGATTGACTAATCCAGCTGAGTATTGGTGGTCCTTTAATAGTGTTTTTGTTATCTACATAAAAAATTTAATTAATTAAGTGAACTCAACTCCTTTGGGCTTCGGGTATATACATTAAGAAAACAGCTATAAAAGTATGAGATTGCCATTCAGATTTGCACTAAAACAGAGTGAATCTTTTTGGGATCTTGGGAAATTTTCATTTTTCTTGTATCGAAGATTCTACTGCAAAAATTAGTGCTTTACCAGGAAAGGAAAAAGGTGGAATCTTGGAAGGGCATTGCCTTGCCTGGAGAGTTCTTACAACTATTTGAAAAGGTAAGAGAAATCTCTGATCCCTTGTGGAGCTTTGTGGAATGCATGTCTTTGCTCATCTGAATATTCGGATCTATATTCTCAAATTTGCCTGTCAAGTGTTTGTTAAAAGACCTCAAAAGACTTCTTTTTATGGTAAACACCTATTCTCCTTTTGGTCGTACTAATTTCGTCCCGTGGTTTTAGCTATCCGACTCACATTTTACTTTCTTGGCAAATTTTTCAACGACAAACGAATCCATGCTGTTTTTATTACTCCGTATATAATGTGAGAAGATTTGATTTTTTATAGGTTCCTGCCATGAATAGTGCGTGTGATTGACCAATGATTGCTTTGTTTTCCTTTGTTGTGATTTGAGTTTTTGTAGCTAGTATAAAAAGCTTCAGATCCGCCGGTTTTGTTGTTGTTGTTGTTTTGTGTAAAGGGATTGATTGCCTTGGTGTGTAAAGGGTTGAGGTGATAATAAGGCAAAAAAGGAGCAAGAATGAAGAATTCTGTTTCTGACCAGAGTTTCTACATAGACAGTGATGAAGAATCTGATAAAGGTGGGAATGTGTCTGACTATTCTGATTCCTCTAATGATGATGAAAATCAACGCCAGGAAAGCAAGCCCCCTTCCATGGGCGCTTGGCCTCAAAGTTACAGGTATTGATTGATTTTAAGCATAAATGATGTTTCCTGTTGATGAAAACAGTTCTTGAATTCTCTGTTTTCTGTGAAAATTGTTATCGATGATGTCTCTCTGAGTTTATTTCTCTATTTTATGTGTTATTGTTGTTAATGGTGTCTCTCTGAGTTGATTGAAACAGCACATTTCAATTCCTAATCGACTTATCCGGTAAAAAACTTGGTCTGCCTAGATTGGAACACCAGTTAAATACACCAACAAGCCTTGAGTAGTTTATATCGTTGAGTCGAAGATCTTTTGTCTTTTTTGCGAAGAGTAGCTCTTTTGTGATCTTGAAATTTGTTTTTGTTACAGAGCTGTGAAAATTTCGATTGCCTCTTTGCAGAAAGCTCTATTTATTGCAAATAACTGAGATTTTCAACTCCGGAACGTATTAACTCTTTAAGTTTTTTTTTTTAACTGTTTTGTTGATGAAATTTACTAGAATTGTTCTAATTGTCTTCAAGAATTGAGATTTAGCAAGCGGCATGTTTGTTTAAATAGCCAGTCTAATGCAATAACTAAGATTACATGCACCAGTAGTCATTTGTTTGAAGATGCAAAATATAATAACATGATACTTTGCTTCTTATTGTAGCGGTGAAATGATCGGTAAATCATTAATAATGCTATAGTTCTATATGGATTATTTCATGCTTATGTTTGCTTTTCATCTACTGTACCGAACTTGTGTGGAATCTTTGTCGCAGGCAGTCGATTGATCTTTACAGCAGCGTCCCATCTCCAAGTATTAACTTTTTGGGGACACCATCATTAGCTCGCTTGGGGAGTTCGTTCCTTTCATCATCCCTTACCCTTACGAGGAGGCACACACCTGAGGTACTGCCTTCTCTGAGCAAGCCTCTAATTCCTCAAGTAGAGGAAGCCGAGAAGCCTCAAGAAAGGCGCAGTTCACACGGTCTGCTTCCTCCTTTACCTTCAAGGAAGCCTAGTGTAAGGAAAGATGTAAAATCAACAGTTTCACATGGACCTCCAATTACTCGACGAAGCTCGTATGGCCAGGCAGTAATAAATGGTAGTTTCTTGATCTTTCATGTACTGTTATATCAAAGAAGAAAAGTCATAAACCACTATCATATACACAGAAACCTGTTTTTCATTGACTTCCCTTATTGTCATAGTTTTTCTCTACATGTCTTAAGTTCTCTAGCTATCTTGGATAGAATGGCAGACACATTTTGCCGGTGATAATTTGTCAATGATCTTTTGTGCCACAATAATGATTGTAACGGTTTTATGTAGGCATGAATGTACTATGTGGAGTAGGTCTCCTATCTACTTCTTATGCTGCACAGCAAGGCGGTTGGGCAGGGCTTCAATACTATTTATTTTTGCCTTACTTTCTTACTACACTGGGATTCTCTTACGGTCTTGCTTGGACAGTCAACCAGGGCTTGAAACGTATCCCGACATTGGACAAGCTGCCTTTGGTACTACGGGACGTATTATCATATCAGTAAGATTCGATTTCAATAATTTCTTCGTTGATTATTTTTAGGAAAATGACGAATTCTGATGACTGACATTGATGTTCTCGTCTATTGTGTTTATTAATGCAGATAATACTATACATAGAGTTATATGTAAGTCTTGCAAATCAGTTACGATGTTCGTATTATGGACACATATTTATGCTGCACATCTGAAGCATAACCTTTATTCTTTTCTGCAGGCTTGTTGCGTTGAGTATATTATATTGGAGAGTGACAACTTGTCCTCTTTATTTCCAAATGCACATCTAAACCTTGGAGCATTCGAACTGAACTCTCATCATCTTTTTGCAATCATAGCCACTGCCGCTGTTCTTCCTACTACCTGGTTAAAAGACCTTAGTGTCCTTAGCTACATCTCGGCAGGAGGAGTTGTTGCATCCGTCCTGGTGGTCGTGTGCCTGCTATGGGTTGGTGTAGTGGATGGAGTTGGTTTCGAGAGCAAAGGGACAAAAACACTAAACCTTTCCTCTCTTCCTGTTGCTATTGGTCTATATGGTTATTGTTATTCGGGGCATGCTGTTTTCCCGAATATCTATACATCTATGGAGAAACCTAGCCAATATCCTTCTGTCCTCTTTGTAAGGTAAACAGATTAAATTTTATTGTTTGGTAGCGGAGTAGATGCTTACTGAAATTTTTGGTATATTTCATTTATCAAACTCATGAGTCGATGGTTAATGCAGCTTTGCAATATGCACCGTGATGTATGCTGCAGTTGCTGTTATGGGATATTTGATGTTTGGAGCATCAGCAAAATCGCAATTCACCCTTAACATGCCCCAAGATTTAGTCGCATCAAAATTGCTGTCTGGACTACGGTGCGTTTACTGTAGGGGTTTTCTTTTTTTCTTTCTTCCTTTTCACTATCCTTTCTACTGTAATAACTGATGCATTTCTCTTCTACTTTTATTTGCAGGTAGTCAATCCATTTACAAAATATCCTTTCCCCCGATAAATCCGTTGATTAAACTTTTAAAAGTTGTAATAGACATATGTTTTCGTTAATTAAAATGGAAACTATAGATACGCATGGTGACTGAAATGTGCTTACATCGACAGTTGCATCACAGTGTAAATATTACAGATGGGAATATAAAAGGAAAATAAAAGAAAAGGAGTAAAAATATAATTTGGCTGTAATTTAGAAATTTCCTAAGGTACGAAAATTCACGACTTTAGTTTAGGACTTTACCCTTTATATTTTCCGGTTAAGTAAGTACTCCATTTCCTGATTGAATGATTTTAAGAATGAAAGATCATTTGTTCCTTAACTAGACATACATATGCATTAACCATGTCTCCAGTTGCTATGTGTCTTGAAGAGTTGATGCCTGCACGTCAGGCTAAATCCCATGTTTTTTCGATCCTCATCAGAACAGCGTTGGTGATATCCACGTTACTAGTGGGTCTTATCATCCCATTCTTTGGTAATTCTTGGCCTAAACTGCTGTGTTTCCAGTCTTTTAATACCTTTTTTTTTTTTTTTTGTGGTTTGTATACTTGTCTTTGACTCTCCGTTATATAACTTGGTCAATGTATATTTGCCCGTTCTTGTTTGCTCATGATATCGTCCCTTTTTGTTGTGCAGGTCTAGTTATGGCCTTAATTGGTTCTTTACTCACAATGCTAGTGGTAAGTGTGTTCATACCTGTCCTTCCACTTGCATGCAATGTTATCACACTTTTTCACTCCCACTCGGATAGTTTACACTTAGAAGTCTGTAATACATCACTCATCGAGCATCACACAGACGTTGACATGTCCACTATTCATGGAAAATTCTATACGTCAGCTATCTTTTATGTATGTTAGTTAATAGTTACTCATCCTCTGGCAGACCTTTATTCTTCCATGCGCGTGCTACTTGAGCATCTTAAGGGGGAGAATAAGCCTAGTCCAGGTAAATCCAACTTCTCTCATTTAGAAGAAAGATTAATAGTTTTTGTTTGATTGAACTCTGGTTTAATCACATGGCTGTTTTGCGTTACAGGGGACACTGTGTACAGTGGTAATCGCAGTAGGCTTAGTATCCGCGGCATTTGGAAGCTACTCAGCACTATCGAAGATTATCGCCAACTTGGCAGGATAATAAAGGTCATAATGCCTACTATATAGATGTATGAATATGTTTACTCCATTGATTGTTGATTTGAATTGATGATGTTGAAAATTTAGAGAGTTTTGTGATGATATATACCAGTTGTGTATAGAAGAATTTTGCTTTGCAAATTAGATATGAAATCCAAAACCTCTGCAGCATATTTGAGTAAATTTTGATCCTTAGCCAACAAGTCCAATTTTCGAACTATACACAAGTTATCTAGATTTTTTTTTTATTATTATTTTTTTGAAGAAATGAGAATGTAATATGATGTTCTGGAACACGTCGTCTTTACGCGCATGTAACATGTACTTCTCTGTTGTAGTATCAATTTATCATTATTGTGGGTTTATGAGATGCTAGACTAGTATATTACACCACCAAGACACATACATGTGGGTTTCATATGTGTGTGGTCCACTATCATGTGTCTTGATAGTGTAATAGACTAAATCTAGTATGAAATAAAGAATTATCGTGATAGTCACTTGAAGATAGATATTTTAGTGTATGGTCCGTGAGATATAATTCGAGTCTATGCCCGGTGACCCTGTCTGATATGTTATTGCATTAACAAGAGCCTTGATAGTTGATACTTGAATTCTGATTGAATGCGTCAAATTCGTAGGCGCTCATTGACCAAGGAAAATTGAGTAAATGGGATTTTAAAAAAAAAAAGTAAAAAACCATGAGGCTAGAGAATCAATTTTGACGTAGCTCATTCCCTAAGTTGTTTCAACTTCAACTAATAGGTTGGGGCTTAAGTCACCAAGTGGGTGGGTAAATGGGAAATCATTATTAATCTTCACTCTCGTCTCGGTTCGAAAAAAACTATGACAATTCCACGACAGAAATAAAAAGTTGGTGAAGTAAAACTTCCCTTCAGTTATTACTTATTACTACAATTTTTAAAAATAATTAAAAATAAATAGAAGTTCGAAAAAAGTATGTAAGTAATTATTAAGTAGAAGCTGTAATTATTTTTAATTATTTTAATAATTAAAAATTAATTTTCTATTTACATTTTTATTTTTGTAGTTAAAAACCAAATCGGCAAATCTAACCACCCAACTATTTTACAACCTTATAACTCCAAATATGCTTATACCAATCTTATATCTTCGTCGGGGTTTGAACGACACGCTCTACCCATAAATTCTATTCCCGTGGAATTTGAACATTTTACCAAGAGGAAAATACTCCTCTCTTTAACAAACTAAGCCAACACTTGCGGACGAAAATTAAGTTGAATAAACTGCTAAATCTTATCTTTTAATAAAAATAAAAGAGTATGAGTCATACTCACTCAAAATCTTATAAAGTAATACAACAACCGAAACCAAAATACATCTGCTTGAAGGCTATATTAGTACTCCAATAGTCACCCGACCACCTTTTCACCAAACTTTCGCTTCCCTAACCTCCCATATTCAAATAGAGTATAGGTTCCCAAAATCAGAATCCAAGATTATCGTATTCCTTCCCTTACCCTTTTCCATGAGTCAAAACCAATAATTCAACTTGATCAATTTCTGCACTATTTGCCACGAGTCAATTTCTCATTTATAAATACAAGTGCATTATCCTATTCCAAGCACTTGCGCCAACAAGGTGCACCTTTCTTTTCGGGAATCCACCTAGAAGAACTTCAAAGTTAAGCGTGTTTGCTCCTGATCAATTCTATGATAGGTGGCCCAATGGGAAGTTCCCGATGCGCGCACGAGTGAGGACAAAGTGCGCGGATTAGAACCCGTGTTGGTCTGTGGGGCCAGCATATCACCCCGGAGAGCGCCCATGAGTAACCTTGCCGGTCCATCGGGCTGGGTCTCGGTTCGTTAGTGGGCCGGGTCGTTACAACCACACCATAAGCTTCAAGGCTATCAATCAAGTTTGTGATTACCGGATAATCTCTTTTTAAACACTAAAATCTAGACTCCACATCTTTCTTGAAAACTCACAACCTCCGAGAATGTGCCAAGAGGTCTCCTCTTCCCCATCAGACCATTTGTACCGAATATCCGACTCACATAAAAACACCCCTCATTATCTTTAAGTTAACTTTTAATGGAATTCGATCTTAAATTGCCTTCCAAAGGGAAAGCATTCACCTTTCATGAAGCACACTTTGTCCATACCTCCTTTACCCATCTTTCCAAGGCCATGGGCTCATCATCCTCCATAAGTGTTCGATAACCTCTTTAGTCGAATACTTTTCCCTCGTTGCTTTGTTTCTATCTCCAGCTATCCACAACACCCACCGGATGGGATTCTCTCGACCAAAACTTCAACCTCTCTTCCTCTTCCTTTCCCCATCGAAAAAGCTCCCTTCATCAAACACCACAAAAATCGCCCCCGCCGTTTGTATCCTCTTGCTTCAACCTTTCAAACACCCTACCCTCTTTCTTTCTATCAAAGACTAAAGAGTAGGGGGGAAGGAATCCTTCAAGGGGGTCCTCGAAGGTTCCCCGCCTCTCTTCCCAAAAAAAAGTTTCCCTACTTTTTCCAATATATTTTTTTTCCACACCTCTTTTTAAACCAATCATTTGATCCCACCTCCTCTAACATGTTGTTCCACTAATACAAACACACTTTTAGTTTCGTATTTCCCCTCAAAATCAAATCCACATTATCCTTTCAAAACCCGAAGTTGAACTCAATCACCTTCATCGAAATCTCATCCACATATACCTATACCTTATACCTTATGATTGTAGTATTTTTTTTAAAAATTAATCTTACACTATTAGTTGAAAACTTATGAGAGAACAAAGAGGATCTAGGATTAAATTTTGTAAGTGTAAATTTGATACTTGAGTCTAGGGCTGTTTTTCGAACCGAACGAACCGAACATGGACCTTATCGAACGTTCGTTCGTTAAAGATATATTTGTTCGGTTCGTGTTCCTGTTCGATCGAACACATGACTATTTGTTCGGTTCGTGTTCGTTACTTTTTTGTAATGTTCGCTTTCGTTCGTTTTGTTCGTTTGAATTCGTGTTCGTTTTGTTCGTTCGTGTTCGTTTTGTTCGTTCGTTTGGTTCGTTTTGTTCGAAAATGCAAGAAAAACCTGAATTAACAACCGTAGTAATTAAAAATGAAAAACTTTTAAGCTCAAATATCTAAACCATTTCCAGAAGCCTAATAACAGCTTCCAAAAATACATAAAAGGCTAATGATTCGAGGTGCGCAAAATAACATCCATAATTCAAGAAATTACATAAGCCAATATGATGTTTATGTAATTAAATATGATGTAATGTAATATAAACACAAGGAAACTACTATATTGAATAGTACGAATTCGAATATGAATCAAAAGACAATATATTGAAGATTGAGAGTACTGTTCATACCGGAGTGGATTCGCGGACTGTAGTGGTCGCCGCCGCAGGAGATGATGGATTCGAGGACTGTAGTGGTCGCCGCCGCCGGAGATGATGGATTCGCGGGGTAGGGATTCGCCGGGGTAGATGGATTCGCGGAATATAGTGTAGTGATCACCGGAGATGATGGATTCGCCGTGGTGGTGGACTTGCGAGAGAGGAGAAGAGACAGATCGACGATCGAGAGGGAAGAGAAGAGAAAGAGGCGTGACTGCGTGAGTGAGTTTAGATCTAGGATTGTGAAGTGTGGTTGTAGAAAGAAAATGAGTATTATGCATATATATATATATTTATTTATTATAAAAAATATTAATTATTAATAAATATTACATTTTGTTCGCGAACTGTTCGCGAACAATCGGACATATATTAATGTGTTCGTGTTCGGTTCGCTAAGAACTCGAACATGTTCGCGAACATGTTCGAGTTTGACCGAACCGAACACGAACCGAGCGTTGACCAAACGATTTTGCGAACTTTTCACAAACATTTGGTTCGTAAACAGGCCTACTTGAGTCCTCCTGATTCGTGAACACCGGCATGTCTGAATTCCCCAAGATCTGACCCCAGCAGTGTTAAAATCGGGTTTCCCGATTTAACAGTAGTCCTATATTTGAATTTTGCAGCCTAAAGTGATTAAACAAAGGAAAAATTGGACCACCTAATATTCCAGTACACAAGTCATAAATAAATATATATATATATATATATATAGCAAGTAGTCCAAAAAAAAGGAAAAAGACTGCTCTAAATACTTCCAAAATCATAAAATTCTCCACCCGGCACCGTTCGCCGGCGCACATATGCCACTCTCTTCTCCGCCACAATGCTTTTCTCCTTGTGTAAATCCAAATCGAAAAACAAAAACACCAAAACTGCTCCTCACCAAATTCAAAATCTCAACAACCTAAAAATTACAACAATTCATCATCTTGTGCAAACAATTCCACCACCAGCAACAACTTCATCCTCCCAAGCACCGCTTCAACCGCCAGCTTCAACCGCAACACAGCCTCATCTTCCTCCTCACACTCCTCAATCTCCTCTCTCACCAGCCTCCGCCAGTCAATCCTCCCATCCCAATCCCATTTCTACCCCTTCCACGAGATCTCCACCGCCACTCACAACCTCAAACCCTACTCCTCTTCCTCCTCCTCCACCTCCTGGCGCTGCACCTTGCGCCACCACCCCGTCCTCATAATCCAGCGCCGATTCCGCCGCCCGATCGAAACCGAACAATTGATCGAACGGATTTCATTGATCTGCAAAAGCCACCACTCCAGTTTGGTTGATTTTAGAGGAGCTTCGTTGTCTGGTAGTTACATTTACCTGGTTTATGACTACATTGCTGGTGCTAGTTTGTCCAATTGCTTGAGAAATGCTAACAATCCTAATTTCACTGTGTTGTCTACCTGGATTTCAAGGATTAGGGTTGCCTGTGACGTGGCTCATGGGCTAGATTACGTTCATAATTCCACGGGGCTAGGGTTTCAGTTTGTGCATAATCATGTTAAGACTAGTAGTGTTGTTGTTAGTGAGGATTCCTTGTGTGCGAAAATTTGCCATTTCGGTACTGCTGAGCTTTGCGGTGAGGTTGATAGGGAAGTTGCAGACAGGAAGGAGTTGACCCGATCGGGTAGTAAGGTTAGGAAAATCGAGGGGACCAGAGGGTACATGCCGCCGGAGTTTCTGCAGAGTGGGGTGCCCACGCAGAAATGTGATGTGTATGCGTTTGGTGTCGTGATTCTTGAGCTTCTGTCGGGGATGGAGGCGTTGACGTATGAGGTTGATGAGGAGAGTGGGAGTTACGTGAGGATATCGGTTGTGGAGGAGGCGAGGAGAGCGGTGGAGAGTGGTGGTGTTAGGCGGTGGGTGGATAAGAGGTTGAAGGACTCGTATCCGGTGGATGTGGTGGAGAAGCTGGCTCGGTTGGCATTGGATTGTGTTGGTGATGATCCTGATAGACGGCCGGATATGGGGAAAGTGGTGGCTCGGGTTTCGCAGATGTTTTTGGAATCGCAGGATTGGTCGGAGAGGATGGGAAGTGTTACTGATTTTACTGTGTCTCTCGCGGCAAGGTGATGTTATAGGTTCTAACTGGTGGATGCGGTTAGTGTGTTTATTTGTTTAATTATCCCCGAGTTTTTCTCATTGGCATCCCATGCAAGTGAATCATGTATAGATTTAGATGGAGTGTATGGATCATGTAGGTAGAAAATTAGTGTTCTTGTTCTTTCATTGATAGGCATTATACTGTACATAGATTTAGATGGATTGTATCTAGTATGAAAATGTGAAAAGAAATCAAAATGTTCTTGTTCTTTCGTTGATGCCGGGGACTCAGGAATATGTTGTGTATTTTCTGTCTGTGTAACGTACCCGTGAACTTTTCGTGATGTTATGTAGAATCACAGCTCAAGTGAATTGGTGGACATGTTGTAACTTGTAAGCATTGCAAAGGTTTTCTAATGTTAACTAATGCCATTTGCAACTTGTATGTCCTGCTTACTAAGATACACTCAAGAGTCAAGATCAGGAAATGGGAAGATTCAAAGTTTAACCAACTTGCGTCACAATTCACAAATGCGTTTTGGGTTTGATTATTTGTACATTCTGTTGGTAGTGTCATGTATTGTGAATTGTGTGGGATGGTTGGTTATTAGAAAATAGTACTATATCATATGGTGTTATCTCTTGGTCAATGGAACTATACAAATTGATAAGGATTTGAGTCTGTTTGAAGGGGACTGAAAGATTATTCAAATGAATAGTGTATAGATGTCTGAACTCTGAAGGCGATTGAAGATCATTCAAATATGAAACATCTAAAACCTATGAATGGTTGGATCACATTTCAGCAAAGGTCGAAACCATGTCCCAATTTGACGTTCACCTGTACAACAGTTCCAGAAAGTTACTGTAGCATTTTGCCATCAGACACATTATCTTGTACCGTAATTACTGCTGTTTTGTGAGCTGCGCTTTATCAAGTAAACGCCTAGACTCATTAAGGCTCGAGCCTAAATTTATGCTCGTTTTATTAACGAGTCGAACTTGGCTATAAATAGACTCATTAGGCTTGTCACACTTACATACCCAAAACAGAGTGGACATTTAGAGTCAAACTGATAAGAGTATCATACAAGTGTTTGTCATTAAATTTCAAATTCGAGTTTCATTACTAGAAAGAAAAAAAAAAAAAAAAAGAAACAGGAGTCACACTCTATATCAGGGATGAGTTGTGATCATGAACATTATACTATTCTGTCACATGCATTCTCAGTGATAAACATTAACAAGAGTATCATATGAGCAAATATGCACATGCAATTCCAGTCTCATCTCCAGGAATACAAGGAAATGATGGGATGAGTGCTTTCTTTCTTACGCACGCTACATAGTTTCAGACCCCTCGCGAGCTAAATCCCCACTACTAGCAGTTTTCCTTCCCTCATCGCCTGCCCCTCCGAGCCACTCTTCAAATCTAGCTTCTTTATCAGCCTTGAACTCATCAAAGTTTTCAAACAACGTTAACAAATGTTGATTGGACGAACTCTTACCAGGTGGCAGTTCTTGCAACCCGAAACTATTTTCACTTGCCAGAGGAAAGTTTGCAGTCTCACTCTCCACTATAGATGAGCATAAGCTAGTATCTGCACTAGGGTACCCAGGACCAAGATCGAACGAACCACTCTCACCTTTGGGTTTAATTGCTCCTAATGGTTCAGCTTGGGTCCATTGGAAACTTCCAGCTCTTTGCTTTGCTGATTTCAGAACACCGGAGAGATAACCACTGCTCTTCTCGACATCCGACTGAGAATAAACTTTATTACTTCCCCACGTAGCTGGAGACCACGTACTAGCTCTTCCAAGAAAACTAGAGGTCGAGCTTTGTAACAATCCTCTTTTGGGCTTTTTTGTTGAAATTATAGAAAGGGAATTTTTTATATCTGTAATCATGTCATCGACAATGGGGACGCCACAATCTTTCATCGAACCAACCATGACAATGGAATCGTCTAGATCTTCTGTAAGTAAAGCTGTCTCATGATTCTTTTTGACAATGTTACTCTTGAGATTTACGAGGTTAGGCACTGCTTTCTGTGAGTGCTGCTGAACATAGAACAGTCCCACCGAGGGTTCATTTGCAAGAAACTTTATCATATCTGCTAAGTTTTCAGTTATTTCCGTGAAACCATCGGCAGGGGAAAAATCATGCATCTTTTTACAGGTAATTGACTCCTCATCCCTGAACAGTCAGCAGGAAGAAAAATATATATCAGTCACTTTGAAAGTGAAAGAAGAAAAAGCATAGAAGTCAATCAAAAGACGAAAGATAGAAGTTAATCGTTATCCACTACTTATAGACAGTTCAAAGTTGTACTGAGGCTCCAGGGCAATATAGCATGATAGCCATCGATGTGAAGTTAGCAGCAACTCCCTCCAACCCAAAAAGGATGAGCTTATTAGCTCCTTTTTTGGGTCCCAAAGTATGAGCTTGTTTCATCATTTATAGAAGAGATGCTTGTATTTTAGACTATTTTCCCAACTAAATTAATTACTCACATTTTACATGATGCTTGATATAGCAATAACAATAAAAATAACTGAGCTTTTACCTTAATTAACTACTTGGGGGAAGCTAATACTTCATGAACCAAAAAATAATCATGTACAGTGGGGAATACACGTTAGTCCCCTGCAAAGGGTCCTCATGCACTAAATCATCTTTGAGTCTCTTAGGCTTGGTATTAGCACATAGCCAATAATAGGCACTCTCTTGATTAAATTATAGGAATTTAACCAAAAACATAATTAAAATAACAAGAGCAAGTCCAGATGAACTATGAGGAATAAATGTTCGCTTATATTCATTGGGAAACATGCATACTGTTACATAAAGTTAACATAAGACAATCGGGTTAGATGACATTTATGAGTTCAGTTGTTTGTTTACTTATTTAGAGATGTAATTCAACGAATAAGGACAAAACAGAAGGGCTGAAGCAGGCTAGGTTTGAGTGTTCAAGCCAAGTAATTAATGCAAGTGAAACGTGTGATATCATAGGCTGCATAAACTACAGGTACGTGGCAATTTAGTCAATGAACGATAAGTAGAACACAGTTTCAGTTATATTTCCTATTTGATGAAGTTGATTGAGCAAATCATGCAGGGAAATATAGGCACCCATAGGAAACATAGAATCCTCTAAATTATCATTAATGTAAAAGAGCATGATCAATGTAAGGCTAATTAGGGGTCTAGGTGAACGGTGAACCCAAAGAAGGCACTGAAGTTTCTTTGTTTCTCTTTGTCAACTTAATCTTATGTATATCAGTATATGATGAAACATGATGGCATAAAAGAACTGACGGGGAGCTACTTGCGTGTGAAATAACATGTCCGCTTTCACATGCTAATCGACATTATTACTTATAATAAACACGTTCCGTGTGTGTGAGTGTAGCATACATGCCTAATACAGAACTTATTCGGCTCAATTCAAATACAACTTATAACAAGTAGCTATATACGGCATAATAACTAGTGGTTTGAGTTATTGCTTACTTGAACATAGATCACGTATCCAACGGCGACATTATCCTGCAGAGATCTTCAATCACAAGAAGTAAGAACCTGAACCTGCAGAATCCACATAAAGAGGTTCTTCATTAGTCCATTAGCATTCTCACCAAATAAAATTTATGTAAACGATAATTCATTCAGGTTCTAGTCTACAAAAGATTTTGGTTTTGGAAATTTTCTTACAGAATAATCCCAGTAGAGAACTATACTTCCCCAAATCGGATTAAAATCCAATTGAAAATAATATGTTCTTTGACCTAACAAAAGGGGCAACGCAAAGATAAAGAATTTGCAGACAGTTTGAATACAATACAAAATCTCAGAAGCTTGATTGCTTAGGGAATTAAAGAATCAAGTGGGTTTAACAGATACAATCAACAACACTAGTTTCTTGAAATAAAAATCAAATCTTTAGCTTTTAGCAGTCAAAAGGAGGTAAAATTTTATAGAGAAAAACAACTTAATCAAGAGAAATAGACCACTTACGAGGATCTATAAGAGAGATGTTTTGCAGCTGAATTGACGATGGTGAGTATCCCTATCCATTATCCAGGTTAGAACAACAATTTCGATGAATTTTGTCTTCTGATTTTGTCCCTTTCGTTGTTGAATGATGATAAAAGTGTTATTTTTTAATTTTTTTTAAATTGGTTTTTATATCCCCTTTTCATTTAATTTAATCGGGAGTATAAAAAACTACTCCTTAAAACGAGGGCTGAGCTTAAAAGTCTCCGCCTGACCCACCCGCGCAAACCACCCCCGACAACTTACTTTGTGTTATATCCGCATGTGATTGGAAAAATGTTTCTTATTTTATAGATATAGAAAAGAATGGACTAACCCGCGACAAGCCGCCATCACTCACCCGTCCCAACCCGCCATACTATATAATTTTATTTATATATGTTTATTACTATTTAATAATAAGTTACTTTTATCTTATAAAACTTAGTTTTAATATTTATTACTACTTTGGATTTTTCGGTTGGGTGTGAGCATGAAATTTCGAGAGAGCTTTGTAATGTTGTTTGTTGATTGTTGATTCCAATTCAAAGACTATTGTAATCTCTATGTTTAAAAATTATTTTGATTTTGGACATGCATGTACTATTGATGGATATTGTATCGGTTGTTTATCGTTACTTCTAGTTTGTTTGTTAATCGAATGTGATTTTTATCGAGTTTGGATGTTATTAACCACCCGCCATCCGCCTGTGCATTTTTGCAACCCACGTACCCGCGACGCTTTGAGTGTTTTTCTCGCGGTTTGTAAATAAATTCACTCGCATATGGTGGGTCAGCTTACTTTTTGTTCGAAACCTCACATACACCCGTCCACGCTCACCCCTAGTTAAAGCATTGAGATTGTTGTTCTAACCTAGGGGAATATACAAACCAATTAAAAAACTTAAAAAATAATTCTTTTATCACTCATAACAACAACAACCTTGGGGTAACAAGTGGTTTTGTTATTCCTAGTTCAACATGGGCCGCTGGTTACAGGAATAGCAATACCATTGCTACCCCAAGGTTGCTGCTGTTATGTTGTTATTTTGTTCGAATCTGGTCATTTCGATCCCGTTATATTCATTCTTACTCAAGAACCCCCATTTTCAAAACAAAGAGATAGATTCAAATCAAAACAAAGAAAGATAGAGAGATCACGGGGTAGAAAATGGGGTGCTTCTTTAGCAAAAACGACGGTAACGGGGTTTGCTTTTGTATCAGAGTTTTATGAGGTTTGTATAATGAGTGGTGTTTGGTTTAGTGGCAGAACCCACAATAAAGCTGTGAGAAAAAATTTACGAAAAAAATCGTAAAGAATTTAAAGAAACGTACAAAAATAACTTAAAGAATATAAAAAGAGGGGTTCATTACATACAACACCTTTTTGTTGAACTAAATTACATCGCCCCCTCGTTATTCCCAAGTTTGCACTGAACACCTTCTTGTTCAATTTAATTACATATAACCCCACGACTTTGACTTTTCACGCTCTAAATCGTGAAAAGTACCAATTTGTCCTGGTCGGAATTTTGACTTTTGCTGCTAGCCAAACAGGTTAAACTTTTCATTATTACACATTCAACCCATATATTTTCGTTATTACAACATTAAAACTAAATATTTCAAAACTACTCTACATACTTTAATATATTTAAAAATGGTCCCAAAATTTATTTTAAAACAGGCCCCTACAAATATTATATTTCAAACTAAGTCCTAAATTATTAAAAAAAAAAACAAACTATAAACAGCTCCAAATCGGAGCCATAAAAGCTCTGGTCCGGAGCTGTTTACAACTCCAAATCGGAGTCGTAAAAGCTCCGACTTGGAGCTTTTACAGCTCCAAATCGTTGTTTTACAGCTCCGATGAGGAGTTGTTTACAGCTCCAAATCGGAGCTGTAAAAGAGCTCCGGTGAGGAGCTGTTTACAGCTCCAAACCGGAGCCGTAAAAGCTCCGATTTTGCAGCTCCAAATCGGAGCTGTAAAAAGAGCTCCATTGAGGAGCTGTAAAAGCTCCAAATTGGAGCTGTAAAACAGCTCCGGTGAGGAGCTGTTTACAACTCCAAACCGGAGCCGTAAAAGCTCCGATTTGGAGCTGTTACAGCTCCAAAACGGAGTTGTAAAAGCTCCGGTGAGGAGCTGAGCTGTTTACAGCTCCAAAACAGATTACAACTGTAAAAGCTCCGATTTACAGCTCCAAAACGGAGCTGTAAAACTTCTACCGGAATTACTCCGGTGTCGGCGGAGTTGATGAGAAAGAAGAAGAAGATAGAAAAAAATAAGAAGAAAATTAAATAAGAAGGAAAAACAATAAAAAGAAATAAAATGAAACAAAAAAAAGAGCTAAGGGCGTGTTTGTTTGTCCAAACGGAATTTGAATTTGCAATAGGAGGGGTACTCTGTGATATTAAGAGAAATGAATAAGTAATAAGAAAGATAGAGAATAAGAAAAGGCTAGCGTAGATAAGAAATATAGAGTAGATAGAAGCCGAGATGTATATTAAATAAATGGCTAGTGATATACTAAGAGCTAAATTACTAATGTCAGAGCAATTTGTACAATTTTAAGAATGATTAGCAGGAATAATTAATATTTTTAAAGATAAATTGCTATGACATTAGTAATTTTAGCTTTGGTTATATCACTAGTCTAAATAAATAGATGAGAAGTAATATATCATGACAAACCTACCCCATATCTTGTGCATGTGCGTATAGTACTATGATTGCTACGTAATGAGAGGTTGTAGTGCTATGCTGTCAGTAAAATTTGCTTATACCATGAGTGTTATCTAAACATAATCAAAATGAGGTTGTAGTGCCAAAGTTCCTCCAAGAGATATGCTACATCTAATTAATTTTATGTGAGCTAAGTCAATATGCAAAAGATAAAACAAAGGAGATTTTAATATAGGGATAATCGTATTTTTTTTAAAACTCGCCAAATCACAATTACTTAACTGAGTTAATCAAATTACGAAATACTCAACAAACTAAATCATCTCAAAATGGTAACATTCTCGCTACGGCATTACAAAAACTCAATCTCTCAAACCAGGTGGAACAAGTTAACCTCAACCGGTAAGGTTGAGATATTGGAACCAATTGAGTAGGTTCGAGCCCAACCAGTAGCAACAATATAAAACGCCCCATCCTTATCAACTGACACCTTTCAGACCTCTTTTATTATGGGATGCTCAACACAGTAATCATGGTCCATGAACACCCTCAATGTTGATAGTTGGGAAACCAGTTGTACAGTTTTTGTTATTTTTAGCGCTCTTCGACCCCAAACAACATCACCCTGGGTACCAGATTATGAATTGCCTCAAGCACCTAAAGCTTGGCCAAGACCCATACAAGGTTTCTTTCCAGAGTTAACGCCAAAACCGCAGTACACCGATCCCCCGGATCCAGCCGCAACAGAAGAGACCGATCCAAAGACCGAGTAGACATTGTTGGTGTCGTTGACGTCAGAGTAGCCCGAACCTGCCATAGTGAGATGAGGGACAATCGTATTTTCAATTACAAAACAATACCCATTAAATAGTTTTAATTACATTCAACCTTATGAATTTGAATTTTGGTGAGTTAATTTGTGAAAGTACTATTTTGTCCATCTTCTCTCTCCCAAACAAATCCAACTTCTATTAATTATAGATTAGGCCCCATTATTTTATATTTTATAAATTGACACTAAATATTTTATAATTAAGTCACATACTTTCTCTAATTTTCAAAATTAACACAAAAAGTTATTATAAATAAACTAAAACTAAAACTTCGAATTGTTTTTAAAAGGAATAATTAATTTTTATTTTGTTTTCCTTTTTTCTACCTTTTTTTTTTTATTTTGTTTTCCTTTTTTCTACCTTCTTTTTCAAGACTCGGTAGCTACTACGGAGTACTAGATATAGGGTAAATGTATTAGATTCATAATTTTGATTATAACCAAATGTTTTAATTTTAAGCGAAAATAAATAAAAATTAGTAGAAGAAAAAAACGTTATCTGCAATTGAAAGAGAGGCAAAAAGCAAAGCTATGGTTATGGCTTCACTGGTTTCTCCACAAAAAATTCTGACCCAATTTCCTTGCAATCATCTCCATATTCCCAATTGGCTATGCTCTCTAAATTCAAAAGCTCCAATCTTTTCCCTACCGCCAAAAGATACTACTAATTGTTTGCAGCATAATAATAAGCTTAATAAGCAAATTTCAAGAGTTTCTTCTGAAGGTCTGTTTTCTTATTCTCTGTTGCTGCTGCTGCTGCTATTCTAGTTTTCTCTTGTTATAATAACTTTCTCTCTGTACTGGTGTATTTGTTTAAGTAATGCTATTTGATTGCGTTATTTTCTTGGGAATGTGTTGTTTATAATTGTTAAAAGGGATTTCTAGAAGATAGAAATCTTTACTTCATACACTATCTATTGATTGTATTCTATGGTTGATGTAGGTCATTTGCAACATAAGCCCTACTGTAGTTAGTAGCGAATGCGCGTAGATTACTTGATTATTGTAAATAAAGCTAGTATGATTCTTATTAACATATCACTATATCAGTGAGGTTTGAAGTTATAGAAAAATAGTTTCACATAATTAATGTCTGGAGAGACTTCACCTATTCTGTTGTTAATAAATTCGTTTTAGTTCGTGCCAGGGATAAATTAATTGTGTCAATGTGTCAGAAAGATTTGGAAGTTAGAAAATGAATTGATACATGTCTCATACTAGTATCAACTATCAAGTAGTATCATCACCTTATAAAGAGTCTTGCTGTCTAAATGTTCTACCTACTTGTAAAGCTTCCTTTGTGCTGGAGAATGCGTTGTGATGCCTTCATGTCCTTATAATTAGTTATGTCTTCGATGTGTCATAATGCAGATCTTCCAACTGAGCTGGTTGAGGATTCTAAGTTTGTGCCTTTAAAAGCCGAGGATCCAAAATATGGTCCACCTGTAAGTTCCGGTCAGTTCCATGCCATTTACGCTTCACCTCTCATTTGATAGCACTGTCTTGTTGAAAACTTGAACCAAAATATTTTGTGGTTGCTACTTAATTCTGTGTTATGAAAGAAACCATGGAAGTGGTTGAAATTTGGTCCTGTGCTCCATACAGCTTCTTATTTTACATCTCTACACTTGATTCTCATTTTTCTTGATGGTTTATAAGTTAACTCCCTGCCTCTATCTATACTTCTCAAGTACGGAGAGATCTCTAAATTGTTCCATCTTCCCTATTCCTACAGGCTACAACCATGTGTTAGAGTATTCTACTAGTATACTATGTTACTAGTTACTACAATGGAGAGCTTCCGCAATATTCGACATGGTTACATTTACATGATAGTCCCTAACTTTCGGGAATTATATGGCTGACAAGATTTTGTGAAATGTCTCGAATGTGACATTATGCTCTCGTGTTATGCTTCATTTATAATATCAACTTCCATACAAGTTCACTTATTATGTTTAAGGAAATTATGCCCATACCACTTCTATAGTTTAATTTTTTTTCATGTATAACTCCTCGGTTAGAAATTCCTAATGTTAGCTAAAATAATAAGCCTCCTATTCTCTCAAATTGAACTGAACTGTACTATTTTAGATACTCAATTGAGCTTGCTCTATATAGTATAAAGTTGGTTACTGTAATTTGTTAATGTGGAAGCATTTTATTTGTACAAACAATAGCCAATATAAGAGTCTGTCTGGGTATGAAGATTCTTCTCTTTTTTTATGTAAAACCGGAATATGAGATTGTGCTTCATTACAAATGCTGATAAATTAAAATTTTCTCAGGTGGTACTACACCTATATATGTTATTCTTATTGCAACATGTGGCATGTATAAGTAATCTAGGCATGCCTTCTTCTCACATTTCTGAAAAAAAAAAAAAGAGCTACGTCATGATAGATTGCCATTGAGGATGTTCCTGTTCACAATTTGCAGGTTTTATTATTGATGGGCTTTTCGGTGGAAGAAGCAGAGAAGGTAACACGTAATGGTGGTGTAAGAGACAGTAATTTATGTGGGTTCGTTGAAAACCACTAGTAATTTAGACGTTTATTTTCACAGATACAACAGCTTTTGAATGAGTTGGGTGGTGAATTTCTCAAGGTACACGTTTTCTCTTCTGTGTGATTTGTTAATAATAACTACTATTTCTTTGTGCATTAACGGAGACCAGAAGGATTTATAGTGAACTATCTCCATTATACCAGACGTGTATGAGAACTTTACAAGATTGTTCTGATTACGATTTCATGTCCCATTTATGTTATTAATTGCTTCAGTCTCTGATGCAGATTGTTTTCTGTACTGAAAACATGATTAACCAAACACTGTGGGAAGCAGTGAACACCAAACAATCAAATTTCGATGTGTCTAAGGTACGCCATTTGTTACTGACTAGTACTCTACATACTCTTATTATCTGTTCAAGAAGAACTGAATCTGGAAGCAAGTTAGCATAAATAAGACAGTTCACGCTGTAAATTGTAGCGATGTTATATGACTGTCAAAATTTGATATATGTTGCTTTTAGAAAAATCAATAAACTGCTAAATGTTTCTCATGCACAAAAACTTTGCTTCTCTTTCTGAGTATAATTTTGTTTGTAATGATGATATTTCTCGACTTACCTAAATGTGATGATGAGCTTTTCTGACCTTTTCAGATAGCAACATCTTTACCGCAAATCTGTGTCCTATCCGGTCTTACAGGCGAGGAGATGATGATGTTCATTGATGCCTTTCCAGAAACAGGTAAAGCTTCTATTTAGTATTTAGATACTGCACTACAGCCAGCCATATGAACTGATGTAATATGTGCATAGATTTCAAGAATATATGATCAGACTTCATTCTATCAAAAGATTTTTATTTAAAGAAAATGAAAAATAGACAATAATTGAGCGGTTGAATTTCCAGAATCGTCCAACATGAACGTATTTGTATGTTTCTGTTAGGCATTTTATTAGACCATATATGGTCAGAGTGCAAGAAAACAGACAACAACATTTGTACATTTAAAGTTCAAGACTAGGATTCAATTTTGTTTACCATACCATGTGTGACTAATTAATATTATTCTTACAAAGGTTGGCCTTTTTAGACTTTTAGTACTTGTAAGCTGTAATAGTAAGAATGACATTTTATAAAAACGAGTTTTTTTATCTGCTTCGTGTGTTTCACTGGAGATCGGACTTGAGTTTCTTCTGTTGCAATATACAGGTCTGGAACCCCCAGCATTCGCAGCACTTGTTCCAAATAGTGCAGACAAACCTTTATCGGAATTGATTGAAGAGATTATGGGAGACCATGAGATGCTAGTAAGTCCTTCCGCTCTGAACTTGAGGTTCTCAGCATGATATAGTTCATGTTACGATGGTTTTTGGTTCGTGTTTCCTGATGAAATTTCCATTTATTCGTTGTAGTCTGCAAGGCAATCAAGCTAGATGGAGAAAAATGCAAATGCAACACGAGATGTTAAAAGCGGTACCACTAGAAGTTCTTGGTGTGAATGTTAAAATGGAAATATGTTATTTGAGGTATAGATTTTGAGATGCTAAAAGGTAAGCGGTCGGACACCTTCTCACATAGCAAGTCGACCCCATTGTGGAATCCACATGCCATGTAAAAGGGCGTAGCAGCTTCCTATTAGAACTTTCTAATTTTCCAGTTTAAAAATCAAAATTCCCAGAAAAATTTAGTTTTTTCTGTGTTAACAAACTCGGTCCAGGATCCTGCATCTGCTGCACCAGCTGAGGCGATCCTCCTAAACAAATCATACAACACATAGTTGATATGGTGATCATTTCATAATTCACTCTATTAACATTTATCAATCATACCTATTATGATTTAACAACGGTCAAAATAAAATGAAATTCTACGACACTAAATTTTCATGAATCATGATTATTTTTTTATTTTTTTATTGAAGCGGCTAAATAATTTTATTAGAAAACAGAGCATAATAAATGTTAGAAATGTTACAATTGAAAGTAAGTTACAACAACACCAAAAGGGTGACAACCTACCACCTAGACCAACAACACTAGACCAAGTTCAAGAAAAGATCTAAAGAACCACCAAGAAGGAGCTAAGGGAGTCATCTTCACGAAAGGAGAAACAAGCATAGTACACCATAAGAGGACCGTGATAAAGGCCAAGCTCAACACCGGAAACGCTATGTCCCCAAAAAAGAACCAAGAACCGAGCATGAACATGAGGGACAAAACACCTCCAATAACGAACAACCGTACGAGATTCCTCCGACATTTACTTATACCCAAACCCAACTCCCACACCCTATGCCGGAAAAATGAGCTTAAAGCGAGCAACTTTAAGAAAGGGAAATCGAAAGCTCCATCAAACGCAAAGGACCATCCTTTTTCAAGCGGAATGGATAAGACATATACCGGTTATTTCCCTCTCTTTAAGCTCACTAACCACCAAGTGACAAACAATTTAAAGTATGACCATAAGGAAGTAATCAGTAAGTAATCGAAAAGAAAAATGCCACGAGAACCAACAAGGAACCAAAAACCAAAATTGTATCCGAGGGAGGGACAAAACACCTCCACAAGTGAGAAAACCGCTCGAGATTCCTTCAACATTTACTTATATATACCCATCATCTCCTACACCTTATGTTAAAAAATAAACTTAATGTTAACAATTTTAAGAAAGGGACATCGGAAGCTCCATCAAACAACATAATAAACATTTTCATGAATCATGATTAAGTAGACATTGGATGCTAAAATTAGAAAGAAAGTTGAAATCAATTTTTTCCAAAACATTTTTAAAAGGTAGTGAGTTACTAAAAATAGAATTTCACGTATCGGAACATGGGATGACACCAGTATTGCAAGTGTGGTCATGCAGGTAAGCACATTCTTCGGAAATCGCCGTGACATAATATAATTTATATAGTTGAAGTTAACAGAAACGACAAAATGGAACAAATAATATTCATATTTATTTTTCTCATAATAATTTATTAATCTACCGTTAGGAGTGTTCGATGTGTTGTCACGTAACGATTTATACTTTGTAATAAAATAATAATTTGATTAATATTAGTATCACTGTAGATTTCACCAAGAGGCGTAGCAAATTAGCAATCTTCGTACATAACAATTACAAAGATGTTAATTTAATACTGCTTGATTTTGTCCTTTTCTTTTGGTGATTCTAGATTTTGCCAACTTGGATGATATCAGTAATGAGCTCAATATATCTCTACAAATATTACAGATAATAATGTACTATAACAGTGGCAGTTTCTTTCTTTTTTTTTTTTTTTTATTTAATTATAATAATAAGCAAATTTTGAGCTATTTTTTAATTATTCATCTTGGTTGAGAGTTGAAGTCATGATGGTTCTTGTATACTACAAGATAAGTCAAAAGAGTAGCTGTTTAAATTGGATATGAATGGATTTTTATTCTTGAATCTGTATAGATCAGTTGATTGGATTAGTCTCAAAATTGATCTGATTGTGAACTACTACATGGTGGTTTGGTATGATTGGTAAGGATTAATAAATCGAATAAACCTTTCTCATTAGTTAGAATTAATTTGAGGTTTAATATAATTTTTAAAAAGGTCAAATCATAGTCAATAACAGTTTTGACATTTCCATTTGAAATTCGTTGTCATCAGTGTGGGTGGTGGGGTGAGGGGGCATGACTCTCAAACCCATCGGGAAGTGATCTCATTTATATTTAAAATCAGTCATTAAGTGATAAAAAAATTGCTATAAAGTTGCGTGTGTTAACATGGGCAGACACAATGCACAAAATGTTGCCTTGCCTGTGAAGTATGAACTAAACCATCATACAAGCTACCAATTATCAAGGGTTTGTTCAGTCCTAGGAAGATTCTCCCTAGAACCCCTCTCACTGTACACTGTAGTCTGTAGTATGTACCACAATAACCTAAATGCACAATCAGTATAGCCCCAATGATTGAATTTTCGCCAATCAGGCCCCTAAGAAACCATTTGGAAACATATCTTATTAAATTTAGGAGGGACTAATCGATGTGGTGTAAAATGTTGATGTAAACCTAAAAGACTAAAAGCTATACCAAGTAAAAAATTCCGTATCGAATTAACTTGTATGGATGACTGACTCAATTCAATTGATCGCAATAAAATTTATGTTGCATGAGCCTTGATTACGCTATTGTGTTTGTAAGATTTATAAATGCACATCTAAAAATGACGGTTCAATATTACCATTTACTAACATGATTTAAGAACAGTATGCATCGAAGTACGATGAAGATTGATTGCACGGAAATTGTAACACAGCAAAAAGAGGGGGGGGGGGCCTCTTGAAGTTAGTACTGTGTGAAAGAAATGCGTTTGTATTTTTGCGAATATTTATTTTTGGACCCATTCATTTTCATAATTTATTCATGATGGCCCCCCCTATTTTGATTTGTTGCTGTGTCGTTTCCTAATTCGCTCAACGACAAATGTTTGTGGGCACTTTCATGGTTTACGTGTAATGTGTGTATTTTATCATTTTATGGGTCTAAGGCTATGTTTAAAAACCCGGCGGGTTGACCCGGGTCAACCCGGGTATACCGGGTATCGGAGCCCTTAGCGGGCCGATACGTACAAAAATCGGAAAAATCTCGGAGACAAAGGTAACCAGGAGAAAATAAAGTAAAAATTAAAAAAGAAAAGAAAAGGGGTCGAAGTGTAGCAGATCTGGGCAAACAAATCCGATGTGAAGAAGAAAAGGCATCGAAAAGTGAGAGGATTGGGGCGAAGTGAGAGGCTTGGAGGCTGGAGCTGTAGATGGCAATCGTCATTTTTTAAGAAGACGGTAATGTTTATAAGTCTTGAGAGAAGATTTAAATTAACTCCATCTTTGATTCTTGAGAAAATGAAGCTAGATCTGTAAGCATTAGATGGAAGAAGCGCCATTGGAAGATAAAATTTTGAGCTCGAGAGAATTGGCAGAGTTCAGTGAATTAGATAATTTATTGGAGTGAAAGTGAATTAGAGTCATAAGACAATTAGTACTCCAAGTCTCGAGACTCCTAAAAATGTGTATATTTGCGAAACAGTCCAATAGTTATGATGAATTAGGATAAATGTGTAATGCTAGTTTTTTTTTTTTTTTTTTTAATTATACTCCTATTACATTAAATATGTATAGTATTTACTATATATAATTTTACATATTTTTTTATCTATTCCGAGACAACACCGAGACAAATATCCGAGATGACCCGGATTGACCCGGGTTAACCCTTCTCAGGAGGTCGTCCGAGATGGACTCCGAGATGAGATCTTAAACATAGGTCTAAGGACTCCAGTTCGAATCTCTCTTTACATGAAAAAAGAACACAAACATTTGTTGATGGGCGTAAAATGAAGTAATCTTGTGCCTATATAAGGAAAAAAGAAAGAGACCACCAAACAGACAGATAACACAAGGGAAAAAAGAGGGAGTGCAATCATAGTGTAAAGTGCCAAAACTCAATTTTATTTTAGGGTTGAATTTGTGCCGGTGTGTTCCGGTGAAAGTGTATAAAGGATGATACGTGTTGGTTTGCAATTCGAGGTATATGTGGAATGGGGTAATCTAGGTTTAGACGACTTTTAATTTCTTAAACATAATTTAAGCTTTGGACAAGTGAAAATTGATCATGATGAGAGGTGAGTTTTGTATTCAGTGTCGTATCATCTTAGTTTGAAGTGGTAGGTCGACTTATACACTCCTTTGCAATAAAATTTGATCGCCGAGTCAATAATTTTTGCAGAAAGAAACTCTATTTGGTTCTTTGTGTCCATCCTCAAATTTCAATCTCAATGTGATTTGGCATTTTGACCGCAGAGAGAAATGTTTATATGTGTATGCTAATGTCCACATAAATCCAAATTGAATTTATTTATTACAAAAATATTTCAATAAATCTATTTTGAACTAAAAATGTATTATTTTTAAAAGTATCAAACAATAAGTTATAAGAAAAATCATAGTAAAATTTGAAATTAAATATAGGGGGCATGTAAAACACATGCAAACTTCCGGGGCAAATCACATGAGAATAAAACTTTAGGGATTACACAACTTTCAATGGAAAATTAGAGTATTGTATTAATAAAATTGATCATTTTGTTAGGTCTATGCATAGATTCCATCCCGCACGTGTCATCGTTAATTAGTTCGGCATCCATTAGGATTTGTATCAAAAAGTATTTAGATGTCATTCTTATTTCGGTTTCTCAGTATTTATGGGTATCATAAAACTGTTCATTCTTATATAGATAAAGTCGCGTAAAATTAAAATTTAGCATAGAACTCTAATGCCCAAGAATATCCATGGTTCATTAGTATATACACATAGTAGGATGATAGAATCAGGATTTACTTTTAGACTTCTATTATTTGTTGATGAGTAAAAATATTTTTGAAAATCCAAAATTCTTTTTCTTCCCGATTGGCATTTTTTTCATGTTGTATATCACGACTAATCATTATTTTCTAAATTAAAAATGTTTGAAGTACGATGAATTTGTGAAAGTAAGGAACGAAATATCGAAATATAATCTTGAATCAATGTTAATGTTAAGATACTCCACTATTCATCCATTTTCAATTTCAGCTAGGCTATATGTGTAATTGAACCTCGTTCACATCACATGTTGAATAACAAAGATCACTGATTAGTGTTTGGAGAAATGACAAAAGATGTTTGGAGAAATGACAAAAGATGTTTGTCGTTTGAGGTAGCAAGTAGGTAATAAAACGATAATATTTCAAATAACCAAGGATTGATGTTCGAAAAAGAAAAATACTCGTATATGCTAGCTCTACGCCTCTACTGATATGACATACTAGTATTTGATATTGTTAGGTTGGCTTCTTCCCATTAATTTCTATATTATTATTATTACTACTGTAATTAGTTATAGCTTTGCTGTTAGTTGAGAATTAATTAATGCTAAACAACATCATCAGCTTAGCTAGCTAGCGATCGAGCTCCTAATTTAATTAATACGTAGTAGTGTTGTTAATACGTTGATAATTAACTATCATCACGTACAGTAATCTATGAGATTCCATTCTCTATGGAAGATTATTAGATACTTAGATAAAAAAAAGGTCAAGATAAATATTATATCGTCCAATAAGCTCCTCATAGGAGAGAAAGACAAGTATCATTACATACAAGAATGATTGATTTGAATTCTTAATCCTCTTTCATTACCTCATTAAGTACGGTGTTTAATTTATACTAACCACGCACCAAGTTATGGTACGTTAACTTATACTAAAGGGTACAAATTAAAGGGTACGGTGTTTAATTTATTCATTTTAGCCGCTCGGTACTGTTTTTTCCTTTCTAAAGGGTACAAATTAAACAACGACTGTAAACTGTAATGTAACACCCTAACTACTAATACTAATAGGTCGAAGATGCGACTCTTTATGTTGGTGCAGATGGATTCGGTGTTACAGTAGAGTTTGTGTAATAATTAATCTGAGTTTACTTTTTATTAGGATGTTATATACGTGTTGATGGCATATCATGTCCATGGTTTTTTATTTTTTCTCTCTCACATAAAACACACATTTAGTCCAAATTATTCAGAAAAACGACCTAAACCACAGTGTTGTGCATTTTTTTCAGACTGAAAAATACAACCTACATCATTTTCAGAATAATTTTTCCACCAGGGTATCGGACCGAATAAAACCCATGTCCATGTAGGTGAAACTTTTGAAGGTCAATCGATCAATTTGGATTTTTAATTTTAATAATTTTACCTTATGTCCCCTATCTTAATTTCCTTAGAAACATGAGAGTTTCATAAATATACTATAGCAGTAATTTACTGAAAATCCTATGAACCATGAGCTTAAAATGACAAGACTAAAAGTTGGATCGTTTCATATAGTAATATATAGTATTTTCCTTCATTACTGGTGCTAAGTAATCTCTAAGACTACAAAATCTAATTAACCGGAGAAATTAATTAGACAAAAAAGGTCATCCATGGGAGCTAGTGATCACTAATTATGAATTAGTAGTAGTAATAGAAGGACGTTTTAGGAGCCAGTTTGTGAAGTTGACAAGTGTGTCCCTATCAGCTCTGTAATGCAACTGTGTGAACTCTAGTAGATCAGACCAGGTGAAATCCGGGTACATTCTATTGTTGGAGCACTGCACCATCAGCTCTTGTGGTGGGCACACCACCCTGTCCTTCTTCGGACAAAGAAAGAACGCTAGCGATTTCCTTGGACAAACGTTGTTCACCACTGCCCTGTGCAAACAACTTTTGTACTTCCCGTTCGAAAGCGCCTAATCATATCATACAAGTAAATCAGCAATGTCCACCGCACTTATTGTAACAAAAAAAGTTTTTGATAGTGATGATTGATGAACTTACCATGAAAGTGTCACCGATGTTGACAACGAAAGCATTCGGATTAGGACTGATGGAACGCCACTGGTTATCGACAAACACTTGGAGTCCATCCACATTGTCTTGGTGAAGGATCGTTAGTGATGTTGGATCACAATGTGGCCCCGTGCCTAGTACCTGCTCCGGCTGCTGGCAGGGCGGGTAGTAGTTCAATCTCATGATGGATTCGTTTTCTTCGAAAAACTCCTTGAAATGGTTCCGGTTCACCCCGAGGCTGATTGCTAGAAGCTCCATGATCTGTGACGAAAGTTCGTTCACTGCATTGCAATACTCCTGGTACACTTTCCTGCAACCATAAATAAACAAATGTCAATTTTCTTGACCAATGGTTCATTAATTAGATGTTACGGACATATATAACGATTGTGACACCCTCTAATAAAGAAAGGATAGTCATCCTGTTCAGGTTCAAACTGCTCAATAATTATGTATAGATGAAATGTCACATTTGGTTTATAAGACCAACAATGTGGACAATGGTGGGTTCCATTCCGATACTTGGAGGTTATGTTATGTGAATAGGGTTGTTTGCGCTTTCATCATTATATAATTTAAGAACTTATAAAAGAAAAAAAATGTAAACATGTAAATGAATTTGATGAAATGTTGTAACATACCCTAAGTGATCAAAATCTTGGCCCAATTTGTCATGAATATACTCCTCAACACTATGAGCTTGATCTTCCTTTGCATGGTACTCAAAAGAAAGTGTTTCCTTCCACGGCAACTTACTCGAAAACCGCCCTGTGAAGCTACTAGCGTAACCACAATGCTCGCCGAGCTTCCTCTGAGACCTTTGCTTCTCGTGAAGTGGTTGATCAAAAAACTTGTTCATGCTACTATAAGCATTGGCTATGAGACCAGCATCAATACCATGGTTCACCACTAGAAAGAAACCGTGCTCCACGCACGCTTCCTTAACGAGCTTACACGCTTTAGCGGAGGCTAGAGCGTCCCCAGAGCGAAAACCGGCTAGGTCAACGAGCGGAACGTGGAGCTCGGGCGGATTGGCAGTCGGTTTTTCATGATCCGGCCATATGAACTGCGGTGGTATTATGGTTCGCGATTGAATCATCGACGCGTCGAAGACTAGAGCAGTGTGTTCTTTGTGCTTGAAATTAGGCATGGAGGAAGTGTTTGTGAGCATACAATTCATTGTTGCCATGTTTCGGTTATGTTTTTAGAAGTGAAGTGATGGGCAAAGCAAATTATAAGAAGGGAGTGTAGTAGTAAAGTTTGAGAGATGTGATGAAGTATAGGCCAAAAAGCCGTATAGTGAGTGATGGAGTGAATTGAGTGAGTAAGAATGTGAAAATGGGAATCTTTTATAGCCCCTCTAAAAGATTGCATCTATCACAACAAACAAAAAAATGGGGTGGAGAGGAGGTGGTAATTTGCAAAAAGGGGCTTTATAAAATTGCCAGTTGCCATTTCACAAGAGGCCATAAAAGTTGATCATGGCTTTGCTGTGACAATCCTCAACGCAGGCTAAGCTAGATCCTAATTCAGATAGTGTCAAAATGGTTTGGAGTTTAATAAATATCACATGAATTATTGTAGTACTTTAACAATAGTAGTAGTATGATTTGTTGTAATAGAGTATTAACTACTACTATTAAGTAAGTACTTGATAATAATTCATATTAATCTTGAAGGCTTATGATGATGATTAGCTCGTGTAGTTTAGTGATAATTAATTGTTAGGGGGTAACTGTGGCTGTTTTGTCTTGTAGTGGTATTAGTTTAGTGTATGATGTGATTCCATGACAGATACAACAAGTGTAGTATATAGGTGGACATGGAGATGTACATAAAAGGAAAAAAGTGTTGTACATGTGGAATTTCTCAAAGCATCCTAGGAGTGTCGTCTACTCCGGCCCCATTGTTATGAAATTATTATTCGGTTCGCTGATAAAACGAGACGTTTCGATAATTTTTTCGATCCAAAAATGATCCGAGCAAGTTGAAAGATCGGGACGTTTCGAATCTTTACTTACTCTGATTTGGGTGGTATTTAGTGGGAGAGAGGATAAACTCAAACAAATCACATGTATGGAGGGGTACGTGTCAAGTTTTTATGCAGTTGACAAGTGGACGAGTTGCAGGTGGACGCGTGCCAACAAGCATGGACAAGTGTTGATATGATGACTTAGCATGCAAATCTTTTAATTTCACCAAAATGGGTACAATAGTTTTCGCTATTTAGCATTTGGAACCCAAAAGATTGCTTTTTCTTACTTTGACCAACACAAGTCATTCATTCATAACCTTTTCTTTCTTATGGACCGAATATGGAGTAGTTCTTACGTCTCATCTTTATCCTTTTATCTTTTGTTATCGGTCAGCTTCGGGATAACTTTTTGTGCCTGAAATGGAAAACTTTAATCTTTATATTCACTCATAACTTTTAAGTATGTCACAAATTAGGCCAATGCCAAGTTGCAAACCAATAATAATACATTCATAAATAAACACCGCCATTCTACTTATGATTTCAATGTGATTGTGAATTTTTCTACGCCAAAATATTTATGTTTTCAATTGAAAATGAAGTGTAGTGTTTTTCTTATACCACTGAAATTCGAAGATTTCAATCTCTATTGTGCAACTTCACTACCTTTACTATTCAGTTACCCTTGTAATTAATTAATTACTTACGAAATGAAATGAAATATAGTGTATTAGGTTATTTACGTACTTTTGAACAGAAAATACGATATATATTTAACCCCAATATGACCTCTTTTTTTTTTTTGTGTTCTGGTTTGCTTTTATTTACATTATCACCAGTAGCGAATCCAACGGCATATTTTAGGGGGATCGAAGTTACATGTGTGAAATTTCCGTGAAATATATAGTCCGTATCAAATTTAGAAATTACGCAAAAATCTATACAAGTATAATAGCGGAAACAGAAAAAAAAAAAAAAAAAATCTATTTATGAACATTTTTTTCATATCTTTCTTTTTCTTCTTGAAATGCATCTCAACCTTTTTGGTAGATTCATGTAATTTAAAAGGTTCGATTTTTAAAATAGTTGTTATTTCTCTATGTACATCCTTCAACTCTTATTATGATTTTACATCATTCAACTGTTATTATGATTTGTATAATCTTGCATAACATAGTCGTTTTCGTAATATGAAAATATTTCATACTTGACATTAAAAACTTTGGAAGAACAAGTGACATCAAACAATTTAAATCACATGGGGAAGGAACAACATGATAATAATGGAGATGACTTAGAGAAAAATGAATAAAGAAGAGGCAAAGAATTGGGGACGAACAAAATTTGTAGATGTCAAGTTTCAATCCCTCACCACTAACATGACAGACTCATGCATTAACCACTGGGAGAAAATCTCATCCTTTGAGCTGGGCCACGTAGCATAGTTTTAACATATATTAAGAATTTTTTAAGTATAAATACCCAGCCCAAATTCGCCACTGATTATCACTATCCCTATTTATTTTGCGATTATCACTATCCCTAATTTATCTTATTGAGTTATCGTTCCCATTGCATTTGCAAAGCTAAGTAATTATTAAATAAAGAAAAACAGGGTGTTAAATATATTAATTAAGGAAAATGACAATGGTGTAAAAAACAGGGAGAATGTTGCAGCAGGGAGGACACATACAAGGACAATACCCACAATGTGGTATTTGTTGTTTGGCATTTATTTATTGCCAGTCTGCAAATATTCCATATAATGGCTTCACTACTGCAAGTTGCATGGTAATAGTACTGCACCTTAATTCATTAACGTTGTTTAATTATTGTTTGTTTATGTTAATTAATCAAAAAATCATTCATTCCAAATAGATACTATTAGCACATATGTAAGAATGAATGTATGGATGAGGAGGGACTATTCTAGCCAGTTCCATTTATTCCATGATATTTTAGTTGAAGAAGAAGGTGATGTCTTTTCCATTATATTGGAGGATTAGGTTAGCTCTGGGAGGATTCAATCAAAATCTATCACAATCACGATAAGTTGATATAATGTAAGTGGCAACATGATATGAGATCGAACCGAACACATGCAAATGCTATTAGTGCCATGTTATACCAAATTAAATGTGACCAGGGACAAATCTCTTTGCTAACAGGTAGTTTTCCATAGAGAAAATCATCACTTGGGCTTCAATAGTTCAATATTCACCTTCTCTTTGTTACTTCAACTCGCTTACCATAATACCACTTGATCATCTTATAATTCTAAAATACATATAAAAAATTATAAACAAAATCTCTAGAATATTCTTATTGAATCAATACTCCTTAATAAAGGACACTTACTAACGTACTATATGGTAACACAAAAGCAAAAATAAGACATGAGAAATTCTAATTGAACACTATGATTAAGAAATAAAGATAAGCTTGGTCAATTAATTATGAAATTGAGTGGACTCATTTGTTCGGTCAATCCAACCTAATGATGCAGAAATCTAAGGTCATTATCCCATGTTCTCGAGAATGCTTCTTGAATAAACAAGGGGTGGTTGTATGTAGCCGCTTAACGGCTTCCATTGGACAAGCTTATAGAAATTCATTTGAAGTGTAATAGTGGGTTACACATAATTATTAAAATTAAAATAACTATCAAAATTTATCGCCAACGTTACAAAATAAATGTTGTTTTATATAATTAAAGAGTAAAGTATCCTTTAAGGTTTTGTCTTTCCTTCAACGACGACATCTCTTAGGAGGGATCCATTTTAAGTGTTCTTTTTCTTCAACGACAATGAAATAGTGATGTATGAATTGGTGTAAATTTTTATTTGGATAGTTAACTATACAATGTCATATTTGCAAAATAAACAAACAAATGAATAAATAATAAAATAAAGCAACGCGTATGGGACTAAACACGTACGTATATATGCATTTGCAATGACATGAATTATGTATACCAGTTAAGATATGATTATGTGAGATGGTGCATATTGTAACCGCGCTTTCCAGTATGAAGTAAATGGCTTTCGCTTGTAACCGTGCATATTGAAGATCCATACTTCTCTCATCTTCCAATTTGCTTCCGGTAAAACTAGGATGACAATCTACAAAAGAGATATTCAAGCGGTAATGATGTGGTGTAAACCATTATTGTTAACGACATCTTGTGCCTTTTCCACCGCGATGATGTTTGATAGCCGTTTCTTGCTAGTAGTACTGGCCAGGATACTTTACTAGAGGGCTGGTCTCTATGTATGTGTGTGCGTCTATTTCTTCCCATATCATATATGACTACACCATACATTAGGGCATTTTTAGTCGGTCGTCTGGTGCATGCAAGTGATGAATTTCACATTTCTGAAGTTCAACAAGAGGGGTGGTATGTAGTTGTTCGGTTTATTGTGAGTGACAACATTTGTTCAATAAAAATTTTGGTGCATAATTTTGTTTCAACACGCACCACAAGTTTAGCGACAGAACCCATATCAATGTTAAAAAGTTTCGAAGTCATTTCATCTACTGGAGGGTTGATTGTGTGTTTGTATCAGATGGGGTACTATGGGCATACAATTGCTCACGTGGTATGCAACCCGTCAAGAGGGTTGTTCTGTCGCCTCCCAAAAGTTCCTCTCATAGGGAAAAGAAGAAATATATTCAGTGGGTTAGGCCTTTGAAACCAACGATGAAGGGGCAGACTATTTGGTCATGTGTGTTTTTGGGATCCGATAAAGTTTTACGATGAAGAGACTGTTCCTACATTTGGTTTCATGATGTATTCTCCATAACATAGATGTGCTGGACCAGATGTCCAAAATGTATTTGAATGAGGCTGAATACCTTTGTTTGGTAGACGATGGCGTTTATTAAAATAACTTTCATAATGTGTAGCAAAAATTCATAAAGTAAGTAGTAACATGTATATATTAGAAAATACAATATTTGGTTCACATAAATTTAGATATACGTTGACATATATCTCATATCGCATGGTGTTCTTCCATCCATAGACACTTGAACTTATGCAATATTTATGAAATAACCTTAGGATATGTAACAATCAGTGGACAACTAATTATATATCGATGACAATAAATGAGGGATTCAAGCGGTTTCATCTTTTATATATTTGTGTTGCAACAACAACGAGTAATCTAGAGGAACATAATGTTTTTGTTGTCTTTTCATGTGCATCAAAATCAAAATGGTAGTGGCTGCAAGTTCCCAACATCATCTAATAAATCATACATTATGTAATGTCCATGGGCATGATGTCTTCCATCCATAGACACTTGAGCTTATGCAATATTTATGAAATCAACATAATGTTTTATATACCTTGTGTATACTAGATGTAGACTAACTTTAAAAGTAGATTTATAACCTGAAAATCAGATCGGATAATTATTATCCGGGCGGAGCAAATTACAAGGGATAAGCTGGACTGGTTGAGATATGCAGGACTGCAACAAGGATAGTTGCATACTTTCATTCATTGGTAGAAAGGTAAACTGAGAATAAGATAGAGGAACAAGATGAAACATAGAATGGCGCCTCCAAAGAATTGATGGTGCCTGGTGTTTGGATTCCTGTTAACTTGAATGGTAATAAAAGGTACCCTAATCTTAAGGAATTTAACTAGCTATACGTATTACCATGAGTTGTAGTAGACTGCGAATGCAATATCACAGTGAAAACATTCAAGTTCATTTCAAAGAGGAAGTATGAACGTTCCATTTCAATTATTACAAGAGTAAAACGTTCCATGGACTAAAGTCCTACTCACCACATTACAACAACATATATACAAGCCTGGGATAATTGTCAATCCTACATTCTTCTCGCCATTAAAATTTACTACTAGGGTAACTTTCAGTCTTCAGAACCAATAAAGATCCTATGATATTGTTCATAAGCGTTCATACCAAAGTAGTATAAAACTTCGATAATCAAATAGAAGAAATCAAAACCAAAACCATGAGAAGAACGCATACGAAGTAAGAGTTCATATGAAATTGGCATAAGAAAGGCATAATTGAAGTTAACATGAAATTGATCTTAAAAAAAATAAAATGAAAGAGAATCTCGTCTGTCTATAACATATCAGGCCTAATTATGTGATCGACACTAAGATTTGGATGTAGACACTTTGTAGTACAATGAAGCCATTTTCTTGTCCAAGTGAAATTCCATTTCTAAGTGGAAGGATCCTACCAGAGTTGCTAATAACGGATTCTCTACAAGAACTGATTTACGGATCATAAACTATCCAACCTACGCCATTGCTTTGCGAAGAATGAAACACCATCAGCACCTCACCTTTGCTTGTTAAAACACAACTGTAGTACTAGAGATTGCTGTGCACCAAGCTGGATGATCACCATAACGAATAGTAACCAGTTTGCTCTAGTATTGATCTTTGTACATGCTACCATTTAGTCTCATTTGATTCTATAATTTACCATTTGAATACTATTACAATATTTTTTACCATTTGGTCTCATTAATTTTAGTAACCGGGTACTTCAATTTTAGTACCCCGCTAGTTATAGTACCTAAATACTTATAATTAGGTACCCAACACTCTAGTATCCCCTAATTTTGGTACCGGGTACTAAATTTAGTACCGGACATTTAGTACCCCATTAGTTTAGTACCCAATACTTATATTTTAGTACCTAGGTACCTTTTTTTTTTTACCAATAAATCTAAAAATGAGACCAAATGGTAAAATATTTTGTGGTGTGATTCAAATAGTAAATAGGTCCAATTTATTTGACATTTGGTAAAAACCCCATTGATCTTTCGTCCCTGCTGCTTCAAAATCCATGTGAGTCTTGTGATAGCTATGCATACAAAGGTATTCTCCAAACACTCCCAAAGGCGGACGCCAGTGGCATGGCCCCCCTCTAGTTGGCAGCTCAATCACTCCATGTACCTCGTTCTTCAAATCAAAATAAACTATGGTATGGTGTTTATCAACCCAGTGAAGATTCTTGTTGGCAAAAACTCCTAACCCTTTGGTGATGGATTGAATATTATCATCTAGTGTTTTTCATGAATTGGTTTTGGAACTATATACTACAGTAACTTCTGTATCACCACCTGCCACTTTGAACCTGACGAAAACCTTATAATCATCCTCGTCTACGAAACCAAACCCGCATAGATAAAGTTTGATTTTACCTTCCTTACCAGGAAACCAAGGCAGAATTTTGGACTTTTGGGTAGCGGGATTCCACAAGAAAAGCTCCCGCTTTACTGTTATGCAACAGAGTCCATTACTATAACCCAAAAAGAGAACACAATCATAGTTTTGATCACCAAATGTCATAGTCGGATAGTGAAGCTCCATTACATGAGTCGATTCTTTATACAGCAAAGAGTTCAACGAGTATTGCTCGATGCTATTTCTCAGCGTTCCAGGTCCATGTGGACCAAACAGCGATAAGACAACATTGTGGTTGACAAAATCTGGGTGTTTGGTTGAAAATTCAAGATGCAATTGAACGAAGTGTTTGCTTGAGATCAAATACAGCCATGATTTCGAGACGCACCTGAATTTCAAGAGGGATTTCACGGGCAGCCGTAACAAGATTTCGGTTATCAAATTCAGGAATATAATAACCGGAAACTCGATCAGAAATTTTCAGTATTTTGCAGATCGAGTTCCTTATGTAAACCAAAACAGGACAAGATAATAAACAACCTTTTGACATTACAATTGATAAATGTAGGAAAATCAAGGAAAAGATGCAAACAATACTACATTAAAAAGGTTTAGCCCAAGTGTAGAGAAGGAAGAAAAAAAAAGGGAGATATTTAAGTATACTGAAATGTGCTGCTGCGTTTTTTTTTTTTTTTTTTTTTTCATTTTTTCTAACTAGTTTATACAAAAAAATGTGTAAGTTGTTAGTACGGTTGAATCAGTCTATAATGGATGACAAAACTAAGTAATCTTAGCATATAAACCTTCTTGACTGCAACAACTAACATAATCTTAACAATAGAGATCTTCCTGAATTTTCTCAAACTCAAAACAACATTCCACAATCAGTCTAATACTAATAGCTTGGTAACAGAACTTTTATTTCTGCAGTTACTAAATTACTGCAGAAATTGATGTACCAAATCACAAAATTGCAGGAACAAGAAACACTTTTTCTTAAACATGAGTATTGATCAATGGGTATTAAGATCCTAAAGTTTCACATTTGTGTCAACTAGCCTTCAAGTTTGCATTTGCACCACTTGATAAGTTGATGTTATGCATCTTATGTTTGTACTTCTCTATAAGATATGGTATTGTATAGTACTAATTCTGCTAATTTTGCGATTACGATTTGCCCCTGAACTTTCAAACTCGGATAGTTGCGAATGTGTGTCAAATTCGGTAAAGTTCTTCTGATCTTTCATTTTCTATTGTTATGACAGCTCATTGTTGTTACCAGTTTCAGCTTCTGTTTTTCCGAGCATAAAGAACTGAATTTAACTCTTCATATTTTCTTAATAACAAATGTTAGTGAAATAGGCCATCAGGAGAATTCCCAAATCAGACCAGTAATCATCTGAAAAGGAAATATGTCCAAACCTGAATGAACCAGTAAATGTTCTCATGAGCAGTGCATTTGAAACGAGAGTCGGTAGCAGACAAGCAGCAGTACGTTAATAAACAGGCAAAGGAAAATTTACTACATTTTTGTAAAATCTTTAGCTCACCAACTATGTTAGCTCTCTATAACTAAACCAGAGCTTAGAGGTTAATTAGGAAATTGAAGTAAGAAAGCCATAACATGAAATTGATCTAAAACTAGAAAGAAAACGAAAACTCTTCTATCTATAACATATCAAGCCTCATTAGTATGCCATCTTCTCTAGGAAAAGTAAAACCAGCTTGGTTTGTAGTAGGACTCTCTCCTCCCTAAGAGCATAACGCATTGAGTTGGACACAATTTTATACTCTATACCTTGTGTTTTAGTACTAGATAGAGATCTGCAAGACTGCAACAAGGATAGTTGCATACTTGCATTGGTAAAACAGCAAACCGAGAACCAGAGAGAGGAACATGCATGCTGGACAAGATGAAACATAGAATGCAGTAGCACAGTAAAAACATTCAAGTTCTATACCTTTCATTTCAAAGAGGAAGTAGGAGCCTTCTATTTCATTTATTATAAAGAGTAAAACGTTCCATAGACCAAGTCCTCCTACTCACACCGCATTACAACAATATATACAAGCCTGGGATGATTGCCCTTCCTACATTTTCCTCGCCATTGAAATTACTAATAGGATAACTTCAGTCTTCAGAGCCAAGATCCTATGATATTAGTCATAACCATTCATACCAAAGTAAAAAACTTTGATGATCAAATAGAAGAAACCAAGACATGCTGTTCAGTAGTCTGTTCAGAGAGTGAGCCCTTCATCCACCTGTTCAACATCTCCAATGCAGCTTTAGGCTGATCCATCGGAACCATGTGTCCTGCATCATGTACCTGTTTTGAAGGAGGAAAAGGAAATGAGATGGAGATAATAAGATGGAGCCTAATAAAGAGCAAAGAAAGCTTAGTCATCTCGTCCCTTTGCCTTTCTACGCTTGCATGATGAAAGTTTCACTTCACCAATTTAAAGTCTGATTTGTTCTTGGGCTTCTTAAAGTTGCATGAAATGATGAAGGCGGGAGGGTTTAGACTTTAGTGGTAAAACCCAGGAACAGGAGTGCAAGCTTAGAATGCAAGTGAGTGCGGAATGTTTTAGTCATCTCCTAGTGTAATAGTTGTTTATTAGAACCACTGCATAAACAACGTCGTATGTGACAGAGAAAGACAACAGACCTTTAAGAAGCTGAGAGGTCCGTGGCTGGTAAGCAAACCAGCTTCAGAACCATCAACGTGAAAAGCAACCGCAGGAGCTGCAGCAAACTCTTTATGGCCACTCCACTCCATTGAATGAACCCATCTTGAATTACCTGCTCAGCAAAATTACAATACAGATCATTAACATATTACACAAAATTACAATACAGATCATAAACATATTAGCCTATGTAAGTAAGAATGCAGAATTACTATATAACAGCACAAGTGCATGAATTATTCCTCACCAAGCCAATTGCAGATTAGATCATATTCTCCAGCATAAACCAGAAGCTTTATTCCGTCATCCAGAAGAGCAGGAATACCAACTTCAAGGTTTCTCATCCAATCCATGAGCATTGCTTGGTAAACAGTAGTACTGCAGGAGACGAATTGTATATCTCCAACTCCAATTGCTTGCTTCACAGACTTCTGGTCAAAAAACTTCTCCAAGTTTGAGAAGTCATAGCAAAGGCTGCCTTCACACTCCTTTCTGATATCATAATACTGCAGGGTCGAACAAAAACAGTTCTATTAGATTTCAGCAATGATATGCAAATGTCTTTACAATATGGAAGCCTTGTAACCAACGTAGCCGCATTACTGCTGTATCCCTAAAACTTGAGCATTGGGAAATCATAATGCTGCCATCTAACTCTAATACTTTTTCAGCTAATGCTAAAAGAACAAATTTTGTAGAGTCTCAAGTCAATCTATTAAATTTAATTAATTTATTACTATTAGAACAGGTTCTATGCAGAGGAAGTAAAAATGGTCAAGCAAAGACCATACTCGATAAACATTTCTAGGTTTCTGCGCCCCAGTTCGGTTTGACAGAAGAAATTCTCACAAACAAACAGGCATCAATCATGAGTAGATCCACAGCAATTACATTCACAAGCTTGTTCAACAAATTTGATACTAGTATATAAATAAGAAGTTAAGTGTAATAGTCTCACATTCACTTTGCCAGCATGAGAAATAATGGAAGAGAATATCGTTTGGCAAACAAGATATGCAGCCATGCAAGATATGGTCCCTTCAGTGCCTGAAACAGATTACACAAGGAGGTTTAGAAACAAATAAACATAAGAGCAAGTGATAAGATAACAAGAAATTTGCAACAGTATGCAGGCAAATGTAGGCAGATGAAGAACATGTTCAAGAATGGAAGTAAAAAGTTACCACAAAGCTTTATTGCTGTTTCACAGAGTGGAAGCACCTTGTTGATGCGATCATGCTCAGTTTGCTTAATTAGGCCCATATCCAATGCATAATCAGCATATGCAGCATACTGAATTCCTGGATCAGTGAGACCATTTCCAATAGCGAATCCCTGTTTATTTTCATTAGTAAGTAACGGACACACACATAATAGAATTCAGCGATGGGCTTTAAAAGTTACCTTCAAGTTCACATGGATCCCTTCTTTTGCTTTGTTTCCCTTATGGACACGTGCAGCAAAAGCAGGGATGTAGTGTCCAGCATATGACTCTCCAGTAATGTAAAAATCATTTTTGGCCAGATCGGGATGCTCAGTAAAGAAGGCCTACAAAAAAAAATCTGGATTGAGAATTGACCTGCATAAAACTGTACACGCACACTAAAACTTCGGTGACTGCTAGATGAGATATAGTTACCACATAATTATTTACTGTCATTCATCTTGGCTGATATACTCCACATTAGACTCGTGAGATGGTATAAGGTATGACACAGACACACCAAGTTCGATGAAAATGATTTCAACCCAGAAGACAGACAAGTTCTGGCACTTATCACCAAAAACAAAACAAAACAAAAAAGGAAGATGAACAGCATATAAAGCCCACACAATTTATGAAATTAAAGGCTCAACTGCTATTATCATAAACAACGTAAAACCCCAAAGATCACCATTGCAGCTAGGCAAAGGGTAACATATTGACAACTTTAACGATAACATACCCGTTACTTTGTGAAGGATGATAGCTAGAGGCCAGCTTAAGAACAAATAATATAAGCATAAATTAATCAAACAAAACGAACCTGCAAAAAGTCATACAAGTCATCACTGACACCCTGTTCGTCGTGACGAATGTCGCGTCTGTCAGTACTGTAGCTGAACCCCGTCCCAACAGGTTGGTCCACAAACAAAATATTAGAAACCTACACAATTATCACAAAAGAATGGTATGAGTTCAGCAAGATGAAAAAGATACATAGTATATATGAAATGCTTATTATATATCCTACACAAACAAAAACGAAAAGATGTATTCTTAGGAGTGAAACTCCTGCATGACTATTCACGTGCTTACTGCCGATTCTAAAGCTTAGCTAGCACCTCATGACTTACCCAACAATATTAACAATACAATTCCAACAGTTATGATATTAAATGCACACACAGAAAATAGATCAGTAGTCATGCATGTACGCAGATATAAACTTGATTTAGATAGATAAAATAAGCAATCAATCCCAACCGATCAGGAAAAACTTAGAAACTTCGTCGAAATATGATATAGGGATATCAAATTAAAAAAAAAAAAACAGTGCAGAGTCCTCATGATGAGAGTTGAGACACACCAAACCAACTATTTAGAGGAAAGAGCAAACAAGCACATACTATAAGATTATGAACGTGCACTTGAAAATGAAGTAGCAGGGACCAATATCTATACGGACACATGTTATGTATTTTGATAAGTGGGCAATTAATTCCTTCATTCAGAATTCACAGTTCACAGCAGAAACAATAAACTCAAACAGAAACAATTGAATCCTCTGTTTAATCCACTCTTTAAATAACTTAGAATTGCAGGAGATTTCACATAACTAGTAGTATATCTCTAGCTGAACAATAGCTTAATCACACTGTAAGAATTTACCTTGTCCCAACCATACTCGTTCCACACAAGAGACAAATTATTGGCAATAGTAAAAGGGCCATTTTCATAGAAAAGAGCCATCTCACTGCTACAGCCAGGCCCACCAGTCAACCAGATGACAACAGGGTCCTTCGTGCTATTGCGTGATTCAAAGAAGAAGTAAAACATCCTGCAATCACAAACAGAAGTTAGAGGCTCGTTCAGAGAACCAACATAGCCTATTAGCGGGCCACATAAAATAGACATAAGAATTCTTCTAGGAATCTTTTTCACTATAGACAGAGATTGTTCACATATGCACATTATCAGCCATTCATAATCATGCATTACAGGAAATCACACATATCTCAGCAAGGAAATGATAGACAACAAAAAAAAAGTCCTAGACGGATTAATCCGGAATATGAACTTTATCAGATAAAACAAACCACACACACACACACACACTAGTAATGGAAAAACAATTATACTACTACTGAAACAATATGATTGATTTGCTGTACTTCATCATATCAACTAGAGGAAAACAAATGCAGACTTCATGTCATTTCTACTAACTTGTCTAAGTTACCATATAGCAACTTCTTTTGTATTTGATGTTTTGAGGGAACATATGCATCAGAACAATAAGAAGCTAGACTAAACAGAACAATACAACGGCAGAAGCTCCACACCGCACCTTATAAACCTACATATAACATCTACTACTCAGTACCTAACAGGCTATTAATTAACAAATACTAATTATTAGCAGAGCTTAAAAAACTAACTGTAATGAACCACCGCAGGAACCTCCAGAAATCCAATCGAGTAGCAGAAATGAAATCAACATAAACACAGAATTAAAACTACTCAATCAGGACGGAAATGTGAGGAAAAACAACCTAGCGGCATGAGAATGCTCGATCTTATAGTAACCAGCATGGTGACCTAATTCCTCAGCAGAAACTCCACTCGGATCAATCGTATTAGGGAACTTAAACCGCCTCTCGACGATTTTGGAACCAGGTAAATCGAGGTTGGTCTCGCCGTCCAAAACATTGATCGATTGTTGAGGGAACAAATTGAGACCTCGGATAAGCTTCTCGGCGGAAATTGACGGTGACCGGAGCAGACCAAAGGCGGCACAAGGCGGTGATACGAGGAGGAGGAGGAGGATGGGGAGAAGGAAGAAAGAGGGCTTGCTTAGCGTGAAAGTCTCCATTGTAGCTTATATGATATTTTTGGTCACTCTATTTCTGTTTTCCGTTGTTTCTGATGGGAAATGGGATAGTCATACTCAGATCATTTTTATATTGGAAAGTAATCTAGAAAAGAATCTACGGTCTTGAATTATAGTGAGAGTACTCATGACGTGGCAATAAAATATAGAGTAATTAAATAAATATTGGGGGTTAACGCCTTAACGTGGCCAAATGCATATTTAAGAATTTTAAATAACTCTATCATCAACAAGTGTCGAGTGAAGTATCAACCACTTAAAAGTAAGTAAAAACCAAACTCCTGCAAAACAGCATTTTTATGAGAGGTGTTAGAGTCGTAATTAGTGTCATACCCTCTGTTAGAGTATGTGAAGTCAACCATCTTTATTATAGAGTGTCACGGTGGTTACACTTTAACAGCTAAAAAATAAACAACGGATAATTCGATTCGAAAACAATCAAATTATCCTAACACATGATTCGGCAATAATTTTATTTCTGATCAAACTGGTTCACCCAATCCAATTCAAATGATGTCCGCACAATATATTTCAAATTTGGTCATTTTGATTTGGGTCAATTCGAATTCAATATTCGTAAATGAAAGAGCAAACTTATTCAGAATTAAGGTTCTTTTTCGAAATGAGTCTGTATCCATGCATGTTTTAATTCAAAGATTTCAACGGGTCCTTAGGGAAAATGGAGAACTTCATGTCCAGGTACGACCAAAGCAAAAATTGATTACATATAGGTGGACTAATGCACTTCCTCATTTTGTTGTTATACATACGGATGGCTCGGCGTTAGCAAATCCAGGTAACGCCGGGTTGGGTTGTATCCTTAGAACTTGGAATGGGAAGTTTATTAGAGCTGCCTATGCTTATGCTGGTATAACTACTAATAATATGGTAGAATTAATGGTTGTAAGAGTGGGGCTGCAGCTTGCGTTGCAGTTGGGCTATACTCATGTGGAAATACATTCTGACTCAATGTTTGTTGTTAATTCCATTAGCAGGAGGGAAGCAGTGGGGTGGCGACACAGGCCAGTGGTTCGGGAAGCGTGGAAACTCATGGATCAACTGCAGATAGTGAAGTTCCAGTTCGTGTACCGGGAGTGCAACCCCGTGGCTGATCTCCTGGCTAAGAAAGGTGCTCAAGCAGCTCATTTTCAACGAGGAGCGGATATTTCAGCAAATAATGGGCAACATCCTAGTCGTCTGTTTATATTTGATGTTTGTCCTAGTTGGTTACAAGGGTCTGTAAATTTGAATGTTTCGAACTCTTATTCTCGGTCGGTCAGTGTCGTAAATGACACTTTTGTAACTTTTTCCAACTAGTTAATGAAGTGTTATTTTCAAAAAGAAAGAGCAAACTTACTCATGTTATGAAAAATGATAAAAAAAATTACTATTATAATTTAAAAAATTTTAAAAACTTAATTATAATAATGATAAATAATATTCCTTACAGTTTTAATTTGGGTAAATAAAAATTAAGATCGGATGAACTCATGATCAACTCATATCATTTTAGATCGAATGATTATTTAGATGATAAAATAAAAAATATTACTTACAATTTTTTGCGCCGATAAAAACCAACCAGGGGTAAAAGTTGCAATCTCTTGTTCCAAGTCTATTTCTTTTATTAGTTGTTTTCCATTATTAATTCGCGAAGGCACTAGTTATTACTGATCGACAAATCACTCATTATGCTAAATCATACTCATTATGCTAAATCTTATCCCTGGCTTTAACTTCATACACTCCTTGTCCAAGAAGAGATCCAGAACAAAGGTAGCTCCAAACTTACCATATTTTACAACCACAGATCAGATAAACAGCGATTATGGTCCTATATTTTACAACCACATAGACATTGTAAACCACGACTATGGGTTCTGAGGACGAAAACCAGTATCAAAGAGAATTACTTGCACTAGCATCACATCACTATGTTATAGCTCTTGTCATCGAGCCAAATTCAAATGCTAGTTACATTGACCTAGGACAGCTCAGCTGACTAGGCCTTTGTCATTACAGCAGAGACCATTGTGTTGATTCCACATATGCCATGTCCTCGGCACAGATGATAATACCCATGTTCACCCCATCGCTTTCCCCATGAGTTTTTTATGATCCAATAACGCTTGTACCCAAGTCGGAGAATGGAGAAACCTCTGGAGTTATAACCCACCAGGAGAACTCCGTGGTTTAGCCACTTCTTTGGACAGATAAGCGGACATGAAACACCACCGATATAAGTTTGCATAAAAACAGCGTTCAGCCCAACTGCACGCCAACAACATTCAAGGTAATGTGTGTGAGGCCTGTGTCCCAAAATTAACTAAATATGCAGACAACTGATCGTAGGAATATGGAATGACCATGCAATTAAGTACCTGCCAGGGGACCATGATGAACCAGGTGGGCAGCAATCTGTTCCTCATTAACCGGAATGGAAGTAAAGTTCGACACCTTGACAGCAACTTTCTTGGGATTGAACTTGCACGCCCCCTTCTTTCCAGTGTAAGGGTATGTATTCTCCTCTTCAATGCCTCCAGCCTCGATCAGATACTTGTAGGCATTGGTCATAAGCCCACCGCCGCATCCATCATCACAAGCTTTTTTCTCTGTCGCATCACACTTAATACAAGACCAATATATACTCGTTTTAGAACAGGTGAGGATATATATATGCTAATGATTAATCCGATGTTGTTTTGGTTTTCACAGGCAGAATTGGAACAATGCATTATCTTCAAGAAAAGGAGATGCAAGAATAGTGTGTAGATTAGAAACTAACCGCGTGATCACAGTCAACTAGCTGTTGCTCGCTAAGGTTCAAAAGCTTCCCAGTTGCAATGAAATTTGCTCCTTCAATAACTCCAGTGGTGCTAAACGCCCAGCAAGACCCACACGTCCCCTGTATGAGAAATAACAAAGTTCAACAAAGAGGAAGGTTGCCATATATGGAACAGTTCATATGGACACATACCATACCAACAAACAAATAAGCGATGACTAAGGCAATTCATAATGGAATGTTCTCTTTCTTCTGAGTAGTTCTGACACTCTGAATATTCAATATGCTACAACTGCCTCGATTTAACCATTCCTGGTTGAATTAGAACAACTAAAAATTCATGTTAATTAATTTGTGTTGCGAGGATATGCTTGCAGAGTATTCTGGCCCTGATCCGGTTATGCAAATCATATCTGTTATTAGCCTATTACTATGGCACAGTACTGTACACACCGTCCATTGTGTTAGTTAAGTTGCGGAAATTTTCTCTGTTTTAGCTTGGTTTTGAATTGAACTAAATGTGAATTGCAGAGCCTATTTTTAAGGGGACTATTCCCAATCAAATGATTTTGGTTCAGAAAATGGTTCCAGTTATTACCCTGCCAACGATAATTCTCCGTGCAAATTATACTAGCTCGGAAACAGTAGGATTAGCTAGAACTATGCCATATCAAAAGCAGACAATCAGTAGAATAATTTATGCACATACTTGAATCTCATATAGACTGTATCAATGGTGACATTTAGAAACTACGAATGTATCATTGCGAAACTAATATATCACAAGCTACACTAGGATATCAATGATATCAAGAATACCCAAAACATTGAAATTGGACTCAATTCTAACCCAAACTCCAACAGTACTAAGCGTGCGCACTTAATTCCCTACAAACAAATTGAAGATCTGATATACACTCCATAAACACCATACTGCAAAAGACTAGATACTTTATTCCAATTCAACTTCAGTGAAGTGGAAGCTATAAATGTATTTATATGTCCAGACATAAACAATTTAAAAAAAAAAAAAACACACACACACACACACACAATCTTTAAAAAAGGAAAGAAAAAGATGATGATAAAATGTAAGGGAGTAATAATTAGTTACCTGCATCTTGACATCAGTGACAGCACCTTTCTCCCGCCAATCAAAATTCTCCGGCAAATCATCAGCACTCAACTCTGGCGCCACCTCCGCATTCACCCACCTAGAACCACCACCACCAATCCCTCCCTTAACCCCCATATACATCCTCTCGAACTCAACCTCGGACAAATCCGAAAACTGAGTGACACCGTGGACAGCAGTGGGGTCCAAGGCCTGGTGCTCAGCAGCCCTCATCAAATTCTTCGAAAAGACCCCGAGTCGGTGCATGTACTCCGCTCGAGTAGAGTATTCCTTCCCGTGCTCCACCATGAAATTCTTGAACTTCAGCTCCACAGCCGTGCCGAGGAGGTGGTTGTTTGGGTGGTCGGTGACCTGGAGGATATTAGGGTCATTTTCGGTGTAATCTGCAGCTGCGTTGATGGCGCAGGTTAAGAGTAGAATAAGCACAGCGTATGTTAGACATCCTCCCTTCATTTTGATGGAATTAGCAATTTGGCTTCAAAGGAATGAAGCTGTATCAGTGAGCTGATCCAAAGTCTATTTCTTGGAGATGGATTCTGGTAATCAAAGTAGGGCGGCGTCTGTTAGATAGACCAAGACTGAGCGGGTTTGTTAAAGGTTGCCATGCAAAAGATACCTCCTCTGCACTTGCCACGTATAGATTCGTCCACACCAGCTTTCTCTCAGTTCTCCACGTGTACAGTTCCGGTTTGACCCTGGTATTGGCGCCCCTACCCGGCCCGGTACAAATTTTGACATCACATTTGTTACATTCATTTATATTTTGTCACCGAAATTAAAAATATGTAAATACAGATATTGAGTGAGATGTGCAGTGAGTTAGGTAACAGAGTTGCCCTACTACATTCCCGGGGAGGGGGTAGGAGAGGAGGAGTACAAAAGCTAAATTACCATCGACTTTTGATAGACTATTCGTCCTGGATAAACAAATAAAATTGGACTTATTTGAATTTTTATAGTTGGTGATTTTGATGTGTTAAAAAAAATCACGAAAACACATAAAGTGAATGTAACTTTATCTGAATACAGTATAATCATATTGTAATGCGTATGATGTGATCTCATCTTTAAGAACACAATCATGCCCTACCAATCCAGAATAACTTAGTGTTGTAATTCGAATCGAGCCGAATATTATAGAGTTTGGATCGAACACAAATAACACAAACCGTTATTGGCTCCCATAACCTGCAGAAAAACTTTCCCAAGCCCAAAATATATAGTACTTTTACCATTGCGTATCCGATCAAAATTACATGCAAGTAACACTACACCAGATATTTTAAGAAGGAAATTGATTGAGTAAATAGTAAGAGTCGTCTATGTTGTACAATTTTGTTAGCAGTCCATTACATTCCAATTGAAGCAACACACAGTAGACCAATGAGAATACGCAATCCCAACATGTGGCTGGAACTCAGATACATCTCCACGTGGTATAGTTTCATGTGGACAAGCTTCTTCTCACTTCACCAATCTCTGTTTCTACATTTCCACTCTTCTTTCTTCTTCTCTTCTTCAATTCTCCAATGGTATAGGAAAAAAGATCCCAAACGAATCTTCCCTCCTTCCCTGATCAACAAAATCTCCTTCCTCCCTTCACCAACCAATCACCACTAAACTTTAACATTTCAAACTCCCTTTTATACTTTCTCCTTTCTCATACTTACAAAACAAAATTAAAAAATGTCAGCTCTGAGTTGCTCTCATTTCTTGCTGATCGACTTGCACCCAGTCCAGCAAATCCCGACCTCAACTCTCGCCTACTTCCAGAGCTGCAATTTCGCTGGTCCTCTCTCATCGGCATTTCGTCGAACACGTAGCAGGCGTGGGAGGATCGCGTCGTCTGGTGCTCCTGGACGGGATTTCCGGTCGATTGAGATACGAAGGCCGAGAGACTGGGCCACGTTGGGAAATGGGTTGTTGTCAGTTTTGCCGGATACTCCGTCTACGTCCGGTTATGTTTCGAGGGAGAATGGGGTGGTTTCGGACTTGGATTTGTTTCTTGAGATAGTTCCGCTGAGGATCAGGCAGGGTCTGTATAGTCATGATGAGATTGGGGAGCTTATTGAGGTGGTTATGGACTTGGGGAGACAGCCGATCGCTCGGTTTCCGTCCGGTGATTGGGTGATCTCGAATGAGCCTGTCAAGCTTGAGGATCTGCAACAAGCTATCTCCAAGGTTGATTCATCATAAATATTATTTTATCATAACCGTGAAATAAGCATGATCATGCATTAAACAAAGGTCTTTTTATGCATGATTGAGACCTTCTTAAAACAACAATAAACAAATATATTCCTGTTATAGTTTAATGTGATAGTTAATTAAATAGTCATTATTCAAGTTATTTGCCAGTTCCCACACATTAACGTCAAGTTTCTATTGATCATTTTTATTAAGTCATGAGGAGGTGCATGATGTATGCATATTGATCTTTGCATTTAGTGCTATGTTACTTTAGAGAAGCAGGATTGTGGAATCTTAGTGTAACAGTGGTAAAATTGATGATCAATAGGTCGGGGAGTTTGCTGATGACAACCGTTCCGGGATTGATCACTCTCTACATCGTATAAGTGCGATAAGAAACCGTAAATTGCAAATTATTGGCCTTACATGTCGGGTAGGTCGGGCTGTATCTGGCAGTGCAGAAATCATACGTGACTTGGTCGAAGGAGGAGGGTCCATATTGGTCATAGGACCTCCAGGAGTTGGTAAGACCACCTTAATCAGGTAAATGTTGTTTCATCCTGCTGAGACTTCTTTGCTTGCATTACAATCATCAGGTTTATTTTAACCTATAGGATTTTAGAAGAAAACTCGCCTGTCTACTTATTCTTAGTTTACCAGTTTCATGTTTAGTAATGTGCGATTTTCTTGTGCAGGGAAATTGCGAGAACCCTGGCTGATGAAGAGAAGAAACGTGTAGTAATTGTTGATACTTCGAATGAAATTGGTGGTGATGGAGACGTGCCACATTCTGGTATCGGGCGAGCTAGAAGAATGCAAGTTCCAAATGTTCACTTGCAGCATAATGTATGTCATGATCCTACTGTTCTTCTTATTCATAGTCATTTGCGCTCCAAATATTAGTTTCTAAATCTTGTGTCTGTTTTTGTTTTTGCCAGGTAATGATTGAAGCAGTTGAAAACCACATGCCTCAAACAATCATCATCGATGAAATTGGAACTGAGTTGGAAGCTTTGGCTGCCAGTACAATTGCCCAAAGAGGAGTTCAGCTTGTTGCTACAGCACATGGAATTACCATTGAAAGTGTCATAAAAAATCCTTCTTTGCAGATGCTTGTTGGTGGAATAGAGGTACAAATACGAGTCGTTTTTCTCTAATATATTATCTACTTATATAGAACACGAAGCATTATGTCTAAAGAAAATGCAATGAGCTTAATATTAACTTTAGGAATTGTGTGGGTTGTAAGTTTGTCTATTGGCATTTCTTATGCTTGCTTGGTTAAACATTTCTGAAAATTTGTTCGTGTTGCATTGGAAACAGAGTGTTACTCTTGGTGATGAGGAAGCAAGAAAGAGAAAGGTGCAGAAGACTATTCTTGAGAGGAAAGGGCCTCCTACATTTACATGTGCAGTTGAGATGGTATCGAAAACTGAATGCAGAGTTCATCATAGACTAGATGCAACAGTAGATGCCTTACTCGCAGGTATTTTGAAATCTTTCCTTCTATGCAACATAGAACGAATCCACATGTTACTCTTTAGAATCCCCTTTGTTTTACCTGAAACCTTGTTTTGACTAGACGTGTAATCTCACATCTGTAACAGGAAAACCTCCATTGTTTGAAGTACGAACCATAGATGCTGAGGCTGAGGATTCTTTGAAAGTTACTCGACCTACAGAGGACGACCATATTATAGATGATATGGAGACATTAGTAAAATCTCCATCGATTGAAGTCCCCAGAAGACGTGATGAAGCTAATACATTAGTGAAATCGGCTGGACCTACTGAAGAAAAATATGCTGGGGATGTTATCATGACAAATAACAAAAATGCAGAGAGTAGATTACAACCTCTGTCGGATGATGAGGAAGACATAGATTCTTATCCCAAGCCCAAGAAGGTGAGCATCAAAGCTTCCAGGAAGAAGAAAACCTCACCTGTTTCCGTTTATACTTACAAGGTACTCTCTCATATCCTGCCACTTTAGAACAAGAAAAAACTTGATGCTATGATTTTTTTTTCTTGATCTTAATTCCAAACTGTGCTTATAAATCATAATGTAAATGCCAGCGTTACTGGCTTCTTGTCCTACCTAAACTTAATGTTATCCTAGACCTGAAATCAATTACATTTGTACGTCATCTGTTATGCCAACTTAGTTTTGTCTATTGCTGTTTCAGATACATGACGCTGATTTATTGCAAGTATCAGCTGTAATGGGGCTTGAGGATAAAATTGACATAACAGATGATGTCAGTTCAGCAGATGCTATTTTAGTACCTAGTTTTGAAATGAAACAGACTTCATGGATACGTGGTGTTGCGAAGTTTCATAAGTTGCCTGTGTTCGTTATCAAGGTATAGTGCCATACTTGCTGTGCATACAGTTTGTTCCTTGTAGATTTTGGTTGACTTTTCATGAACTTTGCAGTCCACTACAATGGCACAAATGGTGAAGGCAATCCGCATGATTCTTGAGATGGATACATTTAGTTTCAAACAAAAGCAATCACGTAAACTTTCGCCTGATGTTGAGATTGAAGATGATGCACCAACAAGAAAACCATCACTCGAGGAGATTGATGCCTTAGAGGTGCGTGGGCTTTTGCTCTGTGTTTGTTTCTTTAACTAGATATAAATAGTCACCCTAATTGTATGAATATGAATAAGATGCGGAACCTTACCATTCTAAATTGTTGAAGTTTCCGTAGAAAAATTTGTAGAACTAAGCTAGATGCTACTTTGCAAATCAGTTGCAAACACTTGACAAAGCACATAAAATTTAGGTTCTTTTATTCATTTTACTGTCCCTTCATGTACACAGCTGATCTTGAAATTTTTTGGTTTCTACCAGGAAGTTCGACTTGCTATAGAGTACATAGTTATACCAGGAGGGGAACCAGTAGAACTTCTACCAAGACGCTCTGATATTGTTGCTCGACAGGTAGAGCTAGTTGAGAGTTACCAATTAGCTGTTGAGAAGTCAGGTTCTGAATCGAACCCAAGACTGCAAATCCTTCCGCAGAAACTAAACAAGAAAGCCTCCAAACGGAGCTCAAGCTTCCTCAACCATGTGGGCCCCAACCTGGTCCCTGGTGCTGGTGAAGGAACAACGGGAACTAGCGTTGTTCGGCTGCCAGTTCTGCCGGAATAACTGAGCAGAGAACATTTGGATTTACATTTCAACCTGTGGTTGATACCTGATAGATCCACATATTGTACAGTTGTAAATATATTGTTTATGCTGTATTTATTTCTTCTCATGCTAATTGTTAAATGTGAAGTTATTGGCTCACCATTCACTGTAACACCAATTGTTGTACACTGTACAGAATTGCAACAGGAATAAAAAACATGTGAATTTTTAACATATATTCAATTAAATTGTGACTATGATTCTTCGTGGCAACAAGTGTGACACATTCTATATTTATGTGAAGGTTACATTCTCGGTTAAAAGGTGTCAATGTTAACCGCAACAGAAGGTATAAAATCTTATAGTACTATTTACGCGGTTTAAAATCACTAATACCCAATAGATATTTCAGGAAACAAATTTGAGCAGCACTTATCACTTGTTCACTTCAATACATTTGTAAATCATTTTATTATTCAATTCAATTGACTCTCATATGTGTGTGAAAAGTAAATAACAAAACATGTAATTATATAGACAGTAATATTATGTCAAAAAATAGTTTCGTCACCCAATCCCCGACTTTTTTTGCCAAGGTCTCATGAACTTTGATTATCGAAATCTAGAATTTTCTATTTAAATTCTAAAATCATTAAAATTTACCTCCAAATTGTACAGTTTTGTACTTAAATTCTAGCGATTAACATCCAAATTATAATGCAGGTATAGTTTAACCACTTTGAAACCTTTAAATTTATGCATACATAAAGTTGTCATCATACGAAATTTAGAACTCCATAATGTAAATTAAGTGTAATTTTAGAAAATAATTCCATAAAATACAAATGGTACAGCGCAAGTCACACTATTCCACATATATAAAAAAGGCATATTTGGGCAAAACCTTCTTGTTTCTCATATGTAAGGAAAAATGTGTGCAGATATTGTAGATCACGCATTATTAATATAAAAAAATATAGAGTAATTTGATATTCCCGTGGCATTTTCATTTTATTTTATTGATTTGCAGCATTATTTTATTTATTTTTGTTGTTGCTACTTATTTAGTAAAAGTATTAAAATAATAATATTTCCCTCCTTTTCGGATCTTTTCTTCTTTCCCCAAATCGACCACGGAAAATTCGGTCCCTTCTCTCTCTCCAAAAATAACAAACGCTGTAATCACAGAGAAGAAGAAGAAGAAGAAAGAGAGAGTTTGGTATACATCATCATTCATTCATGGCGTAATTCCCTTATCAGACAGACAGACATGGTCTCTCAATTTATTCATTGATTTGATTATTCCTTTTCAGGTACCACCTCCATTCCCTCCCTTACTTTATTAACCTAACCTCCTCTATTTCTATTTGTTTCTACTTATATACAATACTGTTCCACTCAATTTGCATCACCTTTAATTGTTCATGCTCATAGATCATCTTCCCTTATTTACTCGCTTTTGATTTCATCTTCCAGGGTTCAATTTTATCCACATTTATTTATTTCATTGTTTTGGATTCAATTGCAGCTGTATTTCATACGTTTGGTGCTGGAATGAATTGTTAGCTTCAGATTATCAGATTGATAGATTCAATGTCCTTGACCAGAATGTAAAAGAGATTGCTGCTGCTTTGGTTGCTCTTTTTCTTGTGTTTGGATAATTATAATATTATAACAGTAACAATGTTTAACAAGATTATGAAAAGAGGGCATAAAAAGCCCTCCAAGCCCGAACCTGTTGAGACCCCAGTACCATCCTCAGCCCCGGCCTCCGATGTCACTGTTAACCATGCATCTAGGCTGGCTGAGGCTGCGCCGCACCCTTTAGTGACCCTCGCCACTATTCCACATAACCCTGTGGAGGTCTTGCCGATGATGAAAGATGTGGCCTTGACTGACCGGCATTTAGTGTTTATTCGGAAGCTCCAAATCTGCTGTACTTCCTTTGATTTCTCGGATACCATGAAATCTGCCAGGGAGAAGGAGATAAAGAGGCAAACACTGGCGGAGCTTGTGGATATGGTTCAGACGGGGTCGTGTAAAATGAATGAGATAATGCAGGAGGAACTGGTGAAGATGATATCCATTAATATTTTCCGCTCTCTGCCACCTGGAGCTCATGAGAACACTGGACTGGTGCTTGGAGATCCTGAGGAGGATGAGATGTTCATGGATCCTACGTGGCCTCACTTGCAACTTGTGTACGAGTTACTGTTGAGGTACGTGGTTGCATCAGATACTGATACTAAGATTGCCAAGAGATATGTTGATCACTTGTTTGTGTTAAAGTTTCTGGACTTGTTTGATACGGAGGATATGAGAGAGCGGGAGTATTTGAAAACTATTCTCCATAGGATATATGGGAGATTTATGGTTCATCGACCATTTATTAGGAATGCAATAAACAATGTCTTCTTTCGATTTGTATTTGAGACAGAGAGGTATAATGGAATTTGTGAGCTACTGGAGATTCTTGGAAGTATAATAAATGGGTTTGCTTTGCCAATGAAAGAAGAGCACAAACTGTGTCTTATACGAGCTCTTATTCCACTTCACAAGCCTAAATCTGTTTCATCATACCATCAGCAGCTGTCCTACTGCATAACACAATTCGTTGAGAAGGATTACAGGTTGGCTGATACCGTCATTAGGGGTCTCCTTAAGTTTTGGCCCATCACAAACTGTGGGAAACAGGTGCTCTTCCTTGGTGAATTAGAAGAGGTTTTGGAGGTTACACAGTCTGCAGAGTTCCAGCGCTGCATGGTTCCTCTATTCAGACGAATTGCACGATGCCTCAATAGTTCACACTTCCAGGTTTCAAGCTTGTCACCTTGTTACCTTTTACCATGTATTCTTTTTTATACGATCATTAAGCATTCTTATCATGTTGAATTTAAAGCAGTCGGGCTATTTCTGAAACACAAACCTTTATGGACATTTTGGATCTTCATTTATTCGACTGATGTGGATTCTAAGTGAATTAAATAATTTAATGTGCTAGACGGATCATTATCGTTAGTTTTCCTGTTTCGACAGAATCTTGAAAGTAAAACCGAAGTCAAGTTACTTATCAACTTAGCTTGCATGTTACGTGTTAGGACGTTTAAAAAGACTGTTCTTCTCTTGGGTTCTTATGTGTTCCCTTGAGAACTTTTGTGTGTGATTGTAATATAACCCCCCTCCCCTTCCTTTTCTTCTCCATCTTTATTTCTTTCTTTCTTTGTAAAGAAAAACTTATAAACAATCCTGCACATCTAAGTAGAAACAAATAATGTAATACCCTGCGAGTTTGATTAGGTTTTCTGTCGTTTTGTGCCTTTATGTTTATAAAAGAGATAGGTTTGATAATACCATGTGAATTATTACCGGTATTACCGGCTTATTTTGTCAAACAACTATCACAAGGGAAAATATAGCTTTTCATATGCTTGTTTTAAGGGAACTTTTGGAAAACAAAGAAGAAACATGCACAAAAATGTGGAAAGTAATTTGATTTTCCATTAATATTTTCCAAAGTATTGTCACTTTCCTCTTTTTAATTCTAATTTTTTTTTCCCTTTTCGTTTCTCTCAGTTTCCTTGAAACATGCAGAGCCTTAATGTTTAACTGAATCTGATTGAGGAAGTTATTTTTGTAGATTTACTACTGATAGTCTAATGTGAGAGGTCCTTTCTCCTGTGTGATAGCTGTTTGGTGCCATGTATCTGGCTAACAGTAAAAGGGTGGAAACTATAAACGGGGGGATAGAATAGACAGGGCGATAGAATCTTTTACACCTAATAATGAACAACAGAGATCAAGAGGGTAACTAAATTGAAAAATACAATCATGGTAAAAGTATGGATGCAGTGTAGTATCCAAATGAAACGCTAATCGTCAACTACCAGTACTGTACAATATTCCATGCCCTGAAAAATCATCACAATACTAATATTCTATTCCAATTGAAATACCTATATTGCACCAGTTTTTTTTTTTTTTTTGGCAACATATTCGTATTTAATACGTATGCCGCTCAAATACCGTAACATACTGTAAAAAGATGCATATTTTCTTTGAACTCTTTATTTTTTTCCTGTAATCTTTTAATCTTATCTCGATCCCCATATTTTTGTCTTCTTAAGTTCTGAGTGTTAACTTGTGTTTACTTAATTGTATAATAGGGGCATTGCAAGATTTATAATTATTTATTATGCTTTGGGTTATTACTTATTCGTAGTAATAAATAATGTGTTGGGTTATTCAATAATTGTGGAGATAAAAATGTATTCGGATTTTGATATTTTGAATAATGTATCAATATAAAAATGTATTTCTAAAGTATTTGGATTTTGATATTTTGAATTTTATTGTTTTTCTTTTCGTATTGTGTTCGTTTTCGTATTTGTATGGGTGCTTCTTAGTGAAATACTACGTGTTCCTAATATAAATTTCTTGGATTCCTGTGATAAAAGTAGTGATATACCACATAAGCCAATCCCTGAACTATATAATCATGTTGTGTCCGCATAAGCATATTATGCAATAATGTGGAGTTGATTAATGATGCTTCTGAGTTTCCAGTAAATGATCACATTAGATAGGCATGTATGTCATCAAATGTTGTTCCATACCGTATTGATGGCATATTACTTGTATCGAATTCATCTTGTGCTCAGAAATTTTAGTACTATCTTCCACCCAAGATGAACCTTTCTTCGGTACAAAAATAATAAATAAAAGCATTATACTAATTGTTTAATCTACGGATTAAATAGGAGGTTGCTGCCACTCCTATGCAAGTACCAACAGGCAACACGTGTTTGTATGTGATTGGATTTGACTGAAATCTTGCCTATTTCTGCAGGTGGCTGAGAGGGCTCTTTTCTGGTGGAATAATGAGCACATAGTTGGACTAATTGCAGAGAATCGGTATGTCATATTACCGATCATATATGATGCGTTAGAAAAGAATATACGAAGCCACTGGAACCAGGCAATTAATGGTTTGAGCTCTAATGTCCAAAGAATGTTCAATGAGATGGACAGTGAGCTTTTTGAAGAATGTCAAAGGCTCCACGATGCAAAGGAAGCAAGGTCCGTACAGCGTGAAGAGCAGCGACAGATAGCTTGGAAGAAACTAGAAGAAGTTGCTGCGGAAGCTGCTGGTTGAGAGAATACAATCTTCGCTTTTTGACAACACTCGTAGTTTTGAACGAGCCGAATAGGAGGGTATAAGGGATTCACAAAATTCGTATATCTTCCTTGCTGCTTTGACTTTGTCATCATCACAAGAAGATTATGGAAAAAATAAAAAAAAGATCAGATAAAAGAGGTAACCAGTACCACAAAATTTTGTTTACTTATGGCTTTCCTGCGCCATGATAGTTTTCTAGTTTTGTCCATCGATTTGAGTCTAATAATTATATTATGATTTGTTGTCAATATTTTCTTTCATACTCCTCTTTCTAAAAAGAAAAATGAGCGAGTTGTTCAATACATTCATGCGACTGCATACATTTTTTAGATACTTGCCCGAACCTGGTGATTTTGTACTTTAATGAGATGGAATCATAGATGTAATTTAGCCAGTTAACACCTTTTTGAGATACATAAGTTTTCACTACATCAATATACTCTGATTGCTCTAGTATATTGCTCTCAGCATGTTTTATCTTGCTTTTATACATGTTTCTGTTTTCGCTCTTGTATTCTAATGTTGGCTTGCCAATGAATTTATCAAGTGCACTGGCAGACTTTGTTCCTTCGGGTCTAGGAGTCTGTCTTAGATCATGATTGTTACAGCCGTGTCTTATGCAGTTTCTGGAACGAGGTCTAATGTGTTTGAATATCACCCACTTACTAAATGCAGAAAAAGTTGCATGTGCATAATTTCTGAAACCTTGATAAGGCAGTTTTATGGTTCTAATTTTAACATGGGGATAATTAGGCTGCAAATGAACAATCCAGTTTAATGTGAAAGGGATTATAGATGTTGGACGCTTTTGGATTGTACTCTATATTCAAGAAAAATTTCAGGACCCATTGTGTTTTAAAGATTTGACCATATATGATATATGGAGTATGTATGAATTATTATGATTGAAATGTGCATGTGGTATTAAATTAATAAAGCTAGTGTTGTTATCAATGGTCTGCTAACCATAAGGAAACCACCCATTTCCTATCTTCTAGTATGCTCAAGACCATCTGTAGGAAGTATGAGTACGACATGTACAGTTCCGTGATCTGGACTTGTGCTGAGTTCTTGAATCATCTCGATCAACAACATTATAGAGTTGGAGTAATCATCGCTTATTTGCCGTCTTGAAAACCCATGTCCTTAAAATAAAATAACTGTCAGTTGATGATTCGTGCATCTCCGAGGACTCTGTCTGCCCTCAGGAGCGTAGATTCTTTTTTTTTAAACCTCAGGAGTGTAGTAGAGCAGCAACATGATTCGGAATTCGCTCCAACCAAATCATAATCCAACCTCTAGTATGCACAATTCAGTAACAGTACTCATAGCAGTGATCAACTCTGCCTCAAGGGCATACATGCATCTGAACTTGGTGACAAAAAGGGGGAGGAGGCTGCCAGTGAACATAAATAACAGGGTGCTTGCTGGCTTGGGGGGCTTCCGACAGCAACCATGACCTCTCTAAAAGAATGTGAAATATGCAAATCCACCTGAGAGTTTAACATAGTGCTCACCATTAGCGAATTGGCTTCATGGATAAGGGCCCAAAGTAGTGTACAAGTTTTTTTATTTTTTTGAAAGAGAAAGTAGTAGTGCACAAATCGAGCATTGGGGTAGAAGGCAAACCTCAAGAAAAATCCCTCATATTTTTCCAATCCATACGTAATATTAATTCGACCGAGCACTATGGGTACTTTTTTAGGTGTACATCTTCCATAATTAAAATAAACCAAAATCAGGTGCTCATTGTAACACCTCGGTCATTAATAGATCAAAGGTTCGACTCAGATTCGGGAGAAGCATGTTTAAGTTTAACTGTGAAATTCTTATGGATTGATTCCAAAAAAAAAAAAAAACACCTCATTTATATAAATTTAGGGGTGGGCATAAAATTCGAAACCGAAAATCCAATCTGAAAATTCGACGATTCGAGCCCAAACCGATCCGATCCAAAATTTCGGATCGGATTACTGTTCAGTACTTTTAGTAATCCGAATTTTCGGATCGGATTAAAATCCGTAGATTTTCAGATTAATCTGATCCGGTCAATAATTACTTTTTTTTTAAATTTAATTGACCTACTATAACAAAGTACTCCCTCCGTTCCAATGATAAGAATAATTTTGTTTGGTAGTGTTATATTAATATTGTATGTAAATGTGGGGTAGTTAATTAAAAAAGTATGAGATATGAGTGGAGATAAAGAATTGTAAATGTGGGATTCATATTTAAATAATATAGATGGGATGTAAGATACTTTCCAAAAATAGCTTCCTTCTGATTAATCTGAAAGTTTTTCTCAGATACAAGGAGATGATTCAGTTCCAGAGCTAAAGATCGTAGTTCTCGAACGAGCAACCGAAAGGATTCTGGAGCATCCTCAGGACTAGGTATTGTTCCTCCAATGATCGTAGTACCGAGTACTTTTTGTCGTGCTCTAATATGATCCGATTTATAAGTAAGCATCTATTGTAAAATATGAGCAACACCAAATCATTCAAAAATAGAAATGTAAATAATTGATTGGGACGTCCAAAAAATGAAAGGAATACGTAAAGAATTGACTGGGATCATTTCTCTCTCCTTTATTTTCTAATCCTATTTTGGAGTCTTCAATTATTACAACATCAGTCGATCTTGTATGCATCACAGTTCACAACGCCTCTGATCTTCACAAAATTCCTTCGCGCCGCCGTGAAACCACCCATTTTCTCCCCACACGCAGATCGCGAAAAATGGTGAAACGGGACATGTTGGTGATGCGATAAGGTTGTGGTTAAAGATCCAGTGGAAGAAATTGAATGAAAGATTAATTGGTAAGGGTCCGATTGATATTCTCTAAGCGTTGTGCAAGAAGCAAACAAAATAGAGATGAATAAGATGATAATGGAGGAGGAAGAAAAAAGTTAGATCTGGAGACTTGAGCGTTAGAATTAGGTTTACTGTGAAATGGTGTGTTTCCTCAGTTAATTGTGTTCTTATTTTCCCATTTTCTGTTCAGTGAAAAAAAGTTCGGATTATTTCGGATTAATCCGATCCAATCCGAGCTTATTTCGGATTATCCGAAGCCGATTCGAAATTTCGGATCGGATTTCGGATCGACCAAAATTGGAAGTTTCGGATCGGATCAATCTGAGTTTCGGATCGGGTTTGCTCCGATCCGATCCATGCCCACCCCTAGATATAATGGTATGAATAACATTTTCGATCCCTTTAAACTCTTTGAAGTGTTTGGTTAGATTAGTAGTCAAAGCGAATATTAGTATAAATCGAAAAAAAAAAATGTAGTTGTAATAAATTTAGAGTGGTTAGCTTGTTTTCATTATTTGGACAACTAAACAAATGATTAAAAACATCCCAATACGCCTATGGAGGACCTTATACTTTAATTAGGCATATTATATACGAATTTAAAATTGAAAAAATAGTAGAAAGAAGAAAACAAAACTGCTAGCTAACATCATTTCGGCTGAGGCAAAGTATTAGGCAAGATGATAATTAATTAATTACGAAGAAATAATAATTGCTATAGGAACAACGTAGGTGACAATAATAATAATGAGAAACCACCATGGTTGGTGGTCAAGTACAAAATTGAAATAATCAAAAGAGACAAAAACAGTGGCCCACTTTGAGCCGACTGCTTTGGCCCAGCACCGCTCCCAAATATCATTCCAAAGTAGTTATCGCCGCTACTTCCGCCGCCTGACTCGCTGCTTCCGCCGGTGTTTCCGGTGGCGGGATCCCCATATTGTAAATTCATGCTACCGTCCCTACATTATCATCATAAAAGAGAATAAATTATATCAGCAAAAGTTTACATGTAACATTATCTTTATCTTATCTAAACGACAAAAACTTCACTCAGTCACTATTCTCTCTATAAACGTTTTCAAAAATTGAAAAGAAAATAAGATATTACTAAAAACACTCCGTGATAATTTTCTTAGATGGGAATTAACTAAAAAATGATAATTTAAGTTACTTGAAAATGATAAAAGTTAGTATCATATTAAAACCGATTCAGAAATCAAAGTGGATAAATTACATTTTAATTTTAGTGTCATGTGCAGCTTCATCAGCATTAAGTAGATTAATGGGGAGTAGTTAGAATTAACAAAGAGGTTAAAAAAGTTTAAATCCTGACATGAGGAGCAATGTATGCGAGCGAGTGACCTTTTTAAACTAGAAAAAGGTCATTTGAGTTTGATGGGTTGCAAAAAAAGTCCAACAGACGCGTAATGGGCCGTCCATATCAGGCAAGGGAGAGACGTTGTGAATAAAATAAGGGGCCCGCCCACAATGGCGATCCAGATCATGCATGTGCAAGTTTACTATTTATTCCTACAAGTTCATCTAATCCGACAACATTTTATCATACAAAAGTGTCATCAAAATCTTCTTAAATTATTAGTACTAAATATTATTGGGGCGGCATCTTACATGATACATGACACATCCTCGTCTTTCAACTTCGCATCATTTATTTTAGTATCATTATTGAATTGAATGAATGTTATTTTCAATGTCTAAAGAAAGAAAACAACCTCACCGAATTGACGGTGAAGTGTTTGTCACCAAAATACACACCCATGCATTAGTGTTTCCTACACATTCTAAGCATCTACTACTGCTATCACAATTCACAAGTCACAACACAATTATTAGTCGTTTCGGTTGGGGTGGAGATACAGGTGGTGGAAGGGCGCGACCACCCACACTTCCACCACCACATGCTTTGTACGTACGTTACTATACAAACACATAAAATCACCATGAGGTAGCAAAGACTAAACCCAATAATCTTCATGTGAACTCAAACGGACTAATATGACATGTATCAAGCTCGTCCATGTCACAGGTACAAAGGAATCTTTATGGATGGAAAATATCTAAACAGGCAAAGGGGGCATGAATTATGCTGCAAATGCAAGTGGGAGGTTGTTTATTAAACTAAAGAGTAAAGACCATATGAAACCAAGCAAAATATATACAACAGCATTTGCCACTGACAATGACAATAATATTGATAAATTCCTTTTTTTAAAGATGATACTATAAAAATAAATTAATAATAGTACTTAATAAATAGTTGAAGGGTAAGTAGGTCCATAAAAAACTATAGCATCTTGAAAATTGCGTCCCCACTACATCACCAAAAAATTCTTGCATAGGGCCCCCATTATCCATGGGCTGGAATGCATCAAAGCATGGATTGAAAGGAATATATCCAACCAACCCCTTTCAATTCATTGAAATAAAAATATTCTCCTCACTCCTTCTAAGTTATTTTTTATTTTGGAACTGTTTCTTTAGCAGGTTTCTATTATGTGATTGGTGTTTGTTTGGTTTATATAATAAAAATGCGGGATAAAAATTTGCCAAAAAATAAAACGTAAAGAGTATTTAAAACAAATGAGTACTACACATTGAAACACCCACACATGACCTGGTTGGAGTTGCCTTTCTCACATAGGACCAACATTATCCTTAATAAAGCATTTGATCAGAGTATTTTTAGTCTGGAAAAAGAAAACTGCTTGTCCTATGTTACATTTAATTCATGTACATTTTAGACCAGGAAAAAAAAAAGAAGAAGAAAAGGTAGTATAGGAAACCAAAGAAAATGGAAGTGAGAATAGTACTAACAAGTTGTGTAAAGTAGTTTAACACAAGTGTGAAAAATGGTGGCCAACTGGGTGAGCATATAAATTACATGCAACTGACTAGACACACAGCCTATTCCAGTAAAGCTAGTACCAAATCCTAGACTTGATTAAAGCAAAACTGCTCCTAAAAAGCTCAAAAGGACAACTCAATTTTGCAAGGATAGATTCTTGATTTCACCATCATCACATTGATTCAGTGTACTTTTTCAACACTTAATTTTACTTTTTTACTCTTTGCTTTTCAGCTTTTTCCTTTGGTAAAATGTTAAAAGTACTAGAGTAATAAGAGAAGATGTCTCAAGAAAGACAATTTTCCTTCTAGGAACCTTCACATGCTCCAAATCCATAAGCTTATGCTCCTAAAGCCAATTAGGCCAGTGATCATGAATTATTTAAATATTGAGAAAGTAAGTTTTCAGTTGTAAAGCCATCTAGGCAATCTGGTTCTGGGTTGTTTATGCTAAAAGGGTTTGGAAAGCTGGTTATAGATTTTTTTTCCTTCTAAAATATAGTACTACTCCGCAGCTTAGGGCTGATCATTAGTTCCACATCCAAAACTGTAATAGCATTAGCACGGTCATAGGCGAACCAAAAGTGCATAACGAGGTATGTTTGCGTACCTTTGGCCTCCAAGAACACCAGCGTTCATAGTGAGCTGACCAACGAGTGAAGCAGATTTTGGTTCTGTGCTGAAGGCCTTGGCATACTGCATACTCATTCCTGCACCTGATGGAACGAAGAAGGCACCATTTACCATCTCATCACCTTCTGTCTTCCAGTTCCAATCAGACCACTTCCCCTCATCTGTATCCACCCGCTTCGTCACCTATTGTTAACACACTACGTTAATATTCAGATTCTGGACATTTAAGAAATCCAAGCAAGGAGCGAACCTAAAAGTCTATCTTATTTCATTTCGTTTACTGTAATGAAATGGTACACATAGAAAAGAAGGCAAGCACGATATCATCATCACTGCATTTGAGCAATCCACCTCAAATGAACACACACAAACACAATGAGAAAAGTCGATGTTCACCATCTGATAGTTTTTTATTACTAAAGGACAGTGGCAAGAAATGGGAACGTAAACAAACTATATGTAACTTGCAACGGGCTACTTTTGTTCCATGGACTACCATTGGGTTTTAAGAACTCTAAGCTCAAATGAACAAATGGAATACAACTTGATCACAGTCCCAAGTGGTAAATGAGACAGCAAAGTTACCTCCTTAGCATTAGGATCACCCGGTGCAGTATAGCGATTACCCTGACTATTGATGGTTGGATTGGCACTTCCACCAATAGCATACATTTGCCATTCGCTAAAGTCGTTGTTCACAACATGTATGTAACCTCTTCTGCACCTTGGCATCCTCTGCACCAGTCCTTCTCCGAAGTGATTAAAAGCTATCGTCACCTGTTCCCAATCAACATTAATCACTTGCATAAAGACACACTCACACAACAATATAAACTGCAAATTCGACAAGTATTTACCTGCATCCCTGAGTCTGGTAAATACTTATCATCGTGCCCTAAAAGCATAACCTCATCATGGTGCGAAAAATAGTTGTTTGAAATCGTAATTCCAGTAGTACCCATAATTGCATCTATCAACCCATCAGTACAATGTGACAATGAACAATGATCAATCCAAATATTCCTCGACCCAAAGATCGATATCCCATCTCCATCCGATTTCCCCCTATATCCAACATGCGTAGGGCTTGCCCTTATATCCGTATTTCCAGACGACTTACAGTTATACACGCGAACATTGTGAATAATCACATTGCTCACATACTGCAGCGTAATGCAACCGTTCCCCGTGATTTGCACGTTGGCACCACGACCATCAATCGTCTTATAGTTGTTGATCATCAGCTCATGCTTAAGCTTAATTTCCATGTTGGACTTGAAGACGATCCAGAGTGGCTCCTCTTGGATAACCGCATAGCGTAAAGTTCCAGGGGTCGGGTTAACTGTGTCATGGTCTGAAGAGTCAGTCACTTGGTAAAACTTGCCGCCTTTTCCGCCCATTGCCCCTTGTCCAAAGCCAATGGCACAGTCTGCGAGACGCTGCCGGTTGTTAGGCCAGTTGGGATCGCAACGCCAGCAATCGTCGATGGGGTTTCCGGTTAGGCACTGGGACTGACCATTGCTGGCTAACATCCTTCTTGTTGTTGAGGCATTCACTAAACTGCAATAACATCACCAGCAAATGGAGCAAAATTGAGACACCATTACAGTACAATGCCAGAAATGAGTAAACAGAGAAAGTGAAACTAATGAAAGAGACATTTGGTGAATTTAATGCTGCAATACAATGGACCTACTGGTGGGCTTAGTGAAAGGGGTGAAAAAGAAAGAACCAAAAAAAAAAAAAAACATGGGTAATGTGAAAAGATGAGGAATCTAGAATGAGTGGAGCATAGATCTTGAAATGCTTGCATAATAAACAGTTGACGAAAAAAACTAAAATTGAGCTGAAGCATTAGTCTAACAAGGTTTGAGTATACAGCAAACATTCAGATGTAGATTCTTTCTACTAGTGGCAACAGCAAGATTTAAAAAGCAACAAACCCAGCAATACAAAAGGCCTAATGAACAAAACCCAGCAATAATCTTGAACTATAATACCCAAAATAAGCAGAAAAACAAGAATGTGAAGTGTACAAGATGGGGATCTTTTTGGCCTTTACCTCTTGACTTGCTGGGCAACAGCTTCAGGGTCAGGGTGCTGATGGGGAAGTGTGAGATTGAGCAAGGTAGAAGGATTAGCAATGGCGGTGGAGAAGAAGAAGGAGAGGCAAAACAAGGTAATGCAGCAGGTCAGCATCCTCTCTCTCTCTCTCTCACAGTTCACAAACAAGAACAAGAGCAACAATGGTGGTGGTGTGTTGCTTGTTGTTTTGTTTGTTCTGTGAAAATTAAAGAAAGAGTTGAGGGGGGTACAGCAGTACAGGCTACAGAGAGCAAGGACCAGGTGGGTTTTATTCTCTGTTCGATGCAGATTCTTGGAGACTGTGCAGTTGAGGATGAATTAATAACAATAATGTGTCAAGTAATAATAAATTTATAGTGATAAATAAATACTAGTAATGCCAAAGAATGGAGTTTGTATACTGTACTTAATTGTTGTATGAGCTTAATTGAATTTAGAGTGTGAATGAACTGAACTAATTAGTGAGAAACAGAGGAATCAAAAGAATGGTGGGTTTCTCTTTCTTACTTCCTTTCTTTCTTTGTAGAGAGTAGAGAGAGAAACTCACAGCATTCTTTGTTTTGTTTCAACCCTGGGGAGATATGAATGGAATGGAATGGAAGGCTACTTGACTTGATTCATTTCCTTTCCATCAATGGCTACTCTCACTTAAATACAGTATGGCCTATGCCTTCAAAGTTAGCAAAGCAAAACGTACTGTTGCTAAAAAAGGCAAATATTTCTACCTTTACATCATAGTAAAACCTTCCTTCACTTTTCTATTCCTATCCTATCACTCGCCTTTTTAAATTATTATTATTAGTAGTAGTAGTAATAAATTAATAATAATAATAATCCTCCTACCCTCCACCGATTAATTTTATCTTATTGTACTTAATTTAATTAATAAACTATTTGAGAAGCGCGTACTTGTACGTATGTGCAGTTGTACGCGTATATATATAATATTTTTTAATTAATTATTTAGGATACAGAAATACATTTTTAAAAAATACATCATATCATTTCATTATATATAGTACAGTTACGCGAATCGAGACTTATCGAGTACTCGGTTTGGCTCGGCTCGTTAAGGCTCGACTCGGTTCAATAAGGTTTTCGGAGCTCGAGCCTAAATTTAGGCTCGTTCCACTAACGAGCTCGGCTCGCGAGTACTCGCGGGCCGAGCTCGTTAGTGGAACGAGCCGGCCTGTTTCGTTAACGAGCCGAGCCGAGCCCCATCAATACTCGGCTCGTTAAACAGCACACTATATGTACCAATAATTCGTTTACGGTTATTTTAACGAATTTTGTACTCCGTTTAACATCGAATTTGGGATCATCATTTGATGTTCCTACCTCTTCCTAATAAAATTCTCTAATCTAGTACTAATATTGATGAGTAGTTTATATTGGTAAAAAATGGATACAAAGGTTTTGTAATTTCACTTAATAGTGTTTAATACTCGTATGGTGTAATTTGTTGAGTGTTTGGAAACCGAAATATTTTTAGAAAAAAAGATCGGGCAATAAAACTAAACGAGAAATTCAGTTTTTTATTTTAATTTTTTATTATATTTTGGTGCAATTCGGTGAAAAGGAAGGAAGTCAAATGAAAAAGGGAAAACTAAAACCGAGGTTAATAAACTGAATGCCAAAATAGCTATGATCTTTGGGGAATAATACTAGGAAATTCTTGGGCTATGGTGCAATTAACATCCCCCTTCCAGTTCCAGTCACCCATTTTTACTTTCGTTCTCTCATCGTCGACGTGTTTCACTTCATCACATATTATCCCAGTAAAATTTGATTATAAACCAAAATATTAAATTTGTGAGATTTTTAACTTTTCACCAAAGCAACATAATGTATGTATTAATGTTATTTTGTAGTGTATGTAAAAAATTCGAAAAAATAGTCACGTTTGAAAAAAAAAAATACGTCGTCGCACACAGTGATATATATACAAGTGAAACATTTTTTCTACACAAAATAAAACGTAAGACTTCCGTTGATTTTTCACGTTGGCTAGACCAATACCAAGAGTGAAAAGTTCCGTAACTTTACGTTATGAACCACCAAACAAAACCCAAAACGGGTATTTATGTCCGATGAGCATAGTTGGTTACATCCCCTCATCGACCAAATTCATAAATAAAATATGTGAAATGTGAGTGCGATAATTGAAAAAGTTGCTACTTTATCTTTAAAAAAAAAAAAAGCATATGTATGAATCGGGTAAAAGGTTCGGTATCTTTTTGGATATAAAAGTGAACTTGAAGGGCAGCTTAGTGAGCCTAGTTGTAATTGGATTATATTTCTAAGTGAATAGGGCAATTAATTAAAATAATAAAAAAATGTTAATGTCTGCTTTGCAATTGAGAGATTAAATGCGAAATTTCAGGTTCTAAGATGAAATTTAGTGTTTTTGGCATGGTGTATCGCTATTCCGTGGTGGAGAGAGCTTTGTGACTTGTTTGTAAAATTATGAAAAGGACTTTAGGCGTCGTCATTCGTCGAGCATCATTATTAACACATGATACTTACCACGATTATAACATAAGATTGCAATTTGACAACTAAAGTTTAGCTATTGAGTATTGCTCATTACGATGTAGATTCACAATCAAGTCATGAGGTTTTTCATTACAAGTTTAACATATATTTGGGGGAAAAGAAAAAGAAATTCATAAGACAGAGAAAAGAAATCTAGTAAATTAGCTATCTTGTGAAATAGAATTTGATAAAAACCATTATTTAATTTTATCAAACAGATGACAGTGACAGTTAGGGTAGTTGGCTTTATATAAGGGGTCATGAACTTACTGGGGTATCTCACGGGCTATAAGTCTGACGGGCTCAACCCAACAAAAAAGAACAATCTAAAGACCAATTGAGAGACCGAAAGACTGATGAATACACTTTTTGTTTGTGAAGAGGAGGAAGTGGTATGGTTGGAAGCTATGGTGGTGAATACACTTTTGAGGGAACGGTTCAAGAATGGTTAGAGATGGGCGACAAGTAAAGATGGGAGATACTCCACGCAAGAAGGTTATAGGATTCTAAATGTCAGAGACAATCCTTTGGTTTTGGAGAAATTGGCCAAAGTAGTATGGAACAAACTAGTCCCTTCAAAAGTAAAAGTTTTTGTGTGGAAAGTGTTACGATATAAGATTCCTTTCAAAGAAAACCTAAGGAAGAGAGGGGGTTTTAGCGATCCGGATATTCGATGCAAAAGGTGTGATGATGGCAAGGAAGAAAACTCTTGGCACATTTTCCATGATTGTGAGCTTGCCACAAAAGGGTGTGGACTCTTGTATATGAGTGGCTAGGAATGGTGCTACCTCTTGAGTCTAGAGTGTCTTGGGGCACATATCTCTAACACTCCAAGAGGGGAAGAGGAGGTTTGGCAAATCTTTTTTCACGGTATCATGTGGAACATTTGGCTTGCAATACATGCACTAATTTACAAGGAGGAAAATCTAACTCCTTGGCAAGTCCTAGATAGAGAAGATAAAATTGTGTCGTTGAAAGTGGTTAAAAGGAATAGGTAAATTGAAGGATTATGGTCACATTGCTTCTTGTGTGTTGGAACCGTTTGGGTGGAGCAACTAGCTTAGTTCTTAGCTAGTTCTTGTCTTTTTTTTTTGTTCTCCCGGTTTTGGTGTGGGAGCTTTACTTGTACTCTAGAGCATGGCTTATGCTCTACTTTCATCCGTTTCTTATTGTTATTAAACTCTTTCTAGCCGTTTCAAAAAAGTAAAAAAAATAAATAAATACTGACGAATAAGATTAAATTAAATAAAAATAAAACGGAATTTGATTTAGCCCACACATGAGGCGGGGGCCCACGAACACAGCAGGATGAATCCCTAACACATCTTCTACATACATATTTCTCATATGTTAGTGAGGTGATTCTTGATTTAAATTGCATTTATTAACCACACAATCACAACATAACTATTTAATCTTGGCAAATACATTCTTATTTTTGTACATACTTTTTTTTTAAAACGGAAAATATTACAACTACTACACTACAATTATACAAATATCCTATATCTATACCACATTATATCTCCACACCTAAACCTCCTTATGTCTCTGTTGGGAATCGAGTCATGCACATTTCCATTCACCAACCCAAAAGAAAGCATAATTAAAACATGTGAGGATATATAGGTACGTCCATCATAATCCTAATTAAAGAGTTTGTCCTATATATACCTACATTTACAGACCACCCAAAAGAAAGGATAAATAAAATCGATCTAAGGTCAAAAGGAAACTAAAATATGTGGTGGTGATAATAATAATAACAATTAGCAACATGTCGTTGTAGTATAGTGGTAACTGGTAAGTATTCCCGCCTGTCACGCGGGTGACCCGGGTTCGATCCCGGCAACGGTGTAATTTTTTAAAAAAGTGGTGAAAATAGCGATTAGATTCAACTTCACTAACTCTCAATTTTAGAAAGAAAGCAATTTTTGGGAAAGTGGTGAAAATAGCAATTAGATTCAACTTCACTAACTCTCAATTAGAAAGAAAGCCTAAAAGCTAGGATTTGATGTTTTTGGAATTGAACGAAGGACTGGGCATAATAATCAAAATCCGAAAACCGATCTAAAAAATCGAAAAAACCGATCCGAACAATCCGATTCAGCATTTTCGGTTCGGATTACGGACATAATTCGGTGTCCGGATCGGATCGGATTAAAATCCGCGGATTATCGGATTAATACGATCCGATGAATCAGTTTTTTTTTTTTAATAAATATATTACTACATACTATATATACTGCCTAAACACCCCCCTAGCCCTAAAACCTCATTCCATTCCTCCGCCCCCTTTCAATTTTTTAGCTTCTCTCATATCATCAAGACATCAATCAACTACACATCTTCTCGCTATCAAAATCTTGGATCATCATCATGACCGAGAGTAATAAATTGAATCAAAATCATGATTTACGCCTTTAATATTCTCTTGGATATTATACCTTCATCATGTTGGCTTGATCTGAAATGATGCAAACAAATGTTACGAAACACAAAGTGCAAGTCGTGCGAATCGCAGTGTCCTAAAGGATTATTCACCAATGATTGAATATCCTCCCAGGATTAAATGCACTCTTCGGTAATATACCGGGACAAGGAATCAGTAGAAAATTATAACCCAAGTGTTTAGAGTGTTTAGAGAGTAAATATATTGCTGCAAGTTTAGAAAGCTTTTGTTGAAGAAATAGAAAAATGCGTACGTACTCTTTCAGAAACTCAATCCATACAAGTATATATAGTACTAGTAGTCTTCAACGTTAATAAACTGATTCTAACACCAAAGCTAACTAATCAACACAAATTTAGCAAACAACTTGGTCCACTTTATAAACTAAACATAGGACTTGGAGGAAAAGTAACAACCGGCAGACCAACTCTAATTTGAAGAGTACTAAAATTAGAGTGTAGTAAATTTAGTAATAAAATATTTTGAAATATTCCAACACATCATCATCATCATCAAATTGAATCAATCGACAATGAGGGACATGTCACCGTCCCTCGAGGTTGAGATTTCACGGCTGCTTGAGCAAGCCAAGGAGTTGCAGGAAACAGCGTCGTCACTCATCCATCGCACCTCCCGGGAGTACAACGCGCTCCTCCAGCGCGTGGCCTCACTTAACTCTCTCATCAACTCCCTCTATTCTTTTGTTCGCTCAGCCAAATATGTGTTGAGTGGAGGAGATGTAGTTGGGTTCCTCGTAGCTGTGGAATTATTTGATGTAATTTGTGTCGAAAACAATAAGATCTTGTAGTTGTGACTATTAGTCATTTAATTTGATGCAATTTGATTACTTTTGGATTCATTTTGGATGAGATCTGTTTCTTCTTTCTTGTTCGATGAGAAAAAGAAGAAAAGTTTTTTTTTTAATTAATAATTTTCGGATTAAACGGATTAATCCGAATCCGATCCGATAATTTTTGGATCAAACCGAAACCGATCCAAAATTTCGGTTCGAATTTCGAAATGCTCAAATTTAACTTTTTCGGATCGGATCAATTCGAAGTTCGGATCGAATTTGATCCGATCCGGCCTGCCCTCAGAGAGACTAGGTAGGAATGCGAGTATTAATGCCTGACCTGTCTTGGTAAAGTCGGAGTCAATTTAAAGTTTGGAGAACTTAAAGAACTGAGAAGGGATTGAATAGTGTTTAACTTTTTCTCTTCATAATACTTGAATTTATAGATTAAGATCCGCAACAATCTCGAGGCTCCTCTAGATTCACGCCTACTCCTAGTCCCGGCTAAGCCTAGGATGTACTCCTAGAGCTAGCTAAGCCCTTAAGCTGGTCATCCAAGTCCGACAGTGTTGTTTTACTTCGAGCCTCTAGTGTCGTTGCTATTTTGATATACCTGAACTCTAATAAATTCTAAATTTTATTGAAAAAATAATTAATAAAATTATATAATGAAAGTAGAGATACTATATTCTGATAATATATTTTTTTAAATTAAATTTTCGTTATAGTTTAGGAGCAAACAGAGCACAAAAAAATCAACAAAAACAAACGTAAAGAAATGACTGGGACGGATGAGTATTGATCGTACTCTACCTACTTCTAGTAGTTTTAATTTTACAGGTGTCATATACTTCGAGGGGTCGAGGGGTCAACTATATTGTTAACTAAATATTGACCCTTAAACTGTAAGTCCGTCATACACGGAGTCTAATACGGTCACTAATATATCCCTATCAGTTTTAAATGGCACATTTATCAAAATGATTGGAAAAAACAAGTAAAATAAAAGGCTTCTTATATTTTCTAAAGCAAAATATTACGTTTTTTTGTTCTCTTTAGTGGCTTTCTTTATCACTTTTTATTTTCTTTCCTGAAAATTACAGAAGGCACAAAGTCTATGCATGATCCAATCAATTGCAACTAGCTAGGATAAATTGCAAATAATAATAATAATTTGCAAAGGAACACTTCAATTGGATAATTTAAAATCCACATTGATTGGATCATATCAAAATATTAAGCGGCAGATAGTATTGACGCGCGCAAACTAAGCTAGCAGCTATCTTTTTATTCCATATCCAAAGAGATAGATATTCAATTGTGTTATTAAATTTTTATTTGTTATTATTAAGAACGTAACTTCTTAACATACTCTCAGTATTATTTAACTTAGATTAGAATAACTAATTAATGGACCAAGAGGCCCATAATGTTCGGCTTTATTTGCTACGACCAAACGTTAGGTTAATCGTAGTCCTCAACAAATTAATTATTGGTAGGTCCATCCAATACAGAAACTACATTTTTTTTATTTTTTTAAGACAAATATTAGACCATCTCCAACCCATAAACTCTAGTTTACGCCACATCAGCATTCCACTCACATCTAACTCTATCATATTTTTCATCTCCAACCCTTATACTCTATCTTACCCAAATTTTCCTTTTCTTTTCCCATTTCTTTTTAAACCACTTTATTCTTTTGTCATTTCTTTTAAAACATTATACTTCATATTATTTAAATATCATTAATTAATTAAAAGTATCTAATAGTTTTCATCGTTTAGAATTTGCAATTTTTTTCCCATTTCATTTAAATATGTTTTTTGTTCAATGCTAAAAGTGTATTTTTTTATTAACTTTGAATATTTTAAATTTTACAATTGGTGTTTCAATATAATTTATACTTAATATTTTGGACTTAATGGATTTTTCTTTGGTTGTTTAAAAAAAAATATTAATAGTGAAATTATGAAAACAAAATAACTACATATTACAAAAAAAGATAAAAAGAAAATGGGATACATCGGTTATGGTCATATTAAAATGCTACATCAAATTAATAATATCCTCAAATTAATGTTACAAGACAAGAAAAAACAAAAGAGCAATGAAATAGAAAAAGGTAAAAGCAAAAAAAAATTGTTCTAACCCGTATGATAATAGCATACGGGTTAGATGTCCAAATGCTAACTAATCCGGATGGAGACAAACGTTTGCTCGCCAAACAAATTTACAAACTCTATCTAACCTTGGATGGACATGGTCTTACAATTAAGTACAAAAACAACTTAAATACTACTTGTACTTCCTTCGAGCCCTACTCATTTTTTTCTTTTTTTTTTTAATTTAATTTTTTTAAAGTTTGATTTGACTTCAGATTAATAATATTTCATTATAAAAATAGTAATTTAAAAAAATTATATTATAAAAATATTGTTCATATATTTTCAGAATATTGTTTTATAAATTTTATTTTTTTATTATCATTGATGATTAAACATAATGATGAAAAACTAACAGAAACAATGAAGTTTTTATAAATGGACGGAGTAAGTAGTACTAAGTCATGTACAAGTTCACCAAATCGTCCGTGTAATAATATATTGGCCTAGCTATTCCTTCACGTCTAGTTTCCCATTGGCATACATTTGTTGGGCATTTCCTTTCAATATCTCTATCGTAAACATCAAAAGTTAAGCTATTCATTTTCCATGTAAGGGTACACCAGAATAGGGTAGTCCCCCAAATGTTGCTGCAGAAACTGAACTCATACTGTTGGTCGAAAATAATTGTCTTTTCTTGAAGATCATTGTCCTTGGATTTACAGTGAATGGTAACTGGAGTGGATTTAGGAAATCTTGTGGACAACATAAACAAAAATATGTGATGTGCCTAAACATGATCTGATGATCGTCCTGCGGATACTCGATGATAAGGATTGCCATTGGATATTATAAAGAAAATGAGGTAATTAAGTGTCGTTATGGCATAGATTCTTGTTTTGGAAGAAGAACGCATTTTGTGAAGTGACACATTAACATTTGGTGTCTGTCCTTTTATAAGGTTAATTTGGATACTATAGCAAAATATCCACATACATAGAGTTAAACGGTGTTAAGTTGAAAATTGAAAAGAAAGAACAAAAATAGAATAAATGTGCAAAAAGTCTTTTTCCTCAACTAATTAAGCATGCCAACCAATTCCAAAGAGTCTTTTGCCAGCTCGTACTCTCATAGTCCCTGTAAATAGATTCTCTTCTCGGAGGTAAAAGAAATGTATCAAAAGAAACTATATCAATATTTTTGAAATCAAATACATTTTTTTAATCTTGCATGTATTGCTTTCCTTTCTTTACTTTTTTTCTATTTCAAATACAGTAGTATTTACTTATATTTAATTACGTTTATTTAGTTGATGTGACTTTAGGTTCTTCTACTTTGTTTAATGGTTTAGGTTCTTACTTCTTATATAATATGATACGATGTTGTATCAGTTTCGGTTGGATGTTATTGGTGACTTTTAAAAAATCGGAGAGAGAATTATTTGTACACTACATTCATAAGATATGTTTAACAAATATTTATTGCTACTTTACAATTACAACTCCGATCATTGTGGTTAGATGATCCGCTTCTTACTTGCCAACTTCAGAACCATTCCAATAGTATGCTAGATGATAATTAAGCTTGTAATCGGGCACCAAAGTAAATACCATCCCTTCTCGCTGCCCATAAACATGTTGTGCCGCATTTGGTCTTCTTTTAATAAACTGTAACATATGTACCAGTTCCACCCCACATAAACTGGCAAATGTACTTTGTCCTCATGAAAAGGTCTTCACAAAAACTCCAATAAAAATATTGATTCTTGTAGAGAGTGTGGGTTTTGAAATCAGTATCTTTTGAATAGGAGTGCACTAGTAAGGGGTTAAAAGATTTTGCTGGGAGCTTGTTGGTTACATAAATTTCGTGCGGAGAGACGATAGTGCACATGCATTTTTCTTGGGCTAATACTTTAAAATTACTGGGCGTGCATATGAAAATAAAGAGGGAGACTACAAGGAGAATTTTCCATTTTAATATATCTCAAGATGACATACACTCAGATCGATGTTCAATCAACCAACCCCTTATACAGTATATAATTTTTATTTGATCAACTCGGTCAATAAGTAAATGAATCATGATAATTTTCAAATTAAAAGTTGTATAGATAAGTAAATTTAAATTTGACCAATCTTTAAAATTATCGTTGAAATACTTTAGAACAATTAATTTAATAGAGAATAATATATGAAATCAAGTTAAAATATTTGAATATTGAAGGGGTTCTTTCTAGCCTTGTAAAGTGTACATATGAACAAGTTATAATGCCGTGGTTGATTTAAACCAAATACGTAAAGTGTCACGGTTCCTCGCCATAATTTGCGACCCAATTTTTGGAAATTGGCCAAACAGTCGTTAAAAGGAGAAAGTAGACGGATGATTCAAATTCGTCACTAAAACGGACGGAATCTCTGTTTCTGATCGCTAGATTAGCGACAGATTGTCCACAGAATACCCTCAATTAAATTTGTGACGGATACACTTCCGTCGCTAATTTGTGACTTTTAGCGTCAGAATCATTTTTTTTTTCGAAAGAGCAAAATATATTAAACTATATTAAATTGATAAAGCGTTAGAAGTTACAGACCGCGAGTAAGTTAAAAACTTGTCCGAAGCTAATAAATTACTTAACCAAAAGGGGCACAGGTCCCAAACAAAACGTAGACTACTCAAAATAGTTTGTGAAGTATTGCCAAAAGTCTTCAACCGAGCTTCATTTGCCAATTTGTCTGCTACTGCATTACTTTCGTGGTAGATAAAAATGTGTTCCACTTCTTCTAGTCTGCTGAGGCTTCTTTTGATTTCATCCAGCAATGTCTGGTGATGGTATTTTGTTGCTTGGCCCCTGTTAAGACAAGAAAACAACACTTGTGAATCCGTTTGAATTATTAACTTTTGACAGTTAATTTGTTCACACAAAGAGAGCCCAAATTTTAATGCGAAAAATTCTGCCGTAGTAGCATCAGTTCTGCCCAAGTGTTGGGCTCCTGCAAGTACAAAGTCACCATTGTGGTTTCTAATGATTGCTCCTACCCCAACTTGGTTTGTAGAATAATCAACTGAACCATCCACATTTAAACACAAAGTGCCCGGAGTTGTGGGTTGCCACCGAAAATGTAAACAAGAATTCTCCGGTTTAAACTTAACAGGAAAGGCAGCCAAATTATCTTGAAGGGTTAATTGAAACCTCTTTTCAAAAACAACACTAACAACAGGTTTTTGCGCAAATAAAAACTCATTCCTAGACCTCCAGACCAACCAACAGAAGACAAGCCAAGATTTTCTGCCTAATTCCGACAAGGAGCTAGTAAACATTAAATCAGAGAAGGAGGAAGGTTTTGGACCCGAAACAGTGCTAGCAAATTTAAGACGAACTGAAGAGAACGCAATACAAGAGAAGAAGAGGTGATCAATAGTTTCAGCATGTTGGTTACTGAGCTTGCAAACGTCAGAGTTAACCACATTGATTTTGGAAAGAAAAACAGTTGAAGGTAATTTATAAAGACACGCAAGCCAAATAAAAAATTTAATTCTTGGTAATAGTTTTAGTTTCCAAATCTTGAGCCAAGGCCAAGATGGGCCTGTCACAGAAACACTATTAATTAAAAAATTATAAGCACTTTTAACCGATAAGATTCCGTTTGGGTTAAACTTCCAGATAATAGTATCATTCCCAGGAATAGTTGGAAGGGGGATCCCTATAATTTCTTCCACTAACTTTTGTTGAATTAGATGTTGAAGTTTGGAGATATCCCAAGAACCATTTGAGATGATACTACTTACTGGAAGGTTTGGGTCTGAGTGTTGATTTGTAAAATTTTTCAGAACTTTATTGTTACACCAAGTATCATTCCAGAAGCTCGTATTTGAACCATCTCCAATTTTCATAGCTAAACCCAAAATGAAGGTTTCTTTTAATTTTATGAGATTTTTCCAAAACCAGCTGCTTTGGGGTTTAGAAGTTGCTTCAAGAAAAGGGGTATTAGTAAAATATTTTGCTTTATAAACCTTGAACCAAAGAGAGCTTTTGTTTACCGTAAGGTTCCAAAGATGTTTTAATAAAAAGGCTTTATTAAGCAAAACAAGGTTCCTAATACCCAACCCTCCACAAGCTTAATTTTGGAGTACAAACAGAGGACCATTTAACTTTTCCTTTCTTTTTTCCCTCCTTTTTGCCATTCCAAAGGAAATGACGATTTATATCATCAATTCTTTGTAGAACAGCACAAGGGACTTTAGTAATTCACATGCAATAGGCCGGCATTGTGTTTGTAACAGAGCTAATTAAAGTAAGCCGGCCAGCATAAGACAGGTACTTAGAGTACCATACATTTATTTTTCTAGAGACCTTTTCAATTGTGTCATCAAAGAGATCTCTTTTTTTTTTCCCAAGAGGAAAGGCAAGCCAAGATATTTATCCTTTCTCTTATTATGAGTAACTCCCAATATTTGGGATATTGTTTGCTTATTGTGAATACTTGTATTGGGAGAGAAAAGAGCTCTACTTTTCACCCAACATACTTTTTGCCCAGAGGCTTTTGCATAAGTATTAAGAAGATTTTGAACTTCAAGAGTAGAAGATCTATTTGCTTTCAGAAACAGAAGACAATCATCCGCAAAACAGAGAATTGGGATAGATGGCCCATTTTTTAAAGATTTTAAAGGACATATCAGTTTTTTATCAACTTTTTGAAGGATGAGGTGGATCAAGAGTTCCTGACAGAGTATAAAAATATAAGGAGAGATAGGGTCTCCTTGTCTTATTCCTCTTTCAGGGATCCAGCTTTCAGAAATCCCTTGATTGACATTAACTTAAAAGTTGCAGTGGTTATACAAGTCATTATAAGCTTAATCCAGAAGGGGGGAAAGTTGAAAAGTTTTAAAGTGAACTCAATAAAATTCCAATCCAATCAGTCGTAAGCTTTCTCAATGTCTAATTTCAAGGCCAAATAGGCCGTCTTTGAATTTTTCTTTATTTTGTTCATGGTGTGGAGGAGTTCGTGTGCAATCATCACATTGTATGTGATTTGTCTTTTGGGAACAAAGGCATTTTGGTAAGGCGAGACTAGTTTTTCAAGAAGGGGCCTTAATCTTGCCACTAGTAATTTTGAGATGATTTTGTAGCTAACATTGCAAAGGCTAATGGGTCGAAAATCTGAGGGTAGGTTTGCATCATTTTTTTTGGGAATGAGAACTAGTAAAGTTTGGTTTAGATTTGGATCTATATAACCAGTTGCAAAAAAATTGTTTACATAATCTAAAACTTGATATTTAATCACCGGCCAATGCTTTTGATAGAATTGGCTATTTAAACCGTCCGGCCCAGGGGCCTTATATGTTCCGATAGAAATCAGGGCATTCCAAATTTCATTTTCTGTGTATGGTTTGAGTAAACTTTCTTGATCTTCCAGATTGATTTTGGGTAAGTTCAAGTTAATGAACTGAGAGGTATCTGTTTCAACCTTCTTTGATTGAGTCGAGAAAAAGGTGTGGAAACACTTAAGAATTTCATCTTGATTGTGCAACCAGACGCCCAACTCATTTTTAATACCATGAATATGCTTTCTTCTTAATTGGTGAGACGCAAAAGCATGAAAATATTTGCTATTTGCATCTCCTTTTGTAAGCCCATTACGTTTTGCTCTCTGAGCCCTGAAAAGGGCTTTTTATTTAAAAAGCCTATTTAAATGCATTTTAATTTCAACTTCTTGGGGACCATACATGATGGGATTTGTATGCAATTTTTCCACCACTGATTGCAGAGAAACTTTAAGCTGGGAAATATTTTTGTTTTATTATTCTTATTCTTTTTTTTTTTTGTTTGTCTACGAGAAAAAGAGCAAAATATGATTGAGCGTTTTGGTGCCCAAAAGCGGTGAGCCTTGAGATTGCATAGTTCAATTTTGGCCAAATCATATATCTTTCCCTATCCGATCGGCATCTCTTTTGTTCATCCCTGTTTTGGTGGGCTCGATGGTTATTCTCTGATGGTCAAGTTAATCACCTTCAGTTAACCGTTAATTAATAGACTAAATCAAACAGGCCAGTTGATGTCACTGAAAAGCTGCCAGATGGGCTAGGGAGTTGGAATGATTAGAACAGGGGCGAGCCGTTCAACTTGTGTTTCTCGTTTTGAATTACTGAAGATATTTTGGACTGTTAGTCGATTTAAGAAAAATTGTCAATTTTGCCTAGGACATATGGTTAATTCGTTTTAGCCCATGTAAAATGTCTTGTGTCTTCTCGAAAAAATTGTCGCAACAACTCCAATAATTTGATTCTTATATAGTGGCATATGTGGTCTTTGAAATTGGTATAGTTAGAAATTAGAATAGCAGTGCTAACAGTAGTGGATTAGGACGTTATAGTTTGGGAAAATCAGAAGAGAAATATATGAAAGGAGAAAGCAATTAGGGGCCGGTGTGGCGATTTACCAGATGAAATTGTATTCAGGAAACGTTTGGATACTGGTAAGTGCCTAAGTGGTAACAAAGCTATACCAGTACGTCTACGTTTAGACGAGTTTGGTGATATCTCATATCTGGTGATGATGTAATCATTTTGTTGTAGGTAAATAAAAAGGTGATTATTATTAGGCAAACTAACACTAGTTAGCTAGGTTAAAACTATAATTTTTCATTATTCTTCGGACATTTTGGTACTTGAGGAATGGAAACTTATGATGCCAAAGTTAGGAAGTAGTTGCTCTGGCTTTTTTTTTTTTTTTCTCTTTCTCTTAACCGAACTGAACTGAATGAAGCTAAGTTGAACTAAATGAAGCTGAACTGATCTGAACTAAACTTATTTGTAGTATAAAATACTAGTATTAAACAAATCTGAACTAAACTGATCTGAACTTAATACACCTGAACTGAACTAAACATAAATAATCAATCTTCAGGCGAAGAGAGCCTGAGTAACATAAATCCAGTAGGTGGTTTAATTTAGACCTAAGAAGCACGAATACGAATACGAATGCGAATACAAATACAATATGAATACGAAAAATGTTAAAGTTCAAAAGATTAAAGTACGAATACGTTAAAATACGTTTATATTATTATATATTTACGTATATTTATTTATATATATTATTATTATACATATATTACGTAACTAAAATGATCAAGTATAAATATATGTTACACATTTCATTCTCAAATCATATAATTTAATGATTAACTCACATAAAATACCAACACAATTTAAATAGTCAACTCTCAACTAGTATTATATAATAAGGACTTGTATAAAATATTCATATTTTTCAATGGTTTGAGGTGAGTTTTGTCTCATTTCAAATTTTTAATCCTAATCTAGTGCCATAAAGCAAAGGAAGTAACAATAAAAAAATAAAAAAGTAAGCAGCATGCGTATTAGACACGAATGTCGCCGTATTCGAGCGGCATACGTATTTTGCAGAAATACTTGGAGCAAATGCCGAGCTGGTGCTACTTAGGTTTAGACTATTGGGTGTAGTGTAACCGAGCACTTCTTATGTTCTTTTTAATTAATCAATAAAAAAAATTGGCCGTTTAAAAAAAAACATAACCAATATCAATAGTTTGTAACATCAGTTCAGATGTCATGGGTTCAATTATCGCCAAGTGCGTGATTACTTCTAGTTTATTACTAGTTTTGTAATAGTTACTTTGTACTACTTGTGAAATTGTAATGTTTCGATCTATGATAAAATGGTGTATAAGTTGACGATATATGACTCAAGTAATATTGATATTTTAAAAAAAAAATCAGTTTAGATTTGAGACAAGTACATAAACCTAAAATCATTTATTCTCACATAAAAAAGGAAAAAAAAAAAAAAAAGCTAAAGTATTATTCTTTGTTGCATTTCAGTATTTCACACACATATATTTGCTAGGTCCAATCAATAAATCCTATCCCTTAGTTTTCCAGCCCGAGTACCATTCCAAAAGTATACATGCCGATAACCTTCTAGCCGATATGTGAAATAGATACCATCCTCGCGCGCTGACCATAGACAATCGCCATTTGAACATTCATACAATGAAAGTTTGGAGTTATATACCGGAATAGATATGGTTTTCTCATCCCATGTAAAGCGGCAAAAGTACCTTGTCCTCATAAACACATCTTGGCAAAAACTCCAGTAGAAGTTTTGATTCTTTTGTAAAGTGTGGATCTTGAAATCTGTATCCTTGGAATAGCAGTGCAGCAATAGGGGCGACGCATGTAGCTGGTTGGTTACATAAACACTGTGTCCATCGGTCCAAACGCACTCTCTCGCTAACACTTGAAAATTATTAGGCATGCATGTGAGAACGGAGAAGAAGACCAGCAACAGGTTTTCTATTTTGATAGCTCTCATGATTATGATATTAGAGCTCTTGAATCATCCATGCCCCTTACATAGAGTATTTTTGGTGGAATTATATATAGGTGAGCAAAAGGGAAGACTAAAATATTCGAAAGTTAGAGAGGTTAAGTGAATCTAAATACCCATGACTAGCTAGATAGTTTCATGGAGGAAAATATCTGAAATTAAGTAAGATTTTATGAAATATAATATACATGTAATACTGGTTAAAGTCATGTATTTAATCTTTTAGTATCTTGTAATATTGAAGAGCTCCTTTTCTTTTCTTTTCCATTTATATGAAATCATCTTTCATAGTACCCTCTTAGTCGATTTTATTACACATAGGTTCTCGTTAGTCAAACAATTATATCCACCTTCCCCGTTAGACGATTTAATTACATGAAGACCCACGATCTTGACTTTTGACGAACTAAATCAATGAAAATACATTTTTACCCTTTGTCAAATATTGAACTTTTACTGAGACCAAACAACTCCAATTTTCATTAATTACACATTTGTCTCAAATCTTTTCAATTTCACCCATTTCACACTTAATAATTCAACATAAGGCATATAATTTTTAAATTCTAAAATTGCCTCAAATATTATTGCAAACTGAACCCTATGAATTTTTATATCTTAAAAATAACCCCAAAAAATTTTAAAAAATAAAAAATAAAAATAAGAAATATCAGTTCGCCGGAGCTGTAGAGCTCCGATTAATCGGAAAGGAGAAGAAGAAAGAGGAAGAAGGGAAGAAAAAAAATTGAAAAAAAGAAGAAAAAAAAGGCTAAGGGCGTCTTTGGATTGACAATAAGCAACAGTAAATTATAAGATGGTCAACGGATTCAACACATTTTGGACCAAAATGTAATAGTTGGACTAAGAGGGACGTATTTGTAATTGGGTTGTCTAGTAGGGGTGTGGTAGATGTAAAAAACCCTTTTTCTTTTTCATATCTATATATCTATGGGATGAATTTCAGTTATAAAAAATATCTCTAAAATATATATAAGTTCTGGCATCACATATGAAGCTAAATTTTATGGAGTTATAATGTGGTACAATGGAATGAAATATGTACGGGAAAGTGAGGTGTAGAGTTCGGTCCTCCCTGGCTTTTATTTTTTATTTTAGCATTGAAAATGAACATTCAGACACGGAGGTATATAGATCAATTTAATTTAATCTTTATTTGTTAGGCATAAGGTGGTGTAATGGTATGGAGCTCGGGTAATGAATGAGAGGTGCATGTTCGATCCATGTCGGAGGCATAATATTATTTAGGTTGTTGGTATAGATGTGATCATGTGAATGTATAAGGTGGTTTCGTATCTTTGTATATGATTAGTTGTAATATTTGGATTAAAAAAAAATCCCAATGTATAAAAAATGAGGTTAATCTTTGTCACCCAATGCTTCTACGAACGTGTGAGTGTATGTGACATAAATTAGTGAAATAGTACGTTGCTTTGCAAGTCTTAACATAACTAGACAAACAAAACCAGCGGTTAGATGGGCCCATCAAAATACAAGCAATAGATGGGCTGAATGCATCAAAATCGGCGGATCTGAGAATTGGCCCATGGACCCAAAAGTTAGTCTCGTGGATCAAGTTCATGTATGTAGGCCGTGAGTCGTTGGGTTTTGCTGGCACAGGTTCGATAGTTTGCTCTTTCTCCTCCCGTACCTCCTCTTTATCTATCGTACTCTGCCATTCACTTCTTCTTTTGTCCTATCTCTTCCTTCATTTCTTGTCTTTGTCATAGCTTATAAGGGGGTCGGTCCCGCCGGTTTAAAGTTGGACAACATCATTCACTTAGATCCACTTGTTGTATACTTGATGAGAGTGCTTTGGATAATATATGTCTCATAGTCCTGGGTAAACTACTTTCCAAATTAAATTATTATAATATAATAAGTCGGTTGATTTATCCAATTGATTGACCTACCAATCAATTTTAATCCGTTGATCTTGCTTATCCAATTTCAATCTGGTGCATACATGTGTTATTAGTTAATTAAAAGATGTAGGGTTCGAATCCTGTTGGCGTGATTTTTCTCCATTATTTTTATTATTATTATTATTATTGAAGGTGTTTGGTTCGAATCTTGTTGGCGTGATTTTTCTCTATTATTTGTATCATTATTTTAGTTGAAGGTGTTGGGTTCGAATCTTATTGACGTAATTTATTTATTTATTTATTTATTCTCTTCTTAAATTTTTATTTTTTAACATAAAATTGTATGACGTATTATACTTAATTTTAAAAATAACCACGATATGTTCTTATAAAAAATACATACTTCCTCCGTCCAATAATAAATGTAACACTTGATTTTGTTGACTTTTTCGATTGTCATTTTGACCTTAAATTATTCTCAAATCATACGATAAAAATAACTAAAAACATCATGTTATGAAACTAGAATGTTTATATGAAGCACTTGACAATATATTCAACTAATGAAGAATACCAATTAACATGCAAAAAAGATGCATTGCAGATTTTGAAGTTGAATGTTTCTAAAATCTAGAGATGTATCTGATGGTTCTTAACTCATTGGAAGAATACTTTTCGTATGTCTAATATAGTTCAATTCAAAACTATTAATTGCATAACTACAAAAACTATATCCATTTATAGCACACCATTTATATTAAGTTTAACTACTCAATTAGTTATTTTTTTATTATGTTTAAATTCATTATGTGAAGATTATATATTCACTCCATTTATTTCAATATATTATTTAATGAAACAATAAAGTTTTACAAGATTACGCTTCACACGTACGCGTAGCGTGTGACGCAGTTCCTAGTAACTAAATAAGCAAAGGTATAATTCTTTTTCCTCGGTGCTAGAAGATCTTCGACCTTAGTATCTAGGATGTGAGGTAATTGTCTCCATTAGAAAATTAATTCCTATTTGAATTCCTTTATGGTTAGCTGCAAATTGAAGACTATATAAAATATAAAGGGGTGATTGCTGCATGCTCAAGAACATAACAACACGACAAAGAAGGCTTGTTCGATTACTTCGACAAGTGATATATTATAGATTATAGGTTCTAGCTTTGAGAGACAGATTTGTTATTGTTTCTTGCATACTGTTAGGGACTTGTAATTGACGTTCATATAATATATTGGAGCTGGTGATCTCCGTGGACGTAGGTTATTTACAACCGAACCGCGTTAAACTCTTGTGTTCTTTCTTGCTTGCGTTCTTGCTTTGTTTTCGGTTGCTTGGGTGTGTGTTTGATTGGTGCAGCTGATCTTGGTGTGTTGTGAGCTTTTGTGATTAGGTAGAATCGACTATTGTTAATACGAACTCAACAACATAGGACAATGCTATTTGGCCGGTATAAACCACCTTAGGATGATGCTCAACTTGAAGGAATGTACATATTTTAGTATATACATATGTAGTATACAATGAGTGGACCTCAATGAAGGGTGTTACCCCTTATTAAACATGTCTGCAATTTCCGTTACTATAAACGAATTAATGCAAATTGTGTAAAGTTAAGTTAATAAAGAATCCTAAAATTTCGGAAAAACCGAAGATGTTTATAATAATATACTTTTATAGTATAATTTATTTTTTTATTTTTAATATGACTTGGAATTGATATGAGGCAAATTGGACCTCGAAAAGTCAAAATTAAAAAGTGATCGAGAAGATTATTAGTAGATGGAGGGAGTAATAATAAAATAAATTTTTTGTACTCTAAAATTTAAAATTTTCTTCTTGGATCCCAAATTTTTTTATGCATTTAAAAAATATTTTGTAACATTTCGATACACTTCGCGTGAAAAAAGTTTGTTAATTTGTTCTTAGGTACATATATACCCATTCCAGTTTTGCTCACAATTTTAATTAATCTATTTTTCATTATGAAATTAGATTCATTAGGAACGTCCCGCTACTAATCAACTGAATATTAATCTCGACACTTTAGGTCGGCGCGGTTATTCCTTGATTGTTCAACGAGAGGATATGCTGGACTACAGACAAACACATATTCTAATTTGCGCACTTTAATTTGTCTTCATTTGTGCATGCACCGGAAATTTCTCATATATATAGGTCACTCATTATAGAATTGTTGCAGAGCAATCACGTTTAAATTCGGAGCGAATGGTCTCGAAAAGAAGGGTACGTGAGTTCTCAATATGTTAAATCTCTGATATTTTGGGGGTTAAAAAAAAAAAAAAAAAGGGATAGATAAGAAAAGTTAAAGAATATATAAAAAGGAAAAATGTGAAAGCGGATGAAAATGTAAATGAAAAACTTATACTTGTGCGGGGACTGCAGAATTGTAGAAGTACAGTACAAGGCATTAAGGTGCACTGGTAAAATGTTGCAGTACTTCAATTTATCTAAGTGGGCATTGCATGATTTCTTTCTTTCTACCGTATTTTGTTTCTCATATTTTTTAATGATTATTTACAATATACATACATTTATTGCCCTTTTCCTTCATTTGTTTCTCCTTTTCCATTTTATTTCTTAGTCAAATATCAAATTCATTTTTAGTAAAAAAATTTCATTCATTTATTTATATTTTTATAGAATAATGATATTTCAAGACGGATAATATGAATTTGTTTTGAGGCGTAACTACGAATATATTTGACTTGAGTTTTACTTTAATTTTAAGTTTTCTCTTAATTTTGATGGTTAAATGACTAAAATCCCAATATTTGTACTTTCATTTTGAAATATTTATTTTATTTTATTTCAATTCTTTCTGGTTTAATGAATGCAATCTGTTTTCACCTTTGTACAAACCTCGATCTTTGACAAAAGCGATATAGGCTAACTCCATCTTATACGTACTTTTTCTTGACAAAAGCGATATAGGCTAGATTTTATTCTTTTATGTTTAAAGTTCAAACTCAGATGTTTAATTTAGCAAATTTTAGTGTACCGGCTTGTTTGTTGTAACAATTGGGAGCCTGGAGGTAAAGTGCCGATATTAATCCGAAGTACTACTTCATTTATATGTTAAATCCCTGACCTAAGTCTGATATATGTTAAATCCCTGACCTATTTACCTAATCTCGATATTACGGCGTTGAACCTGCCATCTTTTTTTTTTTTTTTAAACAAAAAAAAATCATTAAGCCTAATGATGTTATATACAAAATAATAGGAGTATACCGGTCCCAATCATGATACAAGATGTATCATCAAAACCAATATATAACCAATATATACAAAGGGGTACAAATAGCCAGAGAAGCTAATGGAGATACCAACCCGGAACGAAACTCAGAAGACTCTAGCTAAGTTATGATCCCGGAAGAATTTAAAACGAAACCAAGACGGTAAACCTAAGGCTATCGAACTCCAGAATACCGTCGGTGATTCGAGACATCCACAAGAAAAACCAAGGCCTAGCTCCCATAGTTCCCAGGGCGATGATGCAGCATCACAACCCCACTTCCAGCTCATAGGAGTCCCAGTCGACGAGGTAAATCAGTTCCCGTTTGATATCAACCCTCGAGCTTAAATGAACGGGGAACACATAACCAAGTAAGCAGAGTTAACCAACCTTTACCACTATTTACGCCTTCATTGTTACTCTCGGTCTCCTTGGGCTATTTACTTATCTCCTGGATGAAACTACTTCTGCAGGATGGCTATGTTTAGTTAGTCCACTTGAGTTTTGGTTGATGACTTTTTGTTCTCTTTATCCTTGTTAAATCATGCTCCCTGTGTATCCTAGTTTTGGCCGGGCTTTTCGTGGTTTGGCAGTGTAATAGGTAGTGGTTTGAGAGCTTCTTGATTTGTTTTTTATTTTTTATTTTCATTGTACACATTCTTTTAAACATTTTTTATGCCCACTTGCTATTAATATAATTTAATTTGATTGTTTAAAAAGAAAACCATTATCACTATATAAGTAATGTTTGTGAAAATCTCAATGCTATATCATATATTAAAAATTAGATGTTTGTGATAATATAAATAAATCAGATGTTTTCTACTAGTAGTACTTAAATAATGAATGAATGACATTTTCCTTTAACTTAAAGACTTCAGATTATTGGCTAGTATTTTTTTTTTTTAACTTAATACTCCAATAGGCATCGAGGAACGTTTCTGCATGGGTTCAATTTAGTTCCCTGAAATTTTGGTGTAATAGCATTCTTTATTTTTTATAATTTGGGACTTAAATAAGATCTTAAATATAAAGCTTCAAATTTTTTTTTCTTCAAATGGAAGTCTTTAATGGTCTGGGACTTAATTATAGAGCTCCTATGTGAGTTTCATGTGCTATCTTATTACTCCATTAGCCAATCAAACAACCATATAATTATAAAATAATAATTTTTAGGGCTTAATTGAAGTATACTATTTAGTAGGAAAAAAAACTCAATTGAATTTTTTTAGCTTAATTAGGGCAAAAGATCCTCCATAAGCAATGCTCTAACTTCATTGCATTATTTCGTTTAACCTCATATTTGTATAACTATAATTTTATTGGTGCATTTTAAAGTTAATATGATATCAAGTTTAACATTGAAAAACTTAACAAATTAAATTCGCGGGAAATGGAGGGAGTAATTTGTGATTGTTTAACGTGTACTTAATTGGGTTATAATATTGTGTCATATAACATCATATTACAGTATATGACAAAAATTAAACCATGTTGATATTAAAACTCAGGGTGTTTTTCCAAGTAATTTCGTGAAGATAATACTTAATAAACAAGATTTGAAGTTAAAAATGAAAATTTCCAACTATTCGCGTACCAAAACATGAAATTACAAAACATCGTCAGCACAAGAATAATTTGGAAAAATTGCAAAATAAGTCCCTGATGTATCTCTAGTTCTCAAAACCTAACGAAATTCGCCGCTCAGTTGAAGATCGATGATCTGTCACAGATCTCGGCAACATATCTCAGTCGAGATCGATCCGTTACAAGATCTCACGGCGCTACGTTAAATACCTACTAATTGATCTCGAATCTGCATACGTCATCTTTGCAGATCGGGCCGGGTTATAATTATCCATCGCAGACAAAGTACAGCAGAACTGTGCAACAAATCTTCATCATAAATTCATAATGATGCAATAATAATAATAAAATATACTCCAGTATATTATATTATATTATAAATATATCCCAACATGGGTACTGTTACAGTTTCGTGATAGAAATGATGTTTCACCTCTTTTGAGCTTTTTTTCTGAACTGGGGAATCGACAAAAGAGAGGACAATTCATATTGAAGTTTTCATTTAACCGATTCCCCTTTTAAATAAATAGGTTATTTTGCACTGTATATTTTGCTCATTAGTCGATTCTGAGGTATCACTTCACTTTGTGGTCCGTTTCTATTTGTATATTTTTTATAATAAATATATAAAATGGAGTTTGGGTGGGAAGTTTACATTTCGATCATATCATTGTACAAATCAGATGACTTTGAGGTTGGGAGATTACTATACAAATAAATTCAATTTAGATTTTTAGATACGAATGAATAGTAGAGATTTATGAATTGTGGTCTCGGAATTTGTTAGTTAGCGTGTAGGGAAACCCCTAGGTCCGCCAAATAGACTAATTGAGTAAAGGAACTCATAGTTATCCCAGATGAATGGAGTTCATATCAATCCTATAATTCCCAACATAAATAATGAAATGTATTTGAATTTTCAATTTGGTTTACATTAGATTAGATTATATACGTACTTAGTAGATCATAACAACCCAGCTAGAACGTAATGTTCTTTTTTCTTTCTTTTGGTTACTCACAACTTGTATACTCCATAACAATATCTATGCCGATGATATAATAAGATCCGGAACTTGAGTATATATACCAAAAAGAAAACATATAACTTGAAATTATAAAATCTAGGACAATGAAATGATGAAGTTACAGACTTCCCCAAAAGGAAACCCAGCTAGGACGGTTTGCCCATTTACTGAAGAGTAGGGGACCCAGATTTTTATTATATATACGACTTTAGATCATATTTGGGTGACAGTACACGGTCTTGTTAAGAATACAAGTACCTGTACGTAGACATAGTACTAATGTTTTCACTTATTTTCGGTTTAGATCATTTTAGATTTATTAAATTTAATTCGATCAAGATGTAATCTACAATCAAAGAATTAATACGAACAACTGGTATACACCGACAACTTGTAAACAACAAGAGCACACTAGAACATAAGATACAAATGCAACACCGGTGTGATCCGACCAAATAGACTTCCACGTTCAAGTTGATTAGTTTAAACAATGATAGAAAAGAACGTAAAATAAGGTCGACTTATCCTTTTACTTTGGGTGAAGAATAAAATATTAAGGAACTAGATAAAGGTTTTCGTAAATTAAGTCTCTAAGTTGAGTTGGATGAGAATCTGCATATGGCTATAGAGGCTGCTGTCAGATGGTGAGCGTATTTTTATATGAATAAATCTCCAAATTAGGCTAGGAGGGCTGCGTACGTATGGTTATGGGGGTGGTCGAAGTGCACGTGTATGTGTGACTACATGAATAAACCTTCAATTTAGGCTATAGGAGGCTCTGGTTACGTTACGAAATCTCAGCGTACAATTATGAAGGTGATGGGATGATTTTTGTGAAGTTTGATAGAGAGAGAAGAAACTTAAGTGTATCAAGTTTGATAGTAATATTTTACATGATATATATATATATATATATATATATTACTCTACCTCAAAAAGTTATAGCTAGGATAATTGTTACGTGACCATGCATCAAAGCATTCCATCATGTGTTGGAATGTCCCATTTTCTATCAAGGTCGTTGGAAGTCTATTGGAAGTCAAAAGTAGATTGCGAGATTAGTGAGCTTCTTTCCATGTGCAGCCATGGAGGTTAGGGTTTCCAGTTTGGCTTTTACAAACCTTATTGTATACTTACACGGCTTCATGATGTGGAGGGGCTCCAAGCCCATGATCGGATGGACTTAGCCTATACAATGGTGTGGAGGACCTCCTAGTCCATACGGTTGACAGGTTGGACTTTAATAGGTTACCTCCGCTCTCCACTTTGGGACATGGTCACGTGTAAATAAGTTGAACAACATTTTACTTGTCTTATACAAATAATTGAGGTGACTTCAATTTGTTGGATCCATATCGTATGTTTACCATTACATCAGTTAAATTCAGATTTGCTTAATTGTTTTCTATACTAAAATTAAATTCAATTTAGTCCAGGTCAGTTTGATTCATTAAATTCAGTTCATTTAAGTTAAATTCATTTTTTGCTTAATTGTTTCTTATATTATAGAATAAGTTTAATAAGTTTGGATCGATTAATTCAGTTCATTTCAGATTGAAAGAACATAACTTTAGCTTAACTAACATTATAACGTTATTAAGTACTTCGGTTTCCATTTAAAAAAAAGAAAAAAAAAAGTACTCCGGAGTACTTCGGTTTAATAAGCTTTTGAAACTATGGGCTAGAGTATAGTTTTTTGGATTGGATAAATTCTTGTGGACTAGGTCTATGAGATTTTGGTAAACCTTATATTTTTAAAATTATTACACTATTGATTATCATGAGTGACCTACACTTGATTACATGCGTGGCAATTTTATAGCCATAAGGTCAATGAAATCGGTCATAGACCAGGGCGAGTATCGAGTTCTCCTCAGATTGTGTGTTCAAATGCAATTGCTTGTGGAAAGTTACTGATATTAGAGAGAGAGAGAGAGAGAGAGGCGAATTATTAATAAGAACGAATATAATTTTTTTTTGAACTGGATTCGCGCGCGAGTCAATGGTGCTGTTCTTTTCAACAATGTAATTGTTTTTTGATTTGCGATTCGAGTCATGACCTATACTATGTAGGTGCGCGCACCCCATTAATAAATGTACTTATATCATTTCTTAAAAATAAAAGAAAAAAATCATAACATTGATAAACAATTAATATTGAGAAAGGTCTCAAGTCATTTTGCAAAAATAATATAAACACATCTTGGTTGTTCGTGCTACAACAATTACTCCAAGAATATCAAATTAGCTTCTTCGTGATCTCAATCTAATTTGTGCCAACTAATGTGGGCATGCATGTCATTAATAATTTCAAACTTCAATCTGCATGTGTTTTACATTCCACGCTAAATTTTTTTTTGTAATTATATTATCGATGACTCTTATAGTAGTAGCAATTTCTTATAATAATTACAGCCCGGACATGCAATATATTAATTGAAAAGAGCCAAACCTAGGTGTCTGTGGCATTTTCGATATTATAGCATCGACCTAACCATAACACGCGAATATATATACAATAACGTACGTACATTTCGTATTTAGATATCCCTATATAAATAAATATTCACATGGATGGATATTAATTCCTGGGAATTACAGATCTCCAACTACACTTTATTCCAGACGTACGTACTAGTAAAACTTTAGTTACTTCAAATTATGGTTATTCAGTAATTAATTATTCATTTATTTCCCATCCTTCTCATTACACAATTTTATTTAAAACAATTAATGACTGCGTATGTACCCAAGCATGTAATAGTTTCACAGCCGAACTATCGACGACTAAATTTTGATTGAGCATCTTGCATGTGTGTATTCTTATTTCTTAAGTTTATGGATTGGAATTGGAATGAGAGCACCTATATATTCTTACTGAAAGTCTCAAGAGAAACAAGTCTTTCCTTAAATATATTTGGGAATTGAAAAACAACGCTACCCAAGTGAATGATGTCACACTCATCTAATTTACATGGATCATGAAGTCATATATGAAACATTTTTTCCTAATATACTTAGGCAAAAACATGACTTGTATGGTTTTATGACTCGATGCGGGTCTTCATATGAGATAAACATTGGCCATTTCCTACACATGATTTTATTATATATTATTTACACAAATTAAACTAGAAAAAAAAAAAGGAAAATATATGTGATATTATTATGGAGGTCGGGTGGGCCATTAGTTTTATTAATTTACGCCTAGGCTATATATATCAGATATTAGTAACGTGAAATATGTGAAAAAGAAGTATCTTTAAACCCGATAGTTAACATACTTAGCTGGTGGTTTGTGAATGTGCCCGGCCACTTGAAAATAATGAAAATTCTTCTTGAGGATGCCAAATTATCAAAGACGAAAAAGATATTTAAGTGAAACTACGAAGAGACAATAGAATTAGATTGATAATTAAAGAGAAAATTATAAATAATATATAATTTTAAATTATTGATGAGGACCGATTGGGAGGGAAGGTCACAACCTTGATTAACTGGCGTAATTATCTATTGAGTTTAGAAGAATGAATAATATATTCGTTATTACACTGAAAAAATGTTTATGGTCCACCAACTACCCCGTTCATATTTCCCTTTGATATTGATAATAAGATAGTCGTTCTCGTTCTTGAGAATACAAGTGGTTGTCTCACAGTTCACATGTTTGGTGATAGAGGTTCGTGAAGACTGAAGATTGAGGACTGCAACGGAGATCATAGGAATGAGCTATGATTTTGGTGACTAGTAGTAGTAGAACATACTGATAAGTATGCCATATTGCTCGTTGATTAAGAAGTAGAAGGTCCCTCCAAACATATGCAACTTTCCACTTTATAGTAACATCTATCTTCATTGATCACATTGAGTTTGGAGGTAGTGTTCGAAGAGTTCATTGCTAACCAGTTTTTGAAACACAAGACCATTTGTTGGCCTCTTCTATCATATGTTCTTATTATCCCAACTATTGCAATATAGCTCATTTTGATCTTGTCGGCGTGGAGACTCAAGATGGATCATTGCACGATGATGAATGTTTGTATCGATCCTTCATGACCATGGACGTTTTGTGTATGTGTGTGGTCTTTCTCCTTACTGTTTGAGCCTCCACGCTCCATATTTGTATGATCTAAAAAAGATGTGATTGCGAGATAAATAGGCTCCCGCGAATTGCATAATCATTGATCAACCTACCCTAACGATTGGTCTAGATGACAGTCTTTGGCCAAGTGCGCGATCTGTGTTGAGCCTTCTAGACATGTTGATATGCATTTTGGGTTGGACTTCAATTTAGATAATTCTTTCGATATACCATGCGAATTGCGGATTATAATTTGTGTCATTTCTCGACCCAGTAAGCAAAGTTCACATTCTAAAAACAACAGAAAATATTTGCCCTTTAAAAAACATACGGAGTATATACTTTTCATTTGCGATCGTTTCACAACAGGTTTATTTCACAATAACATAAAATGGTAGATGTGTTCCATGGTTCCACATATATAATAACAATCGCATTCGACGTGACTATTCTACAAAATCTCTATCAACAATCATGAAGGAAATATCGCTATAGATTTTTTAATTAGTTTTTATTGCGATCGTATTCAAAGAGTTGTTCCGATAATTTAGAATAAATGATGTCTTTGGTGGTTCTATTACACAATAAATTAGAATAACAATCGTATTTGATGGGACTATTCTATAAAAATTCTATCAATAATCATGAAATTAAAGAAATATCACAATACATTTTAATTAGTTTTTATTGTGATCATGTTCAGGGGTTATTCCGACAATTTAGAATAAATTATGTCTTTCGGTAGTTCTATTACACAATAAATTAGAATAACAATCGTATTTGATCTCATTCTTTTGTAAACTTTCTATCAATAAAATGATATAAAGCGTTGTTACACGTTTTAATTGCTCTTCACTTGCAATCGCGCGGGCTCAACAGGTTATTCCGCAATAATTCTTGAATGATAGATGTGTTCGATGGTTCTATTAATCCACAACAAATTAGTATAACAATCACACTCAACTGTGACTATCTGCAAAATCTTCTATCAATAATAATGAAAGAAATATAGTTATACATAATTGCTTTTTATTGTGGTCGTGCTCAACGAGTTTAAACAATAATTTAGAATAATAGATATGTCTGGTGGTTATATTCCACAATAAATTATAATAACAATCATATTTGATGAGAGACTATCATGCAAGCTTTGTCTCAATAGAAATGAAAGAATTGTGGTTATACATTTTAATTGTTTTTGAAGCGACCATACTCAACGGGTTTATTCCGGCAATAAAGTATCAAAATTGGCAATGTGTTACAATAAAGTACATAAATTGGACACGGGCGCTCTCTGGAGTACAAAAACAGATTTTATTCGAATATTATGAGTGAAAGTATGAGATGTTGATTATTGATTGGAAGAGAGAAAGTAGGAAATAAAGAGAGAAAGATGAAACCTAGAGATAGGGAAAATGAGAGGAAAAAACGAGAGAGGTCTCTCACAATGTGAACAGTACCCGGGGCCTCTATAATTGAAACCCAAATGTGAGGTCAATTATAAACGTCGAGGGGCCTCTATAGTCAAATCCAAATATGTTGTAGGAGTTTTGTTAAATGACTATTAACTCCAATATTTGAACGCATATGAGAGAAATAGAGTGAAGGTGATATAGGATCTATGACAAGTTTATGGTCACGGGGCAAATGAAAAACATTCATGTGGATGACATTATATTCAGTCTTAATTATGCCGAAATAATTTATAATAGTGGATAGGTTTTATTGTGTTCCATAATAATTAAAATAATAATTGCATGTGGATGGGTTTGATTCATGTAGGCTATCTATCCATAATAAGTGTATAGTGGCTTCATCGTAATGTGAAATTCAAGAGATTAAGGGTTTTTGCTGAATGAGAATTGAAATCTAATATTGGAACGCATTTGAAGAAAATAGGGTGAACGTAATATGGGATCTATGACAAGTTCATGATCACGAGGCAAATGAAATACATTCATGTGGATGACATTATACCCAGTCTTAATTATGACACATATGAATATTATGCATGTACGTGTTAAGTTTGAAGATGAACAAAAGTATTTTGTAAATTCAACATTTTCTATGGTAAAGGTGAAGTATTGTATGACCATGCTCATAGGGCAAAGGAAAGACATTTATATCGAAAGAGCATAGTCCTGATGGTTATTAGGGGTTGATAATAGTACCAATGTCAATAAAATGATAATGGGGTGATATTAAATTGTCATATGACATTCTAATTCAATGAAAAAATGCATCCTATTAAGTTTTTGGATACTATAAGATGTTCAGTTAAGAGAATTGGTGTGTGGTAATGGTTATGACAAACATAGACCAAGCAGAGAGATAAACAATTGTGTAACAATACACATATGAGCAATATCTTTCTTTCTTTGTTGTTCCACACAATCAAATTTATATAGTAACAAGTGTGCGTACAACTTTTTTATGCCCCGTTGAGTACTCGACGTGTCAATTAACTAGTGATCTAAAAAGATGTGATTGCGAGATGACTAGGCTCCCGCGAATTGCATCGTTGATCAACCTACCCTAACGATTGGTCTAGATGACAGTCTTTGGCCAAGTGTGCGATCTGTGTTGGGCCTCTAGACATGTTGATATGCATTTTGGGTTGGACTTCAATTTAGACAATCCTTTCGATATATACCATGCGGTTTCGTACTATAACTTGTGTCATTTCTCGACCCAGTATGCATATAGGCTTATTTAATTTCCTATTTTTCACCACAAAAAACTTCATTCAAAATGTTGAAAAACTATATATGTGATTCAAATACGATACATAACCGTCTGGATCCACGCTTGGTACATCAAAGCACCTTCTAAAAATATTTTGAGTACTGTAATTCCTAATAATGTCATTTTCCTAAAGAAGATCTATACACTGAAATATTGAATCATAGAAATTAAAATGCCAAATATCATTAAGGCATTTTGACAAATGAAAACCTATGAATCATTGACTGGCTCATCAAATATGCTAATAATAAATAACTTCACTTCTCAATAATGGCGTTTACCAGAATAATATAAAAGATGAAGTAATATAGTCAAAAAGCAGGAAATAATTTAAGCATTCAACCAAATTTACCCCGTATCAAAGTCGCAATAATGTCGTTTACCACCAATATAAAAGAGGAAGTATCAGAGTCAAAAAGCAGAAAATAATTCAAACGATTCACCAAATCTACCCGTATTAAAGTTTCAAAAGAAGGGAAAAAATTCACCAGTAATAAAGACGTTTAAATCCAGAGAGTGGGCCAACAGACTGTAAGTATTATAATAAAAAAGTAGAAAATAAGTCAAGCGATTCAACCAAATCTACCCATATTAAAGTTTTAAAAGAAGAAAAATAATCCATCAGCAATAAAGACGTATATATCCATAGAGTGGACCAATATACTTCACGGTACAGATTTTTGACAGCTTTCACAAGAATATATTAGAAATTAACAGTCAATATATAAGAAACATCTATTTTCTTACGAAACAAATATTAATTGTAAAATGCATCCAATTATCTTTGGTCAAGAAATATTAAAAAAAAATGAAAATTTTAAATATATAAGTAGCATCTATTTTTGTTGGGAAACAAAAGGTTAATTGTAAAATGCATCCAATGATCTTTGGTCAAGAAAAGTAAATTAAATGAGAAGTTAAATATATAAGTAACATCTATTTTTATTTGGAAATAAAGATTAATTGTAAAATGCATCCAATTATCTTTGGTAAAGAAAAATAAAATAAAAGAGAAGTTTGAATAGAAAGAGTGATAGCATAGCAACAAGCAATAATGAAATGAAATATAAAAAGGGTTACTCAACCACATACTTTTTCCATGTAAAAAAATATCCAAAACACTTGCCCCTAAATATTTACGGAATCCCATAATAAAGTAGAAAACCCTAATAAACCGATTTTACTCCACCTACCCCCAATTAATTAACCTTTCCTCCCATCTGTTTTGGTAAAATTCGTTATTCACCCCATAGCTTTTTAGGGTTAAATTCGTTATTTTCGTGGTAAATCTGCCTCTTAGGGTTTTCTTTTCCCTTGATCCAACACTACCCTCACTCCCAGTAGACAAGCGTGTACTACACGCACCAATCAGACAAAAGATGAGTGCGTGGACCACCTCATAAATCGACAAAGACCTGTTCAACTGCCTCGTAAAGTACATCGCGTGTCATCACGCGCCGGAGCTCGTTTGACTAGGGTTTCGGAAAACTGTATAGTGGGATGGTGATAAGCATCGCACCTCACTGTCTCGCTGGCACAACCTGATTGGCTGGTGGTTTCTCTCTCTTATAAAATACACACAGATTGTTGTACGTATACATTTCAGTATAAATAATAAACAAAACCCACAACTCTCACATACATACACAGTGTGTGTGACTTTCTCTCTCTTTTTCTCTCTCAATCTTGTGTCTTAAATCTTTCATTTTTTTACTTTCTCTCTCTTCAAAGGCAAACGATTTTCAACCTAAAAACCTTAGGGTTCTGGTTCTCTCTCACTCAAATTCAACCACTCTGATCCAAATCAATCCAAGAAAACCAGGTTTTTGAGAAACCCAGTTCGTGTAAGGTCAAAAGGTGGTGTCTGTTCAGCAAACGGTGGAGTAGAAAGGCTCAATCACGTTTGCTGTTTGATCTGATACCAGAAAAAAAGGTGCGTTTCTTTTTTTTTTTTTTTTTTACAATCCCAATTCAATCTGGTGATGATTTTAGCTGTTTGCTGTGGGTGTTTGTTTGTGCTGATTGAGCTGAGCTTGAGCTGATTTGTTTTTTCCTTATCTTGATGAGAAGTGGGTTTTTGTTATTTTTATTTTTTCTTTTTCGGAATTTTATTTTTATTGGTCTGTCTATTTATTCCCTGTCCTTTTTTACGTTTCTATTGCATTTCATGTACTTCTAGTTTTATCCCCCGACCCTTTTAAGCTTATTTCTTTGTATGTAAAATAGCGTATTTAATGTAATCTGATCGGTCCGAAAGAAAAGCAGCTCTCTTGATCCCGATAAAACCCTAATTGGATTTCGTGCTGTATAAATTAAACGTGTTCGGCTTGGATTTTTCCAGCTCTGATTGCAAATTCCATGTGGGTTTTGAGCTAATTTTGGACCCGTTGTTAGATATCATCCAGCTCTATTCTTGAATCTTGACTGGTGTTATTCTAAGTCAAATAAATTCACCTAATTTTTATTTCATCCTTTTTTTTTAATTAAAGAAACCCTAATTTTTTGGTAGCTCGTTCTTGTTGGCTTTGTTTTGTTGGTTCGTGGGGGTAAGCTTGATATTCAGAAATGGTAACGCATGTAGAAAATCTGGCTTCTTAAATTCTGGTATAGCTGTGCTTTTGCTGTAATGAGAAACTAGGGTTTCTATATTTGGTATTGCAAAGACTTAAGCTTACCGTGCCGCCGCCGCCAATCACTTGATACTGTCACTGGTTTCAAAGTGGTCTATTCTTTTCTCTCTTCACTTTGTGAGTTGTATCCGCGGGTCTAAAGTCTTAAGCTGTTTAATGTTCAATTCCGATTTATAACCCATACGGGCTAATTTTAATTTTATCTAATACCAGTTTATCCGTATGTGGTGCAGGTTCATTTCATTTTATCTCGGAATTTGAGGTAAACGAGTTTATTGATTTCATTTCATGATTTTATGCTGTAGCGTGTGAAGCTGTAAACTGATTATTGTTTTGTCATTGGTATCAGGTCTTTATTTTTGAGATGGATAAGCGTACTGTGCCTAATATAGAGCAAAGAAACAACAAATCTGATCCTGTGGCTTCTGGTTCACGCAGCTTTGTTACGATCAACTCAATCGCCATTGAGCTTAACAGTCCTGTAGAAGCGATGGAACGACCAGCTGTACATGAGCAGTTTTCGATACGGTGAGCGTTCATGCTAAACTTCTGTGGCATTTGATTAACTAGTTAAGTAAGATGAGTGAGTATTGTTAGGCAGCCAAATTTCTATTTTTGGGCAAGTGTTGTTCTAAAAGTTTCTATTTTGGGAATTTTTGTTTCCTGAGTGTTAAGCATGTTTAAGTGATATGCTATTCAAGGTACTTGATTAGTCAACTAGCTAGTTTGCACAAAAGATATTCATCGGAAGCACTTAGTCATTAAGATGGACTAGCTGATATAGTGACTATAGATTGGACTTAATCTGTTGTTTATCAATTAGAATGACACGCAGGCCAACTATGAGCCAATCACTATGCCATGTTGTTCTATTGTCAATCTCAAGAAATATGCTCTACTGGATGCAAACTCAATCAAGATGCGAAAGTGCTAAGTTTAGTCCAACTTAATATAACTTGAGTCCTACACTCCCTTAGAGTCTATTCGTAAATCTCTCCTCAAATATTACCAGATATTACCAGATACCTGTGCTTGAATTATAGTCTTGTATAGCTTGTGGTTGATGTTGTTCACCATTGAATATATTATGTTCCATTTATTAAAATGCTTATGAACATACATGTGGTGCGTGCAGTGGCTTCGTTTCTGAAATGAGGAGAAGGGATATCAACAAATGTTATCCATTTGGGGAAAGATTTGGTGGTGGTAATTTGGAAGACAGCCTGCCTGACTTAGCCGTACCAAGATTTCAATGGTGGGAGACATTGGTTCCAGAGAGAAGTGGTGCAGAAGCGGTGGTGGCTGCCGGAGGTGAGGATGTTGGAACAGACAACGTTGGCCCGTCCTCAATGGAGATAGTAGGTATGTAAATACTGAAATTTAAGGAGAAACCATTGCGTGTCTTATGTTAACTACCTTGTGATTTATAAATCTGTGGTATGATTCAACACACTTATACATCACTATGCAGTGCTTTGTTTTGGGTATCATATTTATTCTTCTGTGCCCTTGATTACTCCTGTACAGAAAATCAGATTCATTCAAGAGATTCTGAAGATGGTAACCACCATGATCAAGGCAATGCTTCACAAAAATGTGGCACTGAAACACAAAGGGAGACTATATGTAAGTTTGCCTTACCTATTTCAATAATGACTCGTCAGGTAATCTCAGAGTATGCATGTCTTACTTAATAGATTGTTGTCATGATATAAAACTCCTGCAACAAATTGTGATTAATGTTTCTGATTAACTAACTTTGGTTTCTTTGGAAAAGCTCGGTCATTGTGCCATGTTTCTGTCTCTAATGAAAGATATGTGCGTGCCTTATACACAGTTATCAAAGATAAAACTGGTCCTGGAACTCCGCGTGTTGATGCAACGAATGCCAACCCATTGCGGAGTTCCACAGGAGATGTTAACTCTCCTTGTAAGTTCACAACATGCGTGTGTATGTGACTTCATTTTAAGGCTCTCATTGGTATATTAACTGCTGCATTGTGCCTTGTTTCTGTCTGTAATGAAAGATATCTGCATGCCTTATATACAGTTCAAAAATATAAAACTGGTCCCCGAACTCCACGGGTGGAAGCAACAAATGCCAACGTAGTCCAGAGAAGCACAAGAGATGATAACACTCCTGGTAAGTTTACGAGCATGCATATGTGATTTCATTTGAAGGCTCTCATTGGTATGTAACTGCAGCAATTTTTTTATATTTATTTATTTATTTTTCAGAAGCTTCTGACATTGCACCGCTAGCTGAGCCACATCCTTCAGCACAAAATGTCTCGCCTGCAAGTGAAGGAGCTTCACATAAAAGGGCAGAGAAGTTGCGTTCCTTGGAGGATATTATAAGAGAAGACAGAAAGCAGCGGAGTGTGAACCGTAGAAACAAATCTGCTTCATCGAGCAGAGTACAGACCACACCTGCAGAAATAGAAAGAGACGTCTCGATTCCCCAACGGGTTGATGTGCCATCAAATGTTTCTAAAGGTCCTAAGCTTCCTCCAACAAAAAGGAAAGCTTCTCATGAAGATCCAGCTCTGAATTGCCCAAGCAGTTCAGCTAAAAGATCCAAGGGGCAGTTGCTAGAAGTGGAGAGAACATGGCGGAGGGTGGAAAATGCAGTTACTGAATCAAGTCGAGATGCACATGCACCCCAGAGTTCACAACTTGGTGCAAATAGCCTTTTGACTCAGTTTCAGTTAAGCAAACAAGCGAGGCCCGCCGAGACTGAGAATGGAAATGTGACAGTGAGAGAGCGTCAGCAGGTGAATCCTAATTGCTCTGCTGATTTTAGGAAACGAGATGCTTCTCCGAAGAATAATTCAACAAAGCAGAGGAGTATCCCAGCGGGAAGAATGCCACCACCGTTCAGTAGGTCACTATCTGAACAGCACGTGGAGAAAGTCCCTTCAATGAACAGGAAGAGGGCTGAAATTGAAGCGTTCCATAGACCTTCAATTCCATCTGGAAATATCACCTTGGGAAATTCCAGCAAAGGAAAAGCACCCCTGGAATTGTCACTGAGCAATTTTCCACCTGAAGGAACAAACCCTACATCTCTTAGGCAAGATAGGGATATTCCTGATCTCAACCTGTCCATTGCACTCAACACAACTGTGATGCAAGGGAAGCACCTGGCCACGCTCTCGAACTCGGGTCTGCCTCTCAGTAAAAATCTGGTATGCAATGTTGTTTTTCTTTCCAGTTCGACTCACTGTTAAAACTTGTAACTTACATACGACGTCCCTTATAAGTAGTTGTCCTTCCTCAATTTGCAGCTCTCTTCCCATCAATCACTGGCTATTAAGTGCAAATTTATATTATTTTGCTTATCCATGTCAATTGTTTTAGCTATAAAATGTTTTGAAAACTTATATATAGCTTACTTGAATTTTCTATGATCTCTTTCAGGAAACCTCTGCCTCTAGCAGTAGAGCTGTCATAGATGGTAAGGGGGCAGTGTCCGAGCAGCAACCGTGCAGCAAGACAGACCAGCAAGCTACTGAGGAGTATCCCAGGGAGGTTGTTGACTTATTGGCTGAGAAGCAACGTGAACGGGAGTTGGAAAACTCAAGAGGTGCCTTCAATGAAGAATTCATCAGAGGATCTTATGCAAGACAAACTGAAGCTCCTCGTGCACTTGCTAGTTTTGGATTTTCTGAGAGAATCGGGCAGAGCATTCCAATTAGCTTCTCCCCCCATCCTCCCAGGAATCAGTTTGGTGTGAGCAGTTGGAATGAGGGCCAATTCAGGCTCTTTGGTCCATTCGGCCAGACTCAACAGAATTTGAGTCAACAGAGGAGGACGGGGTATGCGGCTTTAACTCCAGTGACGTCAGGGCCAGGTCCCAGTGGAGTGTCAGATCTATTATGGCCTCCAACCCGGCCGAATATGCCTCAAAATTTGGCTTTCTCAAGCAGCCCCTACAGCGGAAAAACTGTGAGCGACATAAGGTGCCGAGAAGAGAAAAGGGGCCTAAATTGGTCCAGCCAAACGTCTGCGGGTGGATTCAATCCTCACCCGAAAGAGACATGCATTCCAGCAATGACATTGCTATCTCTGATGGACCAGAGAGGTGGGTCGTCTGTCAAAATCGGACAGCCTACGAATGCTCCAAATAAATCCTTGGCTGCAAGCAGTAGCCATCCACGGGTTCTCGGAAATGAGAACCCAAACTTTGTGAATGGTTTCTATATATCCCCAAATGGACAGAGCAAGGACTTTTTTGGGTTGCGCTATGGTGCTTCTTCTGTCAATGAGAAGAATGCTTCTCAATTTACTCGTAAGATCTTAGCTGCAAAAATGGTTGATATTTAGTTACTTTCTTATGTACTATAGTAAGATATAAACTCAAAATTTTGCTTCTCTTTCAGGCCCATTACCACCACAGCAGAGGAACTCAAGAGGGATTCATTTGGATGGGCCAAGAAACCTTGCTGTTCAGCCAGCGGCAAGCATGTTGCCATTGGGACCTTGCACACTGAACAGAAATCCAGCTGACTTCAGCATTCCTGATGCCACAAATCCGTATACTAGAACCGCAGCGGCTGTGAATTTCAGAAAGAAGAACAATGGGAGAGAAAGACCTCGTTCCCTGAAACCAGCTGGTCAAAAGAGGCAAAGGGCAAGACATGATCCCCCAAGCAAACAAAAGTGAAGCGCATTGGTGATGCAGGCAGCTGATGACATGATCTCTCCAGCTCCTTTTATGTTGTTTGTACTAGTTTTTGTGATCAGAACACATCTGTGTTGTAACTTTAGGTGCTCAAAGTACATTTTAATTTTGTTGTTTTCTTTTGTTTTCTCCTTTTCTTTTTCTTTTTTAAAAAGAAAAAGAAAACGGGACTACATGCTTTGGTTTTCAAGATTCGCAGGTTCTGAGACTGAACTGTGATTAGTCTATGCCATCTGCAGGTTGTTTAGTCTTCCTGGCCGATGGCTGTTGTATCAGACTTGTTTTAAGTTTTTTTGTTTATTTCTTGATATATCTGTATACATCTTCAGATCTGACGCTGAGGATAAGACATGCTTTTGATGTTAAATAACATAGTTTTATAGTGCAAGTTTTGGTGTATATATACTAGTTTTTCCATGTTTGTTGTTTCACTATGCTTTTTCTGTCTTTGAGTAACTATGTAACTGCAGGAGTAATATATTATGGAGCTAGGTAGCTGATTGTTGAGGTAATCTTCGTACCCTGAGTGAGACGTGAAGTGATTTTTTCTTGGGCGGTTTCTGAATTGGATTATTATCATTATCTGGAACTGGTTTTGCTCCAGCCTCCAGAAGACTAGTGTTGGGATACCATCATACCAACATCAGGTATGGATTTTGCGATGGAATTGTTTCGTTTTTTTATGCATGCGCGCGTACGTGTCGGTGGATGGCTTGAAAGTACATCTGTTAATTCTGCTGGTTGTTTACTTTACTGGTTTCAGTAGTACAGTAGTTCATAAGTGACTGAATGTTGCATCCTTTTTTTTTTTCCTTAAAGATTTTGATTCATTTTTGTATACGTACGTACTTGCATTTTTGGGGATTTTGTGAGTTCATCATAGAGATCAATTGAAGTACTATTTTAGCATTTTTACATCTTTTCTCCCTTTCCCCCATATATGTTTTACAATCCACAAATTAATGAGATTGTTTGATGCAACAATTTTAATGTACAAAGGAGAAGTAGGTATAAAATTATAGTTACAAGTTACAACATGCCCCGTTAATTAAACACACACGACCGCAGAAATTAAGACAAACCACATTTCATGTTTTGATTTCAGCATGATCTATGCCGTACGGTGCAAACATTTTTCTTTTTTGGAGAACCCGGTGCAAACATTTTTCGGATATGGGTCCAATATAAAAATTAAAAATATTCGAATGGGACAAAGCAGTTTTAGGTCGCCTCTCTTTTATTTAATAATATAATTACAAGGGATGCAAACTATATATGGAGTCCGAATGGGAAAAGTTCTCTAGCTCTCCCACACAGGCATCTTCCACATATAGATCATGTAGCATTTATAAATTAAATAACTAGTCCATTAGTGATCGAGCAAAGATGATGTGCAGCAAAGAACTAGGAAAATTGAAAAGATGATCTTATATATTTTTGTGGAACTAGGAAAACCCAGTGGGTTAGATTTTACTTTAACAGGTTTGCCTAACTACGAACCACCTCAACGCAGAATGTGTTATACTGAGCTGAACGCACCACTACACTCACTTATCGCAGTTGCTCCCGTGCCAGCACCATAAAAAGATCTCCGCAGTCCGGAGTATAGCAGCAAGCGTACCTAAAACCGCAGTTCATAGTACAGGATCTCTGTGCCATAGCCATGTTGCAGCGGCAAACTAAAACTGCTAATTAAGGCAATTAATTATCAGTAGAAATGTGAATGGCTGATTTGCCTGATTATATATATTGGAAATATATATCAGTGCTAATCCAATTAATTAATTGTGATGATAATGATGTGCATAAGTTGTTTGTTTATTACACGTTGTTGTTAATACTTATGTTCGTGTTAATTCGATCTTCTTTATTACGAGCCAAGATCGACACAAGAGTCTCAATTAAATTAATAGATTAAGTGTACATACGAATTAGGTTTAGGCAGACTCTTTTTTTTTTTTTTTTTTTTTTTTGTGTGTGTGTGAAGAAAGAGTAACACTGTATTAGGTTTGGTATATTTTTGAAAAATGACCCCCCCCGCATGCCCTAGCTTTGTGTGCTTTGGCCTGTATTTTGCCTCCATCGTGATCATAAAATCTCAATGCATTTGTAATTTGGTTTATCAAGTAACATAATAGGAATAGTTGCAGAAATTGTAAAATGAATCCATATTTTAAAATTGAGATTAAATTTTAAAAAATGAGGAAATATAACAAAATTTTAGGACTTCTAAATAACTGGACCCACATTGAGGAACTTGTAAATTAATTCTTACAAATGAGTACTTATTTAACTTTCTTTATCTCTTCCTTATCAATGTGACACCACAAATATGCTTCATGTGTTTTTTTCTGTCACTAATGTATAAAAATACTAGGAGACATCTAACTGTGATGTATGAAGTTGATATTCAAAAAATTTATAACGAACTAGTTATATAATTATTTAAGAAAATATCATAGAATTTCTGTAAATGGTGCTCTATGACTCCCTAATGTTAAAGTTATATTCACCCAATGTGAGTAGTATATTTTCTAGGTAGAGAGGGTTGGAATTGTAAGTTTTGACCCTTTTCTAAATATTATATTTTGCGAAAATTGTTTTAATTGAATTTTTTTTATACTAATACGAGTAGTATTTACACTAGCTAGTACGTAATTAATTCGATTGCAAAAACATATATACTCAGGTGTTGACATGTTGTCATAATGTCATCGACTCATCGCTCGACATCCATTATTCATGTTTGTTTCATTTCTTCCCGGTTGATTCCCAGATATATATGTTTATCACTCAGTTTATGAATCTAACAAACAATTAATTAATCCTTTTTGAGGTCACCACCGTATAGCAACTAGTACTATCAAATAATCATCTATTCTCCGAACTTAACACATTTCCTGATGCATGAACACGTGTGAAGTTGATCAAGAAAGAATTCAAATTGGAATATGCCTATATCTCGATCTGTAAATAATATGAACACGTGTGATTGTGTGAAGTTGATCAAGAAAGAATTCAAATTGGAATATGCCTATATCTCGATCTGTAAATAATATGAACACGTGTGATTGTGTGAAGTTGATCAAGAAAGAATTCAAATTGGAGATTCAACCGGAATGATGGAATCTGACAAGAGTTCATCAGTGTCGAAGTCTATTTCACTTCTAGAACTACGACTCAGATCGATATATAGTATTCCCTCCTTTGCAGCATTGGACCAGAGTCGTTAAGGTTCAACTTATAATCCATCTTTTGTCTTTGAGGTAAACATGCTTAAAAGATGGAATAGCCAATTCTATTATTTCCAATAACCTTGAGTTTCTTTCAGAGTAGTTATCTAGCTATGTGGTTATTTGGTGGTGATTGTATATAACATGTTAGCGTATACCTTATACACTAGTTACGTTCTCGGTTGAATAAAATTGTTCTCCAAATAAATAAATAAATAAATAAACGAAGATTCAACTGGGAATGATTAATGAAAAGCAAGGTTTTGTTGAAGATTAACAAGGACAACTCCATCCGTCTCATTCATTAATTTATTTAGATTTTTCATTTTCTTATGTCTCATTTAATTCTTTACGTTTTTCTTTTTATCCACCCTTTTTTACTACTTTATTATACTCCTTAAAAACCACACAAAAATAAAGCGTAGAAAGATCGAAAAAATAAATAAATAAAAAAATGAAGCTCTTATAAGTGTTTAGAGGAAGTACTGTTACTATTTATATTTTTTTAAACGAATATTACTATTTATATAACTAGTAAATAACCCGTCGAGTTTCGACGGGGAATAATTACTCTAAAATGATAATTCTGAACGTCACAATATTTTGCAAATAAAACAAAACTCATAAAGATGAAAAGTGTACATTTCCAGGACGCATACTAGCCTACCATCATAATCATATATTTTTAGGCTACTAAGTTTATAGTTTTTTTTTAACGGCCAAAGATTTATATATTATATAAAAAGAAGAGCATAAAGAATACAAAGTAAAGTATCTAGCTAGTCTGAAACTTTATGTGTCTTCAACTAAATATTGAACTCTAAAACTTGAGCTGCATAACCTCCCACCATCTGCACATGGTAGGCTAGATTGAGCATCGCATTAACCAGTTATAAACGGTGATAGAACCTTTAAGAACAAAATGAAAATTAAAAAAAAGGGTTCATTGATTTTTAATACCCTATTAGTGGCTCTAATTATAAAAAAACCTCTTTATGCACACAATTACATTTTAGTCCAAATTCAACACAAATTCATTGTTTCAAAATTGGATTTTGATGAATCCAAACACACCATAGTGTTTTTAGATAAAAAAGAGAATTTTTTTTTTCCCTTTTTTTCCTTTTTTCTTTTTCCTTTTCTCTTTTTCTCTTTCAATTTTTCTTCTTCTCCGGTACCAATTCCGGTACCGGAGATTGCTCCGGCAACCGCCGATCGGAGCTTGCTCCGGTCCATCCCTACTTTTATGTTTGCTCCGATCTGGAGCGTTGAAGCTCCAAATCGGAGCAAAACTCCAGATCGGAGTGTTTGCTCCGATCAGGAGTTTCAAAACTCCAGATCGGAAGCAACATATTTGCTCTGATCAGGAGTTTTGAAACTCCAGAAGCAAACATATTTGCTCTGATCAGGAGTTTTGAAACTCCAGATCGGAGTTTTGAATACTCCGACACCGGATTCCGGTGGCGGAGTTTGTGAAGAAGAATAGTGGTAAAAAAAAAAGTAAAAGGAAAATGCCAAAAATGTTAGTAGATGACAAGAAAAGAAGGCAGAAGGTCCTAGGCAAAGCTTTCGTAAGGCTAAAAAAAAAAAGTATAAAATAAGAGTTAGGATAAATTTTATCTTTTTTTTAATTTTAAAACACTAATGGTTGTTTGGTTTCATCAAAATCAAATTTTAAAATAATGAATTTGGGTTGACTTTGGACTAAAATGTAATTGTGTGCACATGGAGGTCTTTTTTGAAAAATTGACCATTAATTATCACTAAAAATCAAATAAGTCTAAAGAAAAAAAAGCAAAAAGAACATTAGTTAAAATCCACATGTTTAAAAGTACAACTATTTCAAGACGTAGGAGCTGTTCATTTATTCTCAGAAGTCCCAGGCAGCCCCAGTGAATTTTACAACACGCGCTTGACGATGCTCCTCGCAGGCTGCTATAAACGAATTAACGAACATGGGCCCTAATCAAAGCCCACAGATTATACATCCACAACCTACTGAACAAATGTTTGGGCCATAGGGGTGGGCTGGTCTGGCCTGTGATTTTCTAATGCATATGATTGGTTTTTATGTTTGCTCAATTTCAAATTAGAAACTAAAGATGTTGAATTTAAACTCGACCGATCTAAAAATTGAATTGGATTGCTCGATCTGAATTCAAGTTATTTTAAATATAAATTTCAAATAAATAAATTTAAACTGAAATTATCTAAATTGATATGATCTAAATTGAAAATATTTAAACTAATTTGAGCTTAATTATGAAACTGAATTAAAATGGGGTATAAAATAAATAAAAAAGAGTAACATGACAATTGACAAGTAACTAAAGGCAGGGCTAAATTGTAAATAAAAAAGAGTAACATGACAAGTTAGCAATTGACTGGGTTGATTTAACGGAAGAGGATTTTAATAGGTGTTACTTGTGAGAAGTTAAAACAACAAATTCAGGGCCTCAGGGGTATATGCGCAAATTTCCCTAATTAAAGAGGGAATGCTCTAATAAATAATGTTGTGAACGCGTATTAGCAATAGTACGTGTGTATAATCCAAAAATGAGTGAAAGGAAGAATTAGGAGAGGACCCACACGGCAACGCGTGGTGGAGCAGTTTTCTATGTACTATATTTTAAAATATCATCATTTCATTTTCATAATATCATATCATATCATCCAGAAAATGGAAACCGTTTGTTTTGTTTTCTTTTGTTCGGAAACCGTTTGTTTTGTTTTCTTTTGTTCATCTTATTATTTTGATAATAATAATAATAATAATAATAATAATAATAATAATAATAATAATAATAATAATAATAATAATTATTATTATTATTATTATTATTATTATTATTTTATTTTATTTTATTTTTTTATTTTTTTAACTCATCACCGAAAGCTTTCCTTCCCTTCATTAAGATTTCAGACCCTACCCTTTTTTTTTCTTTCTCCACTCTCACTTAAGATAAAGTATTCGTATGTGCGTTTATTTTGTTATATTTGACTTTTGATAACTCTTAAATTATAATAAAAAATTGGTTTATAAAATTATATTATAAAAATATAGTGTCTATAATTCTATAATATAATTTCATCAAGTGAAATTCTTGTATATGTCAAGATTTTATTAAACATGAGGAAAATTAATACCTATCATAATCTATACTGTACTAGTGACGAGTAGAATTTTCTATTATTATTTAGTATTATGATTTTTACAAGACTTACTCTTTTATTAATTACTTTTTAGTGCGATATGAAATTTATTATACATCAACTTATGAGGCTGAAAAAGTTAACCAAATATGATAAATTCACTAGGACGTGGGACGTATATATTTTCACTATGGTATTAAATTTATAAAAATACTAGTGTAAATTAAATTTTCTGATCGTTAATGGTCCCGTTTAATTTGAAATCATCATTATATTATACCATTCACGTGAAGTTAAATGACTTTTTCCACATTATCTCATCTCGTGGTTGGATAGATATGTCGATTTCAAGGACTACGCATGCACGGAGTAATTTCATTTTCTTTTTTTCCCTTTTCTCGGCGTAGTACTGATAATTAAGTGATTAAGTGGACTAAACTTATAAGCAATTTCTCTTCAAATGAACTGAAAAGGTACTACCTATTATATATACCGGTGAATGGTCACACTCTGGGACTTCAGGGTTTATACTTTATACTACTTGATTAGCTAGCTACAAAGACTTATGACTTTTAATGCATACTTAATTTGACAAAAATTTAAACAACCTAGTGCATGGACTACAACTTAATTTTTATTAATTGCTGTTAAATTTATCTTTGTCAACATTAATTCTGGATACTCACAAGTTGCAAACTTTCTCAACATAGTTATTATTGGAAAACACCGGAAAGAAGGACTTAAGATGTACAGTAGTAAATACTAGGAACCGCGTCACACGCTACACGTGTGAAACGTAATCTTGTAAAACATTATTGTTTTATTAAATAATATATTGAAATAAATTGAGTGAATATATAATCTTCACATAATGACTTCAAACGTAATAAAAAAAATAACTAATTGAGTAATTAAACTTAATATAAATGATGTGGTATAAATGTATATAGTTTTTGTAGTTATGCAATTAATAGTTTTGAATTGAACTATATTAGACATACGAAAAGTATTATTCCGATGAGTTAAGAACCATCAGATACCTCTCTAGACTTTGGAAACATTCAACTTCAAAATCTGCAATGCATCTTTTTCGCATGTTAATTGGTATTTCATCAGTTGAATATATTGTCAAGTGCTTCATATAAACATTCTAGTTTCATAATATGATATTTTTAGTTAATTTTTATCGTATGATTTAAGAATAATTTAAAGTCAAAATGATCATCGAAAAAGTCAACAAAATCAAGTGTTACATTTATTATTGGACGGAGAAAGTATGTCTTTTTTTTTATAAGAACATATCATGGTTATATTTTAAAATTAAGTATAATATGTCATACAACTTTATGTTAAAAAATAAAAATTTAAGAAGAGAATAAATAAAAAAGAAAAAAATTATGTTAATAAGATTCGAACCCAACACCTGCAACTAAAATAATGATACAGATAATAGAGAAAAATCACGCCAACAAGATTCGAACCAAACACCTTCAATAAAAATAATGGAGAAAAATCACGCCAACAGGATTCGAACCCTACATCTTTTAATTAACTAGTGACACATGTACGCACCATATTAAAATTGGATAAGCAAGATCAACGGATTAAAATTGATTGGTAGGTCAATCAATTGATTGAATCAACAGGCTTATTATATTACTTTAATTATTGGACTTATCTGCAAAGAGTTTAAAGATACAGTGCTAGAAATACATGCATGGAAAAGTTGCAAGGCTGAAATGAAAGAGCAAAAATTCTCAGCCAATAAAAACATACAAGTTGCACGACTTTCACTTTGTGTCTGTGTTTCATAAAAACGAATTGATAAGGTAACTTCTCAAATTAGTTAACTTATGAGTCACATTGTTGACATTCACCACATAGACTTATTAGTTATTACGATCAAACAGTGACTTATCTACAAAGAGTTTAAAGATACAGGGGTAGAAATACACGCATGGAAAAGTTGCAAGGCTGAAATGAAAGAGCAAAAATTCTCAGCCAATAAAAACATAACAAGTTGCACGACTTTCACTTTGTGTCTGTGTTTCATAAAAACGAACTGATAAGGTGACTTCTCAAATTAGTTAACTTATGAGTCACATTGTTGACATTCACCACATAGACTTATTAGTTATTACGATCAAACAGTCGAATAAGGTGAAACCACCTTATAAGTTATAAGTTGACGCTAAACACACACTTGAGCCGAAGAAGAATCAACACGAAAAAAAAATTGGGGAGCTGGGCAAGGAAACCAGGGGAAGGGTGGCCAAAGGGTGCACCACGAACAGTGAATCAAGACCGTACCAAATGGGTACAATTTGTTATTATTCCATCCTTGAGGTTCATCACCTTTGGATCAAAATCGACAGTTGGATGATGATTTGTTGGGGAATAATTCTTAGGACTTTGTTATCTTATCATTTTTCGTTTGTAATTATCTTCTCAATTTGATGTTTACTATCCCGGTTTTTAATGGTTAGTTTTATAAAGAAATGGAGCATAAAGAAAAAGGATTTGTGCTTGTGCGCGTTCAAAGGCAAAAAAGTGAAAAATGAAACCAAAACCTCTTCACAGCCTTAAAATAGAAATTATCATTGATTTTATTACCTAGCTTACAAGTTTGCCAATGTAATGTAGTCTTTTGAATTGTACTATGGTCAAAGACTCAAAAGGGGAAAAAAAAGACAGCAAATATACTCTCGGACATGAAGAATGTTATATACGTACGATCAAATCTATGAAATCATTACCTTGTTTTTCATTCAACGAATCCTGCTTGAACCAGTTCAATTGTGTAACAATTCTTTCCAGCGTGCCCGACGTTTTATATACCGACCGTCGTCCGTTCTCTTAGAAGCTTTCTGGTATGATTTTTTTCGGTCAACAACTTTTAAACTTTGACTCCCAATTAGGTTCTGTTCTTTTCGTCTGAAAAAGTCTGAACTGAACTGAACTGATTTGAACTGAACTTATTTGTAGTACAAAATACTATTAAGCAAATCTGAACTGAACTGGACTGAACTGAACTTAATCAATTTTCAGATGAAAATAACAGAGCCTTACTCTAAACTATAATGATAAAGTATGGACATTCAAAAAGCTTATGATACTGTAGAATGGTGCACCCTTGAAGGGATAATGAAGGAGTTGGGATTCCCTACCAGATTTGTCTAGTGGGTGATGCTTTGTGTCACCATTGTATCATACCGATACTCCATCAACGGAACTCCTTCTCGGCTCCTCAAAGCTAGAAGAGGCTTACGACAAGGTGACCCAATGCCGCCTCTACTTTTTGTCTTGGTTATGGAATACCTTCACCGATGTCTCCAACAACTTGTATACAAGCCTGGTTTCAACTTCCGTCCTAAGTGTGAGAGGCTGAAAGGCAGAACCTGGAAGCCCAAAGTACTAAAAGGGCTTGTGGCGGAATGTTTCTACGGCATCTGGCAAGCAAGGAACAAAAAGATTTTCCAGCAACGGGACATCAACACTGCTAAGTGCTAACATATGTAATTCCATCATACAACAGGTGGTGCAGCGGAGCACAAAGTTCCCGGAGCTGCAACAACATCTTCATGAACTTATTTTTTATTGATAAGTAGGATGCCTTGTGGTTATTTGTTTTGGTTTTTACTTGGTGACTTGGTTGGCCAGGACGATTTGTCGGCCTTTGTTTTGTAACGATTTTGGAAGTAATGAAATTGTTCACAATTTAAAAAAAAAAAAAAAGTATGTAATGAAAATATAATTTCGCGAAATCAAACATCTCTAGCTAGATAGCTTACATGCAAGTAGTCATATCTTCTTATATATTCACCCTTTTGTTCTTCTTCCTCAACTCATCAGACACAAAGACACAAACATATCTGGTGGAATATATATATGTCAAAAAGTATGACTAGGTATTCCCAAAAAGTGTAAATAGAGATTCAACTCAAGAAAGGAAAGCAGAAATGGAACAAACCAACCTAATAATAAGAGGAAGATGAGAGTCACAGAGCCCCCAACTTTATTTCATGGATTCACACATTCCCTAGCTCCAACATTTCACAGTAAAGGGTCCTCCTCGTGTACTAACCAACTTACTAGCTACCTAGTTGAGAGAGAATCTATCAGTATAAACTCAACCAATATTGCTCATGCTTTTGGCTTTTTTCTGTTTCCCTCCAACCATATATGTCCCCATGACCATTATAAAACCCACAAAAAAAAAAAAAAGGCTAAAGATAATATCATACCACTAAAGCAACAAACCACTCTCCAAATCCCCTTATAACAACAAAGTGTGACAGTTTCTCATTATATCATTTTTCTCTCTTTATCTACTACTACTACAACTACTACTCTCTTTTCTTCCCCCCAAAAAAGAAAGAGCCAATTTCAAGAATATGGAAGACCAATGCAGCCCTCTCAACTGGTCTTACTGCTACTTAGAAGAGGTAAGTTCTTGTACTACTAATCTAGTGACTCTCACCTTTTTTTTCTTCCGGTTTTCTTCGGTTTATTGATGAACTTATCAAGTGAGTGTGTGCATTTTGTCTAGGGGGTTGAGGAGTTCAAGAATTCACTTGTGTACTCTACTTTGGAGCTAGAGGCAGCAGTTATCTCAGCTCATGAGGAGATTTCAAGAAAAGATGAAGAGATAGTCCAACTCAAAGATATACTAGGGAAAATCATCAATGAGAGGGATGAATTCAAGGCCAAATGCAACACACTTGTGTTTGAAAAACAGCTGCTTTTGCAACAATTGCAAGTCCAGTCAGTTTCCAGCTCTAAGAACCGCCTTGAGTGTCCACTCTCAAGTGGAACCACTAGCAATGAGGAGGAGTACATCGCCCTTTCGCCCTCACATTCTGACGGAAATACCCTTCTCCAATCGTCACCAGGTAAACTATCCGTCATACAATTTCTAATATTTATTGCCAAACATAATGCCTAACTTTTTACATGTCCATTCATTCACCTTGTAGGCACCAAAAGCCCAACATTCGTCGTAGAGAAAGATGTCGCACCATTAGCATCGCCAACGGAACCGCCACTAGACGTAATTGACCAAATTGCCCTTAAGAAGGCGTTACCGGAGAAGGGCAAGTTCTTGCAAGCAGTGATGGAAGCAGGGCCACTACTCCAAACACTCCTCCTAGCAGGACCACTACCTCAATGGCAACATCCACCTCCAGCACTGAACTCCATAGACATCCCACCAGTGACAATCTCATCATCATCTCCAGTTAGCTCAAACAGTGGACAGTTCAGTAACAAGAACAAGAGGCCTATGATGATGATGGAGTTAGGGACAGAGTTTTCACCCAAATATCAAAAAGTAGTTCACCAATCATCATTGACCCAACACCACCTAGTGTCCCCATGACATTACAACAAATTATTATTCATAAAACCAACCTATATATCCTTTTCATGATGTCCAGCCCAGCATGATTATCATCAATTAGTACTCGTATGTTTGTAAATTAGTGGTTTGTCTTAGGAACTAAGTATCTTAACTAATTCTAGTAGAGAGTGAGAGTGAGTGGCCTTTGTGTTTGGATGGAGAGACTTTATTGTAGTAATATTGATTAAGTCCTATAATTACTAGTAGTCTAATTTTGGCCCCAGAGATTATCAAAATGGGGCCTAGAGATTCTCCATATTGGTGGATATTTGGAGAATATTAGTATTTTATATTTAGAATGCGCGTTCTAGTAGCTGCTGCTTTTACATTAGGGGGGATTAAGAAGATTTTTAGTGAATCTTGGAGGATTTTGTTGTTGTAGACCAGCAACCGTCATCATTTGGAAGATGACACTTATTTTTATTATTATTAATCTAAAGTTGTTTTTCATTGCATTATTTTGCCTAATCTTGCTTTTACTCTCACACTTGTTCACATTGCATGCTCTCTCATAACCCTATATAAATCCACAAACTATCGTACATTATGTATACTTAGATGAAAAAATAACCATATCAAATTCTTATGAAAACATAAACGTTGTTGAGTAAAACGTTTAAGAAAACACATATGTTGTTAATTAAATACCATATGTTCTCGTTACTTATTTAAATATGATCGTTATCGTTGATTCAGAATGTAACACGACTATGCAAGTTGGGTAAGAGATGCATCTTGGAGCATTATTTTAAGTTATCATTAGGGCAAAACGTAATTGATTGTTTAACGATTTCTAATTAAGAAAGAAATTAAGGATACAAAACAAGTGATTATTGTCTTTACTTTTCAGGAGATGGCCTGTGTCTGCCATAAATGTAATCTTTCATTAGAGCGCACTAACCTGTCAAATCAAACCATAATAAAATTAAATATGAATCGTATAATTAAAGTGTTGATTCAGGGGATCTGTAATTAATCATATTGTGTGTTATCTTTTCTTTAGCCGTTTCATAATCATCTCAAACCGCTATGTCTGGCCCATGGGCCTATAATCAATCATCTCAACTGCTCAAGGTATCATGGCCCAAAACTTTCTCTGCACTTTTGTTCTTATTTGATGTTTGTTAGATGAAAGGTAAGTTTTACGAGGGAAACCTGAACTACTCCCTCCAATTTTTTCTCAATGTCACTTTAGATTTTTTCCCAAATTTTAATACATGGATTATTAATTTTATAGAAATACCATATTCATTACTCCCTCCGTTCCAAAATAAACTTCGTAGGGGTTATTTTATTTTATTTTTTAATTAAAAAAATCCCAACACGCTTGGATCGTGGCTAATTCGTAGTCCATGAAAACTCCAGTAACGGAAAGTAGTTAGATATCTTGTTTATTTAAAATGGAAACTGACTATTTGGAAGTTGGAACAATTCCCCTGGGACCATACCAGATAAATTACAACCACTGACAGATAAAAAGCTTCAAGGTTGAAAAATCTGGAAACAAGTTGGAGAAAGGAGAAGAATGATCTAGAGGGATTGGAGTTTTCCCAAAACCGAAACAAAAAGAGACCACTAAAGATGTGCTCAAAGCTGAGATCGAGACCAGCAACATAGCCGGAGGCATTGGCAGCAATTACGGGGTACTCTCGTTCCACTATGGTACCTTAGTTGCAAGTGATCTATTTAGGAACTGTAACTTGTTCTTCAACTTGAGCAGGACTTCCTTGTTCTCCTCAACACAGTGGGTTGAGATAGAAGCAAGATTAAAACCCTCAACAACTATTAACAATGTTTACACTTGATCCAACAATGCACCAATCCATCTATCTATCATCTGTGTAACTCAGTAGTACATTACATCCAGATGAAAATGAGGTTCATCCAGAACAAAACTTGATCTACAAGAAACATTTTAAAACCAAACCAAGAAGCAACCAAATGATTACCATGCTCACTCTATACGTACACAGAAAATGATGAGTCGATAGAGACTCATAAAATTCAAAGTAACATATTATAATCACAACAATTCGTCTATCTGGATCGCGCAACTTCAAGCATAATCAATTGGAGATAACACAATTATTTAGGTAAAAAAACTACTCGGGTCTATCAAACCTTAACCAAGGATCATAAGTTACAAAACAATTTCACAATCAACTATAATACATCGATCCTACATCACATCCATAAATTTACCACCAATGCATATATCCGATTCTGAAGGCTTTTCTACAGAGGACCTGGTCTTGACTCTTGAACTGACATGGGCGTTAAGACATGCAATCAAACTGAGAAAGAACCAAACTGTAAATTACTACTATTACCTCACACTTGGCAAGATATATAACGAAATGCAGAATCATCAAATTAAAGTCCCGAAGGTACGTAAGGAGATTAGCTTAAACTCTTCGGCCAGTGGTGATTGCTTTGCTGTAAAGATCACGAAATAAAATAAAATTAAGATCAACTAAAATCCAAAAGGTTCAAACATAGAGCACAGTTGGCACAAATGCGAGTTTAATCCTCCAGTTCCAAATATCTATTAATTAAATAAAATATAACATTCGTGGCAGGGAGAGATACGCATAAGGCACATCAATGAACAATTACCCATTAAAAACTGTCCCAGTAGTCCACCCATGTGACTTGGACTTCTATGGTGCAGGAGTTGATATCACATGAATCAGTACGAACTGTAGGGTGTTTCACATTATGATGTTGAGTTGGAAATTCCAACTTTTTTATCACACTATCACCACGCTTTATAATAAAGTTGAGCGTCCCACCAAATTCAACACAGATGGTACGGCGCTGAGAGCTTAACCTTGGCATCTCTTGAGTGGAGTAGAACAAGCTCCATTTCCGGAAAAGCGGCAGTAGAGGCAATAAAACAGCAGTCTGGCAGCAACATGTACACCCTTGTTAATATGCACGGAGATAGTGCCCACAAAGCTGAAGATGACAATGCCACATGTCATCTCGAGACAGTAGTGCTTGCGGGTCTCCTCCTGTGTTGGGCACTCAGACAGCTCACCTTGCACATAGCCCACGGGATCCTCCTCAGATTCTGTTATCGACTTGCGTTTGCGAGTTGATACGATCAGAAATTTGTCGTCCTCCTCAGATTGAGTAGTGCTCTTCAATTTCAGTGCGCACATTAGTAAAAGCCTCAGGAGGAAGGGCAGGACCTGTGAGTAACAAATATGGATGCAGCACCATTGGTTAATGATTAAATAGATCATGAATGTGCTTCCATCTTTTTAATTTTCCTAATAATAATAATAAGAAGAAGAATGGACTTGAATATGACAGATGTAATTACAACTTGTTAAAGTGTAAACTCTCAAGTATAAAAATGTAAATACCAACTTACAGTAAGCAAGCACATGTAATTTGCCAAAAAAAATTGAGATGGGTAAACAAGTTCACACAACCCTAGAATTTTAGAAACTGCTAGTGGAATAAATCTTTGAAATGAGTAGATGCCTAAAAGACTCAAAACATGCACACACACATACACTAAAGCAAGCAGCAGAAGAGTGTCATTCATTCATAATAATAATATCTAAAGCATTTGGTTGGGGGCACACAGACATAAATAAATAAATAATTATTAGCAAAACAAACAAACAAACCTTTTGAGTTTTGAGTGAGGGTTTGGCAGTGATCTCTGTCCCGGTCGAAATAACTTGGTAACCGGCTACTACCATGGAATAGACATGCATCATACCTACCATACACCTCCAGTGGAAACATAGCCTCCTTAATACTAGTACAACCATTTGGGGTAAGTTTGAGTGAATATATCTGCGCCCGTTCCGGTTCCCAGGGAATCCTCCAAAGAAAATTGATTAGTTTTGTCCCATTCAAATTCCCAAAAAATGTGATCCCAGCCCCAATCGGTGTCGGGGCCTAAACCAGAGGCCAGATAGTAAAATTCTTGTGATGGCACCACTTGGTTGTCCATTAACTTGATTTCCATCGTTTGGATCTGATCCGATTATTGTTAGTAATATTTTTGTCACGGCGCTCGGATATTTTCCCCCCCTTATTTTCTCTCATCCTTCAAATCATTGCGCAGGGGCCACAGCTTCCCCATTCGTTTGGCTTCTTCTGCCTCTTCTTTATCATAAAATGCTTCTTCATCTTCTTCTTCCTCTATTCCTTCTGCTCCTCCTTTCTTTATTGCTCTTTCACTTTCCGACGAACAAAGGGCCATAGCTCGGAAATTTCGTAGCCCTAATCGATATATGCCAGCGAGATCGCCTTTTTTTGTTTGTTTGGTTTTTCTTTATGATTTCTGATAGAATGGAATATACAGGAAATTACGAATATATATATATATAGTTCCAGACAAAAGATGGACCGGGTGACACTGGTTTTAAGGCCTTCCAGACAAAATTTGGCAAAATTGGAGTGGGAATTTGCTGGGATCAATGGTTCCCAGAGGCTGCTCGCTCGAGCAATGGTACTTCAGGGTGCATAAATACTGTTCTATCCAACTGCAATTGGTTCTGAACCTCAAGATCAGGGCTTAGATTCTCAAGATCACTGGAAACGGGTGATGCAGGGGCCAATGTGGTACCTTTATATAGTAGCTTCAACCGCATCGATTAGGAGATAATTCAAACAGAGCATGGAAAAAGTGAGATTACATACTATGGGAACTCCTTTATAGCAGGACCCACAGGAGAAATAATTTCTGATGCAAATGATAAAGAGGAAGTCTTTCTTATAGCACAATTCCATCTGGAGAAACAAACTCAAATACAAGAGAAGCAGCTGACCAGATTTATATAAGGTGCTCTTGTCAATGGATGGCACTAATGTTTCTCTTTAGTTTGTCAGTGATTTCTACAATATGCATGAAATAAATATAAAACCAAAGTCCTCTGTAAGGTCAGTTGGAAAGTTCTGATATGATTGCTCATTGATCGACATTGAGGACAAAGTTTCATCTCTCTGCCAAGGAGAAACAGAACCATGTATGTAATCTCTTGTTGCATTGCGTTGGTAATTTCATTATGGACCATAATCTGAATTATGCATTGCTTTTTCAAAAAATAAAAATCCATTCCAAAACCATAGAGTACAAACGCCGATCAATCCAGACGAGATTCATCCAAACATTAAAATACCGCAGAAAAAAACGCAGCAGTAGACGCAGAGTGAACAGGTCAGACACCGTTTGATACACACAGAATATGCAGATTCATACACAGCCTGATTCAGAACATGATTCTGCGCTCCTGTTTAACACTTGCTCTTGTTAATAGTAGTTCATCATTGGATTAGGTAGGATTTTGTGCTCATTGCTAGCTCATTTAGAGCGCTAGCTAGCCGCTACCTTTCAGAAGAGAATTTAGCAACAAATAGAGCTTGCTATGATAAAGAGCTTGATGGCGTACCATGCACAGCAATAACGCATAGCTACACAATGCTATTTGCTGTAGAGAGTGCTATTGGCAACTAGGTATGCAAATGTTCATAATTATGTCAAAACTAGCTTTCATATACTTCAGCATGTCACTACAGTATCACAAACAAAAGTACAACCAAAGCAGCAGAACACTAATTACAGGGCATAGCGATGCTTAATTTGAGACAGTGGCATGAGATAAAGCTATCATATGAATAAACAAGAATGGCTTCCACAATCAAATAAAACAAAACTTAGTGCGGAGTGCCTTAATAAGTGAAATTTTGAAAAGTTCAATATTGTCCTTGTAATTTTCCCATTTGTGGTCAAAGAAAAGATAAACTCGTATGGTACATTTTAGAACCATTAAGAACAAAATTCAATAAGAGGATGAACACATTCGATCATCATTTTACCTCTAACAAACTGAGCCAAATTACCAGCCTCATAAAAGGGATGAACCATGAGCTTCTCCCCTATACACCCAGCATAAAAAGCAACCAAAGGAACCAAATTTGGGTGCCTAACAGACCTAAGCAAAACATGAACAGAGCTTCAGTTAAGATACAAATCGGCCTACCACAACACCCAAGCTGCATTCCAGATTTAAAAAGAAAAAAAGAAGAAAAACAACACAGAAACAAGATTTGACGGGATTTTTATTTTGGAATTACCTCTAGGCGCGAAGATAATTTAAGAATCTGGGGGCTGCTGAAGCTTTTATATGTGGGTGCAGGGTGTGATCGTAATTGCCAAAGAAGAGAGATGCTGAAGCACATGGCGAGAGAGATGCTGAAGCACATGGTGGGCCTCGCTGGTGACCTCACTTTGCATCACAGAGAATGCCTTATCTCAGAAAATTGGGGGAGAAAGATAAATGTATGGATAATTCTCCTCCTTGCCAATTGCCATCTCACTGGAATTAACCCAGACACAAGGCTGCCCTGCTTCATTATCTGGGGCAGCGATTATCTATTCTCCGGCATTTATCTGTCGACCACACGGAGAATGCATATTCTCCAACAGCGCATTCTCCCCATTATCTGCAGAACCAAACGCCTCTGACTTGAAGCCCCGAATAATGTAGCTTGTTTATATTGCACTTGTACAATGTTACAAGATTATACAAAACCATGAGTTTCAAAGAACATTGCTACAGACAACAATATTAAACCTGCTACCTGAATATAAACTCTGCAAAAGAATGCTGTCACAATACAGATTCACGCCTAATAGCTCAAAAGGAAGATTCATGGCAATACAAATTCATCACCAAACAAAAATAGCACGATGCAATCTACATCCTTATCGGTGTATGTAATGACAATATGCTCAACTGCTCCCACTCTCCTCCAGATTCTATGGATGCTCTCCTTTTCGGCCTATTTCTTGAGCGACACTTGGGACTGCATGAAATTTGATATGCTTCCCTTGTATATCTTATCTTCAATGGTTTAACAACTGCACGGGGAAAGCCAACAGTCATGGTACTTGTGCACTGCCCCTTAGGAGAAAGCTTATGAAACGGTTGTGATGGTAAAGAACATGTCTGCTTCCCAACTTTCCCTTATTTCCATCTTAAAAACGACTGCTGCAAGTTTGACGGAATCTGTGGAATCCATGAGGAAACAAAAACGAAAATAAATGAACTTTGACAGGACATGTGATTGAGGCATTTGATGAAACATTTAGTCGTAGGATAACGATGATTTCTATCACCGTGAAGCGCAATTACATTAGTTGACAGCTTAACAATTATGGCTTTACTTTAGAAGCTAAGACATGATATAAGGGTGAAGTGTCTGTTTTGCAAAAGTCAGATGTTAAATTATAAAACCTTTGACTATATTAACATCCCAAATACCATATCAAATTGCATATAACTCGAGGAAAGTGAGAACTTACCAATGAGACAAGATTGGAGCCAGCAAATGATAGGGAGGTGGCTGCAAACGTAGACTTGCCAAAAGAACTTCCCTTCCCATCGTTCGTTGCTGGATTTTGATCTCCAATGGTTCCAAAACTGGAAGGGGCTGAATCATCTTCCTCCTCTTCCTCGTCCTCTTCCTCTTCAGCTTCTGCAAGAGTTTCTTTCAACTGATTTATTGGTTCAGAAATTGAAATATCTTCTTCTTCTTCTTCTCGTCTTTCTTGTCCTTCTTCTACGTCATCTTCATCCCCTCCATTTTCCTCCTCTTCCTCCAGTGTCTTATAGACCTCATCCAAATCTTCAATGGCTTCTTTCAGAGCAAGCTCAGCATCCGCCAATTCCAATTCTTTCTTCAATTGCTCTAACTTAGCTGCATTTGCTTTCTTCTTTTCTTCCAATTTATCTAGTCTATCAGACACGGGTTTCTTTTCTTCAGGTGCTGCCTTAACAGTTTCTTCCACTCCATTGAACTCATCATTCCACATAGTTGATTATTCTTCCAGTCAGAGTATGTAGAATAAGGGGATCTTCAGTGTAAATGAGTTTTGATGGATCCGCAGGATCAGGCTCTGGCTCTTTGTTGATGAGTACAAACTCTGGTTTTTCATCTGATCACCAAAAAAGAAAAAGGATCAACCAGTTTCATACAAATAGAAAAAGAACTATAGTTTTCAACACATTTACTGGAATAATTATTAGAATTATCCTGTCCTCCCTCTCAAAAAAAAAAAAATAAATAAAATAAAATTGCTCTATCCCCATTACTACACCACCTTGGTTATGAAAATTTTAATACCTCCCTGCACTTCGATAAACACAGCAATTTAGTCCAGCTATCAAGATTAGTTGTTGAACCCAAGAATAGCAGTGTATTAATTAAACCAGAACGACCCCACCAGACCAAGAGAAAATGTTTAGAATGTTGAAAGGCAGTATTGGTGAGACTTGTTAATCTTTTCAGAATGGTACTTAACAGAATAACAGTAGTTAAAAGTCCAAATTAATATTTAATTGTAGAGAAGAACTTGTTTTAAGAATTTCCGAAAACATATTGGCATATTGCAGTTATTTGTACATTATATATGCATAAAAACAAAACATTGCCTTGGGCTACACAAAGAGGTACTACCCGTGCAAACTCATACAAATACGTTAACACACATGCAAATACGTGCCAGATCCAGACCTTGTGACACACACACACACACACACAAATTACACGGCCTATATTTATGCGAGCTAGGGAGATGAGTGTATTATTTTTCAAAAACTTAAGGATTTCTCAGTAAGTAGGCCATTATTGGAGGGTCTACATGTAAGTATGTAATTATCCCCACTTGTTTAAAGTACAGAAAAACCGTAAAATGGAGCTATAACATCAAAACAATATGCCATGATATAACATCATTTACCGTTTGCCCACCAATATTCAAGCTCAGAGACATAGGTAGTCTCAGCAGAGCTTTGTGGAACGAGTTCAACCACATCTCTCTTTCTTCATCCACCTCACTTACATAGTTCTTCCAGTAATCAGGAACCTGCAAATGAGAAACCATTACATGCTTGACACTGCTTAAAGCTTTTGTCAATAAAAAAGTATTAAGGAAGTTACTTCGTAAAATTGGTTGATAAATCCTGGTGCCATCCACACATCTTCGTCATATAAGTAAGGATGCTGAGGGTCTGAATACGGACAGTTATACTCTTGAACCACTGTGTAATGAACCCACAACTTATGTTAGAAAGGAAAACAGCGAGGCATAACAGAGTAAAACGAAGTTGAACATCAGCAAATACAATGGAATTGCATTTTTCTTTTCACTTGCGTAAGACAAATGCACTTGGATAAGACAAATGTACATTATTTCCTATCTTACTAACTTAATTCATAATCCAAAATCCTCATCCCATATGCTATTAAAGTTATACTACCTCCATTTCAAAGCATTTCAAAATAACTAAATAAGTGAAGCTTAAGGTTTTCACGCACTAATCAAGGGTCGAATCATTATTTTATATTGATAAATGAAAAAGAGAGTCTATATTCATTATTTCATCATAAAAGAGGTATGGAGTAGAATATTCTACTAATATTGCAACTTCACACTGGTGGAATTTTATATTAAAGCACCTTAACCGTCACTTATTTTGAAAACACACAAAAAGACCTAAACTTCACTTATTTTGAAATGGAGGTCGTACTCATAAATTAGAATGCGCTTAAAAATATAATAATGTGATTACTTCACGCAGTGAGCCAGGTCAATCTCCTTTGATGAACCAAATATTACCAGGCAGTGATCAGTTACCAATGATCGTAAACGTCACATTAACAAATACAGACAATTGACTCACTTCCATCAGGCTTGTTGACAAACATACGTGCCTTTGCAATTGCAGCTGCGACCTCTGCTATACCTGCATGGAGCTGAGGTAAAATACCCTAAGTGTTACAATTCCCAAATAAAATCTCAGAGAGACAGTGATATAGCAGACTATCTATAATGTACCCCGGATATATCTGCATCACAACCAGTTGGATCCAATGTTCACCAAAATAGAATCTACCCTGTCCATGCAAATAGAAATACTAAGGTTCAAATATAGCATGTTGACAGCCTATATACGCGGTATAAGCCTAAAGCAAAAGCACATGAAACAAATGAAGTTTCCTCTATTCCAGAGCAATAACGTATTGCATTTATCATCTTATTTACTTCACTTCATAATCTCATATACTATTAACAAATTAACCAAAAATTTATCGAAAATAAAATCCATGTAAAAAAAATAATCTCAAAGCAAGATGTGCCGTATGGGAACCAAAATGTAAACATACGGTATCAAGTTCCATTAGAAGAAGCAGAACTTCATAGTTCATACACTTGTGCTGCTTCTATTCTCCAACTAAAGTATCACAAAATGTCTTACTATGTCAATAATTCAATTGAAGTAAAATATTGAAAAAATATATATGTGAGGATAGGTGCCTACATATGTTATTTGGTTGTTGACTTCATATACACCACAGCCGTGAAACCTCCAATGTTTCCACCCACCAGCATATCGGTATCGACCTTTCTCCCCTGTACCAAAAAAATAGGAACCATCAAATAGTGAAATTTAGCACAAAGATCTGCTTAATAAGAAAACACCAACACAGATTTCCATGAAATGAAACCAATGGACAACACTACACAATTATATTGTGGAACCTATAACAGACAGACATTTTAAAAATGAATTCTGAATTAGATAGTCATATTTCCTCTCATATAATTTAAATGTATTTCCTAGGAGCAATTTCATGGTACACTTTTCTTTCATTCTATTGATATCATACTTAAGTACTTAACCACAACAAAACTTACGGCTTCTTCCCAAAATATGTGACCCACTCTTCATTCTCATAGAGGGATCTCATATTCCCCATCAGCTAAGGCTACACTGTCTTCAATATCCTTCTCAAGCCATTCCCAATCTTCTGGGGACAAAAAATCTCTTGTTATTATTTCCTCATCAGCTCTCATTTTAGCTTCCAGCCTGGAATGACACCGAGAAACGTCTAATAAATTCACCACAGGATGCATCTATTCTACCTGCTGACTACAATAGGAATGAGCTACCATAGTATGTATGAAAGACGTACTTCGAACCGAAACAGGAATAGGTTGCGGAGTGGGAATGTCCACTTCAATAACACCATGACCTTCCATATTGTTTTGCAGCCATTCTCCTTCATACCTACAGCAACAAAACGCCACAAACTTAGCCGACACTTTCCAAGCATTCAACTACAAACCGATGGTGATCCACAAACTCCTACAAGATAAAAATACTCTCTGGAAATCTGTACTAAAAGCAAAATAGTACCCTCACAGGTCCTTATGGGATTCGTGGTAAGCAATTTATTGACCATGTTCGCTACACTTCTCCCTCATTGTGCAAACCACTAGTGTGAGTCTGTACTAAAATGAACATGAGATCAAGAAACAGAACATGTAGCTTGAATTTTCATATCAGATTGAATGTGAATATACATAATTGATCGCCTGGTATATTGAGAATAAGAACATGTTGATTCTATTTAAGAAACTAGAATTAAATGAGAGAGAGAGGGAGGATAAATGGTCGGACTGGACCCTTCGGGTCTGCCATGTCTGTTTATCTGGGTTCATAAATCATAAGACGTCATAAACATACAGATTAGCTTAAACTCTTAGGCCAGTGGCGATTGCTTTGCTGTAACTTTTTTTTATGATTCCACAGCTCAAGAACCTATAACATAACTGGAAAATATAGGAAAAACACAGAAGTTCCATAACGGGAAGGTTAACAAGTATTCTTCATGCTTGATGATAAAATTTTATTTCATTTACCAAGTTCAAAAGGACTTCCACTCTCGCTTGTTATGAATCACTGTAATAAATTTATAGACAAAAACTAACCAAAGGGTCCCAAGGGGAACATATTGCTGCAGCTTCAACTATAGGGACATCAATCCCGTCCTCACCAAGGTAGAGTACCTGATGATTAATACATTAAAAATAAAGAATGCATTTTAGTGCATGCAATGGCAAGCCCACTCATAAGTTTTACAATATTATCCATTGAACTAGGTGTTCGCAGAGCAGTTCAAGGTAGCCCTGTTACTCAATATATATGCAAATTCAAAATAAGAACGATCATGGTTGTATGATTGCATGTGTATGTATTGGTGTACTTTTGAGTTTCAAGACGGGAAGAAGATGAATATACCTGCAGCAGATTAGCTCCAATGCTTGCTCCAGCAAGAAATAAAGGGGCTTCAGGATGCTGCAAATTAAAATGTTTAGCCATCGCCCTTATGTCGCCCACCCATGCGCTGTGTCAAAGCATCCAATTCCACCGTGTCGTACGCTTTTTGTTCAAACTTTATATTTCCGTTATGATTTAGGTCAAACAGAGACTCGAAAAAATCAACAAAATAAATGGGAACTTGGCATGGGGCGGAGGAAGTATATGAGAGAGAGAGAGAGATGTAATAGTTATGTAAAAATCACGAAATAAAATTAAATAAGATCAACTAAAATCCAACAGGTTCAAACATAAAGCACAGTTGGCACAATCACATCTACATTTAAAGTTTTTACAAACTGTATAAGATCTAGTCTTAAAAAATTGAGTGAATATACCTAGATAGAAAGCAGGATCAGCCATTTCAATTTGTCTGGTACATGCCCAAGTGTGACATGATCAGCCCTTTCAATTTTTTGTAAAATTTATCCCGGTTTTTGCTTAACCTTATAGCCTTTAATTCTTGCCGTTCTTGCAGGTATGGCTAATCGTGATAATCTAGGAAGATGTGACGTGTATGAGTTGGATGCTGCAGCTTCAAAATGTCCCGATGCATTTTTGAACATGATTGACCGTATGTTGGGTGCTGCAAGGGCGGCTAATCCTGGTGTAAGCTTGTGGGGACGACATACATCCACCATGAAAAGGCTACGTGAAGTCAGAAAATCTGCCGATTATATAATTATACGTCTAAATAAATCATCTGAAGGTGACACAGGACCACCACAAAACCCACGCGTGATAGATTTTCTCGTGCAACGAGAAGACATCTATATCGTGGCTTTTGCTGTCAAAAGGAACAAGGAAGAACTCCCACAATGTAGATTTACAAATGATTGTCATATTCCAAAAAATTTACTTCGCGGCCAGCATTACGTAGTGCTTGATTTCAGTGGCAAACATAATCATCCTATTGAGTTAGGTGGAGGAACCTATATGATATAGTTGTTATGGGAACAATTGGTCAATTTCAACTTCAATGATAGGAAGAGTATCAGGGCATTGAATGTCCTTTTCTTAAAGTTTGTAGTAATTTTGGCGGAAGGATATAGATTTAGTAGAATAAGGAATTTGATCGTGGAGCACATGAACTCTGGATGCAGTATTAGTTTGACTCGGGCAGACTGGAAAATCATAGGGTGCTAAGACTTATTATCCCAATATGCATACACGTGGATGCTCAAGCATTGACCAATGAGGAAGTTGATGTATTAGGGGAACCATTGGGGATTACTTCTGAGCAGATTAGAAATGGATAAGTACAAGACTAACAAGCACAAGCAATGAAGCATCGGAAGATTAATGTGGCTTATCAAATTGGCTTTCATGTTTTAAAGGATTGTCATTTTGCACGCTGTGTCTGGGACTTAAATGGTCATATCGCTAATCATGTTATTTATACAGATGATGATGTTAATGTGGAAAGTTGGCTGGATAGTATTTGTAGCCATTTGGATAAGGAGCATTTTGAGCTGTTTGCAATTCTGTGTTGTAGTTTGTGGTTTAGGCAAAACAACCAGGTGCATGAGGGGAAGGGGCCGGAGCCGTTGGAAACTGTATCATTTGTTGTGCAGTATCTGGATCGTTTTCGGCATGCACATGTGGTGTCTGATGTTGGTCAGCAGCAGAGCTGACGGCCGCCTGAACAGGGCACTGTAAAGATTAATGTGGATGCCGCTTTTGTAGACCATTCTGCTCGTTTGGGAATTGTGTGTTGTGACTCGATTGGCTCTATTCTGTGGTGGTGTCGACGAATGGTATCTAATGTTTGGACAGCTAAGTATGCGGAGGCTTTGGCTGTTAAGGAAGCACTGCAGCTGGCATTGGAGAATGGTTACAGAAGTATTATGCTGGAATCTGATTGTCTGTGATTCATGAGATTATTCAGCCTGTGCCTTCTTTTTCTGATATTGGTAATTTAGTTGCTGATATTAAGGATTTGGCTTTACATTTTATTTCCATCTCTTTTAATTTTATTACTATAAAGTAGCTCATTTGTTAGCTAAGGGTGCTACTTGTAATGTAGATGGTTTTGATGTGTTGCCATTCGAGAACCCTGGTGTAATTTCAGTTTGAGTTATTAATATATTCTTTTCTGCTAAAAAAAAGTGGCTTTTCTATCAGTACGCTTGACACATTTTAATATACTAATGGTGGGCACTTTGTGATTAAGAAAATCAAGTGTGGTCAAATTTATATTATTAATGGCCTTACTTAATTGTTCCTAACATCCGGTTTATATATATATACGAGACAAGGTAATACAACGATCCTTGTGTAATGTTCATAAATCTCATATTATTTTGTCGAATCTTTTATCCAACCCTCGTTCAGATCAGATCATACATTCTAATATGTGATTCAAATTTTAGATGCATTACAATCACCCCTCAAAAAGAATTTGGTCTTATATAACTACATATATGATTTTACAGGTTGTCTCTTCCTTGGGAAAACTTAGGATAATGTTGTGAAGACATTGGCACAACAGTCGTGTATTGTATGAGGAACTTGTGCTATAACACAGCATATTCTTTTATCCTCAATTATTACAATGAAGCTTACTCGAAGCCCCAAATAATGTAGCTTGTTTATATTGCACTTGTACAATGTTACAAGATTATACAGAACCATGAGTTTCAAAGAACATTGCTACAGACAACAGTCTTACCTGCTACCTGAATATAAACTCTGCAAAAGAATGGTTACAGATTCGCGCCTAATAGCTCAAAAGGAATATTCAGCCGCTGGCAATACAAAATTCAACCAAACAAAAATAGCACGATCCAACCTACATCCTTATCGGTGTGTGTAATGACAATATGCTCAACTGCTCCCACTCTCCTCCAGATTCTATGGATGCTCTCCTTTTCGGCCTATCTCTAGAGCGACACTTGGGACTGCACGAAATTTGATATGATTCCCTTGTATATCTCATCTTCAATGGTTTAACAACTGCACGGGGAAAACTAACAGTCGTGGTACTTGTGCACTGCCCCTTAGGAGAAAGTTTATGAAACGGTTGTGATGGTAAAGAACATGTCTGCTTCCCAACTTTGCCTTCTTTCCATCTTAAGAACGACTGCTGCAAGTTTGACGGAATCTGTGGAGTCCATGAAGAAACGAAAAAGAAAATAAATGAACTTTGACAGGACACGATGTTATTGAGGCATTTGATGAAACAGTTAGTTGTAAGCTAAGAAATGAAATAAGGGTGAAGTCAGATGTTAATTTAAGAGCCTCTGACTATACTATCATCCCGAATGCCATATCAAATTGCATATAACTCGAGGAAAGTGAGAACTTACCAATGAGACAAGATTGGAGCCAGCAAATGAAAGGGAGGTGGCTGCAAACGTAGACTTGCCAAAAGAACTTCCCTTCCCATTGTTACTTGCTGGATTTTGATCTCCAATGGTTCCAAAACTGGAAGGGGCTGAGTCATCGTCCTCTTCCTCGTCATCTTCCTCTTCAGCTTCTGCAGGAGTTTCTTTTAACTCATTTATTGGTTCAGAAATTGAAATATCTTCTTCTTGTCCTTGTTCTTCTTGTTCTTCTTCTTCTACGTCATCTTCATCCCCTCTATTTTCCTCCTCTTCCTCCAGTGTCTTATAAACCTCATCCAAATCTTCAATGGCTTCTTTCAGAGCAAGCTCAGCATCCGCCAATTCCAATTCTTTCTTCAGTTGCTCTAACTTAGCTGCATTTGCTTTCTTCTTTTCTTCCAATTTGTCTAGTCTGTCAGACACGGGCTTCTTTTCTTCAGGTGCTGCCTTAACAGTTTCTTCCACTCCATTGAACTCATCAAAGCCAAGAGGCAGGAACTCAATCTTATCAGGATCTACGTCTTCACCCTCCTGCAGTGGTGGTTGCCAAAATAGTCGGATACCATGCTCCTCATCTTCCACATAGTTGATTATTCTTCCAGTCGGAGTATGTAGAATAAGGGGATCTTCAGTGTAAATGAGTTTCGATGGATCCGCTGGATCAGGCTCTGGCTCTTTGTTGATGAGTACAAACTCTGGTTTTTCATCTGATCACCATAAAAGAAAAAAGATCAATCAGTTTCATACAAATGGAAAAAAATACTGTAGGTTTCAATACGTTTTAAGTTCTATAGGAATAATTATTTCCAGACCCCCCCCCCCCCCAATCTCATTTAATTACCCTATTCAGTATTGACCCTCTCAAAAAAACCATTGCTCTATCCCCATTACTACACCCCCTCAGCTTTGAAAAAAATTCTACCTACCTGCACTTCGATAAACACAGCAATTTAGTCCAGATATCAAGATTATTTGCTGAATCCAAGAATGCCTGTGTACTAATGAAACCAGAACGACCCCACTGGACCAAGAAAAATGTGTAGAATGTTGAAAGGCAGTATTGGTGAAACTTGTTAATCTTTTTTCAGAATGGTACTTAACAGAATAACAGTAGTTAAAAGTCCAAATGAATATTTAATTGTAGAGAAGAACTTGTTTAAGAATTTCTGAAAACATGTTGGCATGTTGCAGTTATTTGTACATTATATATACAGAGACAAAGTTACAAAACATTGCCTTGGGCTACACAATGAGGTACTGCCCATGCAAACTCATACAAATACGTTAACACACATGCAAATACGTGCCAGATCCAGATCTGTGACACACACACAAACACAAATCACACGGCCTATATTTATGCGAGCTAGTGCAAGGGAGATGAGTTTTTTTTAACTTAAGGATCTCTCAGTAAGTAGGCCATTATTAGAGGAGTCTACATGTAAGTGTGTAACTATCCCCAGTTGTTTAAAGCATAGAAAAACCGTAAAATGGATCTATAACATCAAATCAATATGCCATGATATGACATCATTTACCGTTTGCCCACCAATATTCAAGCTCAGAAGGCATAGGTAGTCTCAGCGGAGCTTTGTGGAACGAGTTCAACCACATCTCTCTTTCTTCATCCACCTCACTTACATAGTTCTTCCAGTAATCAGGAACCTGCAAAGGAGAAACCATTACATGCTTGATACTGCTTAAAGCTTTTGTCAATAAAAATGTATTAAGGAAGTTACTTCGTAAAATTGGTTGATAAATCCTGGCGCCATCCACACATCTTCTTCCTCGTATAAGTAAGGATGCTGAGGATCTGAATACGGACCGTTATACTCTCGAACCACTGTGTAATGAACCCACAACTCATGTTAGAAAGAAAAACAGTGAAGCAGAACGAAGAGTAAAGCGAAGTTGAATATCAGCAAAACACAATGGAATTGCATTTTTCTTTTCACTTGCATAAGACAAATGTCCATTAAAGTTATACTAACTCCATTTCAAAATAAGTGAAGTTTAAGATTTTCACACACATATTAACACATATTAAGGAAGGATTGACTTTTATTATTTTATATTGATAAATGAAAAGGAGAGTCTACATTCATTATTTTCATCATAAAGGAGGTATGGAGTGGAATATTCTACTAACATTGCAACTTGAAACTGGTTAAGGTGGATTTTATATTATTAAAGCACCTTAACCGTCACTTATTTTGAAAACACACAAAAAACCTAAAACTTCACTTATTTTGAAATGGAGGTCGTACTCATAAATTAGAATGCGCCTAAAAATATAATAATGTGATTACTTCACGCAGTGAGCCAGGTCAATCTCCTTTGATGAACCAATATTACCAGGCAGTGATCATTTACCAAAGACCGTAAACTTCACAATAACAAATACAGACAATTGACTCACTTCCATCAGGCTTGTTGACAAACATACGTGCCTTTGCAGCTGCGACCTCTGCTATACCTGCATGAAGCTGAGGTAACATACCCCAAGTGTTACTCACAATGCCCAAATAAAATCTCAGAGAGACAGTGATATAGCAGACTAACTATAACATACCCCAGATATATCTGCATCACAACCAGTTGGATCCAACAAATGTTCGCCAAAATAGAATCGACCCTGTCCATGCAAATAGAAATACAAAGGTTCAAGTGTAGCATGTTGACAGCCTATATATGTGGCTATAAGCCTAAAGCAAAAGCACATGAAACATATGAAGTTTCCACATATTAACAGATTAACCTAAAAATTATCGAAAATAAAATCCATGTAAAAAAATAACCTCCAAGCAAGATGTGCCGTATGGGAACCAAAATGTAAACATACGGTATCAAGTTGCATAAGAAGAAACAGAACTTCATAGTTCATACACTTGTGCAGTATCTATTCTGTTATCTGCTTCTATTCTCAAACTAAAGTATCACAAAATGTCTTACTATGACAATAATTCAATTCAAGTAAAATATTGAAAAAAATATAAAATGTGAGGATAGGTGCCTACATATGTTATTTGGTCATTGACTTCATATACACCACAGCCGTGAAACCTCCCATGTTTCCACTGACCAGCATATCGGTATCGACCTTTCTCCCTTGTACCAGAAAAATAGGAACCGTCAAATAGTGAAATTAGTGATAGGTCAGCAAAGAGATTTGCTTAATAAGAAAACACCAACATATCATACTTAACCACAACAAAACTTACGGCTTCTTCCCAAAATATGTGACCCACTCTTCATTCTCATAGAAAGGGATCTCATATTCCCCATCAGCTAAGGCTACACTGTCTTCAATATCCTTCTCAAGCCATTCCCGATCTTCTGGGGACAAAAAGTCTCTTGTTATTATTTCCCCATCAGCTCTCATTTTAGCTTCCAGCCTGGAATGACAATGAGAAACGTCTCATAAATTCACCACAAGATGCATCTATTCTATCAGCTGAATACAATAGGAATGAGCTACCATAGTATGAAAGACATACTTGGAACCAGGAATAGGTTGCGGAGTGGGAATGTCCACTTCAATAACACCATGACCTTCCATATTGTTTTGGAGCCATTCTCCTTCATACCTACAGACAGCAACAAAACAAAACGCCACAAACTTAGCAGATACTTACCTAGCATTCAACTACAAATCAATGGTGATCTAAAAACTTGTACAAGATGAAAATACTGCGCAGAAACCATAATGATACAACATGAAGTGCATTCTGAGAAACAGACAGACCTGACTAATCCGTTCTCAGCAATATAAACACCTCTCCCGTGAGCTAAATCATCCCAAACAGTCCCTTCATACCTTGGGAAAGTAAACACCATGAATGCTAAGTAGTTGCGAAACACATAGTACTATAACATATAGTATAACAGAAGTAAAAAAGATGGAACTGCATGAATGACGAGTAACAAGCATACCATATTGCAAAGCCTAGAATTATAAATAAGAGTATTGGAACACTAAAGAAGCCTAGTAATTGATTTGATTTGATTTGATTGTAAGAAAACATACATAGTACTAATAAATAAAAGGAGTGACTTACGAGGTGCCGTCGGGGAAAATGAAGCTAACCCATTTCAAGAACTCCTCAATCCTATCAAGCTCCTCAATAACAGCCTTAGGAGTACTAATATTCCTATCAAAGTCTCGACTAGCAATAACAGGATAAAACTTCCTATAAGGCACATAAAAGGGAGCAATAGGAGGGTCACGGCCCTCCTTAATCTCCTGATTAACAATCTCAATTTCGTCATCATCAACCCATTTAGGGTCCCAACCAGGCTTGGTCATCTGATAGGGAGCATCACCCCAATACTCCATTAAGTCCTCCTCACGCCAGTTCTCCGGGTCGGGTGGGAAATCGAAAGGGTCCTTCTTGGAAAGGTCCTCTGTGCGTCGCCGGTCATAGTACTCTTGGTTGGTGAGGTAGTCGTTGGACTTGAGGACCTTGTTGTAGCGGGCGAGGTTGGCTTCAGGGGTGTTTTCGGCGCTGTCGTCGAAGATGCCTCGGGGGATTGTGGCGGTGGTGCCATCGCGCCGGACGTATGGGATGGGGTCGGTGTCGGGGTCGTAGGGTGGCTCCTCGAAGATGGAGGCGGTCGAGGATTCGGAGGAGGACGAGGATGTGTCGGAGTCGGACTCGTATTCTTCTTCTGGGTTCTTTGGATTGGCTTCTTTTGCTTCTTCTGGTTGTTGTTGTTGTGACATTGTTTTGTTTCCCGCTGAGAGCTTGTGGCTGATGGCCAAGAAGAAGAAGAAGAAGAAGATAAGGTGAGGGGAGGGGACTACTCCTAGTAGATCACCTGATTCGCCTGCTTATCCCCGCGAATTCCCTTCTCTAGTTCGTAAAATACTAATTCGCGACCTAAACATCTCTAGCTCGTGATAGGGAACTTCACTGGAGAATTAAGGAGGTGGGAAGAGGAAGACTGGAAGAGTGAAAAACATGGAATTAAAATGATTAATTGGCTACCTCTTACCTTTTATTATGCTTCTTAAATTTGGAGGAAGAAGGCCTTACCGTCCAAGATATCTCCAAACTTCATGGTACTAGTATTTTGAAACAAAACAGGAGACAAGCGAGAATGCAGGCAGACAGACAGTAGATTTTGATTTTTGATGATCATGGGCCTGATAAGTATTAGTAATTGGGCCATAAAATGGTGTCATGTATCTGTTTATTTATTGTTGTCGTCTATTATTACAAAAACTGTTAATTGGTTGAAATTCTAACAAAATATAAACTTACCAAGCAAATAATCGGTTCATAATCGGGTTTGTGTTGAGTATATTGTCAGTGTTCAACTAATACAGTCCTAAAAGAGTACGAGTAAAGGTATGGTCTATACCGTACCTATCGAAAACACTACAAACCCCCTATGCCTAGCGCCTATACTCTATCACCTCAACTATTCAAGGTATCATGGCCTAATACATAAAAGTATTAAGAGGAAAATCTGAACTATGTCTTCTCCCTCCAATTTTTTATCTTCTCAACTTTAGAATTTCACAAATTTTAATAGACCTCAATCAAAATTTGAAATGATTTTAACTAAAAAACGTGAACAAATAGAAAATGTATCGTCTTGGCCACTAATGGGTCGAAGTCCCGACCCTTTGAACCAACGCAGTTACTTATGGGTTGTTCTCCGAGGTGATATGTTGGCCCCACAAACCAACACGTGTTCATCACCGTGCACTTTGTCCTCACTCGTACACGCACGAGGCACTTCCTAGTAGGTCACCTATTCCTAGTTTTTATGTATAAATTCCAAAAGAAAGGTGCACCTTGTTGATGTGAGTAACGTTTTCAACCCCTTGTAATCTCTCTGAAATTTTGGGGCGTTACATAAAAACTCTATAACATGATTTTTCTTTTTTCTTTGTGAAAGAACAACATAAAATTTAACACCTTTATGATGATTTTCTTTTATTGAAATTTATGAAGGTCATATATTTTTCCAAACAATAAAAAGTTATAAAGGTCTTATAGTAGAAATTCAAAAGAGTGTAAAAGACAATTTGATTAGAAAAAAGCATGTGGTATGTTGTTCCTTATGAGTATTACAACATAATATAATAGTGTAGACATGATATCTCATTGAATTACTATGTTGTGTCACTCTTATTATTTCCTTTTTCTTTTGAAAATTTTAAAATCATAATTATAAGTGAAAAGTTGAAATAATAAAAGTTATGTTGATATATATTTTTTCAAATTATTATAAGATATCTGTGTAACGGATCGGATATTGAATTAATCAATGATTCGAGGTCTTTGAAACTGGATTACAAATTTGTTAATTTCTATTTGAATTAAAAAAATAATAATCAAAGCGCTAGCCAATTAAATTTTCTAAGTTGCAAGTTTTGTAGCATAAAAATATCCTGGATGATTTCTTTGCGTCATCTTTGCTTAATTTCTCATGGAAATTGGAAAATCTATAGAATCCTTCATTTTGAAAAGAAAAAAGAGAGATCGAAAAGTAATAATGTCGTCTCTTTCACGACACGTGTCCCCTCCCATTTTCACCCCTTCTCCTCCTTGTTATCTCATCCCGTTGCTGACGTGTCAAACTCGGCCGCGACTCGGTGGTCTCCGCCGCATTGTGCGCCTCCGTTCTGCAGCTCCACCCAAAGTCCGCTGCTACTCGGCCATGGCAATTAACGAGGGCCCCACAGCTTCTTCTTCCTCCTCCACTTTGAAGGTAATGTGTCTGTTTGTTCTACTTTATCAATTACTAATTATCAGACCAATGTTAATTTATTTACATTAATTTTCATCATGTATAGTATAAAACTGAATTTATTTAAATAATACTGTATGTATTTGCATCATGTTCTGTATTTGCATCAGCATTTCACCTAATTGAGCTGAAATTATGGGCAGTGTATTCTTGATAGTGTAGTTACAGTTATAACCTATAACCAACCTTGCAATAGTTTTCTATCGAAAGCCATTGCGATTGGATCGTTACCATGGTTATCGGTGTTTATGTCGTTCCAATCCTGTATTTTCATCATTAGGTAACAATGCACTATAATTTTCAAGTGATTGAGGATTTTTGGGAATGATAACCATTGTAATTGTTGATTTGTTTTCTCTATAGACGTAGCGTTTATGTGGTCTAGCTGATGTCCTAATAATGTACATGCTACTTGTAATGTAATTTAGACCTTTAATGAAAGAATGGATTAGGCATAGGTAAGGGGGAAACAAAATCAGACTTTCATGAGTGGTTTCTATCAGATAGTTAGCAAGTTATTAACCTTCTGGCCCTGATGCATGTGGTACTCGGAAATAATATATGCAGGAGACTATGCCTTGTTCTCGAGCCTTTTGGGTCACTAAATCAGTAATTGCTTGGGATCTGGATGCTGGAGATGGTTCAATTTGTCTTTATGGCAGTCAAAATGCTACTTTGTCTGTGGATGATGGTGAAATTCAAGGTTTTAACTCAACTAGTCCTCTCCATCTAATGATGGTCTTTTGTTTTTACCGAATGAATTTAAATTGTTCTGCAATGCAGGTTATGATGTGAAAATTGAGCTTATAAGAAGAAATGATAAACTCCCTGATCATGTAAGACACTTACTTATCATATAGTATGTGTGTGTACATCTCTCTCGTCTGATGCTTCATAGTCAATTTAAATTTAATAGGTTTTATTGCAAGACAATTCACCTTGGGATTGTTTTGTTCGAGAGACCAGTTTAATGATTTTGTGTGATTTAGGTGATTGACAAATTTCCTCACATTCAAGATTATAAACCTTTCGATGTTCCTCCGGCTGCAGATACAAAAAGTCTACTCAAATACCAGTTAGCTGTTGCTCATTTAAACTGTGAGTACACATATTCTCTACAACTTTTAAACCCGTATGTTGCATATATCTGGAACCAGGTCAATCGAATTGCACATTTAGAAGAAACTAAGAAACATAATGAAGCCTCTTGTAATTTCATTCATATTGCATAGTACACCTACATTTCAGGAGATATCTCCTTCTTTCAAGGGAAGGCTTGTCAAAATTTCTGCCAGAAGACATGTATTTTGTTTGGGATTCTTGGTTGACTCATGTTCTCTTTGCAGCTGGCGGAAAATGCAGTAGTATATCTGGTCTGCAATTACCTGGCGTCCTAGATGAATTGTTCTCTTACAGCGGTCCGCTTGGCTCAGTTTTTTCAGAGGAAGTTGTTTCACTGTACCTGTGGGCACCCACTGCACAGGTGAACACGTGAGCCAGAATTGTTATCCTATCCCAGCTTCCTGTGTTGAATGAACTCACACCAAGTGCTCTGGATGAAAACAGGAAGTACGTGCCCTCACTTATGCTGAACCAGAAGGTGGGGATCCTTTGGAAATTGTCCAGCTCATGGAATCAGATGGAGTCTGGAGTGCTCAAGGACCACTGACTTGGGAGGGCTGTTACTATGTCTATGAAGTCTCCGTGTACAATCCTAGCACCTTCCAGATTGAAACTTGCATAGCAAATGATCCATATGCTAGAGGGTAAGCTCGTTATGTCAGTCTATTCCTAAGTCCTGACTATTGAAATAACTTCTTGTGCTTATGATTATCATTGACATGTTCAATTATGATGCCTGCATAGGCTCTCAGCTAATGCCAGGCGAACTTTGTTCGTGAATTTAGACTCGGAGGCCTTGAAGCCTGAATCATGGGATAACTTGGTGGATGATAAGCCAAATCTATCATTTTCTGACATCAGTATCTATGAGTTGCATGTGAGAGACTTTAGGTAAATAACGAAAAAAGCCTGTTTTTAAGAGTTTCCAGGATTCTGGTTTTTCAGTGACTATGCATATAAAATCTGCTTGTAATCCGGTTGGCAGTTGATGGTTAAACAAAATATAATAATTACATCAATTAAAGTTAAGCTATGAATGATTGGAATAGTCTATCAAATAATGGATATCTTTTAAATCTCCTTAGATCAAATCTCTTTACAGATGTATATTTTCTTTGGCAGTGTCAGAGACAATACTGTGCATCCTGATTTTCGTGGCGGTTATCTTGCCTTTACTTCCTCGGTAATCTTTGTGACCAAATTCTTCTGAGCATATTATATTTTGTTCATATATTTAAGTCAATATTGTGCAGTTCATTTCTGAAGAGTTGTGAAGACATCTATAAATGTTTAATTATACAGTACTAGAGCCATGACTTCAACAAATGAAAAGTACTTGAAACCAATATATTTAGATCTGATCAAAGTATTTAGATATATCAGTACTTCTCCAAGTACAGTATGTAATAGAATTCCTGGTGCTTCAAGGACACGGCAGGAATGTGTCACCTTAAGAAGTTATCAAGTGCCGGTATCACACATGTACACCTGCTGCCAACCTTTCAGTTTGCTGGTGTGGATGATGAGAAGACTAAATGGAGAAATGTAGGTACGTGTTTATCATCTTTGGCTACTTCTGGGATTGAGCAGCACGAATATTATGCTTACTCAATAATTGAACGGCTTTGCATCAATGTTTTACCTTTTTCTTCTTTTATAAGGCGAGTTGCACTCTTTCTCGTTTTTGGGTCTCCTCACTGTTGATTAGATCCTTAAACAGATTTTCAGATGCTCGAGTCATTTCCACCCGACTCTGACGAACAACAAGCTCATGTCACTGCTATCAAGGACGTCGATGGTTATAACTGGGGGTGAGAAACTATGTCCTACATCTAGTTCAGTTTAAATCTTACATCTGCTGACTGATTAATTGTTCAACAATCAACATCAATTTGATGGACACTTCTTTCCCATTATGTTTGACAAGATATAATCCTGTCCTGTGGGGTGTTCCAAAAGGAAGCTATGCAAGTGACCCAAATGGCTGCTCCCGCATAATTGAGTTTCGCAAGATGGTGCAGGTAGATAATGGACATTGACATATTCTTACTTTAATGTTCATTATGGTTCTTTGGAACTAACTTATTTTCTTGCAGGCACTAAATCGCATTGGTCTTCGTGTTGTCCTGGATGTTGTTTACAATCATTTGCATGCAAGTGGTCCCCGTGATGACGATTCTGTCTTAGACAAGGTTATGTGGCAGTTCTTTTTATCTACCAGAAACTAGAATTGTTCAAGCTTCTTTCAAAATAACTCATTCGTGAGATGTTGCGTAGACATGGTTCGAGTTTTTTGTATTAATGGTGAAGACATTGTGCTAAATCTTAATAACTCGTTACGTGTAAATAAGAATAATGTTGTGCGACAGTTTTGCCATGTAAAGTTAGCTTTCTTTGCAAGGCCGGAGATTCATTTTTACATAATATGTAAATTGCAGATTGTTCCAGGTTACTACCTCAGAAGGAACCTTGATGGCTTTATTGAGAATAGTACATGTGTAAACAATACAGCCAGTGAACATTCCATGGTTGAACGATTGATTATTGATGATCTCTTACACTGGGCAGTCAATTACAAGGTCTTAATATTCTCCATTGAACTTTAGCCATTTTTCTCATTTATCCCTCGAGATAAATTGCTACCAGAGGTGACTGGCCTGTTTCTAGAGCTTCTTGTTGGTCCAATGTTTCTTGACCAGTCTTACATAAATCAGCAGAATCTAAGATGTCTCTACTCGTGGTAGACAGTGATCCTGATAATAAATTTTCAAATTCTCTTCTATACTTATTTGTAGTACATTTGGTGGCACAGGTTGATGGTTTTCGATTTGACCTCATGGGCCACATGATGAAACATACAATGGTACGTCTACCATTATTCACAAAATTTATGTTGCTTATCAGGATTTTGGTGTATGTAAAATAGAACTCCTGACACAAACAAGGAGGACAACTTTCTGTTAGTCCTCTTTTTGAAGTGTCATCTGGCTGTAATTTTAATTAAAAACTAACACCAGTGATTTTGGCATTGGTCTATAACTCGCAATTTAAATGCAGGTAAAAGCAAGAAGCGCCCTACAGAATTTGTCGAAACAAAATGATGGAGTAGATGGCTCTAGTATCTATATGTAAGTCCATCATTTTCAAAGGCTAGCCTATTCTACTAGAAATCATACTTCGACTACTGAATCTTTGAGCTCATGTATTAGCTAAGTATATCAAAGTCTTGTGTGCAAGGATAAATCTTGCTTATGCATTAATATAGTGGAGGGAGTAGTAAGTTCATATGACTTGTGAAAGTTGAGAAATGGCATATTAAGAATCCCTCAGGGAAACTGTTCGCAACACCCCAACAGTGACTATTCTTCCAGACCCTACTGATTTTATTACTGTCCTCTTCCGCTCACCATATTAAGCTCCATGTTTGAGTGGACTTATAAGGGTGGCCGAGTGGTAAGGGTGTTGGAGTAGCACATGAGAGGTCGGGGGGTTCAAACCCCGACGGAGTCATAAGGTTGGTATTGGTGTATTTGGAGTTATAAGGTCGTAAAGGAGTAGTGTAGTAGTAGGAGTATGAGTAGGATAGGTAGATTTGCCGTTTTGAAAAAAAAAAAAGCTCCGTGTTTGGGTTTCACTTTGCATAGTTGTCAGTATCATAGGTGATCAATGATGAGAATGGTGAAATCCAATTTGAATGGAGGTTGTATTTGTTGTTTAACTTATCCCTGTCTTGTTCTGAGTGATCTATTCCAGAATCTTCCTGTATTTATAATTCTACTGGACAACAGAGATCACATTCTTTGTCACGTTGTGGAAATATTTTCTGTCCCTTTTCTGTGTTTGTATCCTCGTTGGTCCTTATTCATGTTGTTACTCCTGTTTCACTTGCGTTTTCTTCTACATGTCAAGAACTTATACCATCTTTCATCATCAGATATGGTGAAGGGTGGGACTTTGGTGAGGTTGCCAACAATGGGCGTGGTGTAAATGCGTCACAGTTCAACCTTTATGGAACTGGAATAGGAAGGTATTTAACTCTCATCATTCTTTGAAATAAATGCCAGTATAGACATGAAGTATTGAAAGATCAAAGAATGCAAGTGGAACAATCTTTCAAGTTTTTACTATTAACCAGTAACCATGAACAGTGTTTCGGCCAACTAACCAACTTCTCATAACTATCTCAGCTTCAACGATCGAATTCGAGATGCAATGCTTGGTGGATCTCCATTTGGCCATCCTCTGCAACAAGGTTTTGTGACTGGTTTGTATTTGGAGGTAATACTCAACCCTCCCCCCGCGGGCAATTTAAGTATCACAAGTCCATAACCATGCATTAAAGTAATGTCTATTAGTAGATATTTTGCAATTCCACTAGATAATTAAACTACTGAAGTCATTTTCTTTTTGAATAATTTATATTTTAATGCTTGTGCAGTCAAATGGCCATGACCATGGCTCCAAATCTAACATGGAGCATATGCTTGCAATATCGAAGGATCACATTCAGGTACTTTTATCAGAATTATGTGATCCTGTTACTACGTACTGTATAATGATCCATGTTCTCTTGAGTTTGTCTTTCTCTTCTTTCTTTCAATTTTTATTCCTTTTGTTTTATCGTCCCACTTTAATTCATGAACTAAAAGCAAATATTTTAAACAATTAATAACACTTCACTGGCAGATTTCTGCACCAAACGTCTAAACTCTTAAAGCAAGATATATTATGATCCTACGAAACCTAATGGAATTACACTGTTTGTACTTCAAAAATCTTAGTTGCAAAAAACAGCATCTGGTAATTTGCTTACTTGATCATTTTCTTTCGTATACTTTTTGCTGCATTTCATTTTATGCATGGCAGGTGGGAATGGCTGGTAACCTGAAGGATTTCATGCTAATGAACCATGAGGGCCAACAGGTAGCACCGAGCCTTTATAACATACCTGCTTTGCCTGTGATGCTTGTCATTAATTGCATGTTATTTAAACAAAGAAAGATGTTTGGGCCGAATGTTTTCAGTCAGTCCATGAGCTCTTAGATAAACCACATTTTTGCCTGATTGCCACTACTGCACCTTTTTGCATATTTAGCAAAAATGTAATTTGAAATCTTTTCTTTTAAACAGGTTAAAGGATCTGAAGTTTTGGCTCATGGTGGAACCCCTGTTGCATATACCTCATGCCCAAATGAAACTGTAAGGAGTGGTATTTCCATGTCATTTGCATTATGGCTGGTTCAATTGTCTAGTTCGAACTAGTTCTATATCATTCCACACTCTTTTTTCTTTTTGAGTTCATATATATATTACTTGGTTATTATTGGTTCCTGTTACCCATTTTACCCTTTGGCCTTCTGTAATCACGCTCCCTTAGGTGAATTATGTTTCTGCTCATGACAACGAGACCTTGTTTGACATAGTCAGTTTAAAGGTATTTATCCTCTTGTACTGGATTTGGCATTTCAATGTCCTAATCCTAACACTTAGATAAAAACTGAAGGAAAACTGAATTCTTGATTGCAGACTCCTTTTGATCTCTCCGTGGATGCAAGATGTAGAATGAACCAGTTGGCAAGCAGTATAATTGCACTTTCGCAGGTTTGCATAGTAACATAATCTTAATGTTACCTGTTAAGAGGACCCTGTAAATACCTCATGCTAGCCATAAAAATATAAAATGCAGCAATCTTTACTACTTTTTGTCCTAACTATTTTTACTACACATAGGGAGTCCCTTTCTTCCACGCTGGTGATGAGATTCTGCGCTCAAAATCATTAGATCGTGATTCATACAATTCTGGTGATTGGTTCAATAGGTATCTGACTAATCATTGAGTATCTTTAGTTGATTGTATATCTTGAAAAAAGGAACAGTTGCAGCATTGGCACCACACATATAACTAACCCTATTTAAGTTCTCACCAAAGTGCTTGATCTCTGAATCGCACATTTGAAAATTGAGAAGTAAACTAAAGAAAAAGAACCCATCAAACAATGAAATTAAGCCATCACTCTGGCACAGATGAAATTGATTTTTAAAATTATTCTATGTCCGAAATTGTTTATAAAGGCTTTTTTCAGGTTAGACTTCAGCTACAGCTCCAATAATTGGGGTGTTGGTCTTCCTCCAAAAGAGAAAAATGAGCGAAGTTGGCCGTTGTAAGAACCATTACCAACTCTCTATTTAACTTTCATCTCAGTCCACAGAGCAGTTTACATTCTATTAAGGCACATCATGTGTATTAACTCTGTAATCGTGGTAAAGTAGTTCTTTTTCTTTCTTTTTACAGGATTAAACCAAGATTGGCCAATCCATCCTTTAAGCCTCAGAGCAGTCACATCCTTGCAGCACTCGAAAGCTTTTTAAACTTTTTAAGAATAAGATACTCTTCTCCACTTTTTCGATTGGGCACGGGGAATGAGGTTCTGGTAAGAATGGATGAATATGCCTCCACTGTTTGTGCTTTTCAATGTATAAATATTAGTAATGTTCCCATTACATGTTACTCTATCATTTTCAAGCATGCATTCCAAGCTATATATGACCTTATGTTAAGGTCCTGAAAATGAAGTCCGGATTGAATATCACGTGTTGATCCAGGATCGAGTAAGATTTCACAACACTGGTCCATCATCGATCCCTGGCGTCATCATGATGAGCATTGAAGATGGCCACGAAGGAGCACCTGGGCTCGCTCAGCTGGATCCCATGTTAGTAAAGCTCTTTCTCTGTATTTGATTGACAAAGGTGCTGAGTATGATAATATGTTATTCGTTCTCGCAGCTACTCGTACATTGTTGTCATTATCAATGTTTGCCCTACCGAGATCTCATTCACCACTCCAACTCTAGGGGGCAAAAGTCTAAAACTGCACCCAATACAGGTTTTGACTTTTCTATACCTGGACTATCTGCAAATCTTGTTTTTTTTCCACTCTCCTGGGCAAAAATTCAACAAAAAGAATGTTCTAAATACAACTTTCTAGAGAACCATTTTTTTTCTTTCTTAAAACACTTTTAATACCGATTGCATGTTATGTTTCTCCAGTTTCATATTTCTACAAGTTTACGCACAATACATGAGATTTTCAGCAAGGTGCAAACATACATTGTACTTTGATTTGTTGTTCGTGACCTCATGCATTCGTATCATACTTGTTTCCCAGGTGGATTCGACTGATCCTATCGTGAAGAACTCCACGTATGACTCGGATACTGGTTGTTTCGGGATACCATCAAGGACTACATCCGTTTTTGTTGAACCTAGAAGTTAGAGGCCTAGATCCATCATATGAAGTGAATTTTCTTCATCTGTATAGCAGAGTGAATAATCAATTTGTAGATTCACTTATATTTCATGTTGAATAAATAAGGTGTAAAGAAAAGAATATTGTATGTAATCCACCTTGAAAAGGGGTAATCTGCCTTAGTAATAAAAATTCAGGGGGTAAATTGCCAAAAACTCGAGATGAGTAGGAAACCTCCAAACCAAGAAAGTAACTTAACTTGCCAAGATCTTTGATGGCAAATTGAGAGTGTTAATGCCTGGATAAACGAGCAATAAGAGAAGCAGCATTTCTTGTCAAGATAATATCGTCCACATAGAAAAGAAGGTAAAACCAAGATGGAGAAGAAATGCACGTAACCGATGAAACAACGGTGCTTGTTTTAGACCGTATAAAGCCTTGCGAAGTTTACACACCCAGGGGGTTGTTCCATATAAACCGTTTCATTGAGGAGCAACCCATTTCGGTGACATGTGACACATGTCTATGTTTTCGTTTGGCCCGGCCATTTTGAGCAGAGGTGTCGTGTATCCGTGTATGGATAAGAAGCTTATGAAAAATCCCATGACCACCCAGTGACCCAGACCAGACGTTTAAGGTGGATTACATACAATATCCAAACTATTCTGTTGCGAAACTGAATGTACTAAGACTTGGCCTCTGCATGTACTTGGTCAACACAAGGAGAACGACCATGTGGATTCTTGATTTTTTTTTTTTTTTTTTTTTGTAATGATTCTTGATTTTGATATACCTAACATAAGGAATCATTTTTTGGGGAAACAACACATCACAGAGCAACCAATATAAACTAGGATGCAACGCGTTCGCATTTGTAGAAATGCTATCATTTAATTTTCAAATTTTCAAATATCATAAATATTGGCTACAAAAATTAGACTCAAATTTATTGATTTACCATCTTAAATAACAGGTATATACCAACAAGTTTTGTAACTAAACTTATGTGTTAAGTATCCCAATCATATATTTTGTGAAAACCAATTGGAGGATAGCCATCAGATTCAAAAATACCTTCACTCAATGCTTCATAAATGCATGTCCTATCAACTTGACAGTAGTAGTAACGGTCGTTATAAACCTCAAAAGCTTTGTTTTTATCACCCCAATATAAGTGACACCACCATAAGGTAGAAACTATGTTATTGCAGAACTTCCACTGGAAATCAACCCCTGGCTCAATCTCCCGGTATCCAAAATCTTTATCGCCTGATGCGCAACGGAATCTCAACTTCTCATTTCCAGGGAGTCCATTCCATATCTGAATATGGTACGTTTTTGAAGGAAAAATGCAGGATTCTATGGTTTGGATAACAGTTGCTGCCAGAGTTATGAGTATTACAATCATGACACACTTTATTTCAATATGATTCATGCTAATAGATAGCTTTTGGAACTGTATATATTTGTTTGTAACTTTGTATTGAACGTGAAGTTTGATCTATTGATCTATCAGAATGTGCGCGCAAGTGACAATAATTTGCAAGGTTGTTATATACTAAGGAGCACTATATTGGAGCACTATATTGATGGTTTACAATGTAAATTTATGTATCATGCATTGGGCATGATATCGGATCAGCTATGATACGAAACAAATTAGTTATGCAAGGTGCATGTAAGATATAGAATTTGCCTATTTATTGCCTATTTGTAGAATACATTTGGCCTATTAGTGGTGAATATTCAAAATTATCTGAAAACACTAACATTAGAATGGAATTTTCAGGTGTTAAGGGATCAGTGTACCACCATCTAATAAAGAAAATTAAGTACATAAAATAGGAAAAAATCTGCAAAATTTAGTGGGACGGGCGAAAATGAAAAGTAAAGAGTATCAATGAGACTGAGAGAGCACTAATTAGCCTACCCAACAAAATATTTATGGATCTGCCCTTGCCATGCATTCGTATCATACTTTTGTTTCCCAGGTGGATTCGACTAATCCTATCGTGAAGAAATCCACGTACTCGGTTACTGGTTGTTTCGGGATACCATCAAGGACTACGTCTGTTTTCGTTGAATCTAGAAGTAGAGGCTAGAGGCCTAGAGCCACATCCATTATATCATATGAAGTGAATTTCCTTCATCTGTGTAGCAAAGTAAATAATGAGAACTTTTGTATGGATCCTTAGATTTTATCTTTTCATTCTTTTGGTATAACTTTCAACCAACATAATTTGTAGATTCACTTCTATTTCATGTAGAATAAACAAGGAGAGCATTTAGATTCTTGATTTTGAAATATACTTAACATAAGGAATGATTTTTGGGGAAACATCACATCTCCGAGCAACCAATATAAAAACTAGGAGGTAACACATCTCAGAGCAACATAAATAACAAGAATATACGAGCAAGTTCTGTAACTAGAGTTAATTAGTATCCCAACTGGATAGTTTGATGAAATCATTTGGAGGCCAGCCATCAGATCCATAAATACCATCACTCCTTGCTTCATAAACACATGTATTATGAGGGAAACAATAGTTGTAGTTTAGCCAATCTTCTTTAAAAACATCAAAAGCTTTGTTTTTATGACCCCAATATAAGTGACACCACCATAAGGTAGATACTAAGTTATTGCAAAACTTCCACTGGAAATCAACCCCTGACTCAATATCCTGGTACCCAAAATCCTTATCTCCTGATGCGCAACGAATTCTCAACTTCTGATTTTTAAGTAGTTGATTCCGTATATGAATATGATACGTTCTTGAAGGCCAAACACACGATTCTGCAGTTTGGTTAACAATTGCTACAAGAATCATAAGTTTTAGAATAATGACATACTTCATTTCAATATGATACATGCTAATATATAGCTTTTTGGATCTGTGTATATGTAATTGTATTGAAGATGATGTTTGATCTGTCAAAATGTGGAAGTGACAACAATTTACAAGGTTGTTATATATATATAGAACTATAGCTAGAGGAGGAGTACCATATTAATGATTTACAATGTTTATTTGCATAATTATCATGCACTGTGCATGATATCAGCTAACACTATACAGTATGTTAGTGATACGGAACAAAGTTGTGTAAGGTGCACATTGAGTGAGTGCATAGATGATAGAGTCCTAACTCAGACGGGCAAACGCGTGTTACGAATCGGACTGTTCAGGTCAGTAATTTTATTTCATGATTTTGGATCGGATCGGATCGGATTCAAATGTGTTTGGATTTTAGGGTCTGGGTCGAATTCAGATGTTGTTCGGATTATAAATTTCAGATCATTTTAGCTTAGTTCCATTTGAATCGAGTCAATTTGAATTCAGTGTAAATTATAAAAATTTGAATACAAAATTATTTTTCTGTCAACTTGGAACCAATTTTACAAGGGACATCCACTTAAGGGACCGAAAATGTAGTTTTTCCTTTGGCGGTGGAAACGCGCAAAAATGCTAATTATGATCGTAATTCTGGGGTAAGTTATATTGGCCGTTTATAAACTACTAGTATATAACGGAGTAGTTACATACATACATCCTCAATATTTAGTGATGGAATATTCTGTCACTAATATCCTTCGTAATTGGAATTTAGACCAAAACTACGAAATGGTGACCAAATCAAAGATGGAAACGATTATTCATAAAAACCCTTGATTAGTCTTGCAGAGTTGCAGGTTGGTTTTCAGGCTACCTACTAGTAATCAAATGTTCAAAAATAGTAATCATGTTATCATGGTACTCAACCCACTGGTGAAATGCAAATGTAGTTATTAGTTGATAAAAGTAGTTTATTCCTACTATTTAATTATTTCTAATTTAAACTGTTTAACTAAAAAATTTATAATCAATTGTACTTTTAAGAAAAAAAAAACTAAAATAGCAACTATAAATAAATTAATAAGATTTCACTTTGATGATCATGTTATCAATACATGAAATTAGTTTAATAAATTTATTTGGTTCTCATTCTCATTAAGAGAAAGTTCACATACACTAGTTTATGGAAAATATCTCGACTTTCAAAATTCGATGACACGGATCTGCGCGTTAATGTACTAGTAGTAATAATGAAATAATTAAAATATTGAGAAATTGCAAAATTTGTATGTAATTAATGGAGTGTTAGTTGATGGGTGCGGATCTTCTATCTCACTTTTTCATGTCCCATTTCATGTCCCACTCTCCTACATGTGACATGTGGCATTTTAATTTTATTTTGCTTTTGGTTTTTCTTTGTTGTTTCATAATATAATTTCAAATATTGATTTTCCGCGGTACGATTTAGGTTTAATGTGGAGTCAAACATAGACTAAAAAAGTCAACAAAATCAAATTGAAAATTTTAGCAGAGACGGACCAAGTACTACCTACTCCTGGTTGCGCTCTGTTATGTAACAAGTTTTTTTTTTCTTTCTAGTTTTATGCTCTTTAGTTTTTAATGAAATTTAACCGATTAAAAAAACAAAACAAAAAAAATATGTATAATTGATTCAATAGTAGTGCAGTGCGGATCTTCTATCCCACTTATTTGTGTCCCATTTCATGTCCCACTTTTATTTAACTACAATGATACTTTATTTAACTATATATACATATATACATGAATTAAATTATGGTAATAGTATTTACCAACTAAAAAGCATAACTCTTTCTCCAAATAATTAGGAAAACTATTACTTCATTAATTTTACGTTTAAATTTTACTTCATTATTTTCTAACTATGTACTAATTGAGTATTTTCTAAACCATCTCACTCCTAATAAATAATTAGGAAATTGTTTACTCAATTATTTCTCCACGTTCTACTTCACATTTTTTTCCAAAATTTACATTCTCTAATCTCCATCATCAAGTTGGCAAAGAGAATCGATTGCACTAAATATTGAATCAATTATACATATTTTTTTGTTTTGTTTTTTAATTGGTTAAATTTCATTAAAAAATAAAGAGCATAAAAAATGTTCGGTTACTAGAAAGAAAAAAAAAACTTGTTACATAACAGAGCGCAACCAGGAGTAGGTAGTACTTGGTCCGTCTCTGCTAAAATTTTCAATTTGATTTTGTTGACTTTTTTAGTCTATGTTTGACTCCACATTAAATCTAAATCGTACCGCGAAAAATCAATATTTGAAATTATATTATGAAACAACAAAGAAAAATCAAAATCATATATATATATATATATATATATGTATATATATATATATATATATATATATACATATATACATATATATATATATATATATATACATATATATATATATATATGTAGTTAAGTAAGTAATTAATTTAGATAAGTAAAATTAAAATGACACATGTCACATGTAGGAGATTGGACATGAAATGGGACATGAAAAAGTGGGATAGAAGATCCGCACCGACCCAGAAACATAGGTTCTCATTACATTAAATGAGTCACGACTACAAGCATATATATATATATATATATATAGAATTTTGTTATTATTATAATTATTCCAGATGACATACTAGATCAAATATATTTATTTTTCCAGCATAAATATAACACGTACAATCAAGTTTTGAGATTATGGGTTAGTTATTCCAATCATGTATTTTGTGGAAACCATTTGGAGGCCAGCCATCAGATTCATAAATACCTTCATTCCTTGCTTCATAAACGCACGTCCTATCAAGTTCGCACCAGGGCTCGTGGTCGTACAGCCAGTGTTCATAATACACATCAAAAGCTTTGTCTTTATGACCCCAATATAAGTGACACCACCATAAAGTATTAAATAAGTTATTGCAAAACTTCCACTGGAAATCAACCCCGGGATCAATGTCTTGGTACCCAAAATCTTTATCTCCTGATGAGCAACGAAATCTCAACTTACCAGGGAGTCGATTCCGTATCATAACATGATATGTTTGTGAAGGCCAAAAGCACGACTCTGCACTTTGGATAACAATTGCTACAAGAATCATGAGTCTTAGAATCATGACATACTTCATTTCAATGTGAATCATGTTAATAGCTTTTGCAACTATATAACTGTAATAGCTTTTGCTCAAAATGTGCAAGTGACAACAATTTAAAGGATGCTATATATAGAAAAAAAAAGCTAGCGAGTATACCATACGTATTGATGGTTTATAATGTTAAGTTGTAAATTTATTTATTATGCATTGTCATGCATTGTGCGTGAATCTAATCAACTATATATTACTGACACGGAACATAATAATTAGTTGTGTAAGGTGCATATTGAGTGCATCTCGAAATGAAAATTTTCTTAGTCAAAATAAATCTTTCTTAAAAAAAAATGACTAAGACAATTATATTTTTTTATTGAAGCGGCAAAGGAGCCCAAAAGTGACTTAAATTTAAAGTCATTATGTCTTCGAATTTTATTACTTTGCCTCATATCTTATATGTATATTCATGTTGACTTAGCTAGATCAATTTTTTTTTCCAACATAAATAACGCGTACAAGCAAGTTTTATAACTAATAGCATTCCTTATGGTTGAGACTTAAGTAGAGGCTTTTAAACATTAGAAGCCTAAAAAAAGCCCCTCACAAATGAAGTCTCCAATGGTTTGGAGCTTATTTGAGGCTTTATTGTGGGTCTCATATACTACATGTAGAGTAAACATGAGAGATAGTGGTACATATTATTGGAGTTTCCTTGTGAGTCCCATATTTGGAGTTTCTTTTGGGGCTACTAATTAGTAGCCCTTAAGAAGCCCACACATTGGAGGTTTTTTTAGACTTCTTTTGGGATTAAAGCCTCAAATAAACTCTAAAGAAGCCTCCATAAGGAGTGGTCTAAGCTTATGTGCTAGAGGTATCCCAATTATATATTTTGCGGAAACCAATTGGAGGATAGCCATCAGATTCATAAATACCTTCACTCTTTGCTTCATAAATGCATGTCCAATTTACTAGACAGTAGTTGCCAACTTCATTATAAACATCAAAAGCTTTGTTCCTCTTACCCCAATATAAGTGACACCACCATAAGGTAGAAAATACGTTATTGCAAAACTTCCAATGGAAATCACCCCCTGGCTCAATGTCTTGGTACCCAAAATCCTTATCTCCTGATGCGCAACGGAGTCTCAACTTGTCGTTTTCAGGGAGTCGATTCCGTATTTGAATATGATACGTTTTTGAAGGCCAAATGCACGATTCTGTTGTCTGGATAACAGTTGCTACAAGAATCATGAGTCTCAGAAGCATGACATACTTCATTTCAATATGAGTCATGCTAATAACTAAAAAGTTTTGTAACTATATATATAATTGTACTGAAGATGATTTTTTGCTCAAAATGTGCAAGTCACAACAATTTACAAGGATGTTATATATAGAACTAGCTAGTGGAGTCGATGGTTTAAATTATAATCGGCGGACGCCATAAAATTTATCGAGGAAAATAAGATAGATGACATTAAAATTGTAGAAGTAGTTTAAATCTGGTGTAAACCAACCTTTTTTTATATTACATTATTTCACCAAAAAAGATTCATGTAATATAAATAACTTTATGTTACATGTGGGTCAATCTCCAAATAAATCAATGCCTATTAGATAAAGTATTTCATCAATCTACGAACAATATTTATCTCGAAATGGGTCAATCTCCAAATAAATACTAGATAAAGTATTCCATCAAACAAGATTTTATTACATAAAGCATTTCGTTAACCTTTTTAGAACTTCAAATCTTGTTTGATAAAATACTTTATGTAATTTTGCTTTTTGAAATCACAACAAAAAATTAAGAAAAAAAAAATGTGAGGTTGGTTAATTTAAAACACATTTTAAAGAAATTGCAAAACAGTCATAATGAAAGAAATTGTGCAGTGGTGGGCATGGGATCGGGATTAAACTTCGAATACTTGTTATTTTGATCCAAGTATTATGTAATTTATCTCACCAGCGTTATAAATTCTCAAGAACATTAAATTAACTTACAAGAAGAAGGTACAATCTCTTAGGTTTTCATCCTTAGCAAAACTTACAAATTAACTATTCTACACACACCAATAAATTCATTAATTCATAATGTCACTCATGTTAATTGATCATCAACTCATAGTCTTATTCGGCCATGAACTTATACAAGCTACATGCTTAGACCACTGAAAACTACTGTTTCCAACATTTCCATCTAACTTCTGATCAAAGCTCTTGAACATCTTCCAATCCCTCAAAACTGCCTTCAGATCCACCACTTTCGCCCCAATAGTCCTGCAACAGTTCGCGTGGACTGTTACTACTACTCTCACATCTCTGCTATCTGTGCAGAAGCCACTAAAGTAGTTAGTGTCAAGAAACATTGCCTTAACCCCTAGTTTTCTTAGCACACCATGTCGCACAAGGTTTTTTAGCACGTCTTGTTCTTTCATCCCGGTTGAGTTGTTCCTCTCATCATACCATGTCTGAAAGAGTGCGATAGTTCTGTTGTTGGATCTGATTAAGTAGAATCCTGTGTTGATTAAGTTTCCCTCTGAGGATGAGTTGCCATTGAATACATCGGTGCTCATTTGGATATCGAATATTTCATTTTTTTCTAGTTTTGTGAATGGATTCCTTAGCCATAGCACATCCGCGTCCTTGCATACCAGTAAAGAAAGGAAGATTCAGTTAAAAATATTCCTCAAAATGTTTTATAAGAGCATCTGCACTGGTTTTCTTAAGGGAACTTTCATGCTTAAAGTACTACTTTGGTAAAAACTTTAGAATATGTATAAAAAAGGTTCAAAATTTAGTCAAATCATTTTTAAGTCAGGTAATGTAGACGGAACTTGCATCAAAATCAATTATAGGCGGAGACGGCTTTCTTCTGAGTTCTGATTATATAGATTGATAGAGCTGGATTCCTGATTCGGTTAGTGAATCTTCCCATTTTTTCGTGATTGATTTGGTGGGATTGTGGGAAAACGCAGAGAAATTTTGGTAGGGAGTTTGCAAAGGATTTTAGAAGTTAATTTTGGCATACTACTTTTGTTAAAAGTTAAAAACAATCTGATTTTAATGAAAATTGATGGGTATTTGATATTTTAATCTAAAAGCAGCTTAAAATCATAAAAATAGAAGCTATATTGTTTGGTAATTTCAATTAAAACAATTATTTTTAGTTTAAAAAGAATTATGAACTGCTAAAAGGTATAATCATCAATTTATATGTTTTTTAGCTTTTGGCGGTTACTTATTTTTTTCATAAAATAAAACACTAACCACTTTTACTATTTCAAAAGCACAAAAACGTTTTTCAAATTATTTGTAAACACTCACTAATATATTCCTCCATGGTAGAATATATGCATTTATGTTAAAAACTTTTGTAATTGTCAAATTAATAAATAATAATTACGTCATTAATAAAATATTTCTCTAGCACCATCAATTGCTAATGGGGTTTTCCTAGCTCAATGTCCATAGAATTCATTTAACAATCACTTTCAATTTACTACCTTATCTTAATCATTTCAAGCTAACTAATTTGAAACTTTTACAAAACTGGCATAATTAGCTAAATATTTGTTGGAAATTAGGTAAATTTAGTGGAGAAAAGGAGTGGAAGTGGAAGGCCTCATCTTTCCATCACTACTTTATTGTGGAAGAAAAAAAGAGGTGATTAATCATTTTTACCATACATGCATGTTTATCAAATTCTTCGTGGTAGTTGATACATATATCCAACAATTTCTTCTTTAAAGAAAATCATTTTAATGAAGAAACCCCAAACGAACGAAATTTATACGAACAGCACGATAATTATATCTACGTACGTACCGTAAAGATGAAGCTATAGCCTCTCTTGAGCACATTTAGCAAGAAAAGAGTTCTTCTCCACATCATCTCTATGAACTCTCTACTCATGTAAACCTTCTCATCGGAATACTTGTCTCCACCTGAACCTGGCATCTTATAACAGTTCAACCGCCGGAAAATACACCGGTGATATGCCACCTCATCCATCGCTACCACCAACAAGTTCCCCACTAGCTCCCTAGTCTTTTCCCCAATCCAAAATCCCTCTAGAAACAGATCAAACATGGTAGGGTACTCCTTTTCATGCGGTTCGACGTAAGCCTTGTTGATTATGGCGATGAACACTGTCTTGTTTGCCATTGAAGCCTTCTCCAATGCTATTTCCAGCTCATCTTTTTGGATAGACAACTATCAGATAAAATAAAAAGGAAAGTACGTACATATTAATAATTAGCATAACTGGGAAAGATGAAAAAAAATTAATACTAATATAATAAAAAGGGAAGTTGAAGACAATTGAATTGGTACGTACCGTGTAATTGTTTGGGGAAGTTTTAAGGGAAGATAAGAATGTGTTGGTTAAAGGGTTCAAAGAACAGAATATGAAGAAAATGGATGCAAGAAGAATAGATAGAATTGCAAGGTTTGTTGTTGAAGAAGAAGAGTTCTTGGAGTGATCCATTGTTAATTTGTAATGTATAATAATAGTAATGATAATTTTGTGAGTAAGATTTGCTTTGGAAGTACTGTGTTTTAAAAGTGAAATGGATGGAGAGCATGATGTTAGAGAGAGTTGGAAGGTCGGTCATGCAACACATCATTATATCATAATAATTCATATATAATATTAAACATACGAAGTATTATTTTTCTACACTTTTTACGATTAGTAAGGTTTATGATCCATGTGCCTGGGAAATCAATATTGTAAAGAAATTGAATTTTGGTCACTTTAATTTTTAAATACACTTATAGTGAAGTATAATCGACTTATTATCCGAATTAATTAAATAACAAAAAACACTCCAAATTAAAATTAAAGATAATTGGAGCAAAGCTTCATCATACCCCAACCCCTAGCCCCATACACTGGCAAAAACGCGAACAGGTAGATATATATTTCAATGTAATATTTCAATACTCACCATAGGTTTTTTCTAAAAGGGAAAATAGCCCCAACCCCAAAATGACAGATTTTATTCTCTACAAGAAAACCACTGTAATCGATAGAAATTCAACTCTCCCAAAAGCTCGAACTGATGGGGAGGAACGAAATCTAGTCATTTATATTAATTCTCCAACACCCCTCTCCCCCGCACTCGTGGTCGGTTTCAACCTCTTTGGGGAGGCCAATCGAGTGCAAATTTAATATGGGACGGAAGTTTGACTCTGAGGAGATTTGAACCCAAGTGGACGTGAGCCAGATAGCTCTGATACCATGATAGTAATCCTACTCTCCCAAAAACTCAAACTGATGGGGAGGAACGGAACCTAGTCATTTATATTAATTCTCCAACAATAATTAGGACCATAATAGAAACTCCGTTTGAATTAATAAATTGGTTAACCATATACTAATGTAACACCATAAATCACATAATTTAAAGGGATTGATAATGATTCATACTAACAAAAGTGAACATTTTGTTTTTGTTAATCAATCCATAAGAACCACATGTATAGATCAAGCATACTTGCTTTGCAACAATCTTAGGATGGATAACCCATTTGATGAAGAAAGCGCATGCTCTTCACACGTACGGGTGGTGAGATTCTTGAGAAGATTGGCAGATTGAGACTGATGAAAGTGGCTGAACCTGGTTGGGAAAAACATAACAAGAAAATCTCGAGGAAACATGGTTGGAAGAATAGAAACATCATCTGGGATATGCCATATTGAAGCAGTTTGTTGATATATATATGTCAAGACTTGGATTCATATATATATATTGAGAATAACGTGTTTATGCAATGTTGAGAGGAAACTAAGGACACCAAGAGATTGAGGGAAGAGTAGGCCAATTGGTATCACCGACCTAAGTGGGGAAAAAAGGATAGTGTAACTAAAAAGTATCTGAAGGCATGTCACACACTAGAGATCCTGAAGTTAGGATTGTCTTGTTTGATTAGGTTAGGGACTTGAGGTTCGTTTTCCTTGAAAATGGACAGGTGTATAGATTTGCGAAAGGTCAAAATGTATGGGATAAAGAGCTATGATTGTCATGTGTATGCAAAACAATTGGTACCCGAGTGGAATGGTCTAGCCGAGCTTAGTTTGTTTTTCAAAATCTTAGTGCACAAGTTGTTCGAGATGTTATGTACTTATGTTAGGACGACTTGAGAAAGATATACCCTTATCATAAATTCACCGCAGTGATCCGTTGTCTTTTACAAAAGGTATGTAATTTCTTTCACACTTTGGATTCCATGTTCTGTTTCTTCATGCTCTGTTCCAGTTGAAATTGAGTTGAATATGTAAGCACTTGGCTTGGTATCGATTAACACACTTTGTATCAACCACCATTTCACCACATGGATTTTAGTGATATATGTTTCATGCATCAGATACAGATACGCGTTCATGGAAAGAACTGAAAGTTAATTCGTTTCACTAAAACTTCCCACGCTCTTTATTTTTTATATCATAAGCAAGTTTGATGTTATATTTTAGTTTATTGTTGGCTTGTTGCTATTTGTTACGGTAACTCTCTAACCTAATCGGCTACTAACACACTACGTACAAATCTACATGAATAAATAGGAGTATAATATATATATAGACTATAGTATAGTATAGTGTGATACTCATCAAGACTATCGATCATGCAAGCCTTGAGGTGCTATACAATACTCCATAATTATTTATCTAGCTACTTACAATTGTAACGTGCAGCACATACACAAAAAATCATATCCTAGCTACATGCCAAGAACTTGCCCTCCTTAACTAAATTTGACTACTACTTGCATCTCTTATGGAGTAATTAGTATATTCTTAAACATTAATTTGATACAAAGATTTTGACACTTGGATATACATGTACCACAAAATTTGTTAATCTTCCCTGGCTAGCTATTAATGTAACCAGATCACAGTACTACTATTATTTGTATAAACTATCTTATAACTTGATTTGGTTCTGATTGCAGGTAATTACAAATTAATAGTATGGAGTAGTTGATCATTTGGGTTCCGGTGCAAATAAAAAAGTTAGACTTGTAAATTTTCTAAATTCATATTTGAGGGTCTGATATACACAATTAAGCTTCATTTTTTGGGTTAAGTACTAACATGCAGCGTAGTACGTATATGGTGTGATCGATATACTGTATGTGGAACCAATAGTTTGAACTCCACAATTAAGTTAAGTTAGATTGATCTTCTACTGCATAATTATGGACTTAAGTGACTATACATCACCCAATAGACAACAAAATGAATAGCCTCTAATATTAGTGTCTATATTTAGCACAAAGAAAGTAGAGCAATAAAAGAATGAAGAGGCCATTGACTTCTCTAGACCTCTCACGTTCACTAACACATATTTATTTTGTCATGACCAATCCCATACTACTCTTCCTCCAAATCACTAGTACATCCTTCCAACCTCCACCTCTCTCCCATTATTTCTCTCTCTCTCTCTCCCTCTACATCTTTACTTCTATATCCCTCTCCTTGTCTTTATCCACTCATTGTAGCTTCTCTTGCAATAGCAAGAAAAAAAAGTGAAGCACACTAGCATTTTATGGTAAAGGTGGTGGTGGTGAAGGAGGGATATGGAGGCTGTGGAAGAAACGGCGGCGCCACCCGTGGGTCTCAACAATAATAATAATGACCTAACTCCCATTGCGAAGGGCAAGCGCACCAAGAGACACAGGACTCATTCCCCGACTGCCTTCACCACCTGCAGACCTCCTAGTGTCCCCGTCGTCCTGGCCAACAACCAGCATGTCCCCACCTCACCTGCCTCTGCCTCATCCTCCGCAGGAAATAGCACCACCACAGAGGAAGAAGACACCGCACGGTGCTTGATCCTCCTGGCGCAAGGCCATTTCCCTTCTAATAATAGGATCACTCATGATCATCATCATTATCGACAAGCCTCCGATAAAAAGATGATGTTCTCTCAAAATACAGGCAACACCAGCACCACAAAACTTGCAGGTGGCGCCAGCATTTATACATGTAAGACCTGCAGTCGGTCTTTCTCTTCGTTCCAGGCCCTCGGTGGCCATCGAGCTAGCCACAAGAAGCCCAAGTATGAGAAAAGGTCCGCCTTCTTCTCAGACGAGGAAGATTTCCCCTCTCCTTCCTCTGTGTCATCCTTTAAAAACAGAATTCCATCCAATAATTCTCTTTCTCTCCAACTAAACATATCCAACTTCTCTCCCTTACCAAAGTCCGCGGCACCATCTCCAAGAATCCATGAATGCTCGTACTGTGGAGCAGAGTTCAACTCCGGTCAAGCACTTGGGGGCCACATGAGACGTCATCGAGGTGGGCCCAACAGCCCTTCCGTGATTCCAACTTCAGCAGCTGCTTCTCCAAGGAACGTGCTATCATTGGACCTTAACCTACCGGCCCCGGAAGATGAGAATCCGAGGTTCGGGGTTTCAGGACAAAGGCCGCAAAGTAAGAGGCCGGAAGAAAGGCAATCAAATGATCATCAAGGTGCAGCAGGTGAACGCGTTGATGTTTTACCAAGTAGCACTTCGCCTCCATCTATGGTAGTAGACTGCCATGATTAATTAGTGACGTCTAATATACATTTATTCATTTTTTCCTATACATATTGATCTCCATCATTATACAAAATTCATATATTATGACATGAACCCTTACATGCAATTCGCTTCATTCTTTTGTTTTTAAAAGAAAATTAGACATTAGTCTTTTCCTTTTTCCTTTTATTATTCGTAATGTACAGATCTTTTTTTTCCATTCAAGTCATGTATATACAATGTTATCGAAATAGTGTGTCAAGTAACTATAATTGAGATTTGAGTGTAAATTATTTAGAATAAAAAGAATCAGTAGTGGCATATACCATCAACATTCACGATAGCACGTTAGTGTCGGAGTGGTATTCACATGCTTGAAAACTAGTTTTACCGAGTCTCATTATAACACTGTAATAGTAATCTTCAACTAGCAAGTGATCAAAGATTCAATATATATGTAGTGTATTAATTAAATTAAGTATGGCAATTGACAAGAATAATATAACCATGTTAATATGGTTCTCTACTTAAAAAGGACTAGAAATATGTAAATACTAAATACAATGAGGTCTTATTATCAAACAAAAAAAAGAAAGAAAGAAATTAGTGTTGATGTCCAGCAATTGAAACACTTGTTGTAGTCCTTTGATCATCACATGAGAAGTGCAAGAATGGTGCATATTACAGCATAATATGATGACCTGCAACATGAGATAAGTTCAATTTAACAAAATTATCTTTAGACTTTAATTGTTTTCTTTGATATGTTTCTAAGTTGTAATAAACTGAAAAGAATGAATTTAACAATGGGTGAACAAGAAACATTTACCAGCCTACGTACGATGACATCTCTCCTGCTGAAGGTGGGGGCGCATTAGCCGGGACATTTGGGGTGCCTGGGCTTGGAGGAGAGTTAGGTGGGGAAGGTGGGGAAGGTGGCGCTGACTGAATTAATCCTGTAATATTTATCATGTTCAATAACAATTAGCAACAATGCTTAGTAACAATATTACTATTGATTTCAATTCATGATAAACCGGGAAATTAATAAATTGCTAGTATGTGGAAGTTACCGCAATATAAGAGGTTGTCTGGTGGAGACTTCTCTTTGTAAGGGTTAGGATCAGGGTCATGAACTCTTATGTAGAGTTCTTGACCTAAGTACCAATGTTGCAGATTTTGAGACCTTAAATTCCACATTCCATTGTTGTCTAGATACACGTATGCCGCTGCCCATCCACGCGGGTAAACCTGAATTTAACATTTAACCGATCATGTCACATTCAAATTCACTCTGGTGCTAACATGGCTACATTCTTATATATATAGACGAAACCACAAGACATAAGAGCTTGTTTGGTAGTATGTTTACCTGAACAGTCGATCTCACCACGGGATTGTACAGATTATAAGTAGTATTACGTGCCTCTGGTGTCCATTCACCTTGCCCAAACCTGCATAATGCCACTATAAGTTTGTTTTTCTATACACTACACTTTTCCCGTGTCACAAATTTGGACAGGGCATATGCAAAAGTGTCACATAAATAAATAGTATAGGACTATAGAACCATCTAGTATGTGTAGATCCTCATCATATTAAAAGACAAAAGTAACGAGGACTTACCCAACCACGAAAAATCCAAATCCATCCAAATGCCAAGAATCAATGGTATCCAAATCATTCTGGAAAACAAGTTCTAGCCATCCCCTGTGGATCCCAGTCGCAACAAAAGTGCCATTAACCGATTGGTTGAGGCTCGAGTGAATAGGAAAAGTGTCAAGATTGTAAACTCCAGAACCATTGAGAAACTGATCAGCCAGTTTCAGTGGAGTAGATGGAGTGACGTAGGAAACATTGTTCACCGTGAAACGGGGAGCACCACCAATCATCGCAAAAGACCCATGAAGGTGAAATGTTTGCGTCAATGTAACATTTGTCACATTAAATGTGCCCTGTGGATTAGGCCTTGCTGCACCAGTTGTCATGTTCCTCCTAAAAGCAATGTAAGCACATCCTTTAATAAATTGTTAAAACTGATTTTTTTAAAACGTTATGGTAATTAGTAATGAATGATGTGTTCCTCTTGTGGAACTCACATGTTTATGTTAGGGCATAGGGGATATCGTAGTGGCTATGCCTAACATCTAATTAGCATATAATTATGGATTGTATTAGAATTAATTAAATTGATAGGTGGGCTTACGTGATGGATCTAGCTTGGCCCACAGAGAAGTCAATATCGAATGGATCAGGCCCAGGAGGAAGCGGGCCGTTAGCTTGGACTGTAGAATTGGCATAGTGCAATACTCCAATAGCAGCCATGGAAGTTGGATCGGTGAACTTAGGAGTTGCAACAATGTAGTAATCGCTCAAGGGCTGATCCGCTGTGACAAGTACAGAATAAGATTGTCCTGGGTGCACATCGAGAGACTGCAAAGAGATCTGATTGGTGTATGTCCCTTCGGTTTCGACCAATAACATAGCGTGATTTTGGATCCTAAAGTTGAAGCTCCACAAATTGCCCACATTGCTAACTCTTAACCGATAAGTTTTTCCTTCGCAACAACAAACAAATAGAACGGTTATAAACATATGTATAATCCGTTAAAGAACAAGTATGATGATCGGTGTAAGCTTGTACCAACCTGGTGTAACTGTTAAAGATTCGGAATTATTTACAGTATTGTAAGGTCCTTTTCCATTCATAAGCATCCATTTGCTGAAATTGCCAATACCATTGGCAGCACGGACATCCTGTGAAAGATTGTTTAGATATAATTATCTCACAAGACTAGACTAAAGTGTTAGTTTTCGCGGAATTTGGCCAAGTACCTTAAAACTGTCTTGATACCAATCTCCAATAACAAGGTCAAACTCATCTTCAGGCTTGGGAAATGGCACAGCTATGACGTCCCTGTTGTGTATTCTAATTGGCCCGAACCCTCCACCAGCCCGGTGGAAATTCGTTGAGGGGAAGTATGAAAAGCTTCCGATTTGATCCTTCACTTCGAAGACATAAGTCCAGTTCCGACCGGGCAGGATTGGGCAATTGGTGCCAGAAACTCCGTCTTGCCAAGAGTTCAGCCTTTGTTGAATTCCATTCCTGCGTCAGTGGTATTAAAATCGTCATAATTCCATATTATTGTCCATTCTATAAGTTGAGATGTCGTGAATCCAACAGGTTACAAGTTCGATTTCTCCAGGGCGAATCTATACAACATTACTTGTATGATCATTCGATCACATGTGGTAGTGTTTGTAGTAAAGGTTGACTCAATCTTGGTGATTTCCGAGCATTTCTTGTGCTCTTGTTATTAATTATGAATGAAATATTTTTATCAGTTTAAAAAACAAAAGAATTTGATCATATGTATAGAAGTTTAGATACGTACCATGTCATGAGAAGTGGTTCGTCGATATTATTGTGAACGTTTACATGTACTAAATCATTCGTTGTGGCATTGAGAAGGGGCCCCGGAAACTCACCATTAATAGTGATAACCTGAAAAGAGAACAATTAAGGAAATCATGTTATCTCATCAATGTTAATTGAAATCCGTTATAGCAGTGGCGATATTGAAAAGGTTTGGTGTAATTTTTACCGGTTGCTGCACCAAAGCTGGGTTGATATCATTGCTCAAAGTAACATTCCAATCGAGAAAAACCTGGCCGCCGTTGGCCACCGTGCACCAAGCTAGGCAACAGATTAACCACCACATTTTGCAGCTGAGAGCCACCATCTGCCTGTGCTGGTACTGCTTCTTCATCATTTCATAAAGTAAGTTGCTTATAGAATATGTAAAGAAAACAAACAGCCTTCTAAAACTCCAAAACTTTTACGATGGCAACAATGCAGCAATTAAAGTAATAAACTACTTGGTTTCTTGTTATGCCACAAGGTTATTAATTTTCAGCGTAAACATACATGCATTAAGATTTGGGACAATCGACTAAAACAAATACGTGGCAATTAGCAAAATTTTGCGTTGTTGGAAACTGGCCTCTTTTTTAACTAATGAGAAACGAAAAAATGGTAGCTTCATAGAGTTAAGGGTTGTATATGCATACGAGTAACATAGTACTATGTATTAGGTATTCGACAATTCTGCGGTTCTGGATTTTGGCAGCAAAAACTCCACTTAAACTAAACGAAAGATCTATTTGATTCAAGTGAAAAAATATACGATACAGCATATATATATATATATATATATATATATATATATATATATATATATATATATATATATATATATATATATATATTGAATTAAAATTTCAAATGATCAAATTTAACTGAATCGATACACTGGTTTTTAAATTGAATTAAACTTAACCTAACACATAGTTAAGTATTTTTTTACATTGATCCAAGAAAGTTCTTGTTTACTTTACCTCAGTGTTTTAACTTTTACTTTTCTTACACAGTATCTAGTACTTTAGGATCTTAAAACAAGATCGTATACAAGAAATTGGTCAGCGTTAATCAATAAATTCTTTACGTTCTTATGAAATTGTACATGCATGGTAAACACTATTGAAATATTCTCAAAATAAATAGCACAAGACCAATAATTAACTCCGGTAGACGTACCTTACCACGGAGCGGAAGAACAAGAAGAGGAACGGCTTAATTTGTTTCTTAACCCTGATTATAGAATAATTTTGATTATATATAATAATAAGCGTTGTAATGAGTCCTGGTACACAATTACTCTCAAAGTGTTGAGAAGTGTCTAAAAGTCCAACTTAGGACAACCTCCCTTTAGAGCTTGAGAGAGTATTACACAGTTTGTAGGACTAGATTTGTGTATCTACTTCTTAGGATTTTATTTTTTATATTATATAATAACATTTTGATGATTTTTCAGTTTATTTGAACTTATCCATTTGATTGATGATTGTCACATTGAGCTAGCGGTCTCTAAAATTTCAAATCATCGTTACATTAAGTACAAAATTCATTAGACTGAAATTAAACAATATTTAAATACACCTAAATTAATCAGGAATTTAATATTTAATCACAGTCCTATCATGGGAGGAGGAGCAGGTGCACTAGCTGGAGCAAGAACATCATAAGCAACGATCCCTGCCAGACAAATAAAATCAAAAACATGTTTGTTAAAATCAGGTTTAGGGGACTAAGTATATGTTATCACTTATCATTAATTTCAGTTAAGTTAAATCAGTTCACTTTAATTCGTCAGTTTCAAATTTATTTAGTTGTGTTTTATATAACAAATAACTTCAATTTTATTCGGAAAAAAGTTATAGTTACATGAACTACTAAGAAGTATAGAGAAGGGTACATACCACATAACAGGAGGTTTTCCGGTGGCGGCCGTTCCTTGGCAGGGTTCGGATCGTCGTTGTGAACCCTGATGTAGAGTTCTTGGCCCATGTACCAATTCACCAAATTCTGTGATCTCAAGTTCCACATTCCAGGGTTGTCAAGGAACGAGTATACCGCTGTCCATCTCCCGGGGTACACTTGCACTGTTGAACGAACCACTGGATCGAATAGGTTATAGCTACTTCGCAACTCAGGGCTCCATTCTCCTTCACCAAATCTGCAAGAGAAACCGTGCACTGTTAAAACTTCACAATACATAGCAGCAGTACCTGATGATATGTATAAGCATTTTCATTCGCAAACTAATCTCACCCCACGACATAGAATCCGAATCCATCCAGATGCCAAGAGTCCATTTCATCCTCGATATCATTCTGAAACACGATTTCTAACCATCCTTTGTGCACTCCTGTTACTACAGAAACTCCATATGATGCAGCATCTTGCACTGAGTTGACTGGGAATGCATCAACTTGGTACACACCAGAGCCATTTAGGAAGTAATCGGCTAGCTTCAGTGGAGTGCTTGGTGTTAGATACGACACATTGTTCACAGCATATCTCAGTGAACCATTGATCATGCCTCTTGATCCGTGGAGGATGAACGTCTGTGTTAATGTTACATTTGTGACGTTGAAAGTTCCTTGTGGATTAGGCCTAGCTGCACCAGCAGTCATATTCCATCTGTTCTTCCAAATCAACATGTTCAGTGAGTTTCTCCAACCGATTCCAAATGTTGGTAGACATATAGACATTTTAATATATAACAGCAGGGTATTATTAACTGACCTGATAGATTTTGCTTGATCAATTGAAAAATCTATGTCAAAAGGATTAGGTCCACTTGGAACAGGTCCACTGATCGTTGAGGCCGAATTTTCATAGTGAAGTATCCCTTTGGCTACTAGGGAATCAGAAGAGGGGTCACTACTGTTGTATAATTTAGGACTAGCCACCATGTAGTAATCAGCTTCTGCTTGATCAGCAGTAACGAGAACCGAGTATGACTGGCCAACGTGTATGTCAAGAGAATCCAACGTGATCTGGCTCGTGTAGGAACCTTCAGTTTCTACTATCACCATCTTGTGGTTCTGAAACGCAAAGTTGAAACTATACAAACTTCCCACGTTCGAAATTCTAAACCGATAGGTCTTCCCTGTGTGTAAACGCAATAGTCAAACAAACATATTTACACATTTCAACTGATTAGAAATTTAGAATGGACTTTATAAGAGTTGATATCCTTCTTTTTTACCTTTCGATACAGTGAAAGACTCGTATGATACGGAGTTTGGATCTCCATAAGGTCCTTTCCCGTTCATCAACAACACCTTGGGCAGGAACGACCAAGCACCTGGAACTGTTGCCGTAACATTCTGTTGATCATTGAAATAAACATGTTTAGTAACAGAAGCTGCAAATACATAGATAATCTATGTAATAATTTTATAAGTACCTTGTAAGAATCCTCCATCCAGTCACCTACAAGAAGATCGAATTCTGCTTCTGGTTTCGGAAAAGGTACAAGGATAACATTGCGATTGTTGACTCTAATAGGTCCAAATCCTCCACCTGCTTTTTGAAGGTTAATTGAGGGAAAGTAACTAAAAGTTCCAATCTGATCTTTAGTCTGAAACCCATAAGTCCAGTTCGTTCCAGGTTTGATAGGGCAGTTCGTTCCAGAGACTCCATCTTGCCATGAGTTCAGCCGCTGTTGTATCCCATTCCTTCAAGAAATTGATGGAAACATGGAACATTAGGCCTTACTGCTTCACATGTATCTTAAGTAATGAGTTTCAGAACTTTCAGTTCAATGAATCGTATAATATAGGTACCATGTAAAGAGCAAGTCTTCATCTAGGTTGTTGAAGACGTTTACACGAATGAAGTCATTTGTGGTGGCATTGATCAGTGGTCCAGGGAACAATCCATTGATTTTAATGACCTGCCATGACTCGTGTAAGTAGTGAACAGTGAAATTTTAACTTCGATTGAGGAGAGATATATATGATCGATATGTGTCATATACTTACAGACTGAATGTTGGAGGCGGGATATACAGCCGTAGGCTCAGCAGTGACAACCCATTCGTGATAGATGTCGATAGAATCCACTCCAGAAAGAAGAGCAACACACAATACCGCGAAAACTGCAATGCTTGGCCTCCTGAACAAGGGGACAAAAGAAGCCATTTTGCATGAAATGCAGTAAAATATTGCTTACTACAATTAGTACTGTTTGTCTTCAAATGAGAAGTTTAAAATCGTGCACATTATATACAGAATAAAGCAGGCCGTCCCAGGAATGTTCTGAGAATTCAGACAAATGGACACAATATCTAACAAGAAACTATTAATTAGGTGTCTAATTAATTAATGTTATGTAGGCACTATAAATGTTAGTAGTACATACATACATATATATGCCGGCAAAAGGCATATATGTATTTGCTAGAAACAATGTTAATGAATCAATCGACAAATGTCTAAGTGACTTGGTTCAAGTTGAAACAACTGAGTATCCAAGGAAGTTTTGATCTATTCAACACGATGGTAAACAGTAGATATTTGCTAGAAACAATGTTAATGAATCAATGGCCAAATGTCTAAGTGACTTGGTTCAAGTTGAAACAACTGAGTATCCAAGGAAGTTTTGATCTATTCAACACGATGATAAACAGTAGAAATGATAACACAAGACACAGCTCATTTACTTTGTATGTATGGAGCATAGCATATAGAAGTACCTATCACTATCAGAAGTATATACTCTGATGAATCAGTCTTTACCAGACGAATATGTGTCAAGTGCAATTCTTTTTTTAGTTTTAGTTCATCAGCAACAGTGCCTGGACTTTGGTTGATCCTACACTCTGCCCATACACAAATACGTAACCTGACAGACGAAATGGCAAAAGAAACAAAAGTTGTAGGCTACAATTTCTGTAGTTAAGAAAAGAAAATGAAAGTTAACAGGGCAAAGGGTGTGATTTTACATGGATATATTCCAGTACAGTCTACGCGCTCCGTATGCAGTTCATTATTACAACGGAGCGAATCATAGTACCATTTACAAGTCCTGCCATTCAGATACATAACCCAGAGAGTTTAGATCGCTGCAAATCTAAACTAAACCTTTCTGGGAATTGTATGAATGAGAGTTAGACCATGAATGCATGCAGGAGCATGTTTATATATGCAGCTGACAGCAACAGATGCGGATCAAAAGATTATTTACAAGCTAATAACACAAGTATCTTTTCATAAATATATATCACAAGAATCATCTCTAGCAGCTTCCCTTTGGGTGTACAAAAAAAACTTCAGATACAAAAAAAGCATTTCCAGTTGCATGATGTATCCAACCCAACAATCTGTAGTATAAAGCCTAATGCATGTATAAAGATTAAAAGAATACACTGGAGAAAATGCGGTTTGATTTACACATAACAGATGAAACTGCAGGATACCGCCAATATGTTCCTCAGAACCAAATACAGCTTGGACTTCGAAAACCAAAAAGGAATTGCACGAAGCTGCGGCATTTACAAGTTTTTTGAGGGTACTTTGAATTCCCCTTTTCAGCTATGAACAGCAGTTGTTTTTCTCCTCCTGTACTTGTTTCTGTTTTAGAATAAGATTCTTCACCGGTGTAGATCCTTTCTCCATTAGACTAGGTACCTCCAGAATCTGTAATGCGACATTTGCAAAGCAGAAGTAAGCGCTACGGCGATACCGAAACAAAAACATTAGGAATATCCTGAATTATTCGAATCTTCCATTTTCATAGTTACAATAAGAAGCCATGCCGGAAAAAGATATCTCGACTTGTAAATTAAGAAAGAGATGCCAATTAATCAGAAAAGAGTCGACACCCCCACAAGGCCATAGCATAAAAGCAGAAACATGCTGCAGATGGCCTATACCTTCATGGTGAGCTCTCTAAAACATTGGTTTACGTTCGCCTGTGTCTTAGCACTACACTCCATGAATAAACACTTCTGCTCTCGGGCAAGAGTCTGCCCCTCCTCCGTGGTGACTTCCCTATCACTCTCCTGAAAATAAAACATATGCTAAGGTTAGATACTGTGTCTCTTTCTGTCATGCCTGCAGCGAGTGAAAAGCTAAAGATGGAAATGAAGCTTACTCTATCAACTTTGTTGCCTACAAGTATCTTTATACAGTCAGGATTCGTGCAGTAACGCTCAAGCTCCTTGGCCCACATATGTGACAGATTAGTAAACGTCTCTCGTCTTGTCACATCATACACTGAAGACATTTACAGAAAAACCAAATCAGTTCCCGTGAGGCTTGAAGAAATAAGACTATAAGGCTAAAAAGTCCACCAGAAGATCATAGTATAATGCAAGCTCCTTAAAAACATACTGATAAATTGAAGTTAATTGATAATTTCATTGACACCCTCCCATTTAAGAATAGTTCAATGGTACATAATCAGATTAAGAACATGATAATAGAAAACAATCAGTAATTACTAAGACTGTTTCCATGAAGTAGATCATCTCTAAACATTAGCTATTAAAACATCTTGAAGTAGCATTGACATACCGAGAATAATCCCATGCGCTCCTCTGTAATATGAAGTTGTTAAAGGTCCAAATCTTTCTTGTCCAGCTGCAAAGAAATATAGGATTGTTAAACTAATTAACATGATTTCTTCCTAAGTTCAAGAAATAAAAAGAAACAGATTGGAAAAAGGTTCCCTAGCTAGCTCTACACTTGATTAATAAGCCCCTTGAACATTTTTCATTTCTCAAAGTCATCTCATTAGCATATAAAAAAGTACAGGTTCAATAGTTAACTAAAATGAGGCAAATGAGGTTTAAATCGTCATCTCATCAATCATCACTCTCTTACAAGTTCCTCTAGCCGCAAATGAGGCAAATTATCAATTAGCCACTAATATGGATTCAAGTCCACAATGACTCTCTCAGGTTCAATTAGTATTGATATGTAGAACAGCCAAACGTTGACATAGAGATCTCAATCAATCATGTACTACTATTGAATATTGAAAGTTGAATCTAATCCACCAAAAAGCAGCTGTGGAACATTTGAATCTCCCTCTCAGTTCCACCAAAATGAATACTCTAGAAAACTATATATAGTGCTAGGAAATTCTGTTCCACAGAAACGAAAATCCCAGGCGTTCATGAAACCCGAGAATACAAAAAGTATCAACAAGCTAACGCAATACAAGTAATACAAGCAAGAACTTTCTCCTCCTCCAGACTGAAACTTCAGAACTCCATAAACACCTTTAACTTTTTTCTTCATTGAAAACCTTCCCTTTCATTCATAAACATCATGCAACGTTACGACCGAGGCGAAAATTCTTAAGTTGTACTCGACTTTCATGAAACATATATATAAGAAAACAAAAGTCTACCAGTTGAAGACCTGAATAAACCAACCAAAGATATATACAGTTCATCATCAAAAGCACTAGGTTTGTAGACTTACCAGTATCCCAGATAGTCAATTTGAGCCTTTTCCCAGCAGTGGTAAGCAGCTTTATCTTGAAGTCTACTCCTGAGAGAAACCAACGAGCATCATATCGTCAGTTGATAAGTAGAACCAATCAAGTGAAGTGAAGAAACCAAAGTCATAAAAGTAGTACGGTAGTAATTAAGTACCAATAGTTGGTGAGATTTGTTGATGAAACTGATGACAATTGGAGAGAAAGCTAAGCAAAAGACTACTCTTTCCGACAGCAGAATCACCAATCATAAGAACCTTAAAAGAGTAATCATAGTTAATAGCACTACTACACAAACCCCTTTTCCCAGAGCCAACATCCATATTCATCATCAAATCAACAACATAACGTTCCGTTCCAAACAAGAAAGAAACAGAGAAAGAAAGAAATGTTTCTGTTTGTGATGTTAATCAAATAGACAATCAAATTCAAAACCAAACAGGCAGGTTGGTAAGGAGTTGGCAGAGTTTAAGGTAGTCGTAGTAATAGTAGTAAAATAAAATAAGATTATTAAGAGGCAATATTACAAATGTCTCGTTATCATTGAGACGGTTGTTACAGGTGAATGTACACGCGCCGGCAGAATAGGGATGCTTGTGGGACCCGGTTGATGTTGAGTCAGCAACCATCTTTCCCGGCAATATATCTTTGGAATTTTCAATCACATTTTCGAATTTTAAGGGACAGTCCCCCTTTCCTTTGAATGGTTTTTTGACTTTTTACTTAATAATTTCTTAATCTTTAGTGCGTAACCATTTTTGTTTGGAGCTTAAATAAAATAAATATTATTAGAGGCGTTTGAATTTACATTTCGCGTTTGGGAAACAGCTGGTGGTAATCACTATCAAACCAAAATGATACTTTCCACCAATGGGATTATAATAAAATATTATTGATTACTTACTCCATTTCATTGGTTACTTATTAAGTAGCAAAAAATATCAAATTTAAGGAATATTATTAAAAAATTAGTTTGTATGAGTATTTAATTGTAAACGGGTGATAAAGTATGAGAGAGATTGATAAAGTGGTTATAAAGAAGGAGAAATAAATAATAAAAAATTGGTAAGTAGGTTGAAAAACTTTTCATATTTGAGTTAGTAATTTTGTAAAAGAACGTCCAAAATAGAAAGTTAGGAAGTTATTAATGAAATGGATGAAGTATATTCTATTAGAGTAACTTTGATTACCTTATATTCGAAATTATGCATTTTTGGAATAACACTGATGTGATATTCGAAATTTTGTGCAAATTACTGAACATGGATTAAGACAATAAGACATAATACAAATTACAAACCAATATATGACTTTATTTAGCCAATTACATCCTACTAAACACCTCCTCGGTTTATAATTCTCGATCAACTTATATTATTGTCTTTACTTTTCTCATTATTAATATTTGAATCAAAGGCGCCCTTGAATCAATTATGGGCATCTATTAAATTGTTACTAATATTTGTTTAGAACAAAAATCCGATCACCATGTCATCTGTAATCGGAGAATCTAGTATGCAAGATTTACCCTCAAATGTGTGCTTTAGGCGGGCAGGACATATTTATGAGAAAAATAAAATAAAATAAAAAATAGAGAGATTAGCTTTTCTTAACTAGGCTTAGAATTTGGGCTTTAGTTGATAGTACTTGCGCTTGGAATATGCATAAATGAGGGTATGACATGACATGGACCAAATATGTTAGATGGTGGATGTTAACCATTTTCAAACATCCAAAAGAAGGTTTAGTAGACATTTTATCGGATTTAGACTATGGTCTATGAAGTGATATACAAGTTTGATTTTGAAGTTAAAGGAATAGTGATCACTCATTGCACAGAAGATATCAGATCTTATCGTCGACTACCGGAAGTTCGACATAAAATACACACGGCGGAGGCAATGTTTCTGCTGACAATAACATACTACATTCAAAGATGGGCCATGACATTAAGGGTCTTCACCTTTGAAAAAAGCTGCCTTTACTTCTACTCTATCGGCTTTCAAAAATGGACATGTAGTAGTTTGTTGTTTCATAAAAAAAAATATTATAATAATAATAATAATAATAATAATAATAATACTAGTAATGTGATGTAATTATCCGAACTTTCTCCTGGATCACCTAGGGCTTAACCTTGAATTGTGTGTATTGCATTGTACGGGTCAATTATATAAATAAATAAAATATTTATATATACATTAAAATAGTATAATTTAAAACACAAAAAAACAAAAAAAAAAGAGGGAGGGAGAAAAGGTGGTGGGGGGGGGGGGGGGCAAAAGCTTGCTTACCGCCTAGCCACCTAGGGAAAATGTTCATTATTTTAGATTTCAACTTTGGCCCAATATCCAGGCGAGCACCTTGTCAGTCCGCAGGTTTTGTAGACAGGCTCATAGCCCATGGAGCAAGCTTTGCGCTTTATTTATTATTCCAACGAATTCTTCAATTGGGTCAAACTTAAAAAGTATCAAGGTTGCAGGCTGTGATACAAATCCAACTCCATCAATAAGGTATTTGAGCCAAATTCGAATCTAACTTCATACTCGTTTCACTAATGAGCCGAGCATAGTATGGCTCGTAATTCTCGATAAAACTCCTTTAGGCTCGGTCCATATTAATACTTTAGCCCAATAAGATAGTAGCCCAATGACCCAACAATACACATTTCTTAGTCCATCGTAGTAGTAAAATCGGAAGCCATCTCATTCTCCTCTCGGCAACAAAAAATTTTGGTAGTCCAGAATGGTACCTCGCCAATTTAGGTACTCCAGAATAACACCATATCCAATTTAGGTACTCCGGTCAATTTTCTGATCAGTCAAACCGGAAAACTCAATGTTGACTATAAAAAATAAATGAAAATTAAATTTAAGGACACGTGGCGTGTTTCTATTGGATTTGGCTTATCTTATTTTTAAAAAAACATATAATTACCTTTTAAAATTGTAAAAATATATTAAAAAATATACTGTATAATTTATTAAAAAATTATATAAAATTACAAAACAATATATAAAATTACAAAAATAAAAATATATAAAGTCTCAAATTGAGTTATATAAAGTCTCAAAAATAAAAATATATAAAGTCTCAAAAATAAAAATTATATAAAGTCATAAATATTAAAAAAATAAAAATATATAAAATTACAAAAATATTCTAATAAAAAATAAAAATTATTTTGATAAAAAAATGTGAAAAAACAATATTAATTTCGAAAAAAAAATTAGAATTTATTTTTTCAAAATATCAGAGTGTTGAAAATCTCAAATTCTATTAAAATTTTACCAACTACAAAAATATAAAATATACAAGAAAAAAGGAATAAATATCACAAGCAGCTAAACATACATACAACTATGGCAAAGAGAGGTCGATGTTTATTCCTTTTTCTTGTACTCCTATATATTATATTTTTTCCAACACTCTAATAATTTAAGGTAAATTAAAAAATTTAGTTTGTTATAAAAAATGTATTCCTGTAATTTTTCTAAATTTATAAAAAGAAATTCCAAGTTTTGTTTTTTTCGAAATTAGTATTTTTCCCATTTTTTCAATTTTCATTAAAATATTTTTATTTTTTATTATTTATTTTTAAATATTTATTAATTAATTTTATATTTTTTAAATATATTTTATAATTTTAAAACATAACTATAAGTTTTTTTAAAAGCAAAATAAGCCAGAAGCAATAGAAACATGGCATGTGTCCTTAATTTAATTTACACTTATTTTTTATTGTCAAAATTGAGTTTTCCGGTTTGACCTATCAGAAAATTAACCGGAGTACCGAAATTGGACGATGCCATTGTTGAGTATCTAAATTGGCGAGGTACCATTCTGGAGTACCCAAAAAAATTTGTCTTCTCTCCCACCACAAGGAAAGTAGGAAACACAACTCACAGCAGTCCTGAAATGTTAATGAGTGAATCCATCTCCTCGCTCACCGAGTCTCCATTGTCTTATTGTCCTATCATTCTCTTACTTTCATTTTCGTCGGAGTTGAAACATCCAACTTCTCATATGCAATTTCAACACTTTTACAACTAGATCACCTCATGACTCTTACTTCTACACTAGTAACTTGGGAGTTGAGAGTATTAAAACTTTGTGTTTCATATATTTAAAGCTAATTTAATTGACAATAGGCAATATTTAAGCTAACTTAATTGACAATATAGCAAAAAGTATAGATTTCATGCACTGGTTAGAGATCATAACATAACAAAAAGTATGCTAAACTTAAACCCAGAAATATAGAATTAGCAGCATAGTGTGATTTAGCAGTAGAAAATGGAAACCGGATCTCGAGGGATAGAGATTAGAATAGACCCAAGAGTGAAATATCACCGGCCAACCACGTGTTTACCTCCCACGGAAGGAAAGAAGATGATAACAACAACAACCAACAATATTCATAAACAAACCAAGCAACACATCAAAATGGGGGGATAACGTATGTAAATAAAATACCATCTATGTCCCACAAATAAATAGTAGTATCACGTTTGATTTTCTAATTTTTCCATCAGAAATTCAGATTAATTTTAAATTATATTAAAAACAAAAAATTTAATGAAAATATACAAAAATGAAAAATATACAAAGTACTTCATCCACTTATTTAATAACTTACTAGTCGGTACAAACTTTACATTTGACCGCACATTACTCGTAAATTATACGATGAAAGTGTTTTTTTTTTAAAGTTATATAATTAAATTTCATATGTTAATAGTATTTTTAATATCTTATAAAAAATTTATCAATATAATTTAGGTGTAATATACGACTTAAATGTGATTGTCGTTGACCAAATAACAAGTTTATAATGAAATAGAATAAGTATTATATATGTACTTTATTAAATTTCATAACATAATTCTAGTTAAAAAAATTAAATTAATAATAATTTATAATTAAAGTCGATTTCAAAAGATGAAATGGTACATTATTAGTATTATTAGTGGTATATATATATATATATATATATATATATATATATATATATATATATATATATATATATATATATATATATATATATATTAAAAATACTGTTAGTATAATCGAGTGGGAACACCTTTGGGATTGTATACTCAATATTTGACTAAACTGGAGCCGTAAGTGACTTATGATAGACTCCACTTTATGCTTCATTAATCAAAATAAAATAAAATATTTCGGGAAGTGACATTTTGTCTCCGACAGTCAACTTTGACTTATTCTTCTTTCTTCTGATTATCCCGTGTGTGACAATCAAACCCAACTTGCCTTTGCCTTTATCACTTCTTTACCCACAGTTTTTAGAACCTGGGAGAGTATTTTTCTACACTAGATTAGATTGTATACAGAGTACATAACGACTACGTACATATCATCCATCTATATGCATCATTATCATCTTCATCAACAAGTCATGTGAGTGACACACGAAACTATTTTTTATTATTGTTTATAAACATTACTTGTCCGTAAAGTAGTCACCTTATTCCAACATCTAAAAATGTATACAAAACTCAATTTGTGAAGCTTCTTTTTAGGACTTAGGCTTCCTTGTTCAAGTTAAGATCCATGCATGGATTATCTTGCAATCGAAGTTATTTGGTACTAGTTCATCACTGGAGTTGCCCCAACTACTCCAATGTACGTGTCTGTCAATGAACTATGCTAAAAGCTATGGGAATCGGGATATGGACTTTACATTTGTTTTTTTGACATTTTAAATCTTATTCGGCAATCAGTTGATCCTCTACAAATTACACCCATATTAAGTTTGTACCCGAGAACAAAAAGAAAGAAAGAAACTGCATTGTATTTAGTGATTGGTTGTGATGTTCCGACGATCAATTGCCCGAAAGTTCGATTCTTAACCCTTTGGATCGTTGCGGTTCTTTCTGGGCCACTATTATGTGTGACATGCTGGATGCACAAACCAACACGCTTAACTCTGCAGTTATTTTATTTGTATTTTTAAAAATAAATGTACAATTTGTTAGTATAAGTATACTTCTCAATTTGCATTAAACTCCTTTAAATTATGAGTGTTCCTGTAATGGTGTTAAATTAATTAAATCTAAATAATAAAATAAAATGTAAGAAAGTGAAGGTGAAGCCGGCAAGAGTACGTACTAGGAGCAGTTGTTTTATTTAAACAAAAGGAAAGAGATAGGCAGAGAGAGAAAGGTGGTTTCTTAACGGACGGGCAATGCCATTGCTTTACTTGCACTCCATCATGTGTCTATCATTAATTACAAACAACAACTAAATAATTAATTAACTAGATAATTAATTAAATCACCACGAATAGATAACAATCCATTTGCTCGGGTACTGTTTATACGGCACAAAGCCACAAACAATACATTTACTGTATGCATGTGTCACTTTCATAATATAATTTATCCACTCGTAAAGTTTTATTCAATTCTAATTTGCTCGGTAGCATGGTCGTCGACTGGTAATCTCACTTTCTTACCTACTTGTGTAATATAATTGTATGTATTTTGTATTAGATATATCTTCGTCAAATTAATTGTATTATGTTTTAGTTTTACATTCAAATAGCTATACTTTCTTTTTTAGAAACTATAAATCTTATTAAAACAAAAAACGTCAATCTTATTACTTTCTCCGTCTTGCCCCAAGTTTTTCATTTTCTTTGTTAACTTTTTCAAGACTTTGTTTGACCTCAAATTAATTATACAGTGTACCAAAAAATAAATTTTAAACTTACATGATGAAATTGGAAATCTTATATTTTCATAATATAAGTTCCAAAATTATTTTTTTAGTATGAATTTTGATTGATTCGAAGACAAACGTAGGCTAAACAAAATCTACAAAACATATGGAAAGCTTGAGACAGGACGAAGGAATTGAACTATTTGTTAAGTATTTTTGCGGCTTGTCCGCAACAAGCTTGGTAAAAAAGGATGAAAACAATAAGAATTTAGTAAAACGTATACCTCGTCGATTCAGTAAAATGTATACATCACCTAACCCGCAATAACTAATTATGTTGAAACAAAGCTCCATGAAGGCACCAACATGTTGCAAACTAGTCATCTATTCCGCTTTATACCATTTATAACCTCACTCTACCACCTACCTATGGTCATATCTTTCTAAGACCATATCTAATCGTCATACCTAATTTTTTTGCGACACCATTCTATTCACATCAAATTTTACCACATACACTATCCATCTCCAACTATAAGACTCTATCATGCATATATCATACCCAAATTTACGCTTTATTTTTATCATTTCTTTTTAAACCACACTAGTATTGTTTTCCACATTAAAAACAAAAGGAAATTAAGAGAGAGAGAGAGAGAATTTTAATAAAAATCACCGGACCAGTAGACTCCTTGTCGTCTTGACACGTTGAAGTTGGTCTAAATAACGCTAATTGATATGGAATCATTGTGTCTTAATTGTTTTACTTTGGCTCTTTGTAAGTTTAACATTTAACTTTATTGATTTTTTTAGGATTTGATTGACCTTAAATTATATTAAAAAGTTCATAGAAAAGTTTATAGTATAAAAGTTTAAATTTTATGCTTTTTATAATCTTACTTATTTATTATTTTTGCAATATAATTTAATTTGATATTAATTTAAAGTCAAAAATATACATTTAAAAAGTTTAATGAAGTATTAAGCTTAGAATTAAACGAATGAAATGTGGGATGGGAAGCGAAGTTTATGTACAATTTGTACATACATACAGTTTATGGTTTTTATTGGGTTGGACATTTGGTTTAGTAACTTGACCCTCACGCCAAACAAGCACAACAAACTTCCCGTCCTAATTAGAGAATGCATGTCCAAAAAAGAGTAATTTGGGCAGATGGATATTAAATATGATCTCTGCAATTATTATCGAAAGAAAAAGGGAAAATATGAACAGCTTCCTAAACCCTTGACGAGACAAGCATAGTATCATGGTTGGAGTTATGACTCACAACTTCCACACTGTTCTGTTCTGTTCTATAGGGCGCCCTATTTATATGTTGGGTTGGCCAAAGTCAGATCGATACAGATTCACTTTGCACCAGTACTTTTTATGGAGGACGTTAATCAGAATAATTCATATTTGACCCTCAAGCTGTAAAGTTTTTCCCATTTTGCACGTTTTCCTTTTCTTCTTTTCTTATTTCCATCCATGTCCTCCTTCTTCATTAATATTACAATTTATACCCGTTTTCTCATTTATCCTATCCATCCGGTACTACCTTCCAAATTCCACTTCAGCTACATAATGGTATTTCCACTTGCTAAAAGGGTGTTAGGAAATCAGATATAGCAATTCCAATTGATAAAGTATTTGAAAATGTTAGTGAAGGAAAATATTTAGGTTATATAGTTCAATAGGACAGTATTATAATGAACAAAATTGGAGTGTTATTTGGGTGGATCCAAAATGGACATTGGTAGATCTGGGGTTTATTTATCACACCTTACCTTAACTGATGTGGGATGCGAGGCCTTACATTCTACCTCCTTACATTGTTTGATGTCCTCGTCAAGCCTTTGGTATGGACCAGTGTAGTTACTCGTAGTCTGATATCCCGGGTGATGTGATAGCCCCACACACCAACATGTATTTTTTTCCGCGCACGTTGACCTGATCACATGCGTAGGATTCTCAAATAATATGAGTAGCGTCCTCAATTCCTTTTTAAGCTCTCTAAATTATAGGTCGTTACAATAAGTTGTCATTTCTTCTCGACCGATATAATATTATGATATTTCTTTTACGGCTATACTATTAGACCAATGTATTTTGTTCCTTCACATATTGAGTTATTGATCTTTTGAAAATTGAACAATAAAACTTATATATTTAGTAAAATATGTACCAAACTTTTATAATACAAGTTTTAATTTCGACCAATACGAATATGTTACAATAAGTTTTAATTTATGAAGGAACGCGCGGGAAATTTAAAAATGAAAAGTATGTAACAAAAACAAAGTTTAGTAGTCTATTACTCATTGATACCGACGAAATGACAGCAACTTAAAAGTTGCACACAGTATATTCATTAATGTCCTCAGTTTTATTAACTCAATTCTCAACAACCGTACATGTGCACACAAAAACTCAACAATAACGCTACTATTCAAGTCACGATTTTTATAGCTAATTCATCGCCTCGAAGAAGAATCAAACCTAACGTATTTCTTGTGATAAAATTTCTAATTGACCCCATGCAATTGAGTCCATACATGGTAGCTAAGAATAAGTATGAAAACATAAACCATTCCTTATCCATAAATCTTTGTAGGTGGTTGTTGACTTGTTGGTGAATAACCTATAGTTGAGGATGGATATGTAAAATGGAAGTAAGAAAGAGAAAAGGAAAAATGGAAAAGAAAGGGCAAGAAAAAATAAGAAAGGGCAAGAAAACAATGAGAAACAGCTAAGGCTAACTACAAGAGTACGTCTCTGATTATCGATTTCCGTGTCAAGCAAGTATCACCACACTCTTTCTTCTCTTCCTTCCCACTTTGATAACCCACCCCCATGGCCAAAATCTATCCAAAAACAATAATCATAATATTCCTCTATAGATAAATAAGTAATAAAAAATAAATAAATATAAACCTTTACTTGCCTTGTAATCTTCTTGTTCTTACCCATTCACTCTTTTTTTCCCATTTCAGGCCTTTTTGCTACACTTATATGTGTTGAGCTTCCTGTAAAGGGGAGAGCAATCAGCCTCCCAGTAAAAATTCCGTTTTTTTTTCCTTCCCGACAAGTTTTCAGTGTTTTCGATTGCAAATCTGGTTGGTATGTCTCAGGAGATGGTGACCGTTGCGGCGGCGGCGGCGGCTGGTGTGGGTGGTGACGCTCCGCCGACCTCTCTGGCACCTGGCTTCAGGTTTCATCCGACTGACGAGGAGTTGGTCAGGTATTACTTGAGGAGGAAGGCTTGTGGGAAACCGTTCAGGTTTCAAGCTGTCACTGAAATTGATGTTTATAAATCTGAGCCTTGGGAGCTTGCTGGTAAATTCAAAAACCCTTCCCCCTTTGATTGTTAATTTTCTTGCTGTGTAAACCCTTTTCATTTCTTGGTTAGCTTTTGCTTTTTTTGAGGTCAAATTTTAGTCTTTTGCTCGAATTGTTTGTGTATTGGTTTGTGAGTTTCAATTGTATCTTTAATTGTGCATTCCTTGGTTGTGTGAGCCCTTATCATTTCTTGTTTAATTTTTTGATGTCAACTTTTTGTCTTTGTGGGCTTCATTTGGCTATGTATGTGTGTGTAATTTGGGAATTATTGACTTTTTTATTTGTTTGAGTGTCCCAGAATGTGTATTCTTCACTCTTGCATACATAGATTAGTCTGTGCCTGAAGGCATGTATATTGACTGTATCATTTGTGATAATGGATTGTGTTTTTTTGTTTGTTTGTTTGTGTGAAGTGTATTCATCTCTCAAGACTAGAGATCTGGAATGGTACTTCTTCAGCCCTGTAGATAGGAAGTATGGCAATGGTTCTCGGCTGAATCGTGCTACTGGGAAAGGGTATTGGAAGGCTACTGGGAAGGATCGACCTGTGCGTCATAAGAATGTAACTATAGGAATGAAGAAAACTCTTGTGTTCCACAGTGGGCGAGCTCCTGATGGCAAGAGGACTAACTGGGTTATGCACGAGTATAGACTCTGCGATTCGGAGTTGGAAAACGCTGGAGTTTCGCAGGTCTGGATGTTGTTTTATCTTTACGTTGAGTGGGTGTTTGCATTGACTGACGTAGAATTGCGCCTTCTAACTAATTTGCATGAGAAGTTGGGATCTTCTTGTTTGAAAAACATTTTTTACTCCTGTAAAATTAAATGATTTTAGACACTATTTTTGCAAATTTATTTGTTTTTCGACTTATTTAGCACGTGCTTCGCATACGTCATTACTTAAAAATGCTCCTGGATTCTTATAACGTAATGTTACATATCATGAATCTTTGTGTGAAGTCGCTAATCTTTAAACAAATTTCTATTTGTTGTTAAGTCGCTAAACTTTAAACAATTTTCTATTTGTTGTTTCGTGGGGGACAGGATGCCTTTGTGCTGTGTAGGATCTTCCAAAAGAGTGGTCTCGGTCCACCCAATGGTGATCGATATGCCCCATTTCTTGACGAGGAGTGGGATGACAATGCACCTCTAATGATTCCTGGAGGAGACGCTGAAGATGATGCTGGCAATGGCGATGAAGAACGAGTCGAGTGCACCGATCTCGACCAGGTTTGCTGTCTGACCTTTCTACTTTTTACACGTGGTTTACCCCTTTAATGTTGCTTTCTTTGCATGTAAGCACTTTGTTTTAGATTTTAAGTGTTCGTCAGAAACTTCATTGTATCTTAGTTATGATTCATCACTTGTGAACCAAGTCATAACCATACAATTGTTTGCTGATGGAGAATGTATTTAGATAACTAAATGTGTGATTTCTTTGCTTTCTTTATTTTCTAAAAGAAAATTTGTCATTGCTCGTTTTTCTCTCTCCTCGTCATTTAGAAAAATAAACTGATCTGAAGTTTTGGTTTGGAAAATGAAAAAAAAAGGTTGATTTCAATTATGTAGCTGCTATGTATTCCCTTTTGGCCCAATTATGCTGCAACCAACTTTGATAAAATCATGGGCGCCACTGCGTCAGGATTTTTTTCCTTTCTCTATACAATCTCTTCCATTGAAAAAATAAAATCTGAGGTACATCTTGTTCCACGTGGTGTAGACCAACTGCCTTTCCCATTTGTACACAGAAATGGGAAAGATTATCATTTTGAAACGTTGGCTTTCTGATGCAGCACTACTGTGTGTGACACGCACCCAACACAATTAAAACATTTCATTATTTCCGTTGTAACTGTGGCTTTGCTCTATTTGAAGATATCGTATGCACAAACTCGGTAATTCAAAATAACTCTTGGCAACCCCCCCCCCCCAAGGGCACATTTATATTTATTCAGTAAGAATTGATCGAGCTGAGCTCTCTTGTGGACACAACTTTTTATCGTTATATGTTCGCTTTCTCTCAGCATAGAGTTTCTTAAATGGCCTATGATGCACATATAGAAGTTTGGCCACCAATGTTTGTAGGGACAGATCTTTAACTGAATAGATTCCTATTTTCATGGAGTTGGACCTGACTAATGAACAACTGTAGAACTGAAAATATCTCAACTGCTAAAAATGAGTACTTGTTTCGAATAAATTGATGATTTCTTGAAATTATTCAGTATGGTGTGATGCATAGTCTCAGCCATTAATGCTTTGCCAATGTTGTCATCCTAATTCTTTCTGGCATAAGAGTATGGTCTATGTACGAAGTTGTGACTGTAGTTTTTAATTGTATAAACATTTGAAAGTAACTTCTGTGAGATTTGCATTTTTCTGACTAACGAAGGCATTGCCGTGGACAGGATGCTCCGACTCTCAGCATGGTTCCTCTCCAGATTGAGGGACCAGTTGTGTCACCAAGTCTCCCCTTCTTGAAGAGGGAGGCATCAGAGGATCATGACCTCCTCTCTTTAGGCCAGACCAGTAGTAAAAGAGCCAAGCATGATGATCCAAACAGCAGCAATGCTAACGGATCGGAAGACTCAACTACGACTAGCCAAAATCCTCCTACTACTATGATGATGACGAAAGATAATTCTCCTCCACCTCTGGAGTTCAGTTTATTACAACCCAACGAAAGCCAACGGTCCTCCAAAGCGCCTACTCTTGATTCTTCCAACCTCGAGAAGTCTGTGCCTCCAGGATACCTGAAATTCATTCATAACCTAGAGCATGAGATCATGAATGTGTCCATGGAGAAAGAGTCCCTGAAGATTGAATTGATGAGAGCTCAGGCAATGATCAACGTTCTCCAATCTCGCATCGACATCTTGTCCAGAGATCCCAATATGTAGGAAGGTAAGGTAAGGTATTGCATCGAGTCATGTTTCTAGTTTTTGTAACAAAGCTAGACTATATGCAGTTTTCTTGAACAGGGAAGATGAGTAAGTGGTGTTTAGAGAGAGATAGCGGCCGCTGTTTGTGGCTGGCTTACATATGTAATCTCTCTGTAGATCTAGTTTTTAATCGGGACAACAAATCTGCCGACAATGCTCCTTATCTTTTGAACTGACTTAATAAAGTTGAGACTTTGAAATATTGATTCTCTAGTGTCTTGTTTTTTGGGTTCCTGATTCCTGAGAGACTGCTCTCAAAGAACTCAGGTAGTTGTAGGCTTGTAGCTATTACTCGAGTTTTGGAAATCTCAGGATTTCACAATGCGATGGCGGTTTATTACTGCTGTTGTTTGGTAAGGATCAACATATGAGGTCAGTGCAGGTTTGGATCGTTTGGTTTAGGATTGATTATTATCTGTGGCGGCTTTGTGACTTTGTTCTCTAAGAAATCAGTAGGGTGATAGATTGTTTGTGTGCCTGTGTGTTGGTGTAGTCAGATGTTGTTGTCGACTTAGCATAGCAGAACAACAATGTTTTTGTCGCAGTAACATGTTTAAAACAAACGTCTTTTGTTTTCATTAGTGGAGCTGCTGGATATATAGGGCACTGAAATTGGTTGAAACAAACGTCTTCCTTTAGGGTAGGGACCTAAATTGTGAGATAAGATGAAGGAGGTATAGTCATTTGATTCAATGGGTTTTTATTTTGTGTTGTTGTTGCTTTAGAATAGGAAGTGAGGAGGACCACGAAAATGTTGGTCACTGCGTAATCATGGGCCAAATCTACAGTGGATGCTCGCTTTGAAGGTTGTCTGTCACCGTGGGCATCGCGTAGGGTGTTCATGATGGTCCGCAGATATTTTTTATTTGTTGGAAAACTTGGAGAGTTCAAAACTTTCCAGGGTGTTGTATGCAGTCTGATCAAGTGGATCTGGCCAGTGTAATGTAGGTGATTTTGTCCTTGTGGGTTGTGGGTTATTAGTTAAGTCGTTAATCGTGCCGATCTAAAGTAGGAGTATTATTGTACTTACTGTAATCAATTCTGAGGTGATGTAATATTGGAATTCAGAAGAATCAGCAGGCCAGGACGCCCCAACAATTCCAAACACATTACCTCGGATTATTACTAGATCTTCTTACTCAAAAAAATGAGTGTAACAATGTGGTACTCTCACGAAAGATGACTTCTTATCATGCGGAAGAAAACACATTACAGTATTACATGTCAAATATTCAGTTATAACTCCTGTCCTCACACGAGTTGATTATGCGACAATTCATCACGAAATAAAGTATGTATGATGTTATAGACTTATAGTTTGGTCATGTTGGCATTTTATTTTGGACCATTTCCTAGGAACCCTATTTGCACGAGATATCCAGGTTTCACAGATTCTTGGACTTTCCATTTTATATAGTATTGTGATTTTTCGTTCCATTTTAGGAACACCATGCACTACCGGTTGTTTATATAGAAATAACTAACGATTGTAGGTTATATAATTCATAACTATTAGATTCTGTTTTATTATGTAAACTAAACTGAATTTATTTGAATAATAAAAACAAGTAAATTTGAACCGAACTGATTTTTCAATGAAGAAAACATACATACTTCCTAAGTTCGAAGTTCATTTGATCTGATGCCAGGGCATGGCATGCCGCATGCCTTTGTAGAATCAAAGAGCCAACTCAACCACTGAACAACAAAAATTAATTAATCAATCTTATGATGTTAATTTTTTACTCCAGAAGTAGAGTATACATCTTTAGTAAGTCAAAACCTGCGTGCTAGCTATGCTCTCTGCTAGTTGTTCCCATATGATATTCGTGCAAATGTTAATAATATGGAAAACTTACAAAAACAATACTCTTAAACTTTGTTAAGAGTTGCGAAAACTATAACTAGGTTTCATGTGTGTTGTGAAATATCAAATGAGTAGCATTTATAAAAATTTTATAAAATGTTGTAAAAATATGTTGAATGTTTCATTTTATTACTAAAATATATCGATTAATATTAGTGTGTTGGTGTCATAATATGTCCAATCCGCAAACTACAAAATTGGACATTCTTAAGGGCGCTCCTGAGCAGATTAAGTCTGACCAAGTGACATGGTCCAACCTACATAAGAGTCAGGTTAGTGTGTCTCTCAAATCACTATTGTTCGACCTAACTAAGTCGAGGGTCCGACCTGCATCATGGTGGCCCGACCAAGAAGATCTACTAATGGCGGTAGATTGAGTTAGCCCAAGGAGCAGTTAAGACTAACCTAAGTGAGCTTTAGGACCAACCAAGTCACCCGAACTCTAAATGAGTACCTGGTGGGCTTCCAATAACGTAAAGAGACGTATCATACCCAAAAAGCATCTATATTTTTTTTTGAAAAGGTCAAATATTAACAAACAATGAGGTTGTACAATGATAGAAACGTGCACAAGAGTTGCACCTAAAAATTACATCTCAACTCCAAAACCCCCGGCCAAAATTGAAGTACCTTGATTTTACTTACGAAATCGTTACGGGCGGAATAAATTTTAGTCACCCCCACCTGTAGTATGTCTTCCTACGATCAAGAAGCCAAGAATAAGGGGGTGACGAGTTGACAAACCAACTCTAACCAAAACCGCCAAGGAGGGGATATTATTTGAGATAAGTTTAGGGGACAAAATTCACAAATAATGATGCTACTTAGGGGACTCCACGACCGATCGCAATGACCCAAGTAAAATAAAGGAAGACGGGCAACATAAATTCCTAGCACCAAACTGAACCATATAAGGAGTAGAGTCCAAGTCCTCATGGGAATTCGGATTGGGTGCATGTTTACCCAAAGGGCACTGGCAACGGAAGTACGGAACCAAGGAGCAAGCTAGTTACTCGGGCCATTTCAGAGAAACTAGTAAAAGCCCGAGCCGGACACTAAGTCAGACCAAACGGGCGTTTGAGCTTCCAAAAAGTTCGAAGCGTAGAAAAAAGACCATAATACCCTTATGCAACCCTAATTTGGACATGGGCCAAGCCCAGTAAGCACTATGATGAGTTGTTTTTATCACCAATTAATAGTTATCTTAAAGCGAATCAAATTCCTACTATAGTGATAAATGATACCCGGAGGTCTGTTCCGGGTTAAAAACTGTGATGTATCTGTTATGTGTTCCGAGCATTTCTTGTGCTCTATCATTAATAAAAAATTTGTTGTTTAAAAAAAAGAAAAAAATTCCTACTATAGTATAACGGTACTCGCGTAGCTATAAAATGACCAAAGTGTCTCTATGAACTTAATCAAGCTTGATTATGATTCACTTAAAATACTTAATATTGAGGGAAGCTAACAGCTCAGACAATCAACCAGAAGCAATAAACCGTAAAAGAGTGAGGCGAAATGGTAGTATGCAATGCTGAGATGTAACAAAAGGGTAAACGATAGAGAAGCAATGTTGATAATAGAAAGCTAAATCCTCTCTAAGTAACCTGATAGCTATACACGTGCCTCGGTAATCACTAATGACTACGTCTACAGACTTACGGCATGAAAGGCTTTAACTCAATCTTAACTAAAACAATGTCATTAATCCCAACAAAATAGAGAAAGCAATTGTGAAAAGCAAAAGTAGAACAACAAGATTAAAACCAACAATCAGATGATATACAGAATATGATTTAAGCATTACATTCTATCATCAACTAAGAAATTAGCTATTCATAATCATCAATCTATCACAAAGAATCATAATTAAATGGAATAGCAACATTCATAATCAATTCAAGAGAAGACAAGGAATGAAAGAGATACAGAGATACCCAATTGTCACTATTGAATATCTAGGAACTGTAGTTCAATCTCCCTATGAATGATAGTACAAAAACCTTCTAGTGAATTGCTCTCAAATCTCAAGGTAGAAAAGGTATTAGAACTAGGGTTCTTGCTGGAGGCAGATATGTTAAAAGACTTATGAAACTCAACGTAGGATATAAATATCATATATAGTAGGGCTCAGTCGTGGGCTGTAAATATGAGTCGTAGCCTTTAGAGAAGCAGTGTGCGTACGCCCAGGGCCTTTAAAAGACGTTCTGAGACTTCTGTCTACTCCGGGCGTACGTCAGGGGTCTTTGGGCGTAGGCCTAAATTTCTTGGACGTACACCCAATAATCTGATCTCCGATTGGGTAAAAGAACTATCATTGGATAGATCTTTGAGTTAGCTACGCTTGGGCATCACTTTAAGGTCGATCCAACATCGTATGAGGGAGATATGAATAAAATGGCTAGACTGCTCCAATACATACCAAAATACCTGGAAATGCAAAGAGGAACGAAAATGTGGAACTATCCATGTGTTTTGGGTTTTAAGCATGTAACTATCCATGATACTGTAATTGTTCCATGTTTCTTTATTAACACCGTAATTGTTCCATTTTAGAAAAGCATGCACTACCAGTTGTTTACATTATATGATCGATTCGATGCATTATAATAGGAACTCGAGTATTAAGGCCCAAACCCACGACTTAGAGCCGGGATGGATCTCGAATCGGTGACGACGGCTAGGAGTATATTCTAATTAGGTTTCTTTTTCTTATTCTACAAGTTTTTCACTTATTGAGTCAGTTAACTTATTGGACAAACATATGTTAGGAGAGAGATTCTAGGATCAATTAGATTGCCTAAATCTTACCTTTCTGCCTTATTGGATAGCAGGAACTTGTTCAACAAGTCGTATCTTTACTATTTAAGCATTGTACTATTTCATTATTTTTCATAGTTGAATATTGATCGAGTCAAAAGCTCATGTGTTCTTGTGCACAAACCCTGAGGTAATATAATTCTTGTGTTAGTTACTTCATAGGCAGATTATTCTTGTGTAACTGCTTGTCTAATGCGTGATCTTGTGATCGTGCTAGAGTTTTATTCTTTTTCTTGCAAAATCTCCATCTTTTTGTTCGGTGAATCTCGGGGCCTAACACATTACTAGTTAATTAATTACTACAAATCTGGAAACTAGCTAGAAATAAACATGGATACAATATTTGTTTAGAAATGTAGATGAGAGGTTTAATCGTTATATATACACTCCTAAGTTTCAATTCAAGTTGATTTGATCTGATAATTATTCATCAATCTTATGATACTAATTAATTGAATTAATCATCCGTAGATTTTACTCCAAAACTGATTGATACTCCTTTAGCAAGTCAAAACATGCGTGCTTGCTATTGCTCTCTGCCTCTCTGCTCCTAATAGGTAATTAGGTCAGACAGACACATGTATGTATATATTGCTCCCATATGATATTCGTGCAAACGTTAATAATATGAAGCGCAAGTAATGTAATGGTTGGTTCGCCAATCATAACTTCCATGTGAAATTATGATTATCAAATCGTTATCAAACTCACTCAATAAGGAATTAAGAACATCCAGAAAAACATGAAATTACAAATTAGACACCTATCCAAATCCAGAGAGGGCACATTCTAGAACTTTCCAGCCCCAAAAATAATTAATTAATGTTGTCAAAATTTAATAATTAAATTAACGACAAGGAAAGAATATGTTTGCTTCCTAAAACCTGGCATTATTCATCCCTGAACACGTAAGGTCGGGTCAGCCCCATTTGGTGGTCCTAATTTATTCTTCTTGAATATTGACGTTGGCACTTGCGCCATCGCTAACTAAACTTTACTTACCGTTCAAGTATTCCTACGTCCTCATCCACTTTATTATACGAGTACTTCACTTGATTCAAAATACACGCACTATTACTCCGCTGCTGCTGCTACCACTAATAACTACTAGTACTGGACATTCGTAGTATTAGAAAATCACTACTAGTACCTGTATCATATGATTCATATCCATATGTTGTAACTTGGGTAAGGCGATAAGAGTGATGATGGGCATGCATGAAAATGACAGACGAGTATATTGAGGTTCCGTATAAAACTATGTATTCTTTTCGGACAAGATAAAGAATCCTACACACCAAGTAGTAACAATTAACAACAAACGAAACAAAGCTTCCTTGAACTAGCTAGGTATATGTTCTTCTCCCTTTGTATCTTTATTTAAATCGTTAATTTGTCACTCCTACCTGTTAATTTGGTAGACCAAGTACTATATAATTATCATCATAATTAATAATAATAATAATCATCTCATTATAGCGAATTAGTTAACAATACTATAGTCTGATTATTATTATTATTGAATTTTCAATTCAATCATGTGTCGGAGCTGTGCGATGATGCCTCATACCTTTGTTAAACAGCCCAAAAGTTGTAGTATTGTACTACAATTGAAAAATCGATGCCATTTACAATTTTACACTAGCCTTTGTTCTTCTACCTAATAGAGCAATCCAATTTCCAGACAATGCTAGAGTGATTCTAGTGCTCAATGAGTGAAAAATTGAGAGTTGAAAAATTGAGAGTTGCAAGTGGATAGAACTTGTTGTGGTAAGAGAGAGATTATTGATGAGGATTAACTATGTTTAGCTTGAGAGTATTTCCTTTGAAATTAAGTTTTGATTATTAAGAACAAGCTTGTAATTTATAACTCACATATATAGTGATCTTCCTTGATTTGTCCCTTCATGGACGCAGATTTTAAATTGAACCACGTCAAATCTTTGTGATCTTTACTAGTTTTGTTTGCGAACGATGTCTAAGTTTGTTGCTTGTACTGTGTTCTTACTTCATTTTAGCTTGTTAGAACACAACCTAGCTTGAACTCTTCAAAATCCCAACATTATTCTTTTTAACAAGTTTGCTTGTTTGAGTCTATGCATAATGTAAATATTCAATATCATAATAATACGTCATTTTTTTTTTTTTTTTTTTTTTTTTTTAATATGGTTAAGATTTGTAACACTACAACTTGTTATACAAATTTTAATTAATAATGTAATACCGTATTTGTAATACTACTAGTAGTACTCCATAGTCTTCAACATCACTCTTACATCTACCGTGTGGAAAAAAGAAAAGGCAAAGCACCAGCTATATATTCCCAACTAAAAATTGTTTAATTGGATCACTTTAATTTTTATTTTTCAACACAAGTTACTACCAAGAAAATGGTGGTAAGAAACCATCCAAAAAAACAAAAAGCAAAAGCGAGCAATGAATATAAAAGTACAAAAAGAAGCCAAGAAAGCAAATCTTAACATGCTCAACTTCTTTACTTAGTTCACTGACTTCACTCCAATGATATACTCCCCGGTAATCAGTTTGACCTTTTTATCGACAACTTTCATCTTTGACTCCCGATAACTCTTAAGCTATAACGATAAAATATTTAATAAAATTATATTATAAAAATTTAGATTCTATATTTTTATAATATGATTTCGTCAAATACGTTATCATCACAGTTTAAGAGTAATCGTGAGTCAAAGTTGAAAAATGTTAACCTAAAATAGTCAAAGTGGATAATTTACAGTGGGACGAAGGGAGTAGTAATTAAGATCCTGTTTGTATGCGAGCATATAAAAGATATTTAAATTAAACTGAATTTAACTTGGTTGTATTGTAAAATAAATCTTAATTAAGTACATTAGACTGAGGTGAACTGATGATAACTTTTTTTTCTATCTTTAGACTACTCAAATAGGATCGAAAAGTAGAATTCCAAATAATATAAAGTTTGTAGTTTTGGGAAGAAAAGGAAAAAAAAAAGGAAAATGTGAAACGAAAATAGAATAAAGACAAGGTGTAATGGTCTCCTACGTGGTTACCCCACTGACCGGATTCATCCCTTTCATACCATACTCATGTTACACCAACAACTTTCGCTGAAAATTAAAATTAAAATTTAAAGGAACCCCAACTCATATCCATATAGTACTTCAATAGTTCAACACGCATTATTATTTTATATTTATAATAATAGTAATAAAGAAAAAATTATTTTCCATATTTTTGATATTTATCTATATCGATGATCCCTCTTGTTCTCGTTCTCAATTTACTCTCACACCAACAATAGCAAAGTCTTTTGAACTGGGTTAGACAGACAGACAGACAGACCAAAACCCTTACTTATTCAAATCCAATTTCACAAAGTCTTCAATCATCTTATATATTTATGCTGCAATAATAAACCATGGAAATTCAACCATCCAAGAAGAAATCAACCGGATCTTCATCCAGTATGCTCGCCCCTGGTTTCCGATTTCATCCCACCGACGAGGAACTCGTTCGTTATTATCTCCGGCGGAAGGTTTGCGGCAAAGGCTTTCGCTTCGATGCCATTTCCGATATTGATATCTACAAGACTGAGCCATGGGATCTTCCCAGTAAGAATAACCCTTTTCTCTTTTCTGCTCAATTTTCCATTTTACAGATTTTTTTTTTTTACTATAGAATTGAATTTCTGTCAAGATTTGATTGTGTTAGTCTTCTTTTTTACTGTGTGTGTGTTTTGTATGGTCTATTGTGTTTCAATGGAATCGAAATGGGGAGTTCAACTATTAGTGTAGCTGTGGATATTTGACTTTTGGTAATCCATAATTTTTTCCCGATATTTCTATGTTTAGTTTTTGATTTTGTGTTGGACTGAACAATTTCTGTCGATTCCGGTAGTTAAAATGATGATTTTATTGGTTATACAAAGCATAATTGCGTGTAAAAACGAGTGGTAGTTTGTGTTTCTTGATGTATTTAGTTCTTGTTTTTTGGACTTGTATTGTGAAAGATTGAATGAGTTTTGTTGTATTTGGTGGGGTTATAGGTTTTTCAAGGCTGAAGAGTAGGGACAAGGAGTGGTACTTCTTTAGTATGCTGGATAAGAAGTACGGTAACGGATCGAGGACTAATCGGGCGACTGAAAAGGGGTACTGGAAGACAACGGGAAAGGACAGGGCTGTTTATCATAGATCACAGATTGTGGGGATGAAGAAAACTCTTGTCTATCATCTTGGAAGGGCTCCCAAGGGTCAGAGATCCAACTGGGTTATGCATGAGTACAGGCTTGAAGACCTAGAGTTGGAGAAAACAGGAATTCCTCAGGTGTGTTGCGATTAATATATTGGCTGCTTAATCATGTGTTGATTTGGTTGTAGTTCATTCAATGCTGAAAGACTTGTTAGTAGCTGCAGAATTAACATGATGGATACGAAAATCATAAATGGAAGTATTTCTAGTCGTTCATAACAGCAATTTTAGTAAACATAATCTATGCAGCACAGAAACGACAAAAGTTACAAAGTTTTCCCAAAGTACATTTTCGGAACCGAAACGTGACAGAAACCTAATGAATACGTTTTCATTCCAATTTCTTTTATTTAATTATTTTGTCTAGAATGTTGTATTGGCTCATCCATGTTAGAGTAATCAATTGATTTATTTATAATTGCTAATTGTATTTCTTTTCCCAGTTGATGACTGCATGCTCGACTACCATACATACAATCATAAATGTTCATCTTATTTTGTTATGGTTTGTGGTTCTATAAAACTAATTTATCTATATTTTAATATATTTATTTTATTTAGTGGTTTTGTGATTATGTATGTTCTCATTAGATGTTTATTAGTTTTCGTTTCACATTAAATATTTTTAAATATATAAAAAATTAAACGTTTCCTACTTTTGTGGATCTTGACGTTTCCACGTATACGTGCTTCCTAGAGCTTAATGACTGTCAGATTAGCAAAGAACCTGTATAAGATTGCATTTCAAAATTATTTTTGAAGAAGCTGTACTTATTATTGTTGCACTTTCTTTGGAGAAGGATGCATTTGTGCTCTGCCGAGTTTTCCAGAAGAGTGGTTCAGGGCCGAAGAATGGTGAACAATATGGTGCACCGTTTGAGGAAGAGGAATGGGAGGAGTCGTTTGATATGGTTCCCAAAGAACAGGCTCAAGAGGAAGTTGACTTCGGTGATGCTTATCTCGATGGCTATGATCTGGAGCAGGTACCAGCCCTTATTATTTTTGTCAATATCCATAACTCTTACCCAATAGAACAAACATGTGTACCAAGAATCACTTATAAGAGAATTTCATTCCTGCAATTACACCATTTGTGAGCCATAGACGATAATTACAGGAACAAGCATACCACAATCCCTCGTACAAATAATTTGTTTACCAATAATAATCACTTATAAGGGTGCGGTTTTCCGCGCCTACATCAGTCTCTCAGCTGTATGTGTTTATTACAGGGAGCAACTTACTAGAAGCCCTTAAGAATTGTACTCCAGTGTGATTTTAAGAACAAGAGTTACGAAATTGAAAAAGTTGTCTTTTTTAGGACATAATATGATCTTGCTATGCATTTCCTTGAAAATTGATGTGATCTAATAATCCTCTCATAAGGAGGTATTTAAGAAGACCTTCTAGTTCATGAAGTTATTTAGGATGTCTGGAGAGTACCCTAGTGGGCTTTGGTAATTCTACTGGTTGCTTCTCATGCTCATCATTCAAGTAGTATTATTTATATATATGTGCTCTGATATCACCACTTGTTAGGTTCACTGTCTTGTGGTCTGACCGTCTTGAGTATTGAATTAGTTTTCAAGTAAAAAGTGGTTGTTACGTTCACTTCTGATCATCTTAAATCTTGAATAAGTGTTGCATACTACCTTAGCATTTCTAAGCACATGGATATGAATCTTTCCAGCTAGTAGCAGTCATGAGATATTAGCTTTCCTTTTCATTTACTATGCCCCACAGTGCAACTCATGCCCTGATTACCGTATGGTCTGTGTTCCTCGTTACAGATTCTTGGACCAGAAGTGCCATCAGACGCTCCTCTTCTTCTTAAAGACGTGCCTCATGTAGAAACATCCGCTGCTGAAGTTACCGCAGAATCTGTCGAGGATTTGCAAAATTATTTGGTATCCGAGGAGGAAAAGCAATTTGAACCAGCGCAAAATGATCATGTAGACTTCTATGACCAACCAATTCCATATGAGATGGAAGTTAAAGCAGTTAAGCATGAATACATGGGCGAATCCAGCAAGTCTGGGAATTCTGACAATCTGGATTACCTACTTGATGATCCATTCCCAAATGCATCTGATAACCTCAAATATAGTGATGGGGGATTCATTGAAGCTAATGATCTTTCAAATGCCGGTGAAACTGATCCTTCTGGTTTTGACATGCTGGATGAGTACTTCACGTACTTTGATGCCAATACTGACAATTCAGAGTTTTTCATGTATGATCCTGAAGGGATTCTGGAAAATGCTGATCTTGTTTCTGATGAACCATTACTCCCTGAAAAGGTATTGTTACACAATTTTAATATTTTGTGTTTCAGTATTCACCCTGGAATGCTGTACTCATATAGCTCATACTTTTTAATGACAGCAACCAAATGAAGGAACTGAGCAAGTGACTTTCCCGAATGCACAATTGATCAACGATGGTGACAATGATGCCACACTGCCGTCCGGTGAGAAGGAATTTTCTGGCTATAAATCAGGTATACCGAGTAATCTTAGTTTCAATACTTTAGTCAGGGGTGCTTGCACATGCATATATTAGCAACTTAAACTCATCTGGCTTCTGCTTATTATGCTTCCATAGAAGCTTAGCATAACGCAAGCACTGTGACATGAGCTGTGAACCTGTGAAAGCCTATAATGAGTTTCCTAAAAGAAAATAGTTTATAAGAAATTTCATTGCTATTCTTTTGAAGTATCTTCAGGGTTCTAACTATATTTTGTTCTGCAGGCTACGAACATCCATTTCTCAAGCAGGCCAGTCAAATGTTGGGTGGCATACATGCTCCACCAGCTTTTGCTGCAGAATTTCCCTCAAAGGATGCAGTTCTTCGTCTCAATGCAGCTCAATCCTCCACACACGTCACTGCTGGCATGATACAGATACTAAATTTGGATATGGATGGCCAAGCAAGAGACCTATCTGCTGGCAAGCACGAGAACTTCAGCATTGTTCTTTCATTTGGCTTTGCACGGGGTGATGATGGCTCTGCGAGTTTGGAATCTAGTATTAGCTTCCCAGGGAAGTCTGCTTGGCTCTGCTTCATGTTATTGTGGATCTTGATCCTTTCGATGAGCTTCAAGATTGGAACCTACATATGTGCCCATTAAGTTATTCTGGAGTTCTCGGTGCTCTCTAACTCTTTTAACTATACAAATTAACACACCGGACAATCTCCGTTCTTTTTCTCCCCTTATCCTTTGGCGTTGGTTTCTTTCAAGATAGTTCCAACACTGAAAGCAAGTCTACTCGACTGCTTCGATCCTTTTAAGTCATAGTTCTATACTGCCCACACGAAACTGATTCATGTAGTAGACTGGGCTTGCAGGTATCTTATGTATTAATTAGATCTCGAGTTTCCTGCCCCTGGGGGAGGAAGCACCCATGAAATTTATTTGTTTGCAGCCTAATAGTCTTTTCAGAATTAGTTACTTTATAATCATAAACCAGGGTGTTCTATGATTCAATGATACTTGTGGAAAGAATCTCTGTTTATGCAAAGATTTCTCCTTCTGTTCTTTTCTTTATAGCATGTCTATTGCTCTCTGTGGATTATCCAGAGACATAGCCATCGGCTTATAGCATCGTATTGGTCTTTTAACGGAGGTTCGTGCTTAGAACTTTGATTTCATGAACTTGTTCAGAGTTTCACTTGACCCAACAGTTAATGTTATGAACCACAACATTATCAATTTAAAGTTAAGCATTAATTTATCGTAATAAGGGGCTCCAATTGCCCCTGATTATTAGTACAAATATTTTTGGTATCTTAACAACTAATACAAATATTTTTGGTCTCTTAACAACTAATTTACATGCAGCAACTGTGACAACAAGGTTTCGTCTATCTGAGATGACTCGTTTACATTTCTCCGGGAAGCATTGTATCTCCAGGAAGATCACAAACAGCAATACCCTGAAACAAGATTGACGAAAGGTTCTTGCTTTTAGTTCTAGTTCTAGCTTTGATTCGTATGGCAACCCAACAACGTAACAAGTCGAAAGAAAGAATGATAAACTGTACCTCTCCGGTGAGATGAGCGACACATTTCTTCTCTGCAAGCAGTTCCGCTTCAGTCTGCATAAGCAAATAGAGGGGTTCAAATGAAGGATGCATCATACAGGTGAAAATAAGTTCAGATTTGAGAGAGAGACACCAACACTATGTGGAACTTGTGACACAGTAAGAACAAGAACCTGAATACCTTTTTGATTCGATTCCAAAGGTAGTCATCAAATGCAACATCGTTTACGAGTTCATAATCACCATCTCCCTGGGGATGTAGAGATCGGATAGTCAGAAGCAGTTTTTTCATCTCATATCGAGTACACGATGGAACTAGAGACTGGCAAACCTTACTTTTGATCTGCATGGCATACTGAAAACTATATCCTCTGCTATTCCGTATGGATTCCCAGCCGTATACACCTACATTCAGTGCATATTCATGAAACTCTTATACATGACATCATTAACAATGTTCAACAGATTTAATTTCAGATGCCAAGTCCCATTAGGCCAAAAGGGCCATACTAGCCTTTCCTGATTACAGGTAAATGTCCTGATGGATAAATGAGCAATTTAAGTTCTCATATATTTCAATGAAAGTATTGCTAACTTACTCCAGTTGAGAACCAATCTCCCTCGGGGGTTGGAGTAACGAGAGAGCGTATCGCATCGACAATTGACACAGCAGTAGATGCAGCAGAAGATCTTCCCCATTTCTTAATAAGGACACCTCCTCTCTGAAATATTAATAATGAGTTAGCAGTCATTGAATTTGCAGAAATGCACCAAACATGGAGCTTTCATTCACACTCACCGTTTGGACCATTTGGGTGAATTCCTCTTCCAACCATTTCGTATCGTTAATTACTTGTTTAACTGGTACGCCATCGATTTTAGCATTCAAGAAGTCCGGCACCTGAAACAAAAGGTGAATCTTACCTTGAGCAAAAAGAATAGGCTTAAAGTTACTAGTTACTAAGCACTTTCTGCATCTCCTATGACGTACCTGAGTTGTTGAGTGGTTTCCCCAAATGGTCACATTCGATACTTTGTCATAAAACACACCTGCTTTCAGAGCCAGCTGCACTAACCGGGAAAAAAATCAAATATTAATCGGATCCAGAAAGACGATAAAACATCACATTCTTGGCTACTAAGTATACCTGGCATTTTGCTCTATTCTCATCTAGCCTAGTCAAAGCATGAAAATTCTTTGCAGGAATATTTGGTGCGTTCTTCAAACAGATTAATGCACTTCAAAGAACACAAATTTGATCAGCAAATTACAATAAAAATAAGAAGATAAAGAAGAAGAAGTTACGGTAAGTAAGATCATTACTTCGTATTGCAAGGGTTGCCCACAACCATCACTTTGACATTACGGGATGCAACAGCGTTGAGTGCTTTCCCCTGCAATATATTAACAAATGTAAATAATGAGATTTTGCTTTAAGAAAAAATAAAAATGCAATGCAATTGTAATGCACTGATCTTTCTGCACTACATGTATAAGTAGGAGATAATACCTGTTCTGCAAAAATCTGGCCATTTATATCTAGTAAGTCAGCCCGCTCCATTCCAGGACCACGAGGCTTAGCCCCAATCAAGAGAGCCCATTCGGCATCTTGGAACACCTCATAAGGATCAATACCGATACTCACTTCCCTCAGCAAAGGAAACAAAGAGTCCTCAAGTTCCATTGCAACCCCTGAGATAAACAATATATCATAGACTTGAATCGGATACCAATCATACTTGCTCAAAAGAGTTCACACTATTAATTCAACAGCAAGAAAATAAGATACTAGCATTTGGCTTGATAATATCCAGCATAAGAATGTAGCAAACTTATATTTATGCATGACTGTAGCAATTCTGTGTAACTCTATACCTTCAAGAGCTTCACGCGACCGTTCAGACCCTAACAACTTCAATGCTATAGGTTGATCTGGACCAAATACTTCACCAGAAGCAAGCTGCCACAGAAAATATACTTACTGTAAAATCATGACCAGCTTTTAAGAATAAATAAATTACATGCGTGCTCTAAACTCAAGAATTCAAGCTACGCCGTGTTTGGTTGTATACTTCTGTAGGCATATGTGAAACTTCCATCGGGCAGCAGATACTCACCAATCAACTAAAATAGGTTGGCCAAGTAAAAAATCGGATGCATGCTCTTTGGCCTCACTAGAGATAATGCGAGCTTATCAGCCAACTCAAAAGAAAACATAAGCAAGTTTCTTACTTTAAAAAGAAGATGGTTGGATATCATCCCAGCAGCACCTGAGACAGCAATGTTAATCAATTTCTTCCAAGATTTTGTTTCTTCATCCTGTTAAAGCATAAGAGTAGACTTTCATGAATAATACATAGTTGCATAACCTTCATCAACTCAAATGATACACATAATCATTCATCACATAGTTAATGATCAGATATATATCCATTAGGACAACACTGATAGTGATAGATCCCTGTTTATTATATATATTTATTAGTACCAAGTATCTTGGACTCATCTATCCAAAACACATTCAATATTACTACTACAGTATATGATAACAAAATCCTAGCTCTCATTCTTTAATACTACGAGTACTTCATTAACTAAAAACAACCAAACATATTAGTAAAACTTACAAGAAATATACTACAACTCCATTTAACAGCAAACTGAGGGACCAAATAAAAAAAGATTGTACTCACAGCTTTAAGATCATAAGTAAGGCAAAAGACTCCATAACATTCTGGTTTCTTCTTGAGGTCCTCTGTTTTGACAGCCGCAGGAGCTTCAACTTGACTGCCAAAAGAAAATAAGAATCTCATTATCAAGAAACCCACCAATGAAAAAAGACTAGTAAAACTTTACCAAAACTGCACTAAAGAACTCACTTTGAAGTAACAGAACATAAACTTCTTGAATTTTGGGAAGTGGGGTTTGGCCTAAAGCAAGCACGGCGGTTACTCGACAGGCGTGTGGATACATAGGCGAGTTTCGAAGACTGCTGTAAGGCCGTGTAGGAAGAAGAAGGCTTTAAGTCCGCAACCGCCATTGATTAAAGTTGAGTGTGTGTAGTGTGTGTAAAATCAGTAAATTGGAGGGAGGAGAATAGAGGAGAGTGGGGATTATGAGAGGCTTAGATTTTTTAAGTTTGGAGTTTTGAGGACAAGGGGCATGACACCTGTCAATCGACCATACAAAATCCCATGTTATGTTATCTCATCTTCTTCTCATATCATCTTTAAAAGTCTATAAGACAGACAATTTGGAACCTTGTGACAATTTGCACAACTACGTGATTCTCATGAACATTGTATCTCTCTAGACTCTAAATGATGGGTTACTACTTACTAGTGCTTTCATTTTCATTGATTTTTCTGATTGGTCAAGTGCAAAACATTACAAATTAGTGTGCTTTCCGTGGTGACAATGAGACTTGTCTAGGTTTGCCAATTTCTTGGAGCTCCTTTCCACTTCATGTGTGAGTTCGGTGGTGGCGACAATGAATTAGATCCTTTTCATTTCCATATGTAATCTGATATCTTCTGAATTCTGATCTATTCTGAATGGAGGAAAAACCGAAAAAAAAAAAAAAAAAAAAAAAAAAGAAAGTGTAACCATTATTTACACAAGTTAGGAGTTAACTGGAAAAACATTTCTATTTTAACAAGTTTATTGTGAATGGATCTCATTAGAGTAGATAAGGAACTATCTTGTGGTCGTGCCGGAGTGGTTATCGGGCATGACTAGAAATCATGTGGGCTTTGCCCGCGCAGGTTCGAATCCTGCCGACCACGTTATCTCTTTTATTAATTATGCGTTGAATGAAATTTTAATCATGTGTTTGTTTGCTACATGTGTGATTGTAATAAACACTAAGCTCCGCTTTTGTCTGATCTATGATTCTTAATATTTCAATGAACTTTTAATCTCGTGTTTATTTCAAATTCGTATTTCGATACTCATTTATCATAATAGCATAAGGTAATGTAGCATGCACCTTATTTGAATGAACTCTTAGCTCCACATCTATTTAATATAATATACTCCCTCCGTCCCGGAACAGCTGCAGCATTTTGCCATTTTGGGCGTCCCGTTAGAGTTGCACCATTTCATTTCTTTGCCATTTTGGGACATGTATATAATAATTTTATATTCCACCAATACATTTGAGTGACCATAATCATCAATAAAGTAAAAGTAAACTCACTGTCAATATAACTCAATATTTAACTCTCATCCTTATTTTTTGTGCCAAAAACAAATGGTACAACTGCTCTGGGACGGAGGTAGTACATTCAATTTTAAACTTTATTTGAATTTGAATGAACTCTTATGATCTTAGCCATGTGTTTAGCACAAGGTAATGAATATGTAGCATGCGAGAATCTGGAAATGCAAAAATGCACCCTGATACATATAAAGATGTTTTATTGGTGATATATAAAGATGATGTTTTACTTGTGATGTTTTTTTTTATGTTGTAGATAAACAAAATGTTTCAAATGGGTGGAAACAAAAAGTACGTGGTCGGCAGGATTCGAATCTGCGCGGGCAAATCCCACATGATTTCTAGTCATGCCCGATAATCACTCCGGCACGACCACAAGATGTCTCATCATCCAAACACGGATTTATAAGTTCATTCAAATAAATTTTAAGATCCGCACAAGTAGATCAACCAGAAGTGGGGCTAAGAGTTCGTTCAAAAAGATATCTAAAATTTGCACATGTAGAGATTAAACAAACACCAGGATGAACATGCATTTATTCAAATAAGGTTTAAAAATCACATATGTGATGACTACGTGTGTGTGTGTGTTTTTTTTTTTTTTTAATCTTTTTGTCTTGTCATATGTGAGTTTTAAACCTTATTTGAATGAACTCTTAGCACCGTGTTTATTAATTGAAACCTCGTTTACTATTAATAATAGCATAAGGGAATGTAACACGAGGGAAGCTGAAAAATACAAAAAAAATCACTATGATATAAAGATGTTTTATTTGTGAGGAAGATTTAGTTTTTTTTAATAACTATCATTCAAATGGATGAAGAAAAAAAAGTCCTCGACACGACCACTAGATGTTTCATACGAGAAATGTGGGGCGAAAAGTTCATTACAATGAGGTTTACACTACAAAAAAAACGCAGTTTAGTGACGCTCCCATGGATCACTAAACTGCCCCCCATGTGTCGCTCATCCATTTAGCGACGACGCAACGCATAGCAAATGCGTCGCTAAATGGCGAGGCGACCCATGGGGTCAAGCGTCGCTAATTTAGCGACCATTCTTCTATGCGTCGCTAAATTAGCGACCCATACGCATAGACCCATGCGTCGCTAAATCTGGAAAAAAAATTAAAAATAAATTCTCCTCTCTACCTTGTGTTTCCTGGGTTTTGAACCTAGGACCTCCTCACCCAACATCCTTACCGCTCAGCTACCAATACTTATGATAATTCTTGTATAAGTTCTAGATAATATATAGTTGTTGCTCTTCATAGTCACTTCCATATGTTTATATTTATAAACCGTTTATATCTTCATACGGTTTGAGATATCTCAATTACTAAGTGGACTATCTAAGGAATAGGTCACTAAATTTTAATTTTTTTACTATTTCTTAACGGTTGATGCGGTCCAATTTACGCACAAACCGACAAATTTGCAACGTTGTCGGAATTCAACGAAATTTGGTCAGCGGCTCCGAAACGGTGTGAAAAGTTGGTCGGACATCGGAGATCGTTTAGGGGGTCTAAACGCAGTTTTACTGTTTTCGTAGTTTATATTTCAAGTTCTTTTAGGATTAGATTTCAATTCCTAGTTAATTTCAATATTGTCAAGTTGTTTTAGGATTAGAGTTTTGATTCCTAGATAGTTTCGTATTTGTTTTAGTCTTCTATATATAGCGACTAATAGCTTTGTTTGTCATTCAGTTTAGCTTTTGATTAATAAAAAAACGAGGTTCATTTGGGAAAAATTTAGACTTGCCTTAGAAGCACATATTCAGAAGTTCGAATAAAGGTTTTGGAGTCGTTCAAGTGTGCAAGATTAGTGCAGTCTAGCCATTTCATCCATAACTCCTTCATACGATATTGAATCAACCTCAAATCAACGTCCACGCGTAGATAACTCAATGAGGTATCCAACGGTAGGTTATGCACACCAATCCGATAATAGATGAGCCCTATAGCTCCAGTTGAATGTGAGGAGACCCACCTGAAAATTATGCAGTTTTTGCGACCCATAGCCCATGCGTCGCTAATTTTTGCGACGCATGAGTTTTGGTCGCTAAATTAGCGACGCATGGTTATGCGTCTCTAATTTTAGCGACGCATGAGCTTTGGTCGCTAAAATTAGCGACGCATGGGCTATGGGTCGCTAAAATTAGCGACGCATGGTTATGCGTCGCTAATTTAGCGATCAAAACTCATGCGTCGCTAATTAGCGACGCATGAACTATGCGTCGCTAAATTAGCTATTTGCCGTTTTTCTTGTAGTGTTAAGATTCATATATGTAGATCAAACAAACGTGGGGCTAAGAGTTCATTTTAAATAAAGGTTCAAGATTCACACATGTGGATCAAACAAATGTGGGTCTAAGAGTTCACTCAAATAAGGTTTGATATTCGCACATTTAGATCAAACAGGTATGGGGCTAAGAGTTCATTCAAATAAGGTTTAGAATTCGTACATGTAGATCACCAAACAAACATGGGATTAAAAGTTTCTTCAACTAAGGTTTAACATTCACCCATGTAGACCAAATAAACACGGGTTGAGGATTTATTCGAATGAAGTTTAAACTCACATAAACGCTTCGTTTAGAGTCGTGCATAACGAATACGAACAAGAGGCTGAAAGATAAGTACAGGGACAGAGACCCGGATGGCGGCCTTAGTGAGCATAACCTGCCCAAGATCCTTGCACAAAACGATACCATGTTACCATCAAAGACAAATATTCAAGGAATAAATTGAATCTTATGATGCTGAAATGAATATGCAACCAAGCAGTTGGTCACAAAGTCCTCAAATTTGCCGGACCAATTAAGCAAAATTAATAACTCCAACAACTCCACTTTACAAATTTACGGATTTAACTATGTTTAACATTGTCATTTGGACAAGGTATACATTATTAACTATGACTACAAGTCTACAACACAGCCAATATATAACACCACCATTTCACAAGGTTTGTTTCATACTTGGTAGTTACAAGGTACAACAAACATGCTCAGTCAAGAGGGGCTAACCATGGTTGAGGAAGAATCACTTCCCAATCCTCGAACATTCGACAAGAGAAGCGGTTTTGATTCAGAGTCGGGAATCTACCACGCTGTCGTTCATCTGGAAGAGAATCAGAAGATCCCAACTCAGCCTGATCTCGACATAGCCACGTTCGTACTGTCACAGTTCCCACCAGCAGGGGAAGCCGAAACCCGACTGGCCCTCATTGACTCAGTCACAGGTGAACTACTCACCTATGCTCAACTCCGCCAGTCCATCACTAAGCTTGCTACTGGATTGTATCATGGACTCGGGGTCAAGAAAGGCGATGTGGTTTTTATCTTATCGCAAAATACAATAATGTACCCGGCCATATGTATTGCAGTGATGTCCATAGGAGCTGTGATCACCATGGCAAATCCAGTCAACACTGCAACTGAAATCGCAAAGCAAGTGCGTGATTCTGGCGCTACACTCGCCATTGCTGCCCCAGAGGAAGTACACAAGTTATCTCCAACCGGAATTCCTGTACTCCTTACTTCACAGTGTAAAGACGATAACCAACTTTCAGTTCAAGAATTGATCGAAAATTGTGATTCATTAGAAATTCCAGAACCAAAACTTACTCAGTCAGATACAGCAGCAATACTATACTCATCAGGGACTACTGGAACTAGCAAAGGCGTGGTACTAACACATTCGAACTTCATATCAGTCATGATGCTGCTCAGATGGTCTGTGGAAGTATCAGACTCGCTGGACGATGTTTTCTTGAGCTTCATACCAATGTTTCACATATATGGTTTTGTTTTTTTCGGGCTGGGATTATTTTGTTCAGGCATCACCACCGTCCTAATGCAAAAATTCGATTTTCAAGAAATGCTTGGAGCTATTGAAAAGTATAAAGTGAATAACTCACCTGTCGTACCTCCAGTGTTAATCGGCTTGGTGAAGTACAGTGGCAAAGAATACGATCTAACATCTTTGAGAAGACTGGGATCTGGTGCAGCACCGTTAAGCAAAGACGTGATTGAAGGGTTTAGGAAGAAGTTTCCATGGGTTCAGCTGAGGCAAGGCTATGGCTTGACTGAGACGTGTGGCTCAGCAGTTTTCTTTGCCTCTGATGAAGAAGCCAAGATTTATCCAGCCTCATGTGGAAAGTTGGTCCCATGTTTTAGAGCCAAGGTGGTAGATCCTGAGACTGGAGCAGCTATGCCACCTAACAAGGCCGGAGAATTGTGGTTGAAAAGCCCGGCCGTGATGAAAGAGTACCTTAGAAACGAGAAGGCAACTGCAGATATATTTGACTCACAGGGGTGGTTGAAAACCGGGGATGTTTGCTACTTGGATGATGAAGGGCATGTCTTCATAGTTGGCCGTATAAAAGAACTAATAAAGCACAATGGTTATCAGGTATTTTCCCAAGATGCATAAATCTTGATGTCTTTTATCACTAGCAAACTACTCTTGAGCTAAAAAGTTGTTTGGCAATGCAGGTGGCTCCAGCTGAGTTAGAAGCTATACTATTAGGCCATCCAAAGATTCTGGATGCTGCAGTAGTGCCACACGAAGACGAAGCAGCAGGAGAAATACCTGTAGCCTGTGTGGTGAGAACAGAAAATGTAGAGTTAACAGAAGATCAAGTCATTGAATTTGTTGCTAGCCAGGTATAATGAAAGCTATATATCCCCTTCACATTATTTTACTATCTATATGTATCACAATGCGAAACTTCACTCTTCTAAGAGTTTCACACAATTTCAGGTAGCACCATACAAGAAGATCAGAAAGGTGGTTTTCGTTCACACCATACCACGATCCCCAGCAGGGAAAATCTTAAGGCGGGAGTTGGTGAAGCAGAGTAAACAGCAACTTCGCTCCAAATTATGATGAAGAAAGTGATGCAGAAGAAATAGAGTTAAAACTCAAGGTCTCATTTCCAGAGTTAAAACTCATAAAATAGAGATGCAGCTCTCAAGAGAAAGATTCGACTGTATATTCTGAATAATAATGAATAAATTTATAATCAGTCACTGAAACTACAGCGACGTATTTTGAAGATAATTATATTCCATAAATCTATTCAAAGTTGAAATTATATGTAATCCATCCCAAGAAGCAACACATATGATGTAATCTGATATATGCATTTTCCAACTCATATATCTCCAGCTTTCCACAGCGTATATTAGGATACAACTAATCGTGTAGCGGATACAGATATGAAGCTCAAAGAGACAGTATGAAGATAGATCTGAGACTTGGGCGGCCATAGTTTGTCCGAAATCCTTACACGAAACGATGCATCAAATGTCATACAGTATCATCCAAGAAAAACACTAGAAGGAATAAACTGAATCATGTATAATCGAGGGCGGATCCTGTCGGGTGGGCTAACTATATGCTCCCTCAGGGCCAAAGGATAATATTACGTATACACGTAGAGTAGGGTGGGCATGAGCCTTGAGATCACCCTAGAGCCACCCCGCTTATGATGCTGAAATGCTACTAAGAATTGGTCACTAGGTACTAAAAGTTGCCGGACTAAGCAAAAATTAATAACTCTAACAGCTACACGTTACGGATTTAACTAAGACTAAAAGACAGCAAAAACAGATTCATCATCCTATATCTTTTGGACAACCTATAGATTTAATGGAACTATGACAACAACACAGCCAAAATACAGCTTACTCATATATCACATAGTATAAAAAAAAACTGTTTTAGACAAGGTGTCATATTACGCACACACACACAAACATTCTCAGTGAAGAGAACTTGATGAGCCAAGCCATGGTTGAAGAAGAATCCCTCTCCCATTCCCTGACGTTTGACAAGAAGAGTGGTTTTGATTCACAAACCGGAATCTACCACTCTCTGGCTCATCTCGGCGAGAACCACAAGATCCCGACTCAACCTAACCTCGACACAGCCACTTATGTACTATCACAGTTCCCACCCCCTGGTGTAGCCGAAACCCGGGTGGCCCTGATTGACTCAGCCACAGGTCAAAGAGTCACCTACGCTCAACTCCACGACTCCATCACTAAGCTCGCCACTGGATTGTACCATGGGCATGGGGTCAAGAAGGGTGATGTGGTGTTTATCTTATCACCAAACACTATACTTTACCCGGTCATTTGCCTCGCGGTGCTCTCTATTGGAGCTGTCATAACCACTGCGAATCCAGTCAATACTGCAACTGAAATCGCAAAGCAAGTGCACGATTCAGGTGCAACACTTGCGATTTCTGCACCAGAGGAGGCGCACAAGTTATCTCCAACTCATGTACCCATCCTCCTTACTTCCCGGTGTAAAGAAGATAACCAACTATCAGTTCAAGAAATGATCGAAAGTTGTGATTCGTTAGAAATTCCAGGACCAAAGCCTACTCAGTCAGATACAGCAGCAATACTATACTCTTCAGGGACTACCGGAACTAGCAAAGGTGTCGTTCTAACACATTCCAACTTCATATCTGTCATGATGCTGCTCAAATGGTCTGTGAAAGTGTCGGAATCAGAAGATGATGTGTTCTTAAGCTTCATACCCATGTTTCACATATATGGGTTGGCGTTTTTCGGGCTGGGTTTGTTTTGTGCTGGTACTACCACCGTCCTAATGCAAAAATATGACTTTCAACAAATGCTTCAAGCTATTGAAAATTATAAAGTCAGTAACATACCTGCTGTTCCTCCAGTACTGATAAGCTTGGTGAAGTATAAGGATCAAGGATATGATCTGACATCTTTGCGAAGAATGGGGTCTGGTGCGGCACCGTTGAGCAAAGACGTGGTTGACAGGTTCAGGAAGAAATTTCCATGGGTTCAGCTGAGGCCGGGCTACGGGTTAACTGAGAGTTGTGGCGCAGCCACGTTCTTTGCTACTGATGAAGAAGCCAAGGTTCGTCCAGCCTCGTCAGCTAGGTTGGTTCCATGTTTTAGAGCCAAGGTGGTAGATCCTGAGACTGGAGCAGCTATGCCACCCAACAAGGAAGGCGAGTTGTGGTTGAAAAGTCCAACTGTGATGAAAGAGTACTTGAGAAATGAGGAGGCCAATGCAGCAACATTTGACCCGGAGGGGTGGCTTAAAACAGGGGACCTTTGTTACTTTGATGATGAGGGGTACATATACATAGTTGACCGGATAAAAGAATTGATCAAGCACAACGGATATCAGGTATTTCATATTCACAATCTTGATATATAGTATAGACAGTATTCTACAAACAACTCTTGAGCAGAGACCTTAATTGTCAAATGCAGGTGGCTCCAGCTGAGTTAGAAGCAATACTATTAGGCCACCCACAGATACAGGATGCTGCAGTCGTGCCCTACGAAGATGAAGCAGCAGGAGAAATACCTGTAGCCTGTGTGGTGAGAACAGCCAATTCTGCGATAACAGAAGATCAAGTAATCGAATTTATAGCTAGCCAGGTAATAAAAAATGCATCAATCCTCCCTCCCACTTCTCCAGAAAACTTTTAACGTAGGCTCTCAAAATCTCCTGATTGCTGAAGTCCCTGAGAAGTACCCAGTGTTCTACACATTCTGTTTATCTAGATACCGTCACTATTCTGAGAGTTTCATGTGGAAATTTTCAGGTAGCACCATACAAGAAGATCAGAAGAGTGGTTTTCGTACGTGACATACCAAGATCTGCTGCTGGGAAAATCCAAAGGCGAGAGCTAGTTTTGCAGAGTAAACAGCAAGTTCGCTCCAAGTTATGATGCAGTGATCCAGTTTATAATTCCTGTCCTTTCGACACATCAAGATTGACAAAACGGTTAAGTGGGTGGGTAATGTAGCAAGGAAATAATAACTATGAAGCATTTCGAATGAAGTTGCTAAGTTGTTTATATGCAACCGTACAGTTTTTGTTAAGGTACTGAACTACATGATATTTATAATCTCATTGAAGCATGTAAACTGTTGGTTATCTTACCATAACCACACAGAGAAACATGCAAACTGCAAGAAGCAACTGTTGACAGCTTTAAACTAACTAATGGTACACTTCATATGTATCAACTTGCAAACTTCAACGCAAACATAATGCGACTAAATATATGTCCACCATTCTAGATATTACTCTCCACCAGGAGTGTTGCAATGAGTGTACCTTCGCCCTCATGTTCTCAGAACAAAAGTTACTCCTCAGAACTCTTGCTACATAGCATTTCACTAGCACCACCCGACCCCACCCAAATCGATATATGAAGAATATGCTCAACACACAAGTTGCCTTACCAAAGAAGTGAAGAAACAAACATTTTAATGGTCTATTGTGAACTCGAATCAATAACACTAGTAACAATATAACACAGGACAGAACAAAGAATAAATCTGAATATTAACAACCTGTTTATATGGTAATGCGCTCTTGCAAGAAAAAGTGAAAATACAAGCTAGCAAGAGAAGAGGCATTTCCTTAAATAACTTTCTAATGCATGAAATGGTACGAAGTCAAAAGGCACTTCACGATTCACTCTAAAAGGTATGTAGATCCAAGTAAAGGAAACAAACGTCACCTGTAGTATGTATATTGTGCTTGATTTACACGTAACATTGAGTTGCTTGAAGTGGATGCTGGCTAATGAGCTATTTAAGTTCAGCAATTCCAGGACATATCAACCACAAACCCACTTCCAAAAGCCACCAGATCGCTGTTTCTGGAAACTTGCAGTGAGCTCCGCATTACGCTCATAAACAGATTTTTCTGCCTAAGCCTGACTGTTCTTCTAATGATGGCAGAGACTCCAGCATCTTCTGCAGCTCTCATATTTGCGCCTGATGATCCCATAATAGCAGATACAGATATGAAGCTAAAAGAAACAGTGTGAAGATAGAGACTTGGACGGCCATAGTTTGTCCAAAATCCGTACACCAAACGAAGCATCAAATGTCACACAGTACCATAAAAGACAAACATTAAAAGGAATATACTGAATCCTTTGAACAAGGACGGTGGATCCAATTGGAATGTTCCCTCACTCCCATTGCTTTTCTCGTTTTGCATTTTCTACCATTCCACTTATTTTTACGCCAACCTACCTTTGTCATTAACCTCCGGCCAAAGGACAATATTATACATATACTATACTGTAGTATATTCATAGTAGTAGTATTAATTTTAGGGTGGAAATGATGAGCCTTGAGCCCCCACCCTAGAGCCGCCCCTGCTTATGATGTTGAAACACTACTAAGAATTGGTCAGCAGGTACTAAAAGTTGCCGGACTAAGCAAAAATTAATAACTCTAACAGCTACACCATACACGGTTACGGATATAACTAAGGCTAAAAGACAGCAAAAAAATAGATTTAATTAAACTATGACAACACAGCTTACTTATATATCACGTAGTATAAAACACATGCATTAGTCATATTACTCACAAACAACAACAAACAAACATGCTCGGTGAAGAGAACTTGATGAGCCTAGCCATGGTTGGAGAAGAATCACTTCCCCACTCCCTGACGTTTGACAGTAGTGGTTTTGATTCACAAACCGGAATCTACCACTCTCTGGCTCATCTCGACGAGAACCACAAGATCCCCACACAGCCTAACCTCGATACAGCCACTTATGTACTATCACAGTTCCCACCCCCTGGTGTAGCTGAAACCCGGGTGGCCCTGATTGATTCAGCCACAGGTCACAGAGTCACCTACGCTCAACTCCAAGAGTCCATCACTAAGCTCGCAACTGGATTGTACCATGGGCTTGGGGTCAAGAAAGGTGATGTGGTGTTTATCTTATCACCAAACACGTTACTATACCCGGTCATATGTCTTGCGGTGCTCTCTATTGGAGCTGTCATAACCACTGCAAATCCAGTCAATACTGCAACTGAAATAGCAAAGCAAGTGCGCGATTCAGGAGCAACACTTGCAATTTCAGCCGCAGAGGAGGTGCACAAGTTATCTCCAACTCGTGTACCCATCCTCCTTACTTCCCGGTGTAAAGAAGATAACCAACTTTCAGTCCAAGAAATGGTTGAAAGTTGTGATTCATTAGAAATTCCAGGACCAAAGCCTACTCAGTCAGATACAGCAGCAATACTGTACTCTTCAGGGACTACTGGAACAAGCAAAGGCGTTGTACTAACACATTCCAACTTCATATCAGTCATGACACTGCTCAAATGGTCTGTGAAGGTATCGGGATCACAGGACGATGTCTTCTTAAGCTTCATGCCAATGTTTCACATATATGGGTTGGCCTTTTTCGGTCTAGGATTGTTTTGTGTTGGTACTACCACCGTCCTAATGCAAAAATATGATTTTCAACAAATGCTTCAAGCTATTGAAAATTATAAAGTGAATAACATACCTGCAGTTCCTCCAGTATTGATAAGCTTGGTGAAGTATAATGACCGAGGATATGATTGACATCTTTGCGGAGAATGGGGTCTGGTGCAGCGCCATTGAGCAAAGACGTGGTTGATAGGTTCAGGAAGATATTTCCATGGATTCAGCTGAGGCCGGGCTATGGGTTGACAGAGAGTTGTGGCGCAACCACGTTCTTTGTCACTGATGAAGAAGCCAAGGTTCGTCCAGCATCATCTGCCAGGTTAATTCCATGTTTTAGAGCCAAGGTGGTAGATCCTGAGACTGGAGCAGCTATGCCGCCCAACAAGGAAGGTGAGTTGTGGTTGAAAAGTCCGACTGTGATGAAAGAGTACTTGAGAAACAAAGAAGCCAATGCAGCAACATTTGACTCAGAGGGGTGGCTTAAAACAGGGGATCTTTGTTACTTTGATGATGAGGGGTACATATACATAGTTGACCGGATAAAAGAATTGATCAAGCACAACGGGTATCAGGTATTTCATATTCACAATCTTGATATATAATATAGATAGAATTCTACCAGCAACTCTTGAGCTGAAACCTTAATTGGCAAATGCAGGTGGCTCCAGCTGAGTTAGAAGCAATACTTTTAGGCCACCCACAGATACTGGATGCTGCAGTAGTGCCCTACGAAGACGAAGCAGCAGGAGAAATACCCATAGCCTGTGTAGTGAGAACAGCCAATTCTGGGTTAACAGAAGATCAAGTAATCGAATTTGTAGCTAGCCAGGTATAAAAGACTGCTTCCCACTCCCACTTTCCCTGAAAACTTTTTTGCGTATGCTCACAAAATCTCCCAATTGCATAGCTGATGCCCTGAGAAGTACCCAGTGTTCTACGATCTATTTATCTAGATACCTTAACTATTCTGAGATTCATGTGGAAATTTTCAGGTAGCACCATACAAGAAGATCAGAAGAGTGGTTTTCATGCATGACCTACCAAGATCCGCTGCTGGGAAGATCTTAAGGCGGGAGCTTGTGTTGTTGAGTAAACAGCAGGTTCGCTCCAAGTTATGATGCAGCGATCCAGTTTAAGTATCATACCCTTTCGATGAATCAAGGTTGACAAAACAGTTAAGTGGGTGGGTAATGTAACAAGGAAATAACTATGAAGCATGTGAATGAAGTTGCAAAAAAGTTGTTTTAAATGCAACTGGACAGTTTTTTGTTTAGCTAATGAAATTGAACTACATGATATTTATACCTGGCTAGCTACGCAAAAAGATAACCAACAGATTTTGTGAGCATACGCAAAAAGTGTTGCAGCGTGTAAACTGTTGGTTATCTTACCGTGCCCCAAGGGAACCCTAAGTACTCCATAGTCCATAACCACACAAAACATCCAAACTGCGAGGAAGCACTGTTGACAACTTAAAACTAACTAATGGTACTAATTATTATACTACTCGTACTTCATATGTAGGCAAACATAATGCAACTATATATATAGGATTCTAGAGATTACTGTCCACACCGAGTATAGTTAATAGTAAATACTTTTACTACGTTAGGTCCTAAAAAATTTACTACAAATATGTCCCCCATTTCGTTCATGTGAGTCCAGGAGCGTAGCAAGGAGTGTACCTTCACCCTCACGAAAATTTTCATGAATTTCACATCCTCACGTTCTCAGAACAAAAGTACTCTTCAGAATTCTTGCTACATAGCGTTTCACTAGCACCACCTGACCCCAACCCCAAATCTAAAATTATAGAACATGATTTTTCCAATATAGCAGTTGCATAACCAAAGAACCAATATTTTAATACATGCTGGTCTATTTGTGAACTTGAATCAATAACAAGGACAGAACAAAGAACAAATCTGAATATTAAATTACTCTGTCAGAAAAAATGAAAATACAAGATAGCAAGGAAAAAAAAAAAGGCATTTCCTTAAATAACTTTCTAATGCAGGAAATAGTACAAAGACAAAATGGCACTTCAATATTCACTCTAGCAGGTATGTAGACCCAAGTAAAGGAAACGAACATCTCCTGCTGTATGTAACTATGTATATTGTGCTTGATTTACACATTACATTGAGTTGCTTGAAGAGGATGCTGGCTACTGACCTAGGTAAGTTCAGCAATTCCAGGATGTCTCAACCAGCAACCCACTTCCAAATGCCACCAGATCGCTGTTTCTGGACACCTGCAGTGAGCTCCTCATCACGCTCAAAAACAGATTTTTCTTCCCTAAGAACCTGAACCTGCTCTTCCAACGACGGCAGAGACTCCAGCATCTTTTGCAGCTCTCCTATTTGCGCCTGATAATGCCATAATGGACAAAATGGATGTTAAACTATTGTTCGAGGTTGTTAAAAGAGCGTGTTTATAGGAGTGCTTCTGGGATGCATGCACAACCTTGGACCACTGATCAATGTTCAAACGTGCAACAGTAAGAAGAGATAATGCTAGATCTATATGATGAAATTTTTTGGAAATGGAACTTGCATAACCTCAAGTTTGGCACATCTCGATCTCTCAGAAACAAGTTGTCCTTGCACTGAATGTAGTTCCTACAACCAGTAATGAAGATCTTAAAATTCATCGTAACCAACCATAAAAATAAGATCAGTTTACTCCGGAAAACAAACCTTGGATAGCTCCGAATGATTTGAATTCATTTCTTCAATTTTGGTCTTGAGGGCAGAACTTTCAGCAGACAGCTCTTTAAGTGACGACTCTAAGGCCCCCTTTGCTTCTCTGACTGAATTAATTTCAGCTAAAAGATCACGTTGAGAAGTATCAACAGGGATCACCTTAATATTTGAATCCTCTCTATCAGCTATATCCAATAACTCAGATTTTGCAAAGGCATATGCAGCAGTCACAGAAGCCGCAGCAGCTGCAGCTGCTGGTGATTGCAAGATCTTGGGATTTAGAAAGTCCCTTGGTTTGGGCCTCATAACATACACCTACATGAATGCAAATGCAGAACACTTTCAGATGAAACTTAGTTGGCAAAAGAAGACCATTATTTTACACCTTTGAAATTCAATAATTGCTTAATGGGTGTGTAACCTTGCGGTTTAGAAAATAAGATGAACACTTGAACAGGGTACTTTTCATGTAACTTTGCAGTGCAGAGAACCGATCTAGAAAGAGTTTGTATAGTAAATTTGTAGTCTTAACTTGGAGGATCAATTAACTTTTGAAACCGCTGAATGCTAAGAGATTTCCATTAATAAACTAAAAGGGTCGAACCATGAATTCATTACCTTGAAATCTTCAACTTCCTTCAATTTACAGTACGTTAACCATGTTTTTGGCTAATGCACATAAATTTTGTAAATATTTTCAAAACCAGAGATTATCATTATTGATTCATATTGGAAAAGATTCAATCAGCATCTCCACATCCAGAAACAAAACTTGAAGTCCAATACATTGCGATTATCTTTTACTATTAAGAGAGTAGAACAATCATATAGGTAGTCAAAGCCTATATACCTCATTCGAGTAGTTTCCATTGTAGCCGCCAAAAGTAACCAAGAGATTCTCACCACCTATCCTCGCCAATGAGACACTGATTCCCTGTGCATGACCTCATATTAAACCATTGAGCAATAACAAAAATCGAAAATAAAGAAGGAAAGAGATGTGAAAAAGCTGAAGAATACAAGTTTTATATCAGTCAATACGGGTAAGCGGAAAAAAGGATAGCATGCTAACCTCACTGGCTAGTGGATCTCTTCCTTTTACGCTTAGAAGCACTGATACAGCAAGCTTGGACATGTTTATCAAAAGGGTATCCAGGGTACCTGGAAGTAGAAATGGCAATTTAGATCATCCGGTTATAGAATAGACATGCATGACAACTGCAGGGAAAAATTCTGTTAACTGATTGCTCCATCCGAATTTCCAACTCACCACTTTTATTATCACCACCACCAACTATGAACCAATTCCCATCAACCACAACACCAGCATGTCCAGCCCTGGCAGTCACCAGATCCCCCTGCATTTGCGGTTGAGACCATTCCATCTGCACAATGAAGAAAAATGAAATCGGGTATAGGTCCTGCTTCTGTGGATCAGAACAATTTCTTACTTCCGTGAAAAAATCACAGCACGCAAGCATACGAAAAAAAAAAAAAAATTCTTCATCCAATAGTTGGCTTCAAGTTGTAAAATTATTGTTTAAGAACATTTTTCGTGAGACTAATATCTATTTTATATATATATATGCACAAGCTACGCAAACCCAAGCATCATTGATTTCTGATTAGTTGCTACTTTTTCTTCATGGTAAATAGTTTTATTGGCATGGGGGCATGACCCTGTGATTATTGATTAACATAATTAACAAGCACTAAAAACCAAAATTGAAAATAATGAAACTCTTTCTAAACCATGAATACTCTATTAGCAACTTTGAAATTAGCTGGTAATACATATTTGATGCACTATCTTAGATAAGTACATATTTGACTAACCAATACTAAAATTATCAGATTCAGAGCTTAAGCGGAATGCGCAAAAGATACACATAAAACGCTTGGATATAATTTCAGGATGGTATGCTTACAGTTTCCAAATCCAGTACATGCAGGTCACTGAAAAAAATGGAATGAGAGCATCCACCAAAGATGAAAAGGTATCTTTCAGCATGCAGTGCGGCTGTGTGATCAAATCTAGGGGTTGGAGGCGTCTGGCTACAAAAAGGTTTTCAAAAAATTGTTACAACTCCTGTATGAGATAAATAAAGTGGTCAACAAACTCAAACAGGTACTTACGTAGTCTCTACAACAGTCCACAGTCATTGACTCCAAATCAAGAACATGAACATCATTTAGTAACCGTCTATTCCTGTCTTCTCCACCAAACATGATAAGTTTCGAGCCAAAAAGGGTAACGGATTGCCCACTGCGAGCTATCTGGTACATAGAGAAATCCATAATTATAACATTCAGGTAAGTCTTAGCAGATAAGTCGTAGAGACTAGAGACAGCAAAACTTTATGAGTCGTTCTTTCTCCACATGAATAATAATTAGAATTTAGAACTGCTAAAACAATGTATTGAAGTAGTCATAATTCAGGGATCAGTTGATTACCGGGGCATTTCCAAAGGTCTCAACAGTGCCAAAATTGTGGGAGTCCAGATCAATGAACCAAACTACAAGACATTGAACAAAAAGGAGTTAATATACACCAACAGTGCCCAAAAAAGATGAATAATATAAATGCTAACACAATGCTTTTGCAGGATCAAGATAAATTCAAACGGTGAGGACATTGAAACAAACCTGTTACGCTGTCACTGATATTCTTTGAAAACCCAGCAAGAACAAGAAGTTTTCTTCCCCACTTGATCTGGATACAGAATTTAGATTTACATCAGTCAACTGAATAAATTATCATGCTTTATGGACTTTAAATAACACTTAGGCCATTACACCAGAAAAGATTAAACAATAAGAAGAAATTACGCATTCTAAAGATTATTTAAAAAAAAAAAAGAGGGGGCAGAGAGAGAGAGAGAGAGAGAGTAGTACCATACTGTGACCAGAGGTTGCTGGAAAAATTTCCAGGCTGGTACCATTAGTTTTCGCATCATGGGCTTCCACATTCAATTTTATTGTTGACCATGTCAAAGTTTTCAGATCAAAAACCTGAAACAAAGGCAATAAGATGTAAGATCCCCACCACCAACACCAGGGATGTAAAGAAAATCTTATAAGAAACTTAATGGAAGAGAGAATACCTGGAAATCAGACAAGTATCTACCGTTGCGACTTCCACCTGTGATGTATAGTTTTTCATCCACCACTGCTGCAGCATGCTGCAGTGTTCACCAAGAGAAAATGGCACAGAAATCAATTTGTATGTAGCATTAAAAGAGAGATTTACTCATTAATTTTTATAAAAAAATAAATGAATAAATAAATTACAAAGAGATGGGAAGTAGCAAGCCCATACTCGATATTTGTGGATGGATAGTGTACCTTGTATCGTGCAGCAGGTCGTTTACCAGAAGCAGGAACTGCTATCCACTCGTCACAGCTAAAAGCCAGATGCCAATTTTCTATATCTGTTCCCATTGCACTTACCCTGAAGTTTCACCAGACTTTAATACTTCAGGGAACTAGTGAGCTCTATTTATATAAGGTGCAGAATATGCTAGGGAAAATCAAAGTCAATAGCAGTAATAATTTATGACACACAGGACACACTATTCTTCACACTGCAATTTTATCCTTGTAATTCACATATGAGGAACACAGAAAAGTATATAGCCACAAGATATATACTTTTAGCCCTCCTGTCATGAACTCCTGTAGTTTCAGTTTGCCAATTTCTAAATGTGTTAGCACAGGGTTGGGTGCTAGCAATAAGGTTTGGAAGGGAAAAGGCGGAACTAGTTACTTGTGCAGGGAAAGGCTTGGAATTATAATTGCTAAATCTAAATAAAAAAGGGTATGTATCAATTGTATCATGTAGCATCTTCACCTAGGTATTTCCATCTTTCAGCATTAATATAGTCCAACATAAAGGCTTCCTAGTCCAGCTATAAGCCATAAAACATGAACTTTACCCATATTTTCACCACCATTGGTAGCCTTCATAAACAACTAAATAGTGAAATCACACTAGATTCTCCATCCAAATGCATCTCAACCTCCAAACATCCAGTGGAAAATCTACCAGACAGCTTAAGTTTCAGTTCACAGCCAGATTACTCCATCAAAAACTCCAAACTTCTATAAACATATTCCACGCGCTTACCCAATTAGGTTCAGTCAACTTAAACCTTTGTTTGAGAGACCAGGCTACTAAAAACACCTGCCCCTATAGTTCTCAATAAAAGATCTACTAACCAAAGAATTTCATTACTTAATAATCATTCGTGCAACGGGCATCAACTCGACTAGCCCAGATTCATGAGTTTATAAATCTAAAGGAAGATTGACAATCTTAAAGACAAAAAATGGGCACTAGCATTGTAGTATGAACAAATTGCAAAATTAGAGATCAATGCAAAATTCACTCAGCTAAGTGCCGCTGAACTTCGAAAGCAGCATAACGAATTCTCACAGAGAAAAATGGAAAGCCAGATCACAATTAGTAGAAGAGCAGGACCAATCCAAATTCCAAACTTAAATTCCAATAAATCAATCCTTTACCTAAATCAAAATGTACAGAATTCAAATTGACATGATCCATTCACCAAATCAAATGTATCACATTCCACTCTGGTAATTTATCCACTATACATAACCACACAACGCAAACAGAGCTAATCAAATCAATAACTACAAAGGGCTGAAAAATTATCAGAAATAAAGGAATTGAAAAACAGAAATGAGAGGATAGCTTACAGGGGAGATATTATGGAAAACGGATCCGGAGAACTGGCGAGAGATCGGACGGTGAAGGCGCCCGATCTCGGCAAAATCGATGGTTGAGATGTGAATTTTCAACCGACAGAAACTAAAACCGTAGAGCACGATGTTATCGTTGCAGTTGCTCGCTCTCTCCGTTCGTTATCAGACAGCAGCTTTTGGCAGCATACCGGTCAGCTCATTTGGGAGTTAAAAGAGGTTCAGTCAAGAGTCAAGACTCAAGAGGGATCAAATTGTCTTTTAGCAATTTCCTAATTTTATTACTTTTTCAACCTACCTTCTTTCTTTTCTTTTTTCCTTTTTAAAAAAGAAAAAATAAAAGGAAACTTCCAATTTGGCCTTAACCTCCACTTGTTTTTAGTATATTGCTGTTAAAGATAGAGGGGGTATGTTGTCCACTTACTTGGGGTTTTCCATTCTTAGGTCGGCTCCATACCGACCTAAACTCAGGTCTTCATTCAATAGTTGACATGTGGCGCTTAATTTAATCTCATCCATTCATTCGGTTCAAAGTCATTTTTGGTACGATGGATTATAATTAATTTTCTTTAACATTAAAAATCACCACAAAAATACAAATTAACTATAATGCCCTATATGATTACATATACATGTAAACCTTATTAATTAATCTTAATCACAAACCAAAGTTAATTGATCACAATTAATTTATCCATTTTAATGATACATAAACTATCGAACACTTCTAAATAATATACTTCGTAGCTAAAAAAATAAACTTTGTTATTGTCCTCTACAAATGTTGATAGCTAGTGCAATTAGATTATGGAAAACGAATATCCATTGAATTGTTGTTGAAATTAATTCGATATATATTGATTAATTTTAATTTTAGTTAAAGTAAATTTTTATTTTTAATTTAATACTTATAAAATGGTAAGAACTTATTTAAATTATTTAAATGAATTTTTTGAAAGTAGGGGTATAACTGCACATTTATATATTTTTATCAAAATTTAATAATTAGAATGAAATATATAATAAATACCTACGTTTAGGTCGGTACGAAGCCGACCTGAGAATAGAAAGCCCCTACTTACTTTACTGTACGTAGAGAGTTCAACTGCAAGAGGTATGCACACTTGCAAAAATAAGAAAGATTACTACTTTAGTTGTGGCCTTGCACAAATTGTTTATTAAAGTCTTTCGTGTCATGAATAAAAGACACAGTACGTAAATCAAGTAGAAATACATTATGCAGGTGTTGTAGAGAAAGTAGATGTAAAGGTGGCCGAGTGGTAGAGGTGTTGGAGTAGCACAGGAGATATCGGGTGTTTGAATTTCAACGGAGACATAAAGTGGTATGGGTGTATTTGAAATTATAAGGTGGTTTGAAATTAGTATAGGAGTAAAAAATAAAATTTATAACAAAAAAAGTTGAGAAAGGATACCATTGTTCTAGGTTCCATTTTTTTTATTGCTTTATAGTGTGTGTTTTAACTTTTAGTTGAAATAGTAATTTTTACACCGCCAAAAGTTGAGAATCTAGTAAATGGCTACTTTAATCATCTTCATAAATGGCTCAAGTAAAATATAGAATCCTAATGATTTTTGCTTTAAACTGTTTCTTAAAAACAACTCCCTCCGTCCGGTCAAATGTTTCCCATTTCATTTTGTTGACCGTTTTTTAGTTGCAAATTACTCCTAAATCACATCGGAAAAAAAATTTGAAAAAATTATTATAAAATAGTTCAACATTTATACTATTTTAATATATTTTTTCTGATTTATTTCTACTATATGATCTACGAGTAATTTGTGACCGAAAAAAAGTCAACAAAACGAAATGGGAAACTTTGACCTGGACGGAGGTAATACTTCCTAAAAGCATTTGCAAACGCATTTATTTATTCAAATGCATCGTGTGGTATGGTGTGAGCAGCATCTCACAGCTCAGACAATCAGATTCAAGCCTCTTAATGCCAAGAACACAAAAGGTAATGCCAAGCACACAAAAGGCTTGATAGTTTTGTCCAAACTAAAATATTGTATGTAAATCCTGTGTGTGAACTGTGTGACTGCATATTCAAGAACAAATACTGTTAAGTGTGAACTGTGTGAAGTACTATAACACATCAATATCACCTGAATATCTAAAATCAGAGAATTGCATTACAAATCATGGTGCAGAAGCTTATCCTACAAAATCAATTTTTGTCGAGCATTTTAAGCAATAGAGGTGGTATGAACATTCAATCTAACAACAATAATACTGAATGTTTGACTACGGTGCAAATATTTTGCAGTTAATCAAAGGCCCACGAGCATATGTAACACATACTAGTCACGGTACAAAGATATCACAAACTAATCACGATCGGCATCTGCTTCTGCAATCTCCTCATCCTCTGGAACACCACGGAGATAAAGAACGTTGTTGCATCTGCAAAAGCAATAAGACATAAGGACCTGATCAATAATCTGAAATAAAACATAGCAGTTGCAAAAATACCTTTAAAAAAAAAAAAAAAAACAGACAATCACTTCATATAAACTGCACATGAAGAAATGCTCATGCATTGTTGTACTAAGATCTTGCAATGAAAATGAAGAACAGAAATGCTAATCATTTAAGATCTTGCAGTGAAACCACCAAGCAAAGACATGGTTGTAGAAGCTAGCTAGGATCATCTCCCTTTGCCCATGAAGCTACATTTCAGGCCAAAATAAATAAAGCCTTCAGATAGGTTGACCAAAATCGTACTTGAATGCACCTCATGATGGTTAATGAAAAGCAAGAACAAGAATAATGGTTATCCTACATTTTTGCACCATTTGGAGTGGGCTGGTAAATGGGTTCACTGTTTGAGTCCAATCTCCATCTTTTTGGGTGATTGGGTGGAATATGAAGTGTAGGTTTTCAGCCGCATTTTGATTAGTTAACGAATCAATGCAGCTTGTGTTTTAAATTTTGGTTAAGCTGTTACTTGTTGGGTGATTTTCTATGATAGGTATGTTTATATTGTTGGCATAGCGTTAGTTTGTTAACCCCTTAGTTTTTTGATGGGTAGCCGACTATCCGTACATATATAGCATCCCATGTATTTCTTGGTATATTTATAAATTCGTAAGCCTCAGCTGAAAAAAGAACTGCTTATAATTGAATACGAAATAGACAAAAACCTGATCATAAATCTGAAAATAAAACATTGTAGCAAAAGTGCTTGATTTATCAGGAAACTCAAATCCATGATAGGTCTGTTTATATTATTGGCTTAGTGTTAGGATTTTTGTCAAACCCCTTGGTGTTTTGATGAGTACCCATTTCTTGGTATATTTAGAAATTTGTAAGCCTGATCTGAAGAAAGAACTGCATATAGTTGAATACAAAATAAACAAAACCTGTTCTAAGTCTGAAAATAAAACATAGTAGCAAATGTTGATTAATCAGATAACTCAAATAAATCTCATGGTTAATAATATGAAAGAAAAACGATACATGATCCCACTATACCAAAGAGGAAAGTATAATAGTCGGTGGATAGCTTAATAATTTGAACCTTATACTTAAAATAACTAGAACTGGAAAGGCAACGCAGGGCAAACAAAGTAAAACACGCGCTAGTGCAGTTAGTTTGCAAGCAATTGAACACTCCGTGAACCCATGTAAACCACAAGTCAGGTATTGAATTTGAACTGAAGTACTAGTAACTTCATGCTTGGTGGAAGAACATGAAAAGTTTATTTGGGAAACAATAGCGTACCAGTATATTTTATTTCCTACTATCAGTGTCCCATGAATAGAAGTCTGGGTCCATTTTCACTAACATAGTCTGTCTTAATAATATCAAAAACTTTCCTTCTTTCCTGTTACTAGTTACTCCCCTTCTAGTTCAAAACGGAGGGTACTAATGTATGCACAATAGTGCCAGGGTTACATAGAATAAAGCCATCTTCTGAACTGAACTACAAACATGATCTCTATATAAAGACAAATGGATGATCAGGTGAAAATCTAGAATCTAGGTGAGGTAGCAACACTTCCGTACCTGATCAAGATCTCTCCGAGGCTCCCAGTGCATTGTCCATCAATATACTCTTCAGCATTTGCAAGCTGCCACAGAAGTTGCTAACTTAGCATTCAATATATATATCACAAACATATGGAGGGGCATCAATTTATGTAGTTCAACATAAGTATAACGCAATAAACACGATTCAAATAACTCAGAAACTAAAGTTTTGCAATAGATACCTGTAGGTTCATGTATGAATCAACCGAGACAAGAAACCCTGAGGAAAAGCCAGAGGAATGAAATATTTTAGCATAGAGAAGTTGGTAAATCCCCTCCTCGCAAGCCAAATGTACTATAAATGTCAATGGACAGCAAAACTTAGAATACTACAAACGATTAATGAAATCATGGTACCTTTGTACTCCATTCCCCATTTGAGTTTCACCATGACAGTCTTCCCAGTCAAGTTGTTCAAGAAAGGCTTTGGATTAACTGGTACGGTCTGCAATTCCGACAACAGAATACAAATAAGAACTAGACCAACAAGACCACTAGCAATACATAATACATTCCAGAATGGAGTTTTGTCATGCCATGACCAAGTACAAGATAGATTGCACTTTTTTCTTAGTCTAGGAGAATGCAGATATTAGCAGAAATCGATATTTTAGGCTCCCCTTCTTAACTAAATATGCTAAATCCATGTCTCTAGGAGCTAGTCAGACATGAGGAACATAGTGCATTACTATTGTAACATATTCTATAGGCAAATGAGCTTCTACACATATCAATCCAACGGAACAAGGAAAAGTTGACAAAAAGTATCTGAATCACCAGAATTCGAAGTTTATTCGGTTATTGCAGCTAGTTAGGCACATAATTGACAACTTTGAATGGAATACACTGGCAACGGTATATGCAAATCAACAATTTAAACAATCTAAGCTCATTATTCATGTTATATGCTAAAAACAATGCTACAAAGTCAAAACCAATGGCAAATCAGATTCTAGTGTACCCTCAAGCATTTAGCCTCCAGCTGATTTCTACTTTATCTAGTTCAACCGTATAGGCTGCTCGCAAGCTCAATTCAGAACATAAACGACTATAAACAAATAGAGAGAGATGCTAAACATACCGCCATTATTGCAGCGGTGTTAGGTTGAGGAATCGCCGAGGAGTGGTGGAGCTGGCGCTTCTAGGGTTTTGGTGGAAGGGATTGAGGTTTTAATTTAATCACCAAAGTTCCCGTGTAATAATAAAGTAGACGACAGAATAAATAATAAGTAAATAATTTTTTTCAATAAATTTTATGATGACACTTGGATTGGGCCATTGGGGTATATTGAAGCCCGACGGATCCAATTGACCGGCAGTTTTAATGGGCTGATCTTCAGTCCTGGTAATTTGGAACCGATCCATGAATTTTAATCTCTAATTTGAAGTTGGTCTAAAATCAATTGATCGGATTCGATCAAATACGGACCGATTCCGGATCAGTTCGATCTAAATTTGATATCGAAAACTTTGTTTGTGATGAACTTTTAAAAAAATTATGGTTGAACCTGAATCCGATCCAGACTTGTCGGATTCGGATCTGGCAAATTCAAAATTGATCCAACATGGATCCAACTGTACGGATTCAAACCAATTACCATGCATATCTAATACTAACTTGAACTCTTCGCATGCCAGGACCAATATGCTATTTGTTACTTCCTCCGTCCACAATCAACTTCCCATTTGATTTCGTTGATTTTTTTTAGCCTTTGTTTGACTCTGAATTATTCCTATATCGTACCGCAAAAAAAAAAAAAAAAAACTGAACTTATTTTATGAAATTATAAGATTTCAATTTCGTAATATAATTTCAAAATATTTTTTTCGGTGCGAGTTTAGAATTAATTCGAAACCAAAATCCTAGATCCGCCACTGCCACTGACCCCCAAGATACTTGAGAAGCAGTCAGCCAAAACTTATCATACATACACCAAACATCTCCCCGTACCCATACAACTCAACACACCTACACCATCTTCAGGAAACAAGACCATCAACTAAACTCTCAATTGAAGTATTGCGTGCCACTATTAACTATCCGTAGTTTACCTCAAACACTCCATAAATTCTCACCACGCAACTTATACATCCAAATCCACTTATGCAAAATCCACTTATGTCAGTCGTAAGGCAAGTCAACACAGCTTTATTCCCAATAAAGTAATTCTTTAAAGTCCAAAACACCATTAATCTTCTCTTGACATGCCATACCCCAAGCAACCAAACTCTTTCGACCATTTTCCACACCTGGCCAAAGAAAACAACGAAAAATCCCAACCACTCTTTTAATAACTCCAACACGAATAGGTAAAATTCTGGCAAAAAACTAGAATATACTGTCTAAGACTGATTTTAACAAAACCAACCTGCTAGCATAGCTCAACTGCTTCGAACCCCTTATCGTGAATTATTTAACATGTTATTTATTGATTATTAGTTTTTACTTTTAAATTTTAAAAAGTGGACTATTTGTGTGATTTCAACCAGAAAAATAAAAACTAAATTTATGCTAGTACAACGTCTGGAATACCGAAAGTCCCAATCAATTTTATTGTGAAATTAGAAATTTTGTCATTTATTATTCATTTCATGACGATGGTTCACAAGGCCAAGGACATACACAACAACGAGAATTTACGCAGCACACCGTTTGAACCTGTGTTCTAAACGCGAACAAGGGTTTGAAAAAAAAAAGAATTCGGGCGGGTTAATACGGGTTATCATAGGTCAACTCGGAAGGTTGACTCAAATGCGGTCATAAATATAAAATTATAAATGCTTATTTTTAAATTATAAATAGATGCAATATATTATTGAAAAAGGTTCTCACATACATTTATAACCAAATAACGTTTATAATTTATCAATAAACATGATAAATAATAAAATAGAATACATAATACTCCGTATTACAATAATCCAAATAAACAAAGTTTAATACTCCCTTTTGTTTTAAATATAAGATGTTTTAGTTATTTTACCATTTGTAAAATATAAGATGTTTGAAGTTGGTGTCATGTAATTGTGTGTTTTTTACAACTTTTTATGCAGTTAACCAATTTTTTTTATATTTTGTCTACAAAAGCTATGCAAGGTTCTCATCTCTCATTAATCATTTTATTTTTACAAGATACCAACATGTTTTTTTTGCAAGCTTTTCAACAACAAAGTTGATGAAGATCACATTTTCTTAATATGTGTGAAAATGCTAAAACATCTTATATTTAAAAAAGGAAGGAGTGGTAGTTTAACCTCATATAGAATGTAAATAAACATATGGATTTTATTTTATTGTTTTATTATTTATGCTTATCAAAACCCGGGTCAACCCGGCAAAGGTTTTGACCCGGGTTTAGGCATATCGGCCCGTTAAATTACTCCATAACTCCGCCAAACGTGGGCCGTTGATTGGGTATTTTAATCAACGATCACCATACAGAATCCGCGTATCTCGAACGCACCAATCACCTTTGAGGCTTTGACACATCCAATTTTATTCGAAAAACTGGCGGTAAAGAAATTAATCCAGTCCGCTACTAACAAAAACAATCCAACGGCTGATAACCCGATCCGCGTGACATCCAATCAGCCATTCAGATATCACCCCCCAATTCATTATAAAAACATTACCCTACCCTCGACAAATCTCATCACTTTCTTCTCCAATCATTTCTCACACTCGATCTTTCAGTCTCCCAAACAGTTTCATCAGTTTCTCATCCCCAAAATGGCACCAAAGGCTGACAAGAAGCCAGCTGAGAAGAAGCCCGCCGCCGAGAAGACCCCAGCAGCCGAGAAAGCTCCGGCAGAGAAGAAGCCCAAGGCCGGGAAGAAGCTCCCAAAGGACGCCGGCGCCGCTGGGGCTGATAAGAAGAAGAAGAGAAACAAGAAGAGCGTTGAGACCTACAAGATCTACATCTTCAAGGTTCTCAAGCAGGTTCACCCCGACATCGGTATCTCCAGCAAGGCCATGGGAATCATGAACAGCTTTATCAACGACATCTTCGAGAAGATGGCTCAGGAGGCTGCTCGCTTGGCTAGGTACAACAAGAAGCCCACCATCACTTCTCGGGAGATTCAGACTGCTGTGAGATTGGTGCTTCCTGGTGAGTTGGCCAAGCACGCCGTTTCTGAGGGGACCAAGGCGGTTACCAAGTTTACCAGCGGTTGAGGAATTTGGGGTTTTTTATGATCTAGGGTTTTCTGTTATTTGTGTGCTTTGGAATTTGACGGTATGTTAGGGTTTATGGTTAGGCCTCTTGAGTATTATGAATGTAAGCCATCAATGATGCCTTGAAACTTCTTGTTTCATGAATTCAGTGAATATAATCAATATTTTGCTAAATCTTCTCTGAATCGTTTCTCTCGACTATTAATTTAATTTTGTCGTTAATTCACTTGTAGTCGCGTTTTGTTTGTGCTCTGTGTGTAGATGATCCGTTTGCAGTTTTAGTATGCTTTTGTTCTATAGAGTTTGATATGGTCTAATAATTGTTTGGCTCAACTTCACTGTTTCACGTGTGGAGAATTAGATCATTTCGGTTTCTCATCATCTTATTGTTTTCAGTTTGGTGAACTGTATTTGTGACTATCTTTAGCCTACTCGAGGTTAATTGCTGTGCACTTGCTTTATCCGTTTCGGACTACCTACCTGGTGTATAATTTGATATGTGTATCTTGCATTGATTTTCATTGAATTGAAGAAATCGTCTGCACCTTAGCAGATTATTGATTGTAGTTAACAAACAACTGGTATTTGGTCATATTGTTGATGATGATAGGTATACCAATACATGTATTCAAGTTTCACTCAAATGTGTCTGCTAGAGGGTCCTTGGAGTGGTCTATTACTCTGTTTTTGCTTTCGGCTCTTCCCAATACTCTTGTCATGGGGATTCTTTTGTGGAAGGGATGTATGGGGTCTCATGGTGCAGATTGTTGTCTTGCAAATTATTACCTGGTTACTGGTATACTCTGTATACTCTTATGCTATTTTTATTCGAGTACAGCGGAGCCTGATTGCTGCACACTTTCCAGTCACGGCTGCTTCAATTGTGTCTTTTCGAGTCGACTCTGGTATCGTTTCCTTAGACAGGAAAGAGCTGTTGGTGACTGAGTCTCAGGTTGGTAAGCTTCATGTGACTATTTTTATTTTTCCCAGGCAATGGCATGGGCTGGCACCAAGGGCGTCATATTTGACGAATGCAGAGATATATTCAGTGTAGGCGTCAAGGAACCCGACGTCGATAGGGTCAAGTTTTGGTTTGGACAAGGAGAGTAGATATGGAGTCAGGGGTATGGGGTACCAGGTACCTTACCCCGGTGGCTTCCGGGTTGTTTTCTCCAGATGTGGGGCCGAAGAAGGTGGAGTGAGGGACTCGAGTACTTCACAGGTGTCTGACGCTGGGCTTCATGTTTTTGGTTGTGGGAATCATGAGGTGAATATTGTTGGTGCTCATCAGAAAAGACTGATCATTTTGGCCGAGATGAGTTTAGTTTCAGGAACAAAGAAAGTGGTGCTGCTGAACATGGTAAAGGCCTACCCTTTCGATGCTAGTTTCGGACTCGAGTACTGAGCTTTGTCCCAAGGCTGCTGTTGATGTCTAGCTGACTTCTATGACTTCTAAAATCTGCGGGTTATATCGAAGTTGGGTGGCCCATTTATTATTGCATCAATTCTGCGAAAAATCTGAGTTCGAAGAGTTGGGAGACGAAAGGCCCACAGAGATTATGATTAATTTTCTAGGGTTTTTTTGTGGGATGAAAATAATAAATACTGTATGCCGTAAATTATGTGGAGAAGTCTGAAGAGGTGCGTAAATGGCAATTCTTCGTTCATTATGCTCATAATTTCCAAGGCACGAAAAGAAAGAGAGAAAAAAAAATGGAGTAGGAACAACCCTTTTATTGAGACTGATTATTTATTTATGGTGAGTAGTATTAATCCCTATTTATTTATTTATTCTGTAATAACACATTAACCCTTTTATTGAGACTGATTTTGATGGATCGTTCGTCCTTGTCTGTATTTCACTATTTTGTTTTGATTTTGATGGTGCGAAGAGATCGATGTCCACATTTAAGAGAGACACAGGCGTGGTATTTTTATTCTTTTTTTCTTTCCTATATCATCCATAAATTATTATTATTATTGCTAAATTAAATACTCGTAATTGTTTAACTGTGTTTCTTTCTTGTTACACAGCCCAGCTTGCTTATTTACCTATGCCCTTTTGTGTGTGGTTATCTTACCGCTAAAGGCCTGGAAAAATTTGCGCATGCACACTTGGTCGAAGAAGAAGATAAGATGGAGTGTCCAACATGTTGTATGTGTCCGAGATGCTCTAATAAATAGAGAAAAAAATTCAAACATACCCGAACTTTATATATTATGAGATACATATCCAAACTTCAAATTTTTCACATATGTACCCAAATTTATACTCCCGTTTGTCTGTATATATACTTTCTGATGAAATTATAACCAGAACGTGTTTATGCTCTTTGTGAACGGGACACCATTAAACCAATTAAATAAGAGATGATAATTCCCTTTCGAATTAGATTGCAAAAACGGATTCTTTATCGTAGTTATAGCAATTGACCATTTAAGGGGGTGATCCTTTTGTCAACATGGTGAGAACCAACTAGTATGTACTATCTACATCGAGAATTAAAGTATAGTATACGCCATTGGTGAGATCCTTTGTAGGAACTACCTGTAGTAACGATTTGGCGTTCCTGACCCTGCTCAATCTTAATTGTTATTTGAACAAGGAGAAGTTTTGTCATGTTCTAAGTGGAGATAGCATTTCTCTTCTGCATGTCCATACTTTTTGACAGAGTTATAACCTGAATGTGTTCACGCTTTTTGTGAACGGGACACCATTAAACTAATTAACTAAGAGAAGATAATTCCCTTCCGAATTAGATTGCAGAAACGGATTCTTCATCGAAGTCAGTTTTCTTCACTTTGTCTTTACTCTATATCCAAGCTATGGTTAACAGTAAATTGGTGAAGCTACAAATCTAAGCAGGGGTTGTTAAACGTTGTAACCATTTTACTAAACGACGTTTATTTGAAATTTGCAAAATTTCTATTAGGGCCCCCTCTTATGCTCGGTAATTACATATGTTTCCTCGTTAGTAAAAGAATTACGTATAAACCCTCTTTATGCAAAACAATTACAAATAAACCCACGATCTTGACTTCTGCCGCTCTTAATCATGGAAAATACATAATTGTCCCTGAACAATTATCAGATTTTAAATTTTACCAAACAATCTCAACTTTAAGTTATTACAAATAAACCCACATATCTTATCTAAATTATAAATTCCCCAAATTTTTTTTATTTCTTCTTCTTTCTAATTTGCCGGAATCCGGTAGCCACCATCAGCTCCGATCTGGAGCCGTGAAACAGCTCCAGATCGGAGCTGTTACAGCTCCAGATCTGGAGTTGGCAGCTCCAGATCTGGAGCTGCAATAAGAGCTCCGACGGAGCTCTGTAATAGAGCTCGTCGGAGCTCTTTACAGAGCTCCACCGGAGCCCTGTAAGAGCTCCGACGGAGCTCTGTAATAGAGCTCGTCGGAGCTCTTTACATTGCCGGAATCCGGTAATAGAATTAAAGAAAGAAAAGAAAAGAAAAAAAGAGAAAAAGAAAAGAAAAAAAAGAAAAAGGATTAAATTGCAAATAAGATTAAAGGAATAAGGCTAAATTGTATAAGGGCGCGTTTGGAGAATCAATATTGAACAGTAGCTTATAAGCAGGTCAACGCCAACTGCTTAAAATGGGCCTATATGTAATTCTTTTATTAACGAGGAAAGATTTGAAAAGCACGTCCATAAGAGGGGGTCCAGGCGTAAAAATCTCTTTCTATTATTTTACAAATAGAGGAATACAAATAATTAAACTTCAATTTATTAAACTCACACAAATCACCACAAACAATTGCATAAATTCGTTAATTCTTCTTTACCAAAAACTCACCAATAAACAAACTCTCTCTTAAATAAGAATTTTTAACATGGAATAGTTAATCCTCTTGACTAATGAATTATGGAATGATGAGCAATATCAATTATGAGGTATATTTCATTAATTTATACTCTCTCTCGGTCCCAATGAATTCTTACATTTATTTTGTTCACTTTTTTTAGTCCTAATTGATCTATAATAAATCTTAAAATCTTAACAAGAAAATAATTAATAATATTATATAATAAAAGTAGAGGCACTATTTTTTTAAACGGCATATATTACAACTACTCCTACACTAATACTATACAAATTTTCTAAACCACCTTATGGCTCGACACCTAAACCAATCTTATAACTACTCCACCTCTCCTTGACTACCTGAACTCCTTACAGATGCACCACTTTATGTCTCCTAGTAGAGACAATATATTTGCACTACAATAAAAACCCTCTAAAGGGATAAACCCCTTATAGTAATAAAAAATTTCAATCCCAATTCGGGACAAGTTATAAATAAGAATAAACTCCACATTGTGATTGTGATATTCAATGACTTTTTCAAAACCCGTTTTAAAGAATTATACCTCCATATAGTAATAAATTGCATGCATAAATAAATATATGTATGTGTTACACATAACATAAAATTTATTGTCCTAAGTATTTGTGCAAAGTTGTTTGTGAGATAGACTTTAACTTTTGAGTTGCACTCACATCATTTAACTTGCGTGTGTTTAGTAACTCATTCACATGTATGCGTTCTTGTTGAGCCCAAAACACCTTTAACTTGTCAAGCATAAAGCCTCTTGGCATTAAATTTTTGTACTTTTTGTTGGACATAATGGATAAAAAATACATATAAATAGCTTGTACACAATAGGAAATGTAAAGACATAAAGGAAAATGAAACTGTCTTTAATCAGCAACAAAGCGGGGCAGCTTGAGAACACTGAAGCGGCCCGCTTGAGAAGGCATGTTGGCTCCTGGAAACTGAAGCGAGTCGCTTGGCCGGGGAGGAAGCGTGCCGCTTGGCTGAAGTGGACCGCTTGGCAGAGGTCAGGCGGGCCGCTTGAAGTCTGTCCAACATTGTGTTTTCTGCTTCGTCTTCTATGAGCTTGTAAACACAAAAGGTGAATCGATGATGTTTCCTTAAAGCAAAATATGCCCTCTCAATATGGTGCTTGAGACTTTGAGCGTCTGCTTCCCAAGATACAACGATTCCAAGATTACTAGCAGCACAAGCTAACAACCCCCAACGAGCAAGAATTGCTGCTTAGGTTTTATTGAGGCAGTATTTCAACAACGTATCTGAATTCTTCAACTCATGTTCAATTTAAGGGAGTGTTATGGATAATTATAGTAAATGGAACAAGAATTTCTCATTGTTCGCTGTAGATGTTTGTTAAAGAGTTATCTCTTTACTTTGTTACGTATATCTGTTTCTAGTAGTTTGTTAATTTTCGGATAGACTTTAGAAATAATTTGTTATTAGTATATACTCCCTCCGTCCCAGAACAGTTGCACCATTTTGCCATTTTGGGCGTCCCGTTAGAGTTGCACCATTTCATTTATTTGCCATATTTGGACATGATTATAATAAAATTTTATATTATATCAACACATCTTTGTGACCACAAATCCTCCATAAATTAAAAGCAACACCCACTAACAATATAACTCAATATTTAACTATTCTCCTTATTTTATATGTCCAAAAGCAAATGGTGCAACTGCTCTGGGACGGAGGGAGTATATACTTTTCATTACTCTCATATTGAAAAAATGAAGAATATATTCTGTTCCCAGTCATTATTCAACAAAATATGAATTGAATTTATTTAATTTGAATTTAATTTGAACTAACAAACTAACCCAACCTTTTAGATTATCTAATTTGAATTTAATTTGAACTAACCCAATTTTTTAGATTAGCGGGAATCGGTACGATTTTGAATGAATTCAGATTCAGTAATTATCTACGATCTTAGCCGCTGATTGTAAACTACTTAATCAACGGCTTAGATGAGAATCCTCGTCTCCTCCTCTCGACCAATCACCTTTCTAGCCTATCATCTATATATAATACAGTTCCACATCATTTATCTTCCACACCTCATTCTACTATCTACCTTCCCTTCAACTTCTCATCTCAACCTCTGCTCAATTTCCTCTTTACTTTGATTCGACATGGCACCAAAGGCCGACAAGAAGCCAGCTGAGAAGAAGCCCGCCGCCGAGAAGACCCCAGCAGCCGAGAAAGCTCCGGCAGAGAAGAAGCCCAAGGCCGGGAAGAAGCTCCCAAAGGACGCCGGCGCCGCTGGGGCTGATAAGAAGAAGAAGAGAAACAAGAAGAGCGTCGAGACCTACAAGATCTACATCTTCAAGGTTCTCAAGCAGGTTCACCCTGACATCGGTATCTCGAGCAAGGCCATGGGGATTATGAACAGCTTCATCAACGACATATTTGAGAAGATGGCCCAGGAGGCTGCTCGTTTGGCTAGGTACAACAAGAAGCCGACGATTACTTCTCGTGAAATTCAGACTGCCGTGAGATTGGTGCTTCCTGGTGAATTGGCGAAGCACGCTGTTTCTGAAGGGACTAAGGCTGTGACCAAGTTCACAAGCGGTTGAGGAATTAGGGTTTCATTGATCTGTTTTGTTGCTTTGGATTTAGGTGGTATGTTAGGTTTTATGTTTAGGGCTTTTGAGGATGATGAATGTAAACAGTCAATGTTACCTTGAGATTTGATGTTTGTTAAATATAATCCATATTTTGCTATATCCGCTGTTACTCCTTATATTCTGTCAATCATTTAGTTTTGTGGTTAATTTATTTTTGAATCACTTTCTTATCCTGGTTGTTTCGGATGTGTAGATGTTCTGTGTTTCTATAGAACTTGTATTCAATTTTAACTGGTTGTTTGTTGTAGAAAGGAAAAAGATCATTCGTATATCCGACCATTTTGCATTTTGTTGGACACCGCAAACAATTGTTGACAGTTTTTAATTTAATTGTGTTATGACTAGCAGAATGCACAAAGAATGATATCTATTGATGATGTTGCTTGGCAGTCTGATTTGTCAATGCCTGTTTCGTTGAAGGAGTTTCTCTTGTAGTGGACCTCCTCTACTCATCAAGTTTCAGGTACTATTTTCAAACTCTTAAGGCTTCCTTTCAATTTTCTAGGTAATTATTTTGATTCAGGTATGGGGATACCCACGTTTCACGTGAACATTTGTGTTGCTTGTTACTTGTTAGTTCCTTCAAGGCTTCAACCACCTCTTAAGGCTTACTTATTTTGGTTTTATCTACTCATTGGATATGTGTTGCATTCATTGTTCAAAGTTTCTGGTAATTACTACTCCACAACATTTGCTACTGAGATAGTTTGGATCAGGAATCAGTTATAAACATGTACGATATGATTGTGTGGCTTTTCCCTGGAGGTTAGTTTTGAATTAAGTTTAGTTGCTGGTGTGGAATATCATCTAAGATGCAAATATTGTAGTAGTCCTTTCAAGGACCCTTGATTTCCTTGACAGCTGATTTTTTGGCATAATATTCTTTCGTAACATGCCAATCACAATTCTATGTGGCTTTACCAGGCGACAAGAAGAGGCATTAAGTAAATTAATAGAAGAAGCTGCAAAGAGAGAAGTGGAAGCACTTCCAAAGAAGGTTGAAGAGGGCCTCAATACAAAGGAGATCAAGTTATGCAGCAGTGAGTTGTCTTTTGGTAGATTGTTTTGCTGTATTTCAAGTTACAAACTTGGGGTAAGTGGTTAGCACGCATGTTTATGATAATCTGTATTGGAATTGTTAATGTATTTTGGATTAAGGATCGTGATTGTTGCAATTGGAGTATGGATGATGTGGATTACAAACTATGGAATTAAGTTGATTTTTTTGTTTCTATGTGTTGGAGTTTTCGGTGCAATTGTAACAAGGTCCATGAGCAGACTAGTTGCGATGCACACGAATCTATTTTGTTCAACACTTCATTGCACGATTCAGGCAAGCACATGTTTATAGAGGCATATCAGCTCCGGTTTATTATTAACAGTGGCAGAAACCAGGGGGAGGACGCGTTAAGATCAACTTTGATGCTTTGGTGAATTCTGTACAACTGGGTATCGGCACTAGGGTAGTTGCAGGCAATAATCTTGGTTGGTTCAGTGTTGCCATGTTGGCATGGAGAAGAGCCCGGTTTCCTTGCATCTCTTGCCCTATAGTTGCTGCATCTGTTGCGGCAAGATGTGCACTCCTTTTGGCGTCTGAGTTCCAGTTCCAACATGTGATTTTTGAAGGGGGGTGCATTGGTGATGATTCAAGAGTTGCAGTCTTCAGTTTCTTCTCCGTCTATTGCAGGGAGGGACCATAACTTTGGCTAATTAAAACGAGATTAGAATTTACTCCCTCCCTTTTTATTTAATTTAAGTGTATTTAAGTGTAGTTTTAGCTCTAGCACATATATTAAGTAAAATTATCTCTCCTCCTATATAGCAATAAAAACTTACTTAGACGCCTTGCCTAGCGCATAAATTAAATCAACGAAAAGATGAATAGCTAGTTCCCGGACTAAAATGATATATATGTGTTGGCACTTGTGATTAATATATAACACAACTAATCTAATTACATTAATTTGAATTAAGTAATATGTTGGCACCAGATATATGTAATGTAAAATAATGTAGCAGAACAAAAGGTAGTAAAACTTGAATTAAAGAAGGCTGTAGATCATCATCCGTGATTTGAAGAAATGAATTGAACAGCTAGCAGTAACAGAAAACAACGAAGAACAAACCGATCGATTCAACAGTGAAATCATCATCATGAATCTTAAGTACATATAGCTAGCTAGCAATGCAGAGAAACTAAGGGATCTAGCAATCCAGAATATTAGTCTAAGCCATATGTCTAGTGTATGTATTCACTATTCACCTTGAGAGAGATTGATCGATCGATGGGGAATATTAATTGGCATCATCACGATGGGGAGAAGTAATTTAATGACAAGCAGTTGCACGACTAGTTAACGTCACCATGATCACCGACCTTGTAGGAGAAGACGAACATAATCATGATCAGGAGGAGAAGGTGGTGGACTAGTTTCATCATCACTTGCGGAGCCAGATTCATTGGAACCGAGATTACTAGCAGCATCATGATCACCACTTCCACCGGGTGGGCGAAGAAGAATAGGATCACGATCAGGATTAGTGACATCATGAAAAGCGGTTATGCTGCTAGTGCTATGAAATTGAAAACCGATAAGAATAGAATCATCGCGATAAGGTGGAGCAGCTTGAATAGCTTCATCATCAATTGCTGTGGAGCCATTATCACTAGCATTATCATCATCATCATGGCGATCACCAGTTGGAAAGAGACGCTGAAAACAAAGTTGTACACAGGCGGCCAAGATCCCCACAATGAAGACCGCAGCAACGATAACGACTCTGTCATTCTTCTTATCACCGACTCCATCTTTCTTATCCCTTGAATCTGCCATTTTCGATGAGCAACAATCAAGTAACTGAGCAGTGATCTAGAGAGAAAGAGAGAGAGAGAAGATTAGTAGTGTGTGTGTGATTGAATTTGTAAAGAATGAATGTGGTCACTATTTTGTCTATTTATAATAAACTCAAGAGCAGAGCAAAGCTAATCTATCAACAGAATTGATAACCGCCAATGATCAAAATATCTGTTACTAATTTCTCCACTAGCTGCAGCGAATCTGATATTATTATGATCAGCGCGGGAAAATGTAATGCTGTTTTCATGCAGTTCTTGTTATGTTCCTCGGTTTCTTTCACTTTCTCATCTCATTTTAATTTATTTGTAGACACTAGTATTTCTTAATTGCAGATAATTAATTTGATCCAAATATCCAATTTAGTAATTTTGGTTTTCAGTAAATGTTAGTACTGATGAGATCAATCTGCTCTTAGTGTCCTAATACCCCATTTCAATCTCAGCCCTTCACACACTTTGTCAATTAACGGGTCGAAATTTGACTTTTGTGTGCATCTGGATAGGAGTTACTTGTGGTTTTCGCCACCAAAGAGTAACCGGTCTGGACCTTTTTTCCATGATCCTTGATGAAAGTCTACCCCCACAAATCGGAAACCTTTTGTTTGTTGTTTCACTCAACTTGAGCAGAGAAAATTATTTCCACGGTAACATGCCTCAGTCGTTATCTCGATCAGCTTAGGCGATTAAGAGTTTTCAATTTCAGTTACAACAATGTCAACGAAAGCATTCCCTCCTAGTTTAGTTGCTTCTCTAGACCCCAAGTATGTCAGCATTAATAGCTTAACATTAACTGGAGACTAGAGTCATTCCACCTCTTACTAACATGTCGAATATCGACGCTTTGGACTTCTCTCATACAACACCCTGCAAGGGTCAATTTCTGGTCGGATCGGAGAGCTTCTCAATCAACTTATGTTAAATTTCAACCAACTTTCTGATTGCATCCCATTATCGCTCTTCAATACTTGATCTTTCAAGGAACCATTTATATGGCAGCCTTCCTGAGCCTTTTTGATATATATATATATATATATATATATATATATATATCTAGCATGTGTAGACTCAGTGGTCCTTCCAGCCTTCCAGGCTTGTATAACTAACTGCCAACGGCTTGTCTAGCTCAATTGGTTAGACTGAGGTGTCATGACACTAGAGGTCATAGGTTCAATTCTCGCCAAGTGCGGGATTATTTATTGTTTATTACTAGCTTTGTAATGCTACTTATGAAGTTGTAATAGTTCGATTATTAAAAAAAAAAACTGCCAACGGCTTGTACGGAGAAATCCCACTAACCTGCCACTGTTGAAGGGATGCATTGGTGATGATTCAAGAGTTGCAGTCTTTAGTTTCTTCTCTGTCTAGCAGGAGCCAGGGACCATAACTTGTCTAATTAAAACAAGATTAGAATTTACTCCCTCCCTTTTTATTTAAGTGTCGTTTTAGATCTTCCACATATATTATTATATATTATTAATGAAATTATCACTCCTCCTGTTTACCGGCAATGAAAGGCCTAATAATAATAGTTAAAAAGTCTCAATCACCGTCAAACCTATTAATAGTAGGGTAATTATTATTTTGTTTGATGTCTAAAAACCGACAATTATAAGTGAAATAGTAAAAACTACAAATCGACACTTAATAAAAGTTGGAGGGAATACCTCTTTTCTGCTCAAACTCAAATACTCATCACTCATTCTCTCTATATACTGGAATTGCAACTGAATAGTGATGGGTTCTTGAGGATGGAGGAAAATATTTATAGGGATCAAGGGTTGATGCAATTGGCTAATTTTCGTAGCGAGAAGATGAGTATTATGGCTGTTCTTACATCTGATTTTTCTTCGTCGATAACGATATAATTTGGGCAATACACTTGGGTTTATCCTCCATCGTCGATTTGATTGATCCGCGACCTGCTTAGCTTAACTGAATAAAAGAAACACAAATATAGATTTGAGAAGATGATTGTTTTAGCCTTTTAGGGGAAAAGGTTTTGATCGATACTCTTTAAAAAAAATTATTCAGTTTGACTTTTTTTCAACAAATTTCAACTTTGACCCCCAATTACTTTTAAACTATAATGATAAAATATTTAATAAAATTATATTATCAATATTTACATTTTATATTTTCATAATATGATTTCGTCAAATACGTTATCATTATAGTTTAAGAGTAATTACGAATCAAAGTTGAAAACTGTTAAGCGAAAAAAATTACAGTGGATAAATTACATTAGGACGGATGAAGTAGTTATTTAGTAGAAATTGCAACTTTCTTGGCAATTTAGAAACCATGGTCTAAGAAAGTGGTTTCTTTCCTACAGTTAATTTGGACCCCTTGATGTAGTATTTCGTACTATTTATAATTTGTAACTCGTTTCTTTCTAAAGTCATTTAAAAATAAAATACTCATATAAAATTTAATTCAAAATTAAATCACTTTTAGATATCAAGCGCCACCTTCGTTTGGATACATTTCCTTGAATGTTTTTATAAAACTAAAGTAAATTGAATTTGAATCGAACTAAATAAACGAAACGTAATTAATTTGAATTTAATTTAATCTTACCCAACTTTTTAGATTAGCGGGAATCGGTACGATTTTGAATGAATTCATACTCAGTAATTATCTATGATCTTAACCGCTGACTGTAAACTACTTAATCAACGGCTCAGATGAGAATCCTCGTCTCCTCCTCTCGACCAATCACCTTTCTAGCCTATCATCTATATATAATACAGTTCCACATCATTTATCTTCTACACCTCATTCTACTATCTACCTTCCCTTCAACTTCTCATCTCAACCTCTGCTCAATTTCCTCTTTACTTTGATTCGACATGGCACCAAAGGCCGACAAGAAGCCAGCTGAGAAGAAGCCCGCCGCCGAGAAGACCCCAGCAGCCGAGAAAGCTCCGGCAGAGAAGAAGCCCAAGGCCGGGAAGAAGCTCCCAAAGGACGCCGGCGCCGCTGGGGCTGATAAGAAGAAGAAGAGAAACAAGAAGAGCGTTGAGACCTACAAGATCTACATCTTCAAGGTTCTCAAGCAGGTTCACCCCGACATCGGTATCTCCAGCAAGGCCATGGGAATCATGAACAGCTTTATCAACGACATCTTCGAGAAGATGGCTCAGGAGGCTGCTCGCTTGGCTAGGTACAACAAGAAGCCCACCATCACTTCTCGGGAGATTCAGACTGCCGTGAGATTGGTGCTTCCTGGTGAGTTGGCCAAGCACGCCGTTTCTGAGGGGACCAAGGCGGTTACCAAGTTTACCAGCGGTTGAGGAATTTGGGGTTTTTTATGATCTAGGGTTTTATGTCTATGTCGTTTAATCTGAATTAGGAAGTCGTTTTGATGATTAGGGTTTTATTGTAAATTAGGTTTCATTTGGAATTTCATTAGTCGGGATTATAGCTAGCAGTGCCGTATCATATATTATTAGTACTAGTAGTCTAGTATGAGATTGTTATGCAGTGTTTTCCTATCATAATATATATATATATATATATATATATATATATATATATATATATATATATATATATATATATATATATATATATATATGACCCCTTTTCAGTGAATTTGTGCATTTTTCAGCTTTGTACCGACTGCTTTGAAATAACTACGATGTGACTACAATGTTAATTTTGTATTTGAGTTAATTCTTCTCTTGGTAATTTGAATGATCGTTTGCTGTGATTAAATTTGTTTTCCTCTTTCTGACCATGTATTAATAGAATTTTTGTGATGATTTATAGTCGGGATGTTCTTCTCTTGATATAGTCTTTGATGTCTGTTGGCATTTTACCAATGAGGTCTAGCTCAATTGGTTAGACTGAGGTGTCATGACACTAGAGGTCATAGGTTCAATTCTCGCAAAGTGCGAGATTATTTATAGTTTATTACTAGCTTTGTAATGCTATTTGTGAAATTGTAATGGTTCGATTATTAAAAAAAAGTGTAAATCTTATAGTTTCTTAATATAATGAATTATGAATGTTTGTTGGCATTTTCGTTCAGGATTATCATCTGCATTGCTAGTATGTTCTATGCATCCAATTCTGCATATCTTTATGACTTTCAATTTTAACATTTCTTGGGCTTTTTCTTTCCCTCTTAGCTGTAACTGGTGGTTCGAGTTTAATTTATTGAAGGTAAAACATACAAGTATGCAGGTGTTCTGAACTCTATTTCCCCAATGATGCATATTAGTTTCATCTGTTATGCATGCTGTGGAATGGGAGGGTGATTATGTTTGTGTATGTATAATTCATCATCCAGTCCAGTGTTCTACCAGTTTGTTGGTGTTCTATTCATACTATTCATTTTGGATTTTAGATTTTAGATTTAGAATTACAGTACAATTTTAAAACTGGCTAAACTAAGGATACATTTACACACATAACCGGTATGGCCCAGCTAGGAATTCCAATTGAGTCTGATTGAACTGGATTTTCTATCTAGGAAGAGTTTTTATTCTTCTGGTGTTAATGACATCTTATGTTTAGCTTATTATTAGGATTCGTCTTTTCTTATACTATATGTGGAATGTGGTGTTAGTTTTCTCTACTATGCCAAAATTTACTAGGCCTAAGAGGCAACCTCCAAACCCACAATCCAAACTAAGTCTTCACAAGCTTCCACTGACTTCGTGGGATAACAATGAGACAGTGGACAAAATCGTCCAGGTGACCAAAACAAAGGGAACATCCCACCACTTCGATGTTACCAAATAAAATCCAATTACATTACATCTAAGTGGCAAGTAATTTAATATCTAAGTGTCAAGTAATTTAATATATTTAATCCCATCAATGTGCTAGTAGCATACTTAGGATGTTGGTTACATGCTAATCCCATCACTTAAGAACTAATTACTCGCGCTTCCGCATAATCATATGGAAAGGATCAACATTATCTCATACCAGCAGACCAGTAGCAAGCAACCATAAACCATAGAAGCAACAATTGCAGTGACTATGGCTTCAACAAGTATGCATCTGCAAACTGAAACAGTCAACCTCTGAGTGAATCAATAAAACAGCATCAAGCCATTACTACTAGCTCGTCTAGATCAGCAGATGGACCTATCTATTATGGAAGCGAGAATGATTTTAAGTTCTATCGCTAACAATTAATCACAATTCAAACAACAAAATAAAGGAAACACAGAGAAAATGGACAGATCCAATAGTCAGCACATACTAGCTAGAATGCTAGATCAAGTTAAAATAGAACTTTTGCATTTAAAAACATAGCAAATGCATTATGAAGGTCATTTTTTATTATATTGGCCAGCATATATAATCCCAGAACAAAACATTGGCTATTATAGCTCATCCCTTCTACAGATCACCAGTACTACTGAAAATCTTTAGTACCTGAGCTCTCTGTGAAGGATGCCCAAAACATTGGCTATTATAACTCATCCCTTCTACAGATCACCAGTACTACTGAAAATCTTTAGTACCTGAGCTCTCCGTGAAGGATGCCCTTCTATATAATGACTACCCACCCGATGCACCCCAATACGATGTTGAATTAAAACCTCAACTGTTCTCATTCAGTGGTCAAGCAATACCAATTCTAACAAGTAACAAGCAGGCAACCACATCTATCAACATCATTGCTGGACTGATACATTGCAATGAACAAGAGTGCCAAGCAAAATAAAAAGATCAGTATATATATATATATATATATATATATATATATATATATATATATATATATATATATATATATATATATATATATATATATATATATATATATATATTTTTTATTTTATTTTATTTTTTTTTAATTTTTTTTGAAGATATTAGCAAACCTAATGCATACGTGCTTCCAACGAAGAAGAAATTCAAAATGCAGACTGTGTCACCGTATATGAGTATGTAACTCTAAACTATCGTCCAATAGCATTACATCCCCAGAGTGATAAACACCCGAAACAGAGTCTGTAACCCCGCAAGTGGCATTTCTGCTTTAGTCACTTCTGTACAATAGAAATTCACCAAGCTGGCTGAATATCACTTTTGGCGATATTGAGGAAAACATTTGCAAGTTTGTGAAAGAAAGCTAAAAAGTCCACTGGGACAAAGGGACTAGTGAATATGAGCTGGGGTAATACATATAATTCGTAGTATACTATACCGCGCCGAGCTCGATCCCTAGATGCACCCGATTATGTAAATCAGGTGTCATTCTCGCAAGGTGGATTTTGTGCACGACAATACCGCTAACCACAATAAATATCAAAACAGCTGCAAATGCAACTACTATATAGCCCCTTTATAATTGGAGGCTATTTGGGGCTTAATTGGAGATTTTTTAACTCCAATGAAGACTCTTTGTAACCTCTCTAACCAGCTATTAGCAACTCTAGAAGACTTAAGGGGTGAAATTCATAAAAGTAAAGCTATATTCAAATATAAATTCAGTACAAATTTCTAATCCGATATTCGTACTATTTTCTTATCCAAAATTCGTGCAAATTTCTAATTTGTTATCCGTACTGTGTTCAACTATTCGTTATCGTAAGTAATGGCTTCAATATATCCGGGATCTACAGATTGTTTTGGATATGAGAAAGTAAATATCTTGGTTCAAAAAAAAAAAAAAGGAACTTACAAGTAATGAAGTGTATCTGTAGTAGATAAGCCCTCCCAAGGCGACCCGAACAAGTGAGTCTATGACATATCACTGCAATCAAGAAAAAAAAATGATACATTGTCAAATGGAGAATTTTGTAAGAACGAATTAAATAAAATAAAAAAGTTCAATATACACGTATAGAGCATCCAAGCCTGGTGGAAATCGGGAAGGAAACTTGCTCCTCATGCTGTTGTGGCTTAAATTATTCCTGTTTTTGTTTTTCTTTTCTCTTTTCATTGCCAACATAAAATTATGTTTTTTTCTTTGTCATTTTACACCAGATTATCATGAAGTATTATAAAATATGATAATAAATATTAATAAATTGACTTACAGAGTACGGAAAGAGAGCAGCAGGCAGAGTGCCTCATCCATAATATCACCACTCAGCCGTGTATATGGCGTAAGAGTGTTGTTGATTAGTAATAGGAACTCCAGTTAAATAATCTAAATCCATTTATAAAAAAACAAGAAAAAGAAGAACGGAGAGAGTATCTCAAATGTCGTTAATGTTGTATGTATCACCGTACAACACGCATCCAATACTCGACCATGATGGTGGCCCACATGGGTCGCCTGGGGGTATAACTGCCCCGAGCCCTATCAATAAGTGCCTGATGGCATGAACCGGAAAAACAATTAGAGAATTAACAGAAATATTACTTGTAAATATGTGCAACTAGTAAAAGTTACTGGTAATTAAATATAGCCCATGATGTAAAACATAAAAATGATGTTTAGCCGATGAGAAATTGTAGTTCTATGAAGAACTATGCTTTCACACATGCCACTACTAGTGAAATTACATGGCATTCAAAAATCATGTAAAGAAACTTAAAAAGACGCTAAAAACTCATTCTTGTTAATAGAACGGGTGCACAATGTCAATAATTACATATGTTGATCATGTTAGTTGCTCTTCGTTTCTTTTTAATTATATTTGATCTGATAAAACATATTTAACCATTATGTTTTTACACATTCACATAATCAGATTATATATATAGAGACCAAACTGTAGTTAGAAAAAGTCATATTCATGCATGTTGCAATTCAACAAGAAGTTTGGTTTCCATTTACTTCAAAAATCCATTTTTTATCACCTAAACCATATATCTTGTTGGAATTCCAAGAGAATAACCAAGCATGTGATTCACTCAAAAGATTCACTTAAACCATAAATTTAGTGATTGTTTTTTTTTTTTTTAATGTAAAGACAGAAAAGCCCTTAGGCCTTATCTAATTCTAAACAAGAAAAAATATAAATTGGGGGTGTTTTAAAAACCCCAACCGGCTCATCTCTCAGATCGACTTCATCCTCCTCCCCTGTCTCTGTCGACTTCAAACAGACTCTGGAAAGTGAGTCTGCAGCTCTATTCTCCAACCTACATATCCACCGGAGCTTAGCTACCCACGACCTTTGCAGTAGCTCCCGGCACCTCTCCACCTGCGGCTGCAATTCCGGCGGAGGAGTTACCTCGCCATTGACCATTTCGACCACCATCAACGAGTCCATTTCCACTTCCAGCTGAGGGATTCGACAATCCCAGGCCATCTGGAGACCGAAATTGAGTGCTGCAATCTCAATTTAGTGATTGTTTGGTTAAATGTAAACTAGATGATTTCGGTTTCTGTGGACCTTTAAATACGTGGTCTAATCGTCAATTTGGTCCAACTTTTGTATGTGAACAATCAGATAGAGCGTGTGCTAATCAATCTTCGATTTCAAAGTTCTCTAATACTATAATTAGAAATATCTCTACCGGCACTTCTGATCAATTTAAATTTGTCTAGTTAAAATTTATGTTTCAAATATGCTCTCAATTGAATAAAATAATATAATTCTCATTCTAGTTAAAACTTATGTTTCAAAAGAGATTGTGTCATGATATTATTTAAAAGAAAAGGTCATAAAAAATTATCATTCATGTACACTCATTAATATTAATTGAACTAGAGAAGAAGATTACAATGTATTAATACTTGGAGAAAATTACATGCATACAACAAAGACCCGGTTCCAATTAAATTAGAGCAGAAGAATAAGAAGAACAAATAGCTTAAACTGGAAAATGTTTCCCTCAAGTTGCAGAGGCGGAGATTGGAGTGGTGAGAGGGGGCGACACCCCTCAAAAAATTTAATTTTACTATTATTATATGTATATTTGTAAAAAGAATTAATTTTCACCATCCTAATTTTTTAATTAATGTATTCGGTTAGTCTCTAGTTAATTAGTCAAAAGTCCCTCTAAGAGCTATACCATGATTTTGTGAACCCTTAGGGCAAAAATAAAATTGAACCATACATCTAAAATTTAACATACGAGGAAAAAAAAAGATACAATCTACTTCAAATATGAATTCAGTACAAATTTCTAATCCGATATTCGTATTATTTTCTTATCCAAAATTCGTGCAAATTTCTAAATTGTTATCCGTGTTGTGTTCAACTATTCGTCGTATAAACTCAATGTCCCAAAAATTATAGGACCTATGCGGGTGAACATATCATATGGGCTCAGAATGACTCTGTGTGCCGCCACCCCTTTTTTCATATGGGCTCAGAAGGACTCTGTGAACATATCATGTGGGCTGTTGATTGAAATGCACTTATGAACATGGAGTTACATACTCAATTTTCACATATAAATAGGTCTCATGATTAGATGATGAACAAAAGAGAAAAATCCTCCCAACTCATTCGCTCTTCTTCTCCCCTTGTGCATAATCCAAGCATTAGTTCTCGTTCGTAGAGATTGCTAGCTTGTGCGGCTAGTAATCTCGGGTTTCGTTGTATCCTGGAAAGTAGACGTTCAAGGTCTCAAGCACCATAGTGAGAGGATGTATTTTACTTTAAGTAAACATCTTCGATCCACCTTTTATCTCTACAGGTTCAACAAAGACAAGAAAAATCATAAACTTTGGACAGACTACACAAGCGGCCCGTATGCCCTCCTCCAAGTGGCCCGCTTCCCCAAGTAGCCCGCCTGACTCCTCCCAAGCGGCCCGCTTCGTTCCTCCAAGCATCCCGCTTTAGTTGCCGTCTTTGAAGACTGTTTTATGTTTTCCATTTCTTTGATTTTTCTATTTGGTATAACTTATTTTATTATTTTATAAGTATTTTATCTTCAACATCAACAAAGTAATATATTATACCATCACCATTGCCAGAAATTGCAATGAAAACAGAGCATAAACTATTTTTACTCTCTGCATGGACTCTCTACTGTTTTAGCAAATACTATTACAAATAGTAATAGTAGTAGTTAATTTGCTTTTGCATTTCAGCCACATAATTTATATATATTAGATTTCTCCCCCATTTTGTTTTCTTCTTACATATTATTACCTCACCCTCATACATTTTTTTTTCTTTATCATTCATGATCACACCCCTACTAAAACATATAATTACTTTCCACACTAGTTGTAAAACACAAAGGAGGAACATATTTTTCACTATAAAAATAAATTACTACATGGTATACTTACCGAACATAGTCCTCTTTTATTGTTTGAAATGACAGGGTCTCATACTTATGAATTCAGTTCGACCCAAAATCGGAAAATCTACGTGGATCGGTCGGTTTGGTTTTCATGTTCGTCACGTTCAATAGAAAATGTATGCTTTACAGGAGACATTGGACTTGAATTACAAGTTTACAAGAAAAGAAGAATTGAACAGAGTAGGCTAATCTGTACAAGAAGATCCTATTTAAACTATATACTTCGTATAAGAGAAGGGTAAAACGCTACAGGATAAGACATCTTAGAGCATTTATTTGCAACAGATAATAAGCATCTTCATTAAAATCCATTTCATAGTATTGTGTATAGAAGTATAGAACTACAGATATCCAAGATTGCACATTCTGTAAACAAGTATAGAATACTTCAACACCAAATCTATTCAGCCTAGGCCTGGCCCAAGCGCCTAATGGTCTAACTTCTATAGATGAGCATCAAACCCGCATTCTGGTAGCGTAACAGGGTAACGTTTCACATCGTTGCAATATGAATATGTCATGTACTTGGTCCTGAACATCTGCATATCCCTTCGTTCTTCTGGTGTTATATCATTCGACAAGTTTTGGTCTAGTGTAGAAGAACATAGAGCGGCTTCTTGGGCCGGGTCAGGTGGACACCCGGATAGCGCAAAGTTTGTATAATGGGCTGCATACGGACCTTTACTAATGTCCAACTTATACAGCCCTCCAAGCGTGGCCCAATCGGACCCATTCCAAATAGTTCCATACAACTCCATTTCCTGAGAAGGAAAATCACTACCTATGGCAGCAACCTTGTTCACATGCCTAATCGGAACATCATCGACGTAGAATGTTATCCGATTACCGGTCCACAAGATCCCGTACCGATGGAAATCCGCAGACGGGTCAAACCACAAGGTGTAACGCTCTTCCCGACCCCGACTCGTGCTCCCATTACCATAAAAGTTTGTTTGCACAACCCATTCTTGACCATCAATGTGCCCCAAGAACTCAAAGTCAATTTCGTCATGGTTTTCGGGGTACTTCTGATTGTTGCTGGTGTAGAATGTCACAACTACACCAGCTGTGTAGTTGGCTGGTAGCTTTATCGACGACTGGAAGTATCCATGCAGGTACATCTGCTTCGAATGGAAACCGGAACCTGACCTCTCGTCCATGGAGATGCTAACAGACCTGTTCTGGTCGTACGGGGCGAGATTGAATTCTCCGAAAAGCGGATCGAATCCTTCATTGAACAAAAGGGTTGCAGATGGCATTTTAGCATAGGATGAAAGGAACAAGAAGCTACAGAGGATAGCAAAACAGAGAAGAGAATGAGTCATTTCTCTTGTGCTTCTGGATTTTTTTTGCTCGAGGATGAATTTATCTCTGTGCTATACAGGTAAAGGCCTTATATACATGCAATTGTAATTATGTCTGAATTCTATTGGATGAATTTAGGAAAAGATTATCTAATGCTTGAACACATAATGAACACGGCAAAAATCCCGAAAACTTAAAATGAATCATTATGGTAATTCTTGAAATTGCAAGTTTTTTATTTAATACCGTTGGATTGACTAGATCTTCTTTATACATGGAAAAGAGGTTTTAAAGGTCTAGACTGGATTCAATTTATGGCAAGTAGTAATAAATTTGAGCCATTTTATTGGGATTTTGTTCCTTAATATTCTACGCGTTTGAATTAATTTGTACACTCAATTGGAACTAAATAATATTTTCTATTCTTTGAATGAGAAATCATAGATTGCATCTCATTGATTGGCAATTTATGACACTTAGAAGTCCTAGGAGTCATACAATTTTATTTGGATTTTGTTCCATATTATTCTACGCGTTGGAATTAATTTGTACACTCTATTGGAACTCAATAGTATTTTCTATTTTTTTAATCAGAAAATTTGTATTAATACCACGAGAAAAAAGAGTACATAAGCAATGCACTACAAGGCTACAAACAATGCTAACGTACTATCCCCACCCGTAAAGAGTATAAAAGCATGTTCAAACCACGCCTTGAAAAAAAAAAAAAAAAAAAGTAATGTTTCCTGTTCTTTGAATGAGAAATCATAGATTGCCTATATTTGATTGGCAGTTTATGACACTTAAAAATCCTAGAGGAGTCATGCATGAACAAATAGGCATTCAAAAATCAAAATGAAAGTTTTTTCATTTTTGTAAAGTTGAGTTTGCTCTTTTCGCTTTACTAACATCAAAATACATAACTTACTGCTCGCGAATTTTGATGTTAGTAAAGCGTGAATGTAAAGACCCGTCCTAGCTCGGTTTAAAATGGGGCATGTATGTGAAAAGTAACTTTAGTCCAAAATCACTAAGCACAAATGTAAACATTTTACGAGGTTTTACGAGAACTAAAATCAATTAATTAACATTAATGGATTTGAATAAGTTATTAAACTCACCTTAACGAGAAGTTGAAAACCATGAGCTATAGATTTTATGGGTAAAAAATAGAATAAATATTTTTTTTAAGGTTATTTCGAGGTGTCCCTAAATGTAATTGAACTACTTAAATCCGGTTGTATGTCAAATTTTGATTTTTCAGTAGTGATGGCCGAACTAAAACTTCACCAAGAGTTGACATTTTCTAAATTTTAGAATGTGTATGTTATTTTTCATTTATCGTGGATCTATATATAATTAGACAATTTAAGAGTGATAATGAACATAATCACCCCTTGACCATTTTTATTTATACTTTTGAAATTTCTAAGTTTATGTTCAGAAAATGCAGGGCAATTTTTATCGACAACTCATCGTAGAGCCTGTTTGGTAGTCTAATCAGTCAAAAATTAACGATGTTTATAGTTAGAAAAAAGAATCTTCCATGAAAAAAAACCAAGGCTAACACAATAACTAATTTCGAACAGATTCCAGACTTAAGAATTAAGAAATCGGATAAACCCAGTAACATCAATTCATTCATAACTAACGAAAATTTAATCAGAATTCAGAAATACATCATCATCATACAGAATTCAGAACAAAACATAAAATAACACCGATCCTTTACATCAGATAAAAAGCCACAAAACAACCTAAACCCTAAATCCCCAAATTCATCAACCGCTGGTAAACTTGGTCACCGCCTTAGTCCCTTCAGAAACAGCGTGCTTGGCCAACTCACCAGGAAGCACCAATCTCACGGCAGTCTGAATTTCACGAGAAGTAATCGTCGGCTTCTTGTTGTACCTAGCCAAACGAGCAGCCTCCTGCGCCATCTTCTCGAAGATGTCGTTGATGAAGCTGTTCATAATCCCCATGGCCTTGCTGGAGATACCGATGTCAGGGTGCACCTGCTTCAGGACCTTGAAGATGTAGATCTTGTAGGTCTCGACGCTCTTCTTGTTTCTCTTCTTCTTCTTATCAGCTCCGGCGGCGCCGGCTTCCTTGGGGAGCTTCTTCCCGGCCTTGGGCTTCTTCTCCGCCGGGGCTTTCTCGGCTGCTGGGGCCTTCTCGGCGGCGGGCTTCTTATCAGCCTTGGGTGCCATGGTAGAGACTTGTGAAAGGAGATTTGATTACTGTGATTTTCTGTTTGTTGGAGATCAGATTGGAATGAGAGTGATGGAGGTGTAGGGGAAGGGGCTAGGGTTTATATAAGATATTGGGGGTGAGTTGTGATTGGTTGGATTAATGTCACGCGGATCGTAGAATGGGCCGTTGGATTTGGGTGAGTTATGGACGGTTACGATTTTATAATTTTGAATGCTTACGAAAATTTTGGTTTTAACTTGGCGCTATAATTTTCACGGTCCAAATGAAATAGTTGGCGCTCTAATTTCTCATTTTCGGCAATTTGTTTTTGCACCAAAAAAGTTCAAACGCAATCAGCCATGTTCTCATAACTGGGAATATAATTGGAAATGACGGGAATTTTAGATCCCATTTAGGTCTGAATTTAAAATTTTTAAAAATACGAGATTCTAAAAGAGACCAAATATGAAATTTTGGCAAAAAACTTGATGGATTTACACCAATGAATCACAACAAAAAGGGTAAATGTCACCCTGTTTGAAATATTCAATAATTTAGGATTTTGCATCAATACATTTGAAAGATAAATAAAATATCGTACTCAGTCAATTGTAAATTTACATTTACGATATAAATTTTAAAAAAATCAAAACCATATAGAGTATTGGATATGTTAATAATCATTCTATTATGTTCCTATTGACTATTGAGTCCCATTTAACTTTGGGCACATAGTGATGTGTTTAGATGCCCACATTAAATCTACAATCGAATCGAATGATTAGCGTGAACATGTGGGCAATGACGACATGTAACTAAATAAGAGCACGCTAGGGCATAGGATCTAAATGGGGCACATGTGTGGTGTCGGCCAAATGAACTCCGATGCTCAAACTAGTTAGTCTGGATAGCATTAATAAAGAGAAAATGAGGTCGGCATATCCAAGTTATCAAATCGAAAACGAGAAGCTTGTCTCCTCGGATAAGGAATAAGTTGGTCGTGGAAGGATGGTAGGGGATGAATCGGATGACTTGATTGACTTCTAATCACTACAAGAAAACAGCCAAATAGAGACGGATTAATAGCGACGGGATTCGATCCGTCGAGAAATAGTGACGGATCGGTGATTTTAGCGATGGATACCAGTCTGACTTTTATTTAGAGACGGATAAATCTATCTGTCTCTAATTTAGAGACGGATCAGTTTATCCACTACAAGAAAAACAGAAATCAGCAACCGAAATTAGCAACCGATCGATCCGTCGCTACTATTAGCGACCGATCGGTGAATTAGCGACGGATAAATTGCCACTAGCGACGGACAAACTCAATTCGTACTAGGGCGTGAAGTATTTGCGACGGATGAGTCATCCGTCGCAAAATAGCGACGGATAAATCATCCGTTGCTATATTTAGCGACCGATGGACTTCAACCGTCGCTATTTAGCGACCGATGAGTCATCCGTCGCTAAACGTTGACCCAAGAAAAAAAAAAGAAAAAGGTTTTTTAAATATAGCGACGGATAAATCATCCGTTGCTATATTTAGCGACCGATGGACTTCATCCGTCGCTATTTAGCGACCGATGAGTCATCCGTCGCTAAACGTTGACCCAAGAAAAAAAAGAAAAAGGTTTTTTAAATATAGCAACTGATGACGTCATCCGTCGCTATTTAGCGACCGATCGGTCGTTGTTTAGCGACGGATGGTCATCCGTTGCTAAATTGTCTTCATCACCGGCAGACGACAAGCAGAGACGCATTTCTGCTCTCTTCTCTCTTCTTCTCCATTTTTTCTCACTTCTTCTCTCCAATTCCAATCTTCTGTTATACTCCATCATTTCTTCCAATCTTGGTGTCAAATCGAAGCCAATTCAACAAGGAACGTAGTGAGATATTCAATTTGAAGTGGGTTGTTATATTTATTCCGCAATTAAAGGTACTAATCTCGAAATCTAACTTTGTAAATTTGGTATTTTTTCAATTTTGAAGTGTTTTATGGTTTATTAGCTAGTTTTGATGTTAGTATTGTTCAATTGGGATGTTTTGGGATGTAGTGGGTTCGATTATGTTTGAGATTTGAATTGGGTTTGATTATCTTTAGGATTTCAATCGGGTTCAATTATGTTTGGGATTATCTACGTAGTTAGTTTTGTTCAATTAGTGTAGTTTGTTTGGGATATACTAATTAGATTTGAAAATTGCATAAGTATAATTATAGTGGAAATATGAGTAATTATAGTGTATTGTAATTAGTTATTATAATGAAAATTGTATAAATATAATGAAAATATAGATAAATATAGGTAATTATAGTGTATTGCAAGTTTTTATTATAATGAAAATTCCATAAGTATAATGGAAATAGAAAGATAAATATAGGTAATTATAGTGTCTTGGTAGTTGTTACTATAATGCAAATTGCATAATTATAATGAAAAATATATGTAATTATAGTGTATTGTAATTAGTTATTATTATGAATATTGTACAAGTATAATGGAAATATAGATAAATATAGGTAATTATACCGACGGATCGGAGACCGATCAGGGCTCCCCTACTGTTTTAGGGACTCCACCTGGGTCGAGCAGGGGATCGACTCCTCATTCCTCCCTCCACGACCCGTGGGCCCACGTTCCAGACGACGGTTGTCCCTTTCAAAGGCCGGAAGATGGTCTTATGTGGAATGGTCGCCCTGTCCTTTACCCCAATGGAGAGAAGTAAGTATTAGGCATTAACTGATTTACGAACTTTTAATATATATATACCGAACTAACCTTGTCACTATTGACTTACCTGTTCTTCACAGTTTGTATGGGGAGCACGCTGCTAAAGTACTCAGTTCGATAATACGGAACAGAATGGTCCCACCGCAAGAGGGTGGCAGCCATGTGAGGCAGAAGGTAAGTATATTAACTTTGTGAATTCATCATTCTTATACTTGTTATTTTCTTGCATTTCGAACTTTCAAACTAAGTATATGATGCTTTCATGTGTCATTCAGTTGAAGGATAAGGAGAGTCTCCTATTCACCCTGTTCTCGAGATCTCAGAAGGCCAAGGACGGATAGTGGTTGTGTGACGAGGCCAAAACAATTGCGGTAAGTATCTACAATATATGTGTTTATTAAATACTGATGATTTCATAACTAATTAACAACATAACTAACACCTTATACTCTTGATTTATAATTTCAGACGGCCTACGAGGACAGAATTCGTGATCAGGATCTCACTGTTGAGGAAATGAATACCATTTTCCTCGAGGTGAATCCTCCAGACGAGAAGGGCCGTCGCTTGGGACTTGGGAGTGCAGCAGCCGTCCCTGAATTGGACTCGAGGCCGACTCGTCGTTCCCGTGCCAGTACATCTTCATCATCTTCAGCAGCAGCAGCAGCTTCCGCTCGAGAGCAGACCCTCTTACTTCAGTTGCAGGAGAGGGATGAGGAGGTGAAGAGGCTAGCTGCGAAGCAGGCTCAATATGATAATATGTTTGCTCAGCTGTATGCGAAGCTGGGGATGGATCCACCTTCCCCACCTACCTCTCCATGATCCCCTATCCTTTTCGACTCTATTTATTATTTTCTACATGAATACTGTGTACACTATGATATTATTTTGGATTAGTATTGTGTACGTATGATTATTATTATATGTATGGAGGGTTTTGGTACATTTATTATGATTTTTTTGGGTTATTTTTTGGTTTATTTGGTCTATAGAATTTCTGTAACATGTTGCTTAACTAAACAGGTTGCATTTGAATTTGAGTCTCATTATTATATCTAAAAAATAAAAAAAAAATAAATAAAAAAAATAAAATTTAGCAACCGATGGGCTCATCCATCGCTATATACAGCGACGGATAAGCCTTATCCGTCGCTAAAAGTCCCGGACTTTTAGCGACGGATAAGTCCCATCCGTTGCTAACATTTAGCAACCGATGAGACTCATCCGTCGCTAAAAGTCCGGTGACTTTAGCAACGGATAAGTCATCGGTTTCTAAAAGTCAACCTTATTTTCCGTCGCTAATCCGTCGCGAATTTGCGACGGATTACTCATCGGTCGCTAAATTCGCTAGCGACCAACGCTTTAGCGACGACGAGTTTATCCGTCGCTAAAAATGCCGATCGGTCGCTAGCGATATTTAGCGACCGATCGGCCTATTTTAGCGACGGATGGTTCCGTCGCTAAAATCGGTATGTCTTGTAGTGATCCGTCGCTAAATTTAGAGACGGATGGATTCATCCGTCTCTAAATTAGTTGACCAGATTTAAAAAAGAAAAAAAAGAAATTTAGCGACGGATCGGTGCTCATCCGTCGCTAATATTAAAAAAAAAAAGAATAAGATCAGATCTAGATCTGGTCAATTCCATCTTTTCTTTCTTTCTCTCTATCTCTACTCTACCATCTCCTCCACCTCTCCCCCAACCAACCGCCCCACCGCCGCCCTCCACCACCGGATCGACTTCACCACCACCACTTAATTGACTTGAACCACCACCAATTTCATACACCGATATGAGGTGCCTCGGATTCAACACCACCACCACCACTGCCTTCCACCAACGCCGTCGCATTGACTCCAATCACACCGGACTCCGGCTCCTCCTCCTTCACCTTCATCTCTACAATTTAAGGTATGTTCTCTAAACCCTAAGTTTTGGAAATCATTTCGATTTTTTCAATTTTTCAATTAATTAGCTTGAATTTGATTCCGTCTCTTGTTGATCTTGTATACTTTTATACATGTATTGTACAAGTACATTTGTACGTGTTGTAATAATTTTGTTAAAATTGGTTTGTATTATTAGGAATAAATAAATAGTACTCTACGTGGGAATAAATAAGAAGTACTAGTTACCTATTTTCTTTGTCCAGATAAATATATCTTTGTGTAGGATTTTCTAGGATGTGACTTATCCTTTTATTTTGTACAGTGGTTGGATTGTAAGGCAGAAGTTTAATAAAGAGGTTGTTGTTGCCGATGATAAAGGAGAAGTTCCTGGTCGAAGTACATCGTTTAGAGACCCTGAGAAAATCATTTTTGGTTGCAAACACTACAAGAGAAAGTGCAAGCTTTTTGCTCCATTTTGCAATCAATTGTATACATGCATATGACGAACACACTGATCATGCTTTGGACAGGTAAGAGAAGAATGCATGAATTCACTTCAATTTTTGTCAATTTATTATTTATGTTGTAGAGAAAGTATAACGAAATGATGTGCATATCTTGTGTTATAGTATTTATTTTTACTGGAGGTTGTGTGTATTTGTTAACTTACTATGTGCTTAAGTGGTGCTTTGTGAAGTAGATTGGAAAATTTTAGATATGTAATGAGGATCTTTGCTTTAATGTTACTAGTTTTAGTATAAGTATGTAATGAGTAAACATCCTGCATATTTCATACTTCACTGTATTTTATTTTCATTAATTCATACTATGACTGGAGTTGTAAGTGTTTGTAATGAGCTTTTGAATATACACAACTTGAACTTTCCTTCATTCACAGTTTGCATTTTGTAAGCTAAATGAGTCGAGTATCATTTCTTGTATGTCCTCATAGTTACTACCCATCCTATTTACTTTGAATTTGTCATCTCTCTGGTTGCATCTCCTATGCCTGTCTTCTAATTTACCTTGTTTATTGTATAAGAAATTGCATTTATAGTGTAGAATTTATTTTGAGTGAAAAGCATAGTTGTTTAATATATTGGTTAATTTATTGTTGGTTGGTTTAGTCTCTCACTCTTTTTATCTTTGAGAGATGGTAACATTCAAGTATTGTATTGCCTTCAACTATAATTAAGATTTACATTGCGGATATGTATATCTTTTATTTTATGTTTAATACTTTCCTATTAGTATATTTATTGATTATTTTCGTGTAGAAAATGGGTGTTTGGTCTAGTGGTATGATTCTCGCTAAATGCGACAGGTTGCGAGTTCGATTCTCGCAACACCCCTTATTGCATTTAAAAAATTATATTTTTATATTTTATTATATTGTAGGTGAATTAGATAAATTAAAAGAAACATAATTTTTTTTATATAAAAAATCAGATTTAGAGACGGATGAGCTCATCCGTCTCTAAATTTAGAGACGGATAAGTTTATCCGTCGCTAAAGTGAAGGAACCATGGGCTGCCCGGTCAACGCTAAATTTGCGACGGATAAGTTTATCCGTCTCTAAATTTAGAGACGGAACAGCTCATCCGTCGCTTTTTGGATTAACGACACCACTTTTTGCGACGGGCCTTCCGTCGCTAATGGTATATAGCGACGGATCGCTCCGTATAGCGACGGATGGCCTGTTTTTCTTGTAGTGAATTAAGAATATAAGAGATGGACTCAACTCGTCGTGAAAGGATGTTAGGTACGGATTGTGATCAAGGATCGGAAGGTAGGAGAGGATAGGTAGTCGTGATAGAGAGCTAATCGGTGAAGTGAAGTGTATATTATGTCCAATACAATTATGTAGCCCGCATTGGTAGCACATGGATAAATTATTTGGCGAACAAGAAGATTTCACATTTAGAGTGAAACATGTAAAAATAAAGTATGGAACATGTGTTTTGGAACGGATAAACTATATAGGATATCATCATAGAATTTATTTTAAACTTGTTCTTATGAGTAACAGTAACTCCATGCTATGACGACATCAGTTCTCCTTCCCCTTCACAACTTGTACTTCATTTGTGATCTTGTGATAATGTGATTACAAAACCTGCCAGTGTACCTTAAACTCCCTAATTACTTAATTAGAGAAGTATGTCTTATGGATCCTATAAAACTCTTGACTTGTTGGATAAGTTGAGGATAAAACGTTGGTATCTGGCAACTAAATGGGTGTAACAGATCATTTGCTAATTTAATTGAAGTCTTTGTGTAGAATACTAGTTGTTGTAAATGGAACAAGTGTTTCAATTTCCAATTCTATGATGATGGAATATATTTGTACGTGAATTTTGAGCATATAACAAAAACTCCATTAATGAATTGATGAATTAATGAAACAATGGACACCTAAAATATGTAAAAGTATTACAATTAATTAAGCTCCAAGTACCAGCTAATTAATCAAACAGTGATGACATTACTAATAACAATTTCAGTATGATCAACCTCATCTGTAGTAGCTTCATTAGCCATTTTTGCTAGCTTAAGCAAACTCCCAATTGCCAGAATAGCCTTGGGATTAATATCATGCAATGCCCTGGCCTCCATGCACCTACAAGCATCCATTGCCGCCTTAGCCAATTCCTTGTTATTATCTTTATCACCATACATCAAACAATGCCCCAATATCCTCAATATCGGCTGCAATATCTCCCATGGCAGATCGATCCTCCCTTTTCTCGCTTCTTTGTATTCCCCTGTCTCTTCCGAACCCGACTCTTGATCCCCGATAACCGCATTCTCTAGGCCCGACCACACTTTACAGAATTCGCAAAACTCGATTTTTGATCCAATCGGTAGTTCCGAAATCTTGCTGTAATAGAGCTCTAGGGCCACGCCGATAATCCGGGCCCGCCTTGTGGACCGGACGGTCCCATGAGGCTCGAGGCTCGGGGTGATCACAGCGAGGTGGAGCTCCGTCGAGCTGTTTTTTGTAACTTGTTTCGTTTCGTGGTAGATGCTTGAATGGGATAGGTCCGGGATGCTGACGGATACGGCCTGGCCGCCCCTGGATGCGGTCTCGCTTGCGTAGATTGCGAGGAGGACGGATTCGAACCCGGCTAGAGGCTTGTTGAGCGTGGCGCGGGAGAGGTAGACGCCTGCTAGAATGGGGAGGAAACGGAGGACGACGAGGTGGAGGTCGGGTTCGCAGGATTGGAATGTGTCATAGAGCCATGCACAAAGATTATCGTTTACGGCACCGGAGTCAGGGCGACGGAGCATGCGTGAGACCTCGTTGGCGAAGTCCCGGTCGTTGAGGAGAGTGGTGGCAGGGTGTTCGGTGGAGGATAGGGCGCTGGGGATCGAGGGGAGGACGGAGGAGAGGGCCTCGATTGCGGCGTAGGCTTTGGTGTAGGAGTCGGACCATGAGATGTGAGAAGACTTGATGGCGGTTATGGTGGATTTTTCAGGGGAGGATGAGGAAGGGGATGATGGGGTTTGATCTTCTTGTGCAGCTTGTTCTTGTTCACTCATGATGGTAATTGTTTGAGATGAGATTACAAGGGAAAGTTTTGTTTTGTTTGAGGTTTGGTGAAACAAAGTGATGGAGATATTGTAAAAGTTTATTTTGGTGAAATGTAGAATTTTGGGGAGTAAAATGTGGATCTTTTAACCTGACCAGTACAAATGCAACATGTAAATTTGTCCCAATTAAAGGAATTACCACTGCCGTCTATTTTTAGGAGTCTTAATAGTCAGATCAGTTGAACAAACACTTTGACTCAATGGTGTAATATGATCATATGTTGGAGAATAGTTTAGAAGTTACTTATATAACATTACAACAAATTCTAGATATAGTCTCTTGAGTGTGACATCGTAATCATTCTATTATATAATGTCAAACAAGTGCATGTAGTTTGTATTTTTACTCCCACGCGCATAATGAAAGGGTTCATTACAGGTTCCAATTACAACTAAGAAATGCGTGTAATAATACAAGAGTCCTCACAATGTCAACCAAAAAAGAAAAGATTACAATTTCATCTCCAAAACCAAACCAAAACAATACTTCATCTCATAACTTCTCCTACGACATATATATACACCCAACTACTCACGTAAAACACTTTCCACCATCCAGTTACAAATTCTACAACAAATTATATTACCAAAACCTTCGCCATCACTTCTTGAATGTAATCAAACACTAACAGAACCATCATTTATCATTTATAAGCAAAAACAAGTTGACTTCATTTTATTTTACTACAACTCTCCACCCATGCCCACGATGGACAAATGATAGGTAAATTAAGATGTAGTCCTAACCTCTTAAATTTGTAAACATAAGTTTACCGATCGTGTTAAAAAAGTTAAAAATTCGTCATAGACATAGAAACGTAGTGAAGTTTGGTAAAAAAGAAGCCAGGGCCATAGCACGAGCACCAATACGTGTTCATGTATTCAAATAGAGTCTCCAACGAAAACATTAGTATCAATTAAATACATGAAACCCTAGACATTATTAACACATGCACAAATCCAAATTCTAGTTAAAAAACATAATAGAAAACCATTGACAAAGCTGTGTAACAGATAAATTAATTGGCTAATGGAGACCAATACTTAGAATATAATCACAGACAATACTATATTGTACTAAAATCAAGTAGTTGCCTTACTCTAGGATCAACCAACCAAATTATGAATCATGAGATCATCAATGATATTGATAATACTAGGTCCTAATCTATCTTTCCAATTGAACCTAACAACCACTAAAATATTAATATTTTTCACCGTCATTATGCCACAATTAAAGCGTTGTGGGCCCATAACCCTCCCAAGATGAAAACCTGGCTCTATTAAAACTAAACCAAAATACCCACAAGTATAAATGAGTATAAATGTCACCGTAGCGCAACAATTTCGTGAAAAATTAGGATCTCTTAAAATTACAAATTCTAATTTAATAGTGCTGGACATCATTTTTTTGTGTGGAACATAAAAAAATTGGTGTCCAACACCAATTAAAAATATATATATATATATATATATATATTCTTGCTATGAAAGCTTCATTTTGTAACCAAAATGTTCTATTTGGTAATAAAAAAATCCCCATTCATTATGAAATTACTTGTCACATTTTATCTCAATTTGTGGATCATATTCTTGCTATTTACCATGATTGTCTCTTCAACTTCAACTTTGATGGGCTTAACTTTCTCAAGCTATATGTGTATTGTATGGACTGTGGTCCTATCCCAGTTTATTGTGGCTCTAGCTAGTGGATCCTATCCAAGTCTATTGTGGCTCTGAGTAGCAGATTTGTAATGTTACTTTTGCAATGTCTGTCACAGGTGCTTATATTTGCATACCTCCGACGTACTCTAAAAGTTAAATTACTTTGCCACACTACTTAGGGCGTTTTTCTATGTGCCCATATTTGACATTTCCAAGAATATTAGGATTACTATTCTATTATTGTTTCAGGATATGAATTTTCTAATGAATTTTCTAACAATGCATATGAATGAGCTACCATGAAATGAATGAAATGGTGATCCAATAGTAACCCATTCTAAGATTATAGAACATGTATGAGGTTTTTTTTTTTATATCAGCTAAAAACGTCGTTTATAGTAAAAATGACATGCTCGGGGAACTTTACATGAGGATTGGCCTCCACCAAAGATCGGAAAACTAAGAGCACTAGTAATATATGACTTATTTGGGACTTCATTTATGAAGCCCATGCTTGGGGGCTACATATATGAAGCCTCAAAATAAGTCCAAAATAATTTTTTTTAATCTACTTTTCTTTCTATTTCATTAATTGTGTGGTGCACATGGAATGTATATGTCATATGAAACCCACAAAAAATCCCCTAATAAGTCCAAACCATTGTAGCAAAAAATGAAAGGGGCTTAATCCCAAGTTTGTGGCCCACTATTGCTAGTGCTCTAAGAACAGACAAACTACAACCATCAAGACCAAAAGCTAACAGCCTAACAGAGCCGAGAGAAGCTTCCAACTAGTATATCAAATGCTGCCAAGCCGACCAATCTTCCCAGAGAGCAAGCCTAAAAAACTCGGACCGAAGGACATTCACTTTGAGACAGATAAAGCCATCCAACAAGACCCTTGTAGCACCGTAGCACTTCATTTGACCCGCCAGAAAACTTTTACATAAACACACTACCAGAAAACACCAAAACGGAAGACCAGCGCACCCAGATGCCTCAATTTAACCAAGGTTGTAGTGAAACTGGATTTCCTTAAATTGGACTAGGCTATAGCTCGGCCAAGAGTTCAGGCAGATATTAGATTCACATCTTTTCAAACATACTAATTCGAATTATTAAACTTTGGTTCCATGCATGTAGAAAAAAATTCTAAATAAACAAGATAAACCTAAGCTTCCAGTATGTTCTGCTTGACTATAACTCAGCTGCAGATTTTTGTGGAAAAAAAAAAGTGAATATAAACACATAAAGACATGGAAAACGAGTCATACGGGTTAGATTCGAATCGTGTGGATTCAGATCCGATATTTCAGGTTCATGATTTTTTCGGGTTGAGTTCGGATCGGATCGGGTTTTTTCGGGTCTGGGTGACATTCGATTTCGGGTCTTGAACGGATTCGGGTCATGTTTGGATAATAAAATTTCAGCCATTTCGGATCGGGTCAGATTCGGATTGGGCCTGCTCGGATCAGATCGTATTCAGATACAACCGGGTTTGAGTCTTATTCGGATTATAATAAAACGGGTCGTTTCGGATTTGGACCACTTAAGATGTGGGTCAATTCAGATGATAATAATTATTGCCATTTTAGCTTCGGGCCAATCGGGCTGATTTGGATCTTAAAAGTTTCACGTAAGTTTTGTCAAGATACTTAATTAACCTTAGTACAAATTATATTATAGTCTTAGATTAAATTTACATATAGGCGTTATGTAATGCCTACGCAATTAAGGCACTTTAAATCTCATTAATTGCCTAGGCAAATTGAATTAAAGTGCTAATAGAGCAAAAACCGAGAATGAAACTAATAATAATAAAGTGCCCAGGTAAATTAAATTAATGGCTAATAAGCAAAAAACAACTATGAAACTCAATAAAGTGCCTAGTCAAATTAAACTAGGACCATAATTAAGTAATTACTAGACGGTATTGAGAACATTAAAAAAATCATTAAAAAAGAATTGTTTTGTGTTCTTCTCCATCATGCAGCAGCACAAGGTATTGAGAACATTAAAAAAAAATCATTTAAAGCTCTTCCAATCACCTGGCTTAAACAAGAACAGTGGACTAACAAATCTTGTATGCATATGCACTCTACACTATGCTAACTGCTAAGCATCATGTGATTCATGCCCATGTATAGTTTGACCCAAGAATTCATGCTTTTGTTGGCTTAAACAAATACTGTGCTGAAAGAAATTGTGGTCTGTGATGCACAAATGAGTCAAATGACGAAACATGAGGTAACACAATTACACAGCTAAATAAGTCACATCCCATGTTACTGAAATTGAACAAGAATCAGTATAATTCAGTATTAAACAAACAAACAGTTGAAAAATCTAGAGTCTAAACATCTCACATCTGGCTTCAAATCCAAAAGCTAATAGACAATTGTTTAAATGTTAGAAACGCAATAACTGCGCTAACAGTTGGAAGTTGATCAAAGTGAACAATGGATAGAGTCGGAATCAGCATAATCCAGTATTAAAATCAGGGGAATTTCATGTCTTAGAATCTCGGCGCACACACATAGAGATTGGCAGCACCAGGAGGTAGATCTAAGACACAACAATACCCATTCATCAGTACCTGTCAGAACTCATCATTTTCCTTTCCTATCCACTTAATCAATGCATATGGGCATATACTCCCTTCCCTTGTTTAGGTTTGATTTTAAAACGTTCTTTTTTATCAACTGTGTGCGGTGTTTGGTGTAGTGGTAGAGTAGTACCCAAAAAATTTAAAACCGAAACCGGTGAAAAAAGGAATACAGTCAGTACATCTCATCTAGTTCAAAACATCACAATAAAACTACAATCAGATGAGCAAGGCAAGCGATATTCATATCCAATAGCCTAGAAACCTTTTGGACCATCTCTACAGCTAAAAGAAGCTGGGCAATCCAAAGGTGCAAATGGATCTAGCCATACTCTATCATCACTTGCACATCAAGTAAACGCATATTTGAATGTGAATCCCAAACAGAAGTAAAAACACAGAGCATAAAACAGGATCCAGGCAAGTAAACACAAATTTGAGGTGAGCTGTAAAACCAACTGCACTTAAGACGCGTAAACAAGATTTAAGATCTGATATAGCAGAGTAAACCGGCACACATTTTATGGTTTATTTGATGGTCTACTTTCACGCTTCCTCGTTCCAAATATCATCCAGACGACGAAGCAGGCAGCTGATTTAGATTAGATTAACATAATAATCAGTTCAGCCGGTTGTCTTGGATGATGTTTGGGACGAAGATACGGCAAAGCAAAGAAACGAGATCCCTAGTCAAACTAAGATGGCGGCGAGGTGAAGATTTGTTGGATTGATGACATGTGGGTAATGGGTGCTAGGGTTTCATTCCACCATCTTCTATTTATAGAATTGGGGGATTACACTTCTTTAGAAAACGGGGTTATTGGAGTAGTGTACTAGTGTAGTACCCTCTCGGTGTGTAAATCGCTAGAAGTAGAACAATCCTCCTCCTCTCTTTTTTTTTTTTTTTTTTTTTAATTAATTATTACGTAAATAAGTAAATAAATAGGTATGTCTTTCACTTTTTCAACTAAGATTTTTAAGATCTCGATGTTAAGTAATGTTGTTTATTGTTATCCAGACAAATAACCAATAAAACTATCACCCTAATGATACAATCTTCCACCGACATTTTTTCTTTGAATCCTACTAATGTTGTGGCAGCAACCTCTTATGCTGTTTGAGCAATCCGAACTCCGGGAATTCCACACGAGTCCAGTCTAAGGGTGTGATTGGTTTTCAGTAAACACATGTGAAATGGCCAAAATTGGCGTTGACCACTAGAAATGCATGCATTTGGTTGCAAAATAAGCATACATGTGCTAGAGTTTTGTGCTGCCCGGGAAAAGTTACATTTTTTTACTGCCATGGGCTCAAATTCATTTGGCAGATGTGATTTGAGATCAGGGCCTCACCCCTGATTTCAAAACACTGGCCCAATGTAATCGTGGTCCAAAATTTGCTGATCAAACCCCACAAAAATACATGTACAACATCTCGGACAACAACACATGTGAAATATTTTGTTTGACTGTATTTTGGCATGGCCAAAAACCAATCACACCCTAAAACTTCCCTGGTTGAATCATGTGTTACCACACCAACACCTATGCGGACGATTCATACCATTGTTAAGCTCGTGTTGCTATTTAGGCCATCTCCAACAGTCTTCTGTTGGGGTTCTGTTGGCCTCAACAGAACCCCAACTCCAGCAGTGTTCTGCTGGGTTTAATTACAGGACCCATTTTGTTCTACATAACTGGTCTTGTTGGGTTATGTTGTTTTTTTGGGTTTAAATTGTGGGTTCTGTTGGGTTCTAACTCCTGGAGAGGGTTGATGGGTGTTTGAGTTCTGTTGAGTGGAAAGCTGATGTGGCAGGTGAGAGAGAGTATATTTTGGGTTCTGTTGGGTTCTAACTACTGGAGATGGCCTTACTTCCAGATAGCAAAAATACCGAGACAATAAGTTCTTAAGGCCTTTAGTAGTTGGATCAGACTCATAAGGAGCCTATGTCGTATATAAATTGCTTTCGGATAGCTTTTCCTCTTGTGAACTTATTGGCCAGATTGCTTAGCATGAGATATCTTTTCAGCTGAACATCTGGTGTACTTTATTATTCTTTACATGTTTGAGCAATTCTTTAATAAACATATGTTAGAGATTTCGTGATGCATATCGGGTGAACATTGAACACCATATATATGAACACTAACATCACCATTAAAAGTGTTCGTATAATTTAATGTTTAAGTGACGAGATTATGCACATGGATTGAGGTGTTTCAAACGCCGACATAGATTTCGTGACGCATATGGTGTGAGTAGATAGCTCATGTGCAACATGTGAGGAAATATGTATTCTTATTGAGCGCACCCCTAATTATGGTATATAAGAGAAATAGATGTTACATACAAATAAACTCAACCATCATAATTGTGTGTTTACAAATCCTATATGGAAATAAACACCTATGTTGCTCTTGTATTGCTCTTCCACTGTATTCGCCAACTAAACAATTCACATTTTGTGTATCGCTTGGATAGAATATAACTTGCTCTATTTCCACAAATCTAGCACGTTATTGGTTATCCATGTCCTTCATAATTTTTATTCTCTACTTGTTTGAAGATAGAAGCTTGTAAATGTGCAAGCTCAATCCACTTCATGTAAGTTAATGATACATCGTAACAATTTACAAATCGAGAATCCAATGAAGTCTTGGACGGGGTTCATTTACAAATCGAGAATCCAATGAAGTTTGGGCGGGGGTTCATTTGGATTTAGATGGATATCTTGGCACTAGGCCGGCACGCAATAGTCTACTCCTATTACCTGAAATTGAGGCAACTGACGAAGGGAATATCCATCCCAATCCATATGGGAACTTGTCCTCACAAGTTACGTCTACACAATCAGCTCATTTTAGCAAGAGGACCGCAAATCCCGCTACCCTACGCCTTACTAAACCGGGGGGGGGGGGGGGGGGGGGCTGGTTCAAAACGAGATCTATCACCGTCATCACTCTCGTGGCCACATCCACCTCCACAACCTGCTATCCGTTGCTTAACCTTAACAACCTCCATTGATTTTTAAACCCAACATCTTCACCCTACAAAAACCATTAGCAGTCAACAAACAAATGAACTCAATTAACTAACCATAATAACAATTCTCGAAATGTCTGCTGCTTCACCATTCAGCTCCACTCACTTCCACTTCCAAAACCCTAGAGCCACTCTCAGAAGCTCAAATCCTCCCCAATACCATGTCGTTTTGTCAAAACTAGCCTCCGCCGATGACTCCTCTGACTCCACGCTTCGCATTTCGTCGGATTCTGCCCCGAAAGCCAAGTTCGTGGCCCGTCGAACGGAATCTGTCTCTGTTCGCCAGCTCCAACGCCCTTTAAGTACTGATTCAGTGTTTTAACTAGTAGTATATGAGTTAATTTACTGATTATTGATTATTGTCTGTTGTACTGTGATGAGTTAATTTACTGATTATTGTATATTGTTTTGTGGTTTCAGCTGAGTACATGAGTTTGCCAGCGAGTCAGTACTCGGTGTTGGATGCGGAGAGAATTGAGAGGGTGGATGATAATACCTTCAGGTGTTATGTCTACAGGTTTAAGTTTTTCGCGTTCGAGGTGTGTCCGGTGTTGATGGTTAAGGTGGAGGAGCGGGTGGATGGATGCTGCATCAAGCTGCTGTCGTGTAAGGTATCTGTGTTTGTTGTTTTCATTGCTCGATGAACTTAGGTGCTTTTATAAAATGCATAAATTCTTTTGTTTCATGTTAACAATGAACTGTGTACGTGTCGTGGTGTTTATCACTGAGAAGCCAACCGTGAGCACGATTACTTGTGTACTTGTATTGGAATTTAGTTCCTACAAAACTGATTGGTGGTTTATCTGCAGCTTGAAGGATCACCTATTGTCGTTGCGCAAAATGACAAATTTGATGGTAAGATATCCACTTGCTTGCTTATGCATCTTGTTATATAGTAACCATTTAATATAATACAAGTACTTGGATACTGGTTTTAGTGCCAACTACTTTGATCTCATAACTTGACACATGGTATAGTTTAGTTGAAACTTGAAATGATCAAACTGTAGTTGTACTTGTAATTGGAATAATTTCCAGAGTGAGGGTTGTTATATTTCCAACTTAGCACAGAGGATATAGGTTAGATGTTTAAGTGCTCCAAGTGCTGTAAACTGAACTTGACCAGCATACTGGTACTTAAGTCTTACCCTGCTATTTTAGTGCTGGAGCCTGGTTGGGTTGCTATATGAATTCCCAATAGTGATCTAAAATCAACATTGTAGACGCTTTCCTCATTCTTTATGCAGTCTATGTTGGGCCTTCATTTAATATATTCGGGTGTCATCATTTTAAATGACATAAATGAGATCATGTCTTATCTGTTTGCTGTTTGTTATCAATCATGTTTCAGCGCAACAAAGAGATGTGTGCTTCTTGGACATGTTTTATTTATCTCGGTTAGAGTCAGTTTGTTCTGAATTTTACGTTATAATTCTTTCAGGAGTCCTTTGACATTGATTTGGTATGGGCATGCAGCTTCAATGGAGAATAACATATCGTGTGATAGAAGGGAAAGTGACTCTCCAGTGCAGAAGCTTACTTCAGATGCTGTCATTCGGGTAAGGTGAACTATTTATCAATTGAAATTATAATTGCACTGAAAAACATGAGTTTGCTTGAGAAGCTGAATATGTGATTTGCAGGTGAGCATCGAAGTTCCTTTTGCTTTTCGAGCAATTCCATCACATGTCATCGAATCAACTGGTTCTCAAGTGATGGATCAGATACTGAAGGCCATGCTTCCAAGATTTATGTCCCAGGTATGCCATTGTAGCTCCCATGTCTATGCTTGTTGCACTAGATGAATTTATGAAATTTAGGCATGGGCTCAGAATTCAAACAAGGAATTGAATCTATATATTCACTTTCTCAAAATGTAAGTTGTATTAATCTGGGCATGATGTGGGGGTTTCCATAAGTGTTTTAAATTGCACTACAGAATATGGATCAACTTTTGTAAAAAGGAATGTCATAGCCAGGAGATGACAAAACAAGTATTTCCATTTTCTTTTTCCTCCAATTTTCTTTTGGAAGCATATTGAGAAAATAGTATCAAGATGATGATAAATATAAGAGAGCAACAGGCAAGACAAAGGTAATGAATTCTGGATCATCTGATTTTACATTACCAATTCTATGACATTTCCTCGAAATATCAGTAGTACTCATTTTCATGGCTGAGACTCCTATTCTGTTGTCGTATGATTATTTCTTTTAATCTGGTTTCTGGTCTTTTGTGATCAATTATGTACCCTTCATATTTCTATCTTCTGGGCCATGAACATGCTTTTCTTTTCTATGGTTGTTTTGCAGTTGGTGAAGGATTATGAAGCTTGGGCTTCTGGAGACCTTTCCAGACAACCTCTTGGGACTGGGGAGATATAAATTAAACCGGGGCAAGTTGTCTGTTTAATATCAGCCAAATGTGTTTTCCTTTGTTGTTGTATAATAATAATAATAATAATAATAATAATACGAGTAGTATGGAATATGGATGTGGAGATTATATAGATATTATAGTTACTTGTCGTTGTTTGCACTCAAAGTAGACTTTCACATATCAGTTCACTTACAAAACAAGCACACAGTTATTTATCTGGTTCCTTGATCTGTGTTCTTTGCACTGTGCCACCGTGGTAGTTGATTATAAGCATATACTGTGGTTATACAGTTGTAGTTACACTGGCTGATATTTAGAGGTGAACCAGGAAAATTCGATCCTCTCCTCACTGTTCATGTAGGTTGCGAGTCTTGTGACACCTCCTCACTGTTCTTGTAGGTCGAACTGTGAGACTTATGTGCTACTATGAGCTGAGGGGAGGGTCTAAGGTGGCCCTTGAAGAAACTGTCGAATCTAGGTGTTTGTAGCGAAGTGATTCAATCTGATAAAGTAACGATTGGACAAATCGCCCATGTATAACTGTAGCATTATATATAGCTTATGTACTTGTTGGTATTTACACGCAAATGGCAAATAAAATATGTAACTGTTGGCCAAATCGCCACTATTAAAATGAGCACTCATTAAAAGAAACTTATCTATCAATTTGTTTTGACTTTGTAACTAATCATCTCTATTATTGCACTTGTCGGTTAAAGAATAAAATGAAGTTGCAGAAGGATTATCATTTGTCTTATCATTCTATCTGGTTGTTAAAATAAGAAGAAGAGTAATAATAGAATTATAGACTATGCTTTCATTGATGGATTGACGAGGAAAACTCGACTCACCAATATCAAATTTCTTCTTCTTCCTCTTCCCTCTCAGATGAGACGAGAAAACGTAAGTGGACCTTCAATAGAACGCCACGCACCAACACGATAGAGCTGTAAAGCAATCTTCGCACGCTTTTTAAAAGTTGTTTCTTGTGAAAAAGAAACACCGTTTGTTACTACTTGTTACTTGTAGCTAACATAAACCTCCTCAATCTAATTACACCAAAGTCCCTGGTGGAAACCATAAACATTTTAATTCTAATAGATTTCTTCTACTACGTGAAGTAATAGATATTGGATTTTGTAGTTTGGAACTTTATTTATTTATTTTTTAGATGAAGTAATTTGAATTGAACTCAAAGTAAATTAAATTTATTTATTCGGGTGAAAAGAGAGTATAACTTATTGTTTTATTCATTATCAAAATATTATTCATCTATCAACTAATTACACGTAGTTTCATATTACAACTTGTAACTTTGACTTCAATCGTTCCTACAACTCTTCTCAATACTAGACCAACTTTTTTTGAGAAGAAATACTAGACCAACTTATGGATCTCATAAGTATCCCATACATTATTTAAAAGTGGATTTTCAACATGAATTTTTAAATTCTGAACCTTGAAAATCAATGTTTTGACTTTTAAGCCTTAAAACCAAAAAAAAAAAAAAAGAAATCATTTACAAAAAGGGTATATGGGTCATTCAAGAACTAAAGCAAATCGCTAGTTTGTGTAGAAGTAATACCATGTCCGAAGGGCGATAACATAATTATCCCTTGTGCTCCACTTCCTCTTTCTTCTTCTCCGATATTTTTTACTAGAAAATGGTGATTTTAATCACAGTTCCCTTCTTCGATATTTTTTAGGAGTACTAATTCTTAGCTCCATCATTTTCCAGATTAACACTCACCATCACAAATTCACAATACAGAACTTGCTTGATTAATACAAATAATTCTACATAAAATGATAAACACAGAAATTAGGTTTCGTCTTTCTCTTTACCATTTACAGTCGAACCATCTACATCAACACACGGCTTCGGAGGTAAGCTTCTCTTCCTTTCATCCGTATTTCATTCCTTTATCATGCTCTTTTCTTAATTTCATTCCCTCTCAGTAGGAATTCAATTGATTACTGACTGATTAGTACTCACTCAATTGATGACTTGACTCACTGAATTGTAAACCTACAGTGGATTTACCGTACTGATTAACGGATTAATATTTTGGGAATCGTAAATATTGGTTATGAGATAGCGTGTTGGTGGAATTGGGAGGTGATAGGTTTCAATTTTCAAAGCTAGGCTGGGCAAGTCATGTCTGATGTTCAGCAACAATTACAGCAGAAACCTGAGAGTACTGCTGCTGATGATACTCGTTCCGAATTTGAGAGGGGTTTGGAAGAGTTGATTCTTCGGGGGCATTATGAGGATTGTATGTCCTTTGCTTCCTGCAGTTCGCCTAGGACTACTACGGAGGACGGGGAGGATGAAGGGGATCATCTTGTCAGGAGGAGGAGGAGGTCTGATCTTGATGGCGACGATGACTTGGCGGAGTCTTCTACTGCTCGGAGGCGCCACTCGAGGATTTTGAGCAGGTCGGTTGCTCGTCAAGAGATGATCACCACACTTGAGAGGAGGAATCGTGAGTCGGAATTGATGGCACTTGCTGGTTTGCACACGGTGTCTACGCTTGATTCGTCGTTCTTGAGAGAGTCAGAGTCACCAAGGCACCAGGGTAATGTGGAGAGTCTCAGTACCCGGGCCTCATCTATTTTGCAGATGTGGCGAGAGTTGGAGGATGAGCATGAGTCGGGACGTACTAGAGTGAGAGAGAGACTGGGACAACGAAGAAGCGTGGATTCCAATACAAATGGTTCCTTAGATACGCAGGAAGGACGTGAAAACGAGAATCAGGAGGATGGTACTGGGGGCGAGAGTTACTATGATTCCCGTGATCAGACAGGCCGCCCTCAAAATGAGAATAGGGACCATGATAGTTCAAGCCGTGAGCAATCACCGGATCTTGGAGAAGTTGAGAGAGAGAGGGTGAGGCAAATTGTGCGTGGATGGATTGATAGTGGTATTACTGACACACCCTCTAATGTTATGCAGAGAAATAACAGTCCTAGGGCTGAATGGCTAGGTGAAACTGAGCGAGAGAGGGTGAGGATTGTGAGAGAGTGGATGCAAATGACAAGTCAGCAAAGAGGATCTCGTGGTGGACGCAGGGAAGAACATTATAATGGATCTGGAGCTCAGTCTGATGGTGTCCGTGAAGGATCTGTTACCGACCATGAGGAAAGTCAGCCAGAGCACATTCGTAGGGACATGTTAAGGTTGAGAGGAAGACAAGCTCTACTTGATTTGCTTGTAAGAGTTGAAAGAGAGAGGCAAAGGGAGCTTCAGCGCCTATTGGAACATCGTGCTGTTTCTGATTTTGCCCATCGCAATCGTATTCAGGTTATTTTATAGTTATCCTTGCTCTCTAATATGTTCTGTGCCTTTCTCTTAAAAAGTAAGATCCTCAGCATGTGTTATGTTTCCAATGTTTGCACAGGGTGTGGTATTATAATCAGGCCTCAACTTGTGAGTTGAGTTTGGAAGTTCACCTTTTTCTTGTTGGAATTGAGGCATGATTAGTATGTGTTTTGTGTCTGCAATTACTTTGTTTTCTTACAATATAATGGGAATGCACTAGAGGTCTGTACAATGTTAGTGGCAGATAGTTTTGTAGAGACTCGTAGTTATACATTGCTTGATGTGAAATGTATATTTTCCAAAGAATATTTCTTACTGGGAATTAGGCGAAGATCCTACTTTTTTTTTTTTTTGTTTTGTTTTTGGAACGGCATTTTTTTTAATTACTCAACCGTAACCAAAGCATGTACAAATATCACAACTAAGAGTGCATAAGAGGTGCACTAACCCTCTACCTCTTCTCAATCACAACCATATACATCCCAAAACAATCTTACATTTCCAAAGTTCGAATATTCACCCATTTAAGTGTTAATGGTAGGATTTTTTCTGTTAGTAGTCCAGTGCCTACTTTCTCTAAATACTAATGCCTCTTGGGTTTCAACATTTGATTTTAGGTATCATGAAAATGATCTTACTTTTTTTTTTCTTTTTACCCTTACCTTTCTGGAAAGGCCTCTATGGTTGATCTATATCTTACTTTCCATTCTGAATTGTATTTTAATTTTTCAGTCTCTACTCAGAGGTAGATTTTTACGTAATGAAGCGCCTGCCGAGGAAGTGAGACCACCTTCAATGGCAGCTGGAGAGCTAAATCAGTTAAGACAGCGTCACACGGTCTCTGGCCTGAGGTATCACAATATTCAAACAGTTCGTTAGAACTTGCTTATATTTATTGGACGTTCTTCTATATTACTACTGCTCCCCTTACCCGCAGCTTATATTTTCCAATATAATAAAATATCCTTTACTCGCATAGTTAGTTATGAAACGGCAAAGCATAATTGTTTATTTGTTTTCAAATATTCCTATCAAATCATTGTTGTTCTGTAAGAATAATAATTGTGATTGTTTGTGCGCACACCATTTATGTAAGAGACTGCGTTCCAGTATTCGAAACAATGATCTATTATAACTTGTTACTTGTTTTTGCAAGCAGCCATATATACGTAGCTACGATCTAACAACTTAAATGAACGATCTATTGGAGGGTGTCTTGTTGTCCGAAGACACCATAGCGCCGTACTCAGAAATCAGAATCAACCTGTAGGATTTATGTACATAAATGCATGGCTTGCGTTGCAGTATATAATATTTCTTGTTGAGGCTCTTTACTATAATGACTGACTTGTATCTTTTAGTTGAGACTAGTGGAATTGCATCTAAAGCTATGCATAATGCTAATTCATATCTTCTTCACAATGTTTTCATGATCCCTATTTGTAAATCTCCAACCGAACTCGGCAGTATTTATATTTATTTGAATTCTGATAGTTGAGCACCATAGAAACTGAAACAAGTACTGCTTCTAGACTGATTGTGCCAAGGATCAACCATAATGCTTATATCTTAAATTTTATGTTGTCTCATAATTCACTATCCTCTCAGGGAAGGTTTCCGCTCCAGGCTGGAAAATATTGTTCGTGGCCAAGCTACCCATGATGAAACAACACCTAGCAATTCCAACCCTGAATCTTTAAATGGACAGAACTATGCAAATGCGCAGCAGGAAGTGCAATATGAGAATCAGGAAGTTGGTGATTATTATTTAGTGAATCGATCAGAAGATTTGGATGGCAGCATGTACCTGCAAAGTACAAACCTTCATGTGAACCAGCTAAGCGATTTGCAGGGACAGGTTACTGGAATTGAGAGACAACATCAGCAGCATATAGATTTTAATGACTCTAATAACGTGAGATGGGGAACATCACAAGACAGAGATCAGATGTCGCAGGAAAATGCAGTTGTAACTGAAAATAGAGAGCAGCATCATCCGCAAGAAGCTCATCAGGTTTTGCAAGATAGGACCTCAAGGGAAGCCACGAGTAATTGGCCACGGGAACCTACTGGCCCTCCACGAACGCGAAACCCTGTTTCACATAGAAGAGTTCCCAGGTTTCGCCCCCCTGAGGATCACAATGTTTATAGCATGGAACTCAGGGAACTTCTAAGCAGGTCAATGTCCTAATAATATGTGTGCTCAGTTTTATACATTGGTTTTCTTTCAATTAATTAAGCCTTGTGTTTTTTAGGAGGAGTGTTTCTAATCTTCTCCGGAGTGGTTTTCGCGAGAGTTTGGATCACTTGATCCAGTCGTATGTAGAGAGGCGAGCAATGCCTCCAATTGATTGGGATATGCATGAGAACCTACCTCTCCAAGCATCACCTGAGAGGATTCAAGATCAACACAATGATGGTCAGAATGAGGACCGTCATAATGTTATTGATGGACCCTTGTTTGGTTTGCCAACTCCTCAAGTACCATCTCCACTACACATGCGTCATCAGCAGCTGCATCATTCTGGCTGGTCTCGTCACAGTGTTCATCATTCCGAAGCTGTGTGTAATCTCTTCACTTGTCTCTCTCTTCTTTTCATTCCATTTCCCTCTCTCTTCCCTGTGTGTTTCTGTGTGCGCACTCTTAGTTGTATACTTTTATAATTATACTGCTAATTGACTACAGACGTGTTAGTAGGGAATTAAAACTTGATTAACTTTTGGCCCATGAAGCTTTTTGTTTGTGTGTGTGTGTGTGTTTGGGATAAACTTGATGTCATGGGAACTGTTTATCAAGTCTGTAAATGTTCCGGACCATCTATTCTGAGTATAAATTGTTGATTCAGGTCAACAATACATTCTGTCTTTTCATATTTTAAATAAGCTTGGCAGGGTTGAGCATAATTGTGGCAAGGCAAAGCATTGCGTTTAGACTGAACTGACCTTTTATGAAATTCCACTGGGGAGAGAAAAAGATGAAAACATTTCATTAATTTATCATAGATTTTTTGGTTCTTTTACAAACTCACACATGACAACTGAGATTTAGCTGGTGTATGTTTGTGAGTAAACTGAATGGTTATATAATATATTGAACAGGAATTTGAAACATTTCATGATCTTAGAGCTGATGTCGCCAAACTCCAGCAAGGCATGAATCACATGCAAAGAATGTTAGAAGCTTGCATGGACATGCAACTGGAGCTTCAAAGGTCGGTTCGACAAGAACTCTCAGCTGCTCTAAATCGATCTCCAGGGGGACAAGGTGCATTTACTAATTTCTTTCTCCTCCAACACACACACACACAAGTAAAAGAAATCTTGGTAAACTATTTTTTCCTGAGAACTGTGAACTTGGTATATGCAGGTGGTGCCGAAACCTCTGAGGATGGGTCTAAATGGGGCTATGTAAAAAAGGGTACATGTTGCGTGTGCTGTGATAATCATATTGATGCTCTATTATATAGGTAATATTGCACACTATAACTCGCGTATCACATTCTTTAGGGACACACCACTTTCTTCACCAGTATCTGTGTGCTGATGTACTACTATGCACCTGCAGATGCGGTCACATGTGTACTTGCACCACCTGCGCAAAGGAGTTGATTCGTGGAGCAGGCAAATGTCCGCTGTGTCGTGCACCTATTGTTGAGGTGATCCGGGCCTACTCGGTATTATAGAAAGTGATGATAACTTTGGATATAAGAAGTGAGAAGATTCTGCTATAGGGGCTAGCTATGGTTCATTGACTTCATTCATTTCTAGAGCTCCACAGATCTTATTCTCTCTGAGTAGCCTGGTAGTAATGTCTATATGTAGGTGAAAGTGAAACAGTTTGAATTGTTTGTGGAACAACTATAGCATTGGCTTTCTAATTTGTCTGTAAATAGTACTGGCATTTAAAGCTATACTCTATTGCTAACTCTGGAAAAATAAATTGGAATCATCATGTTTTTACTTTAGAAATTTGTTTTTATATCCGTTCCAAAGTATACTTGGATATATTTCATCCAAATTTTATACTTTTGATCATTCACAATGATTTTAGCATCTGGAAACTTGAATGAAAATGTTAAGCTCACTTTTATCATAGAAATGCTACTCCTAGTAATTTAGAAACGTGCTTTGTTGGCTTGTACTACTAGTATATACTAGTTAAAACTATAGTTTGACGTGGAGTAATTCGATTATAAAAAAGAAGAAAAAAAAAGAAGGGTAAATTGCATAATTATTTAAAAAAGGATTCTCTTGCTCCGAATGCTCAAACAATCATATGAATGAATGAACTTTTGCTTTCAAAAAATCATATGAATCATCTCCAACTTCCATTTTTACCCTGGAAACAACTTCAAGGTTACACCGAAAACATTGGAATACACGAGCTTTAACTTTTAACAAACTACTTTTGTATACATTTTTTTTCTTCCGAATAGTTGATGCATCTTAAACATAACTAAGTCATAAAAATCACGTGAACCCATAATTCAAGTGACCAAATTACACTTGATCTCAAGTTAATTGAATATGAAGAGATAAATCAAACAATTAAACCATAGTTACGAGTAGTTAATACTTCCTCCATTTCATTACAAAGTTTCTAAGAGAACTATTAATCGCGATATTTGACCACGTATAACTACTAAATTATATTATGAAATTAAATAGAGTATATTTTCATAATCAACTTTTAATTTATATTGATATAGTTTAATTTAAAACCTATACGCGGTCAAAGGTCGCGATGAATAGTCCCCTTAGAAACTTTATAATGAAACGGAGAAAAGTATTTAACATCTATCTGTAGTGATCAGCTCATCAGCTGATCAACTGATCGAGCTGTACTAGTACTAATACTTGTATCATTACTTTACGGATAATAGAACATATCTTTGTTTGGTGGTAATGGAAGAAGAACCCGATTGTAATAAGATGGATAATTATATTAAAGATTTGGACCCAAATGTGATCTAAAAGTCTAAAATATGAATGAAATGAACTTTTATATACTTTAGAAAAGAAGATAATCTTTGTCTTAAAATAAATTTACCGAAATATTATTCCTTGGGGGCTAAGATTGACCCCACAACACCTATATATATATAGCCCGCATATACACATTTCATTTCCACACACAAAACACTTGTTCACTTTTGACGACTTGCATTCATCTAAACAAAATTAAACCAGAGCAAACCAACCATGAGTTCCATTTCTGCTCCAGATAACGTATGCTTTACTCTTTACTCTTTGAATTCGACATGATTTCTGTATATTCGTATCATTTGCTTGCTTCTATATATCCATTTTGTTGTTGTTGTTTTCCCCCGATTGACTTTAATCGGCGGTTGTTTGCTTTGGAAAGCTGTTGATTGTGTATTAACTTGGGGATTTCATGATTCGATTTTGGGTCTTTTTTTTTTCTTTCTCCTGATTGTTGAATTTTGTTTCGATTGAATTTTTCAAAGGTCAATTCTGTTTTTTTTTTTTTTTTTTTTGGTTTCTGATTGATTACCTGCTTTAGATTATCCCGTAATAATACTACTTCATTTGCTGCCGTGATTGACTTGGTTTGGTCATCTTTTACCTTTCTGTTCCTTGGTTGGACTTGGACCAAGTGTTTTAAGTTGATCTTGTGATAGAAGATCAAAATGGGCTTGTCTAAATTACCAACAAATTGAGTTTTTATGTGGCTAGCTAGTTTTTCTCTTAATTTTGTGCCTTTAGGCCACTGGATAAATGCAGAAATGTGTTACTGACTATAATCTGCACTTGCCCTAGCTCTGTTTCATAATTTAGATTATGCTACACTGTTGTATTTCATTAAACGACAATCAAAATCTTTTAAAAGACTTCAAAACATATCATACCCTCAAGATGATCTTCGTTATGTTCAGATGCATTTTGTATCCTTGTAATTACTATGGCAATATTACACTCTTTCCGACAATGGGGTTAAATTTTACTATTCTGTTGTGAATGCAGAAAACATGTGCCATTTGCTTAGGGAGTATGGTGGCAGGGGGAGGCAAGGCCATCTTCACCGCTGAATGCTCCCATTCGTTCCATTTTGGCTGCATTGGCAACAATGTTATGCATGGCAATTACCGTTGCCCTGTTTGTCGTGCTACATGGAAAGATCTACCCTTTCCTAAGCCAAATGAGAACTCAGTTGAACACTTCCCAGCTGCACGATCGTTTCCTGTGAGACCTCCCCGTCCTGTGGTTGAGCCCGAGCCTCCCCTGTTTTCTGACGATGAACCCTTGCCCATTCCTAACGAGACTACTTCTTCACCCATCAGCTTAGGAAAGGTCACCATCAAGGCCATTCCTGAGCGTCTGGCTGTTGCTGCTTCAGACACTGTCACTAATTTCTCGGTTCTAGTGGGCTTAAGGGCACCTTCACTGCCAGAAGACGCACGCCAGAGTCAGCGTGCTCCTATTGACCTTGTTACTGTACTAGATGTTAGTGGTAGCATGCACGGACCGAAGTTGTGTTTACTGAAACGTGCGGTTGGGTTTGTCATAGATAACATGGGGCCCTCTGATCGAATCTCGATAGTGTCTTTCGCGACTCATGCCCGGAGAATCTTACCCTTGCGGAGAATGACAGAGGAAGGACGTGAAAATGCTAAACGTGCGGTTAATTCGCTCATTGCTACTGGCTCGACCAACATTGTGGAAGGTCTGAAGAAGGGAGCACGGGTTCTAGAAGAAAGGCGTGCAAAGAATCCAGTTGCAAGTATCATGTTCTTGTCTGATGGGAGAGACACCTGTAGCCGTGGCTCTCACTATCAGCTGTATTCTGACCAACAACTACCTCCACAATATATAGATCTGTTGCCCGCTTCTATCCGGCCAAGAAACCAAGATCCAGAATCAATAGGCCAACAACAGATCTTTCCAGTCCACGCATTTGGGTTTGGTACGGATCATGACCCTGAGGCAATGCACGCTATTTCTGATGCATCGGCAGGTACTTTCTCTTTCATAGAGTCTTATGAAATGGTGCAAGATGCCTTTGCAAGCTGTATTGGTGGTCTACTCAGCGTGGTTACTCAAGAGCTTCTTGTAATGGTGAGGTCTGCGTCGAATGGGGTGGAAATAAAATCAATTCCTTCGGGAAGATATGCTAGTGAAATCTTGAATGGAGGGTCTCAAGGCAAACTCAGCGTCGGGGATTTATACGCTGATGAAGAAAAAGAATTTCTGATCAATGTATCTGTCCCCGTTTTTCCAACTACAGAAGGTAATGAAAGTGATGAGAAGACATCACTTTTGGATATTACTTGTTCTTACAGAGACGTACAGTCGAAAGAGATGGTGAATATCGAGTGTGACTTGGTTGAAATAGGAAGGCCAGAATCTCCAACCCCTGCTGACATGGTGGTAAACTTGGAGGTTGACCGGCAGAGGAATCGGCTCAGTGCAGCAGAAAGCATTGCAACGGCTCGACAGATGGCAGAATCAGGGAACTTAGAAGGTGCACAGGCTATTCTTTCGAACAGGAGATCAAGTCTAATGGAGTCTGCATCTGGCCAAGCTGGCGATGATCTGTGTTTGTGGCTTCAAGACGAGATGAGAGAAACTGAACAGGGTATGGGAAGCCGAGAGCTGTACGAGAGCAGGGGGAGAGCTTATGCGCTGTCGAATATAAGCTCTCATAACTATCAGAGGGCATCGACTAGAGGTAGCGCTGCATCTGGTGCTAGCTTCAGTGGATACATGACTCCCCAGATGGCGAACATGGTGATGAAGTCTCAGGAGCTTCGCTACTATGATCGTAGTAGTACCAGTAGCCAAGACTAGTTGTGTTTTCATCTCTACATTGTTTTTTTTTTTTTTTGGTTGTCGAAGACATGTGTTGGTCTGTGAGGAGACAGTTAAACTGGACAAGTTATCGGTTTCATGTTATGTTTTCATCCTGATAGATTCTGGAATATTATGAGTAGTGTTGTTGGTGAATTGTTTCACCCTAGGGTTTTCATTTAGGAGTCGTTTGGTAGGGGATCAGGTTTTTGAAATGATAGGGTTGCATTGTTTTCATTTCACAGAAACTAAACAAAGATGTTAGTTTCTGTGCGTTTGAGGGAAAATGAGTGCGAGCAAAAGATTCAAGATTTTGGCTGATTCCTTGCTTTAAGATTTGATATATTTTCTCTTTGTTTTACTTGCCCTCATTTCCCTATCAAACAAACACAACATAAGTATCCCTTTATTTTTGCAATGTAGCAATATTTGGGATTTTCATAAAAGATGGAAAAATTCTTGTAGATAGTACTATTCAGAATTGTTACACACGGTGTTGGCCTAGTGCCCCTTCTATATTATACCATGAAGATAGTCTTTTAAAAAGTATTTAATATTTGGGTTGTTAGCCTGGATCAGATGACAAATTTTTAATCCTCAAACACATGTAGATTTGAAAACATGTTTAGTTAATTAATTTCGACATACAAATCATACTGGCACAACTCATTTTGAGTTTAATACTCTTGTCCAGTTATACTTTATGTATTTGCATGCAAGAATGTAGTCAAATCATTGCCAAAAGAGAAGGAGATTGAATATAGACATAGTACGTGGAAACACATTGTTCATAATAGTACTACTACTCATGAAACAATTCTTCTTAGAGTTATACACATTCAATCAGGATTCAAAGCCATCATAACAAAGATAATAAAACAACCATTTATTTCAGCACCATTGTAACTACACTCTTATGTGGAACATGTCGCTAAGATAAGCAAGCCGCTGACCAATAGAACTACCAGTCACCATCAAAATCCATGCAATCACAATTGATGTAATTCAGCTCCTGTTTCTCATCTTCCTATGAAGACTATACATACATCCTAATCTGGAAGTTTTGAATCAGACAACCAGGCAACCAACAATAAAATTATTTGTGGCATCATTAGAGAACTAATATGAAATAAATAACTATACCCCTCATAAACACATTGCCTTTGCGTCCTTCTCTCTAATCCAGTCAAAGATCAGAAAGACAAGCATAAGTTTACATTCCAAATTTCCAATTGATTTTTTGTTAGGATTGCACTCATATGTTTCAACTATTTAACATCAACAAAATTAAATACCATTGCAGATTCGCAACCAAAAGCTCAGTCAATTAGGTATTCTGCTTTTGAAGCAATATAAAGATGATGGCCCACATAACTCAAAAGCAACCACATAAAATAAAACTTACCTGGGGCAGACACTTAACTATAGAATTCAACATCCTGTTGCACAACACTTCAAATACACGAACATTATTTCTACTTCTTAACATTATCAGTTTATCAATTATCACCTGTACCCTGTAGGCTATAGCTACATTGTGATTTTAGTCCACTTTTTTTTAAAATGAGACTTACAAAGAACTCACAGACATAGGAAATTAATAATTCACTGTACACCAATGAATATGATAGAAAGCAACAGAATGATCTTGCAAGACACAACGAAGGTAAATAGGTTCAAGAATAAATAACAAAGGAACAAAAAGTCTGAGAAATCAAACCTTGAAGAGGAAGCAAGTTGTACACTGTAGTAGGCTGCCAGCATCACCTACAAAATAAATGATCTGTTTAATGGGGGAAAAGAACATTTTCAAGAACACTCGGTCAGCCAAATAATATAAGAAAGGTATGACATAAAATCAAGTAGCAGAAAACTAAAGAAAGAATTAGGAAATGAGAGAAATAGAAGAAACAAAAGGAATTGCACGCCTCCGACAAAACCCAATAATTACCTACTATTAAAGCTTAACTCCATAGCCCAACAAAAAAAGCGGCTGTGTGCAAAAAAATAAAAAGCCACAAGGAGACAAACTCTGTTAAAGAAAAAAATAAGTTTCACATTGACCCCTCAAATGTTTGGCATTTAAAAGTGACCCAGCATAAAGTAATAATTATTATACTTTAGCCCACACTAAGTGCAATTATATCATCTAGGCACCCAGATTAAGTCAAAATCACAGAAGAGCCCGGCTACAGTAACGCATAGTAAAATGCTACAGTAAAAAATAGTAGATTTGGCCTAGTGACTTATTAGATATTAGTAGATTAGTAGATTTTGATTTTCGGTCTCACAAGAAATCGAGTTGAAAGTTGTCGTGAAATGACATGTTTCATTAACAGGAACTATTTGTTTCAAAACATGTAATCATAGATGTTAAAACAACCACACATAATAAGGTTTAAAACACTGAGAAAAAGGTCAGAAACACCATGGACCAAATGAAAAATATTGATTCATCATGGATTCATGGATTGGAAACCAACGAACAACAAGAAGGAATAGATACTAAAACAATCATATACTACATGTAAGTTATGTTCTAAAATGAATATAGATATGCCTATTTTTCTGTTTCTGACTTTAAAATAAGAACAAACATACACATTAAAAACTTCAAGTTGCATGAAGCAAATGGTGTTACAGACTCGTTGGCAAAAGATGCAAGTACAAAGTGTTTTGGAAGGCATAAATGAGCAACACTTTTCATTTTATTGGGACGTTTGCCCTGTGTGGCTTGAACCTTTAACTTATTTCGGATTCTGTTGGTTGATTTGTAATGTTTTAAATACTTTAATTTTAATATTTTTATTTATTGAAGTACTATTAAACAAAAATCTTTTATGAAAAACAAAATTGTTATTAATTAAAACGTCTCCATTGTTATTTAAATGTATAGATCTACTTTTTGTTTATAAAAAACAAATATTAAAATAAAATAAAATTAAATACCCTATATTCTCATTAACAACCTTTATATTTACATGTCCATTTTTTTTTAGCGTTAACTTCACAATATACTTACTCACTAAGCTAGTAGTGAAAATAAACTTCTAACCTTTTATTACTACTACTTACTATCTTCTTTTTCTGTTGTTGCTTACGCCCAACTCGCAAGTCATATTTTTATATGTTTACCAACCTCCAACCAATTAGAATTTTATTTTCCTAATCAAAGTTTAGCTTAGTCGATTTAGTTGATTGGCGAACGCTACTCGTCGTCTCGTCAGTTAAAATAATTTGAAAATATTACAGTGACACGTGGCACGCGTTTAGGTGATTAGACTCGGTCCCATGTTTTAGGCATGACTTTACGGTTTGTAGTAGTATAAAATTCAGCCGATGAAGAAAGACTTTGATGAATCAAACAAACCATTCTTCTTCTAAAATCTAAAATCACAATTCACAAGTCAATTCTCTTACTAGCATTCTTAACAAGAAAGATACAAAAACCATGAGCTCTTCTGCAAATTTTGATATTGTAAGTTCTTTTCTTTCTTTCCCATTAATCTTAACTTTAATTTATGTAATAATCCCTGTAATTAGTTTGTGATTTCAATTCAACTTGTTCTTTCTCGAACATTATTGTTTAATCAAACTGTGCTTACTTTTGAATTCATTTACCATATATATATGTCTGTGTTTTACATATGTATTCAAGTGTGATTAAAAGGACTTCATTTTGAGTTCTGAAAATTGAGGTTCACTTGCGATCATCAAGTCAATGTTAATAATTCCATTAAAATGTAAATAGGAACTCTGCTCTGTGTTTTAGTGTTTGGTTTCATCTGTTCCTTGGAGATCACAGAAAATAAAACTTGTGTAATTCCCATTATGTGGAAACTTAATTATGGGCTAACTATATATATATCTATGAAATCTGTTCATTAAGTTCTGTGATCATGTTGTTTCGCAGATATTATGTTCGATTTGCTCCGCGAGCACATCAAAGGACAAACGACGACAGGCAATTTTCACAGCCGAATGCTCCCACACCTTCCACTTCACCTGCATTACCAGCTATGTTACAAGCGGAAATGACACCTGCCCGGTTTGCCATGCCAAATGGAACGATCTCCCTTTCCCTAAACCTTTCATCCCTAACCCAAGCAACAGTAATTGGAATCATACTCACATCCCTGTCAATTTCTCCCAAATTCCTATACCTCCGGCTTCTCCGTTCCCTCGGTACTCGTTTCCACAGTTTCCTACTTTTGAGCCTGAGCCGAGTCATTTCTCGGATGATGAGCCCTTGCTTTCTACCACTGTGGATGCTAACAACAGTGTCTCTTCTGTACGTTTGCGTATCAAAGCCATCCCCGAGCAACCAGCTGTTGCTGCTTCAGAATCTGTCTCTCAGTTTGCTGTTCTTGTTGGACTTAAAGCACCCCTGATGGCAAACAATGCCGCTGACTTGCAACGTGCTCCTCTTGATCTTGTTACCGTGTTGGATGTGAGTGGTAGCATGCAGGGAGTCAAGTTGAATCTTGTTAAGCGTGCTGTTCTTTTCGTGATAGACAATTTGGGGGCTTCCGACAGGCTTTCAATTGTGTCTTTCTCAACTCATGCTCGGAGGATTCTACGCTTGACGAGAATGACAGAACATGGGCATCAAGCGGCTAAGCAGGCTGTTAGTTCTCTGTTTGCTAGTGGCAATACCAATATTGTCCAAGGTCTTAAGAAGGGAGTTCGAGTTCTTGAAGAAAGGCGTGAAAGTAATCCGGTTTCAAGCATCATATTCTTGTCTGATGGAAATGATACTTGCAATTATGGCACAATTTTTCCAAATTTATCAACTGAAAGACAGGTTCCACAGTACCTAAATCTATTGCCCGCTTCTATCCGTCCACAGAACAGAACGTTGTCAGGCCTATTTTCCGAGCAACAAACATTTCCAGTTCATTCATTTGGCTTTGGTTCAGACCATGATCCCATAGCAATGCACGCGATTTCTGATTCATCAGGTGGTACTTTCTCTTTCATTGAATCGTTTGAAATGGTGCAAGATGCTTTTGCGAACTGTATTGGTGGTCTCCTGAGCGTTGTAATTCAAGAACTCCGCCTATCTGTCAAGGCAGCATCCCATGGCGTTGAGATAAAATCCATCCCTTCTGGGAGATACATTAGTGAAATTACGAACCATGGATCTGACGGTGTTATTAAGGTAGGTGACATGTACGCAGAGGAGGACAGAGAATTTCTAGTTAACTTATCCGTCCCCAAGTTACCAGAATTAGAAGGTGACGGAAGTGAAAGGAAAACGACCCTCTTGGACATTACTTGTTCTTACAAGGACATAGTTTCAAAAGAGATTTTACAAGTCCAACCCGAACTAGTTGAGATACGAAGGCCTAAAAACCTCTCCCCTCTAGATATGGTTGTAAACCTGGACGTTGATCGGCAGAGAAATCGCCTTTTCGTGGCTGACAGCATAGCAGAAGCTCAAAGGAAGGCTGAATCAGGAGACTTAACCGATGCTCGGGATGTACTGTCAAACAGGCAATCAGCTCTTGCTGCTACTCCATCGGCTCAAGCAGGTGATAATCTTTGCAAATGGCTTGAAGCGGAGATAAATGAAACTCAAGCCAGAATGCAGAACATGAGTCTATATCAACAATCAGGGAGAGCTTTCACACTGTCAGGAATGAGTTCACATGTGAGTCAAAGAGCCACAACTAGGGCTAAAACAGCTGATGTTTCCGGTTTTGGTCCACAGTCGGCTTCTGTAACTAGTACTGCTTTTGGTGGCTATGCAACTCCCTTTATGCAACAGATGGTTAGCAAGTCCCAGCAACTCAATAAGACAGAAAGCAGCAGTGGCAGTATTACCACTCCCATGGAAGAATAGACTTGTCGTATTATATGGAGTGTGAGAACTTATGTTTAATTGTCATTTCTTCTTGAATTGTGTTGTCATTTGTATACTGATACTATTATGTTGATAATAACTTGATGAGGTATGTTGTTTGATTTACTTTCTCATCCACATTTTATGATATGATCACTTCTATATAGTTTATGTACTTGTGTATGTCCAAGTTTCTGGGATTCTAGTCCTTCCACTTCTACATTACTTGTGTATGTCCAAGTTTCTGGGATTTTAGAGAAACTCTTTTCTTTTCCAAATGAGAAATTTCAGAGAAACTTGCTATGGGGACAACCATGGCTCCTCTCTTCTCGAGAACCCACACACCACTTATCAACAATGTATGTACAGGCACACAACTATATCTCGAGTACAGGTTTATGTTTGGCCTCAATGGGAAAAGAAAATGGAGCACCTAACAACGCATCTCCGAGCCAATTAAGTGAGCAGTTTTCCTCAGCACACTGTTATATAGTACTAGTCTGAAAAACAAGAAAAAGGATCAATCTTCTTTAGAAAAAAATAAATCATCATGTTTTCAAGTGCAGCATGCAGTAAGATATAATGTACTAAGTCCTTTCTTGATTTATCCATTCTTTAAGTTTCATGCTAAATCATCATGTCTCTGTATCTATTTTCTGCTGTTGGATTATTCACACTGGTATTTGTCCTGCTGCTCTAGTCTATTGGTGAATTATGAAATAGTGTTTTGTTCTTTCTTCATATTCTTGAACTGATGCTGGGTTTCTTCTGCTCTAGATGTCTATTTTTCTGCTGAGCTTTTCTAAATAGACATTTTGTCTGCTACTTATGGTTCCCATATAAACAATAATTTCCAGGAATGATCTGTACTTGTCTATGAATAAGTATTAACATAGTTCTAAACATGATAGTTTGCAGAAACATGTGGGATTTTCTGGGGGAAGCATATGCATAGGTTCTCCCAACATCACATCTTAATGCATACGTGTGTACAAACTCATGCTGTTCTTAAGGATTTACCCCGGGATACAATTTTCTAATAGGGGTTGCGTAGGCATTTGATACGATTAGGTCTTCTCATTCCAAAGTTGTCTTGGTGTTTGATGAACGGATAAAGGGGGAAGGGTGGTGGTTCCTCCTCCAAGACTCGAGGTTGGACATACGTGAAAGAGCTGAGGAATTGGGTGGAGTTGATATTTCCAAGGGAGCTTATTGAGTTATTTTAATGGTTCTGTGGCTCAGTAACAAGAGATATTCAGAGCATGATACAGATCTGGTGCCGGTAGAACCGTCATTCAGGTTTAGTATTGACACTCTGGTGCTGGCCGAAATCCATCGTACATCATGGCGAAACGATGCCTTTGACTCAAGACACTGTTTCGGCGTGGAAAACATTTAAGGTCTAACCAAATCTTCAGCCGGCTGAACTTAATTTCCCCAGTTGAACTCAATTAGTTTTTTTTAAAGATGGCAAATCTAGCTACCCGATTCCTACCCTACACTACTCCAAATACATCTATACTATCAAACTTATAACTCCAATTATGCCTATACCACCTTATTATGCATCCGCCGGAGTTCGAACCCCCGGCCTTTTTTGTACGTGCTACTCCACTCGACCACCCTTATAACTCATGTTGAACTCAATCAGATGCTTATGTGTACATCTGAAGATGCTTAAGCATATTAATAGGATCTACACTTAATTGTCTGTGCTATTTACTTGCTGGTATCCTTGGTACTACAAGTACATTTATTTAGCTAGGTACTCATGATATGTTTTTGAGTTTTGTGGAACACAGATTATCCTTTGCCTCTAGCCGCCTGTGTTTTGTGATATTATTAAGTTTCTGGAGAAGTTTTTGTATGGCACAGAAGTTTATTATAATGAACGCCATAATTAATGCGTGACATGGACTTCTCTCAGATGATCCCACCGATCCCGGACTGGATTAATGTAGTGGGTTCGTGTAATGGTTTATGTGTTGTTGAAATTGAAGATAAGTATTTCTTATGGAACCCAGTGAGTACAAGTGGCTGCGGGACTTATTGGATTTATTATGCACTGAGGTCTTATTATGGGATGATATTGATCAATACATATTTCTTGGGTTAGGTTTTGATGAATCTCAGAACGATTACAAGTTGGTTGCATTGATTTCAAGAGAACGACCTAGTGTTTTTACTATATACTCGTTTCTCCTCGTGTTTTATGATACCAAGGATAATTCATGGAGATCTGTACCAATGAAGTGTGAGGGGTTTTGCCTTGAAGACGGTTTTGGTGCCATCATCCAGAGTTTAGTCTCGCCCAAGTTATGCACAGATCCCCTAGAAAAGGATATGGTTGGAGGTACTTCTTTTCAACCTAATAATGAAGACGATATAAATAATTCGAATGGCAAAAGAGATGTGACATGTGTGGAAGTGAATATGTCTGAGAATGGAACTGATGGTATAGAGCTATTTAAGTTAGCAAATGACAATTTGGATGTAGCAAACGATGTTGTGCTGAATTCTGCCGAAGATGATGTAGTTAGACAGAATGAAGCAGAGGAAGGAGTTTGATAAAGAAGATGAAATTTCTCTGAGTATTAGATTTGGAGCATTGGCTTTTGCCTTATGTTTTTAATGGATCACTCAACTGTCTCATAATCATCTTTTTTATTCAGATTAATTAATGTTAGACTGGCAATTTAATTTAAATTCATGACTATTTATTGTGTTTCTCTCTGAATTTGTTGACATTCTGGGTTATGTATGTTAATCTTGACTAGAATTGTTGCAGAGTAATGACCTGATGAATGCTGCACTTTCAGCACACTAATGAAAAGAGGAGGAAGGAAATTGTGATAAAAACAATGTACAACCGTGCTGGCTCTTTCTCGCTCTATCTAAATGGAAAGGCTTTCTTAGTTAGGCTGCGCCCCCGACCCGAGGCCCCATGTCTGCTTTTATCTGCCCGAAACTTAAGAAGTTGGCTTTGTCAGCAAAGGGGCCTTTTCCTTCATATCACAAAATAGCCAATCTAAAACAAAAGGCACACACAACAAATCACCTAATATACTTTTCTTCATCACTAACTATATATCCCAACCATCTTCCCTTCTACCAAACTCCAACTTTCTATCATTCAAACTCCCATATATTTCTTCAAACTTCCTTAAGCACTTGCTTCTCACCCCATAATGAGATTGTGTGTTCCTACTCATTGCAACACCAGATAATTACTTTGACGTATCGAATGCCCACGAAGGTCTTACATACTCGACCACACTAGAATTCGAAGTGCTAGCGTTCACATACAAGTAATTCATCAACACATTCTCGCAATTGAAGTATCTATATATCCACCAAAACTCTGTTTGCTTTGGCTTCCTTGCTCCAATACCTCTTGAACGCTACCTGACCCAACGCCCATATGTCTAACCACAGTCTTGGCCAATACGGTTGAGTTTTCTATTATATACAAACGGCCTGCCGCCATTTTGAGCACCCATGATCTTGTCTGTGTTGTATATAGAGTTCTTCGTGTGGGGTTAATTTCCACAGACCAAGAAGGGAGTTGTCCCTTCTTTTTGGTACCAATCCCACTGTGATCTGATCCGAAAAGCCAAAAAAATGGGGAACTATAAAGGAGTGAACAAGTGATTTCTTCACCATTATATATGGAGTTCTCCTGTTGCACTACCCTCAGGCATCATATAAATCTGTGGAACGAAATGACAATCAAAAGATCAGCTACGTACTTCGATCAATGTGAAGAAAACATGGATTGTGCTGTGCTAGCTGTGCTGTAATGAATATCATCAGTACAGAATTCTTCTAGGCGGCATGGTGCTTAAGAGCATTTTGGTTTGGTTGGTGTCTGTGTGTATGCTGTGCGCAAGTGTCGTTTTCTAAAGGTATTACATGTGCAACAGTTAAAGAAGCATAGGTTTATTCAATTTCTTATACATAGCACAGGTTTCTAAAACAACGGATTCCAAATGCAGTGAATGAGCATTTTAAAACATTGCAACTTCACTATGTAAGCAACATCTCTGATTCGAGTTTCCAGTACATCGATCGATGGGTAAGATCTACCACATATTGACATATATATATATGTTCTAGCAGATCTCTTCTTGTAGAGACATTATCTGCTCTTTACTGTTTTGTTCGGTTTATCTTGTTCCAAAACTGCAGTTCCTTATAATGTCTGTTACTAGTATAAATAGGCTTGGTTAAACTGAACCAAGTACACCTGTAAAAATCAATCAAAGCACCTATATAAAACCTCAAAAAATGTAGGACCGATATAACTTGTTGTTAGGAACAATTAAACTGCATGTAACAGTTGACTTAAGAGTAATGTCAACTGCCAAATCCACTTTGCAGTTCTGTACTGATAAACTTGCACAATAAAACAAGCAAACACAAGATGTATATATCAAAGTTAAAGTGCAGCGGAAAGTAAAGAACAATTGTGTTTACCAAATTTTCAAGCAGCTTTTGGAAAACTACTCGATACCCAGTCAAGACCGAAAATCACTAAGATAGGAAAACTATTTGTACAACGCTGTATACCTACGTTTCTCTCTTAGATGAAACAACATGCAAATCCGCCCTCTGTCTATTCTACTCTCAATACGCTGTCAGAGAGATCTAGAATATAAACTAGTGTAAAGACTCTAAACAAACAACTAAATTAGAAGAAAGAACAAAGGCAAAGCTCTCAGGTTGTAAACTTTTGCTTCGAGGTGTAAGTCCTACCCTTGCATGTCAATCCTGGGGTATTTATAGTATTGGAATCATTAGCCGAATACCACCAGGTCTTCTCTTCAAATCTGACTTCTAATTAAAATCTTCAAGACTGTAAAACTTTCCAGGAAATCAACTTCTTCAATCAGAAACCTTATCCTAGTCGACTTCATCTTCGAGGCTGGTTTTCTTCTTGAATGTGTCTATCTCCTTTTCCTTGAAGTCATTCCTTGTTATGACAATTCCTAGTAAAACTAAAAGCGTCTTGCACACATAAACAATATAGTTGTGAAACTAGTTATTGTGTTAGAAAAGATAAGATCAATAAATAAGTTAAGTGTGATAGTTGACATCAGATAGAAATTGAGTGAAAAAGTCAGACAACTACTGAGTCAACTTCTAACTCAACTGTAGCAGAAAAGCCACACTCACAAAACCCAAAATCTGAACCCATCTTAACTGCAAATGCAGAATCCAAATTTATTATATATGCCCACCCCGAATTCAGAGTTCAACTCGTCTCGTACCAAATCCATCTTAAGTTTGATATTTTCATTAAAATGCAATGAAACTAGCAAACTGAGATTTCTTTGTTGGTTTCTCAGGATAGTACATGATCTTGACAACCTTAGGGAGGGACCACATGAAGAGGAATTCCCCTGGTATGTCCCGGACCTGGGGTTGATCGGGACGACCTTTTGTGTCGTGTTAACCCAGGGCATTTTGGTGACCCGAAAGAAGTCATAAATACAAAAAATATATATATCATGATTTTTTTAATTTATACAGTTCACATTACATCACATGACACGGGTAGAATTACTCGGAGGGCATATATACTTCATCAAATTAATCTTGTTTTTATCTTCTTTTCCTCTTTCCGTCACCCAACTTTGAATTAGGAATGACATGGCATGACTTAATTACAAGTAGGCCTACTTACAAGTCTTCTACCCTTTACTGTTTTTTCAACTTAGAAGTCTTGGCATGGTTTTCTAATAATAGCTAGACAAGATTAGTCGATCAGGTACTACTGTAAATGGAAATTACCAATGCGTAAGATTTATTCCATTAGACTCGGTCCAATTCCATTGTTTGAAGCATTGGTAGGAGTATAAAATTCCGCCATTGTTGTTCTAAAATTCTACTAAAAATACTACTACAAGTCTGTGATCAGTCAATACTTAATTTCTTCTCTTAGCAAGAAAGATAGAAAACCATGAGCTCTTCTTCTGCAATTAGTAATGTAAGTTCTTTTCTTTGCATGCCAATAATCTTGTTTAATTCATGTAATGTTTCTATACATTGTTTAATCAAAATTTAAGTAATTTTTAGGTCTGAGATCGATAGTCCACACTGATCGTTGATTTTCTCACTACTTTATGTACATGTATATATGTTGTTTATAAACTTCTGTATGTTTTGTTTTGCAGATATTATGTTAAATTTGCTCCACGAGGACATCAACGGGGCATGGAAAGGCAATTTTCACAGCCGAATGCTCCCACACCTTCCACTTCACCTGCATTACCACCCACGTTACAAGCGGAAATGACATCTGCCCGGTTTGCCATGCGAAATGGAACGATTCTCCTTTCGTTAAAACTTCCATCCCTAACACAAACAACAGTAACTGGAATTACATGTATGCAGAGGAGGACAGAGAAGTTCTAGTTAACTTATCTGTCCCCAAGTCGACAAAATCAGAAGGTGACAGACGGAAGTGAAAATAAAACATCCCTCCTGGACATTACATGTCCATACAAGGGCGTCGCCTCAAAGAGATTTTACAAGTTCAAGCTGACCAAGTTGAGATAACAAGGACTAAAAACCTCACCCCGCCTCTAGATGTTGATTGGCAGAAAATCCTGTTTTTGTGACTGTCAGCATAGTAGAAGGTCAAAGGAACACTGATTCAGGAGATTTTTCTTTCTTTGTTTTTTCTTAATCTATATATAGAGATTTAATAAACAATAAGGTGTACTAGAGTTTAGTTTAGTGGGTCGTAAATGGGCTAATGAGTCCATTTTTATAAAATAAATTTTTAATATCATCATTTTAGATTCTATTAATTTAATAAATTACGAATTTGACCAAACGACGCACTAATTACTGTTCCAATTTTCAAATTTTGAAGAGACAAATGGACTTTAAAAACGTAAACCTAAAAAATTAAAATAGAAGTTCTAATCGGAGCAGTGATTGTTTCGATATATCGAAGCAGACAATCACTATCACTGCTCCGATCAGAGCAGTTTTTTTTTTTTCTAAAGTCATGATGATGTATCTAATTTGTAAATATATTCTTTACCAGTAAAACATTTGAAAATCGGAAATTAGAAAGTCAATACATTCACGGTAAGGAAAAGAAAATATTAACGAGCCCAACTTGATAAGGAATTTTTATTTTTATTTTCTCTTTAAAGGCTTGCTAATTAAGCCTCATGGAATTAATAGACCGACCAAACGAAAGCGAAAGCGTTGATTAAAAGCTAGGGTTAGAGTTACTCTTACATATCTACCAAACTCTAATAAACCAAAATGGGTAAATACTATTCTTAAACTGTAGCATAGTACTGTAGGCTACTGTATTGGGGTTTTTCTGTAATTTGAAGTAAGTTGGGTGGTTAGATGAGAGAGTTTATAGGTTGGAATTATAATATTGAACTTAAACCTGGGCCATTCATTCTAAGTAGAGACAATTAGTTAGGGGTCAATCTGAACTTATTTATTTGCTTTTGCAGAGTTTGTCTCCTCTCTCTAGCTCCACAGCCGTTTATCTTCTTCCATCGTCGTCTACCAGCATTAAATGCGGCACTGCTTCTAGACCATCATGACAAATTGTACCAATATCTCAAGACAAGACTTTCCGTCTTCTCAAGACAAATTGTACCAATTTCTCACAAGACAAGACTCAGGTGTTGCTTCTCTCCCTGGCTTCAATTGTATCATTGCATTTTTCCTTACTTTCCGTCTGATCTATAAGAGGGTTGTGAGTTTCAAACTGTAATTGTTATTTGCTTGCATAGATAATAATAATAATAATGCAAAGAGGAATTCACATTCCATCCCAAGGGCTGTGAGACATGTTAATTTTCAAAGCATGGGTGTGTACAATCAGGTTGGTACATTCACTAAATTTTCATAGTACTCCCCGAATAATACATTCAAAATAGTTTCCCTGCAATTTATGAACCTCTGTGCTATAAGGATTGTGTGACATCTTTGCAACTTCTTTTTGTTTTGGATTCTGGAATTGCTTAAATACTTGTAATTTATAAGCCAATTCTTGGGGTGAGAAAACCTATTTTGAATTCTTATATTGATACTATAATTTACTTCAAATTAGTGTTGTATTTTTCCATGGCAGATGGTTGTCTTTTTTAGATAGGTTATCTTGTGAAAATGAAATGAGTAAAGCATGTGCCAATTGAATTCAATATCAAATGCAATGCAGTGAATCTGGTCTACTAAAGTTGAAATTATAGTTCAAATGATCTATATCGAGGGACTTTTGTGTTTTCTATTGTTTAGATTGTGATTTGTGATCCTGGTTTGCTCATTTCGCTCAATATTTTGGTTGAAACTTGTTCTCTGAATTTATGGATTGTGTTGTAGTTGCATAGCAGTTACACTACATATTCTTGTACATTAACCTTCATCGATCTGATTTGAATCAACAAGTCGATCATAAATTGTAAACTTTTTCTCTCTTATTAATTATTTGGGGGTTAATGATTGGTCAAACGGAACCAAGTGAAGGATGAATTAATATTTCTCTCATTTTGAAATGGAAGAAAAATCATCTACAGGTATATTGATGTTTTGAATTGTTTGACTGGCAGGCCATCATGGGGCTCTTCACATGCTGGTCATCGCTTTAACACAAACATTGTAGAGAGAGTGCATATATAAAGATGTTTTAAGGCATGACATAGCTAGGTGCAGCTCCCTGCTGCCATTTTTCAGCAAGGATTTTTCATTGGAGAGCCTGGAGTTTGAGTGTGTGTGTGTGTCTAGGATCTATATGTTGCTCCTTTGCATCTTGGTATAAATTTCTTCTCTCCTTGCATTTGCCTCTGGGTAAAAATGTTTGTTTTGTGGTTGTTGTCACATATGTATATACTAATAATTCAATTCTGCTATTTGTGTGCATGTTACCATATGATTTCTAGAACTAAACTATCTTCTGGTATGATATGTCCTGTTATATACTTTAGTGGCATGCTTGTTCTTGCTTAATTTGTTTTGAACCTCGATGAATGAATCTGCAAATCTACAACATAGCTATCAAAAATACTACTAATTCCTACAGGTATGTCTTATGCTCATAATGACAGACTGTTATGCTTGGCAGGGGAAAATCAATTAATTGATAGTGGTGCTGACCGCTGCAACTGTAGTAGACGAGCAAAAAGACAAAGCTGAAGGTTTGCTACTATTCTGAATCTAAATGGCTGTTCTGAGATAACGAGTGAATTGTATTCAACTGTTACTTGGTCTGATATGATGTCTCAGAGCAAATTATTTAGGTTATTTAATTGGTATCTCTTATGTTCCTCGGCCTTTTTCCATCAATAGAGTATGTTTTGACCTTTGAGCTCAATAGTAGTTTTGGTTACAAATTGTCATTGAGATGAAGAATTGATACCGAGTGATAGGTTTGGTTGCCAAGTTCAATCTCTTAAAACTCTATGGAGCAAAAGAACCAAATGAGAGGTGGAAAGGAAAACAGATGCTTTTGAGGTTGAAGTTAAAAAGTTTATGGTAAAAATATTGATGGCCATATTAACGGGGCATTGGCGAGCACACCGTGTGTAACATACACACGGTGCAACACTTCTAGTATATATATATATAGTAGAGAGAGTTCGTTCGTGTTCTGTTAGCAAAAATGCAAAAAGAAATCATCAATCCCTTTGCCATATCAATGTTTCCCTTTCGGTCGTATTCAGCTTTTCCCGTTCAGTTCCCCGATGATGAACCCGTTCAGTCCTCAGTTTTTCCCGCTCAGTTCTCCGATGATGAACCGTTGCCTGCAGCCGCCGCTCGACCACATTCTAATTCCGCTTCATCTGGTGATCGTTTATGCATCAAAGCCATCCCTGAACGACCAGCAGTTGCTGCTTCAGAATCTGTCTCCAACTTCTCCGTTCTTGTCGGATTAAAAGAACCCTGTCCACCAACTCACTCCGACCGTGCCCCGAGTGATCTTGTTACCATGCTAGATGTGAGTGGTAGCATGCAAGGTTTCAAGTTGGAACTTGTCAAGAGTGCAGTTCTGTTTGTTATAGATAACTTGGGCCCTTCAGACCGCCTTTCGATAGTGACTTTTGCTAGTACAGCTTCCAGGAGGATACGCTTGATTAGAATGACAGAACATGGGCGCCAAGCGGCTAGGCAGGCAGTTGATTCACTATATGCAAGCGGCGGAACCAATATCGTGGATGGTCTGAAGAAGGGAGTTCAAGTTCTTGAAGAAAGGCGACAAAAGAATCCGGTTTCTAGCATCATATTCTTGTCTGATGGGAATGACACTTGCAACTACGGTGGAAGTAGTCTGTTTTCATTCAACGCACCTCCAGGGTATCTGGAGAAATTGCCTCCTTCCATCTATCCAAGGAATAGGAATATGTTTACCCGATCTGATCCGAAGCAACTGTTTCCGGTTCATGCGTTTGGTTTTGGCTCTGACCATGATCCCATTGCAATGCATGCCATTGCTGATGGGTCTGGTGGTACATTCTCTTTCATTCAGTCTTTTGAGATGGTGCAGGATGCTTTTGCTGGATGTATTGGCGGTCTATTGAGTGCGGTGATACAAGAGCTTCGCCTGACAGCAAGGGTAGCATCTCATGATGTCATGATAAAATCGATTCCGTCTGGAAGATATGTCAGTAAGATTTCTCCTCATGAATCAGAGGGCGTAGTTGATGTTGGGGACATGTATGCAGAGGAGATCAGAGAATTTCTGGTTAACTTATCCATCCCAACGATGCTAAAAGCGGAAGGTGAAATGAGAAGATCTCTGCTGGATGTGGATGCTGAAAAGAAAACATATCTGCTGGACATTACATGTTTACAAGGATATCTTGACAAATGAGGTTTTAAAGGTGGAAATCGATCTTGTTGAGATTGGACGGCCAACATCATTGTCCCCTTCTAATAAGGTAGTAAACCAGGAGGTCGATAGGCAGAGGAACCGCCTGCTTGTGGCGGAGAGCATAGCAGAAGCTCAAAGGCAGGCAGAATCAGGAGATCTAAGCGGAGCACAGCGTGTCCTGTCAAAAGGGCGATCTGTTCTTCTTAATTCTGCATCCAGTCAAGCGGGTGATAGTCTGTGCACATGACTTGAAGCCGAGATGAAAGAAATAGAAAATAGAATGAGTAATGTGAGCTTATATCAATCGTCGGGAAGAGCCTTTGTGCTCGAAGGACTGAGCTCACATGAAGTCAAAGGGCCACAGCTAGAGGTCAGGTTGTCGGAGCATCAATGATGGGGCGTGCAGCATGTGGCAGTGCTGCTCCTTTGGTGGAAGTGGAACTGCTGGTCCTCTTCCTGGATGTGCCAACCCTGGTTTTCGGTGCTTCTCCTTTTGGTGGAAATGGGAGTGCTGGTCCTCTTCCTGGGTGTGCCAACCCTGGTTACGGTGCTGCTTCATACGGAGCTGCTGCAACTCCTGCTTTTGGTGGAAGTGCCAACCCTGGTTGTGGTGCTGCTTCATACGGAGCTGCTGCAGCTCCTGGTTTTGGTGGAAGTGGAAGTGCTGGTCCTTTTGGTGGAAGTGTCAACTCTGGTTTCGGTGCTTCTTCATACGGAGCTGCTGTAGCTCCTTCTTTAGGTGCTGCTTCAACCGGATTTGGTGCTCCTCCAGTTTTTACTGGCTATGCAACTCGATCAATGGCTCAGATGGTGAACAAGTCACAGCAACATCACAAGACTCAAGGCCGCAGGAAAAATTAGTGTTTCGTATTATGATCATGTCTGAGACAAGTCGAGTCTGTTTTGCTCCCTCTCGTATCGTTGTTTAGGTCTAGACATTTCATTTCAAAATTTTCTCTTCATTAATTTCCTTTGTTTAAAATTCATTGCTCCAGTTAATTTCCTTTGTTTAAAGTTCATTGCTCCAGTAGTTTCTTCTTGTATCTTTTTTCTTTCACAACAACAGTTTGTGTTTAGTTGTTTTTTACTTGTCATCTCATTTATTGTCTGATTCTGTTAAATATTTCTTTACTTGTAAGAACTCCAAATTTTTGGTTGATTAACAGTCTTATTTCACTCTATGCAACTCACATTAATAAAGAAAGTTAACAAATATTGTATGAATGTAAACAAATACAATGATCTAATCCAAGTTATACTACATATATCAGGTGATCCTAGAACAATAAAATGAAGTAACAAATGAAATGGAAAATCTTGCTGTACTACGGATTTCGGAGATTGATTGGACTGGTAACTTCCAAATTTTGGTAACCTATATGAAATGTGGTAACGGTATAACCATAACAGTGATATCATCTGCAGAACCTCTAGCTAACGATAAGTCAACGAGCTTCTTGCAGGCAGAACGTGCTTCTGGTTTGTCCAGAGCAATACATGATGAACGAACCATATCAACCGCTTCTTGATTGCTGACCTGCAAATCGAAGCATAATCCAGTTAATCGCATTTTTATGATACAAGAATCTATTTACACTAGAACATTGTACAGTTTCAGTACTTACATAATCCCAAAGGCCATCAGATGCCAGGATTAAAAATTCACACTGTGGTTCAAATTGGAACACATTAGTCTCAGGTTCAGCAATCACCCATTCTTTCAGGTGACTATCTCCAATTGCTCTCGTGACAGCAAGCGTTCCATGGACCCTCCAAACGCCCTGGCGACAATCCACATACCCACCCTACAAAACATAACCCTGTTAAGCAACATAGTACATGATTTCAAAAATCGGATCTCTACGAACAACTTCTCTGTTTTGACTACATGACTAATTACCAGATTCCTTATCCTATCCCTTTCATCATCCCGCGAAGGCCTATGGTCTGCTGTAAGTGCCTCTGCAACTCCACCTCGACTCATAACAGCACGACAGTCTCCAATGCTAGAGACAACAATATTTCCTTTATATATCAATGCTGTCACACAACAAGTCCCACCTCGAGCATCTCCATTGAGAAACTCCTGATCTGTAGTCAGGTACCCCTTCTTGACCGCAGATTCTATCAGTTCACCAGTTCTTTTATGTACTTCATCCATAACATTCTTCGCTAAATGATTTGCTGCAAATTCTGCTGCTCCAGGTCCTCCATGACCATCAAACACACCGAAGAAAGCCTGACATCAGAATCAACTCACACTTTTAGTCCTTAATCATCAATTAGTTTACTGTGATTTCTCAGTATATCCTTTTCTTTTTTTTTTTTTTTTTTTTTTTTTTGGCCTAATGTGTACCTGTTTGTGATCTCCTTGGGGACTCAAAATGGCAGTGAACCGATCCTCCATAACTCCGGTACCTCTTTTCCCGGACTTACAGTACACACAATACCCTTCCCTTGCAACCTCCACTTCATTCCATAAGTCAAGCTCCGGCTTCAAACAATCAGAAAACGTTACATTCGGTACAGGGATATCAATCCTGGCTGGCCTTTTCCTCTTTGATACGACTAATGAGGTTCCTGCCATATCTTCGCGTACAGCATTATTTCTGGTTTGCTTAATAGGTAGTGTTAAGGACAGAGAAGAAGAAGATATATTGGAGGTGGGACTGTACAAGGCCGGAGAAGATTTTCTTGGTGAAGGTGTAAATATAGGAGAGCTTGGAACTGAAACTGACGCCATCATAAAAATTCTTCGGATAAGTGTTAAAAGTTACAAGAACACACAAGGCCCTTGAATTGTGGTATTTGGTATTGATGTTGTTTATTTTGAATTGTACTGTTTGATTGATTGCAATTGGTGTGACAGAGAAATTAATTGGAGCTGAGTTTACATATATATATGGGGCGTGTAGAGCGTGTATAATACACGTACATATTGATGTTGCTGATGTTGCTTGTAAGGATCATATTGTAGTACCAAAAGTCCATGGTCAGGTCAAACACAAAAGATTCAACGATACGGAGTACATTTCAACAAGATGGTTCTTTTTTATTTGTAAAACAACAGAGAAGAAATGGACATTTTTGGCTCTCTTCTCATATCTTTGAAAATCGTGGGAAGTTTCGCGACATGTGGTTTTGAACTATATATGGAGTACTACTACTATTCATTTTTCAACTTTTACGACCACGTTCAACATTTCGTAATCAACTGTGTTTTTTAGTTTCTTTTCCTGTAAATGTCATTGGCGTATTAACGGTCTTCAGTCTACAATTCTATAGTCATTGATGATCCACTTAACTATATAATTTCAATTTTTACTCGCTCACGTCAATATATATATGGTGAAAATACTTACCTAGACCCATTTCTTCTCCCTAGTCCCCTTTTTTTTATTTATTCTTTTATTTTTTCTATATTTTTTCTATAGGAGCATGGTGGTCTTTGTGGTTGATAGAGCTTTCCGTCATCTTTCTTTTTCCTTTTGTGTTTGTTGCTACGTGGCTTTTTAGACTAGGCCGGGCTTTGTTGCTTTGGCATGTAGTTTAATTCCGGTTACGGAGCTGTGTGTTTGTCTTTCTTAATTTCTTGTTCGTTGTACTTGTCGAGCATTTCTTATGCTCTTTCGTTCTTAATATATTTGGCCGATTCTAAATAAAAAAAAATATCTCGTTTACTGGTAGAATCTGTAATAAATGTTTGAGGTAATTTTTTCAGAAAATAAAATATAAACAATCTAAAAATATGAACAGAAAAGAAATACGTAAATAATTTAAAAAAAAAAACAAATATCAAAAGAATAGAAATTCCAGCCAATTCAGACGCTTCATTTAAATAAAATTTTAAAATATCTACATTTTATAGTAAAAGCATTCCATGCAATACCCTAAAATTTGTGCTACAACACCCATTTGTGGTATGCGATGATAATCAAGTTCAACCAGTTTCCTACCACGATACCAATAACAGTGAAGATAGGCGTGAATATATAACCGCAGCATACCTAACTATGTTAACCTGAGAAATCATGTCGATGTTACTCATTTTAATATCACTATCCGATCCAATCAAAATTAAGCTTGGTACCTTCACTACCAAGTTTCAGCTGATGGTACCAAGGTACTACTAACTAGAATACTCTAGCATTACCATATACTCCCTCCATCTATGAATAATATTCCTATTTTAATTTTGACTGGTCAACTGTGTTTGAATTTGACTATAAATTACTCTTAAACTATAATGATAAAACTATTAACGTAATTATATTATGAAAATATAGACTTTAAATTTTCATAATATAATTTTATTATATATTTTTACATTATAGTTTAAGATTAATTTGTAGTCAGAGTCGAATACGGTTGACCAGTTAAATTCAAAATGGAACTATTATTCATAGATGGAGGGAGTACTTCTAGAATAGAATAAGACTTTTCTCCAATGTTTCCAACATGGGAGCAAGAATTTTCTCGATTCGTGAAATATGTATACGTACGGGGCATCTTGATTCTCTATTAGTTTAATTTGTTTGTTTATGGCCGACCTTAAATAGAAGAATGTACGTTCATCACGTTAAATTAACAACTTTAGACCAAACATAATAGACATATATTGACAGTGATTTAACAGGAAATGAATGAAAACTATACATTAAAAATTCTCTTCTAGTTACAGTCCAATTTGTCACGCCCCAAAAGTTAAATATTGAATTAAGAGTAAGACCAACTAGGAAAACTTCAGGACCATGTCCGAAGCCCAATTCCTGAACTCAATCCTTCATAGTCCAGCCCAACATTTAGCCTTCTAATTTGAGGAACTAAAACCAAATTTCTTCCACCATTAGAACATAGAAGAAACCTTTGACAATTTGATTAATCTAGAAAATTAATACAGTAAACTGGCTTTCGCATCCTTATTCCTTGGTGGAAATGCATGCTCCAGATTTACAGTTTTCGAATTGCTAAGTTATGGCCTGGATATTATGTGTTCTTACAGTGTCGGAAAAGTTTATAGTCGAATAAAATAAAATCCAACTTTTATATTAACATACTCGGCTACAATGTTGATTATAAAACAAATTTACACATGCATATATCTTTTTCACTGTACCACCTTATAACTCCGGTTAATATATCTTCTTAATTAGTCGAAACAAAGCAAGTTGAAGAGAATAAAGTTTGTTGAAGGTTGTCTGAATTGAAGTAAAAGTAAGAAACATGTAATAATAAGAGACAAGCACATTTCAGCATGTGACTGACTGATCTGAAACTAAGCTAAGCTAGCGTTACTAATACGTACTACTACTCTACATAGATGGCATTGTGATTCCTTGGTCTAATGTCTGACTAATTATCTTGCTAACTACTAACTATAATAAAGTTAGGTAATCTACTTTTTACTACTATTAACTTCCTTTATGTGACACGTGATCATCAAGCTAAGCTGACTAATTACAATTAGTACCTTACATGGGAACATGGTGCCGTATTTTAAATTTCATTACCGTCTGTCTACCTCAAATTATACATTATTTGCGTAATCACAGGGTGCTCCTACGTATATATTTGTGTTCTTTTCATTTTAAGCTTTTATAATTTTGCATCACAACTCGGTCATAATTCAGTCATTGGATCACCAAGTGAGTTTCTCCGATGAGTCTCCCGTCTTCTCTAAAGACATTCTTGGGGAAAAAAAATAAAAAAATTAAGACTCGCACTTGATTAGAAAAAAATGAGGTGAAATATTCGACTTGGAGTAACATGTAGAGGACAATTAAAGATTTAAAGGAGTCCAATCACACCGCATATTCAAGTAATTCTGAAAATAGAGACGGTTGAAAAGTGGCACTTTACTACGTATAAAGCCCACGAACAACGGACATTTTTGTGTTCCCGAAAGCTCAAAAATAAGTTTTGAATTTTACGTCCCCAGTCATCCGGGACCGTGAATGTTAATTCTAAGAACTTCGTGTAGTCATGATAGGTGACGGGAAATCCAAACCCAAGAGAGATGCACATCTTATAATGTTCAGAATATCAATTACCAAGAGTGTTCAATTTGTTTCATAACAAAAAACAAAAAGATGGTCGTATATGTTGGAATTTTAGTCCAAACCACGGTTGGTATGTCTATGACTATGCACCATTAATCAAGAAAGGCGTCTCTCACGTTGGAAATCGAGTTTTCTTGAACATGAATAATCTATTAAAATTGTAGAAAACACTCGAACATTTGTTACTAAAATTCCTTGGTGAAAGAGTAATTAATGCTCGAAGTGTGTTTGGTTGATGTGCTAGTTATGGTAGACTAAAATTTGGAAGTAGCTAAAATTAAGAAGGAAGGAGCAAAATATTAAAAGTAATATTTTGTTATGGGGTTATTTGAATTAGCACTTTTGGTGAATGATGAAATAGTTAAAAAGATGTAAAAATAATAAGTGGATAAAGTTGACACTTGGAGGTGTCAATACTAGGACCTCTTGGTTGAGATTTGGAGTCTTTTCACTAGACTATTGCATCTTTTGGTGAGAGGTTTTGTTGCAACTTGAATAGATAGATTCTGAAGCGAGATGTTACATTCTCAAGAGTTGCACCTCTTCATTTACAACCTTTCAAAATTATAAATAAAATAACCCTTGTTTGGATTAAAACACAGATTCCAGAACGGAAATACACATGAAAATCCAAAAATCTCCATCTTCTTCTCTATATTTTAAGAGCATGTCTTCCCATATTGTTGTAGTCCAACTGAGATTCGGTTCAAGTGCTTGTATACGATCTCACTGCAGTTTTATCTTGTGAGATTGTTCGCTGGCTAATTGTGAGCCGAGCGCAGGGCGAATAAAGTCTTAAGGAAAAAAGTGCAATCACTCAACTCTGCAGATTTGTTGCTTTATTCAAATTCCAGTTTATACACTTCGATACGTCCTTGTTTGCTCCCTATATTTCCTACAAAGTGCATCACTCAACTCTGCGGATTTTGTAACGACCCGACCAATCCGACAGGCGTGGTTACTCTGCGGATTTTGTAACGACCCGACCAATCCGGCAGGCGTGGTTAATCCTGGACCGACCCCCACACGTCCCCACAGTATGATATTGTCCGCTTTGGGCCTGAGCCCGCACGGATTTGCTTTTGGAATCAGCCAAAAGACCTCATACCATGTGAGAGTGGTGGTCTAACATATATACCCTTTATTCCACCCACTCTTAAGCGATGTGGAATGCGGGGCATTACAGATTTGTTGCTTTATTTAAATTCCAGTTTATACACTTCGATATGTCCTTGTTTGCTCCCTATTTTTCTACCGTATAAAACTATTTTTTTTGGATAAAATAGTCCACGAAAAAATGAATATTTGAATCCCTTCCGGTTGGCTCGTATTTCGCCTTTCGCCTTTTATCGGTACCTGGAAATGGAATATTTTCGATCCATTTGCATCGTTTTGTCATGGTCATGTAATTCTCAGCATCTTTTCGACGTTTGGAGTATATATATAATATTGGCACATGGAGAAACGTATTAAATGACAAAATGGACCATGTTATCTTTACTTATAAATACAAAAATTTGATCAAGAGACAGCTTATTTATAAATTGACTGTACCTTAGCTTCAATTCAATTGATTTTCTTCGGCTAGTGTATATTCAACCACGTACGTCTTTATCTTATCTCATAAATCATACTAATATATAGTAGTATTTATTTTTTGAATTAATAAATTCCAATTACAATTCACAACGCCATTTCATTTTCCCTTGCTGATCTGTCGAAATTACAAGACATAACTTGCTTAGCTGGCTGGCTTGAGACTTGAGTACTTAAAAAAAAGCGTATTTTTTTCCGGTTTATTTTGGTATCCGCTTTGATAACTAATTCAACCGAGCTCTTTTTTATGGGTAACTCTCCCAACGTTGTTTTTTCTTTTATATTCACAAGGATCGAACCTGAATCCTTAAATGAACTTAAATCCCTTACGACTGGAGCCAATAACCATTTGTTTTAATCTGTTTTGGAGGAAAATGTTGTTTATGTATTATGTACTGTATACCTTAAGATTTTGCCGTAATACATTTATCCTGTTCAGACGTGTATTATGATTTATGATTAATGATAATGAGTCTGGCGTTTGGATTAATTATAATAATTATTTGTATGAGCTAGCAGCTATAGACAGTAAATTTAAATAATGCAAATTTAACTTTTATAATAATAATAATTAAAGTTGAACGGGGATGATGTGTTAACAGACTTTTGGACCGTAACATGTGAACGATCCATGTGACTAGCGTGATATGTTTCCGATTGGCTCTATTTCGGGCTTTCCTTTCTCTCAGCTTACCAACTATTTCAATTATTTACTCACTCATTTCTGTAGTACCTTAAATAGGAATTTTACCAAAAAAATGTGTGTTATATAAAACATCTATTTATATTTTAACAAATTTTATTACATACGCTTTATTAGTTTGTCCTACTATCAAAACAAGCTTATACATTTCAACGTTTGAGATAATATTACAACCACAACCAATAATAATATGACAACCATGATGAGACACTATAGAGCATGAGGACGTTATAATTCAGGTTATGTTCTTTTTCGTGTGAAAAAATTGAATTAATATGATTTGAATTTATTTATGATATAATTGTTTTAGATGAAAAGAATATAATGTTAGCATATCGCATATGTCCGTGCTGCTAGCCATTAGTTACTTGATTAGTAGATTTAATAAATTATCTCAAATCATTTCTCAAAATTAAACTAGCAATTGCTTTCACATTTCCTCAGTTGTACTCTTTGGTTTGTGAATAAATAAAGATAAAAGATAATTGTAAAGTAGCTTACATACCATCTAATTTCCTCAATGGAAAAGATTAATTAAAATAATTTACCCTGTCAATATCAGTAATTTTGAATCAATTTCATTGAGACTTTTGAGAAGTTATCACCAATTAAAGCAGTACTTATGGTCATCTGAAATTAGTATCATTAATTCATTATTACTATAAGTAAAACAGGAAGTAGACAGTTACACCAAATTTAATTTAAAAGATAAAAAACTTATAGTACTACTACTCCTCCCTTTCAAAATGAAATTTGGAAGTACTAATTAATTATCTGATTAAATTTTCTACTCAGTGCAGTACTAATTTGACATATCCATATCTTGGAGCATGTTTATCAATCCGAAACCGTGTGAGATACTCAAAGTAACGTCTATTTTTATGCAACCTCATCGACTATTTTTTACCTACTAGAGCTCTACGGACAAGGTTCTCATTTGATTTTATTTACTTTTTCAAAATATGATTTTAATTCATATTATTTCTAAATTATATTAAAAATAATTTAATGAACTCATATTATAAAAGTATAGAGATGGAGAAGTATGAATTAATTTTGATAGCATCCAAAAATATTTAAAGAAAAAAAGACAAGAGAAAAAGGAGAAACATGATGAATTTATATTGAGATTAAAAAAAAAAAGTACAAGAACACAAAGGACTCAAACCAACAAACAATCTATGGAAAGAAAAGAAACATGAAAAATTGATCACAATTGTGAATAAAATTCTACAACTAGTATTATAATATATGTAAATTAACAAGTATTTTGAACATTGTAAAACTCTCTACATAGCTAAGCTTTGACAAGCTATCAAAGCCAACGACAATAGTAAATCCCATATATGGGTATATGTTTCATTAACTACATAATAAAATTAAAAATAAAAATAAAAAAAAACCGAAAAAATAAATGATATTTTGATCATCACAAGGTAGGTATATGGTATTTTTACATGGCACGTTTCCTCTTAGGACCTCCATTGAACCCAAGCTCGACCGTTCTGAAAAACGTCTCAATTTCCTCTTTAGACACAACCTGAATGAACTTCAACCCACCCACCTTCGACCTCTTACGCGACGCCACGGGCCTCGGCTTCTTTGGGGCTGGCGGGCAGCTCAGGATCGCCGGAATCATGTTCTTTGGCGATTTCGGTGTGACACACTCTTCCTCTGGTACATCTTCTTGATTATTAATTGCAGTAATAATCTCGAAGGCGGCGCTGCTGGTGATACAGGTGTTACTCTCATCATCTGAGATGGTGGAGGTTTTGGAGGATTCAGATGTGTTGATCATTGGAAGCCTCATGAACTCATCACCAAGATCTTTTGTAAAAGTAATATTATCAGACATGGTGGTGGTTAAAATTGTGTGCTTGTAGAGAGATGAAGTTTGAGAATTTTGGAGTGTAATATATATAGAGAGAGAGAGTTAAGAGTTTATGGCCTTATGGGTTATGGGTAGTGAGAGAGGCGTGCAAAGGAAGGTAATTGAGAGTGAGAAAAAGGTTTGGTAGTTTGTTGTTTACTTTATTCTTACACAATTGTGATCAACTTTTCTAACATGTCCATATCATGACCCTGTTTATTTTCCAGTTCAAGCCCTTTTTTAAACTTATTTTATTCTTTAATATAACCACCAAAAAGAAAATTAAATTATTTTTACCTTAAATTCACGAGTCTTGGCTTTTTTGGAGGGTAACATTTCCCTCCCTATACGTTATTGCAACTATTTTTCAGTAATACCACATGAAATCTGTGGTTGCTTAGTCCTAGTTTTTAGGTTAACTTTGCTATTTTGCATTTTGGAGCATTCAAAGTGATGATTTTTTGCTTCATTTTGGGTTCTATTCTGGCAATTTGAATGACTTTGTTAAAGGAGAGAGTTCGGATCCTTAACTTTACAAGATTGTGATCTTTAATTTCTTCTTTAGACAAATTTTTATTTATTTTTGGTTAATTGAATTGAATTGAATCAAATTACGCGTATGAAACACATGAAACTATGACCAAAATACGACACGTGTGTTATATTTTCATTGGTGTTTCAGTTACTTTCTACTAGTTATGCGACTTTTAATTATCTTTAAAGATTTCGATGTTAAAGTAAGTCAATTGTTGCAAATTGTCATTGATAAGACACGATTTGTCTGGCCTCAAATACACGTTGTCTGACCACGATTCTTTAGAAAAGAATCCACCAGTGTAGATATGCGACTTTTAATTATCTTTATAGATTTCGATGTTAAATTTAGTCAATAGTAGCAAAATTGTCATTGATAAGGCACGATTTGTCTGAAATCAAATACAGGTCGTCTGACCACGATTCTTAATTTATAAAAGAACCCACCAGTGTAGATATGCGAGTTTTAATTATCTTACAAGATTTTGATGTTAAACTAAGTCAATTGTTGCAAAATTGTCATTGATAAGACACAATTTTATCTGGCGTCAAATACAAGTTGTCTCACCACGATTCTTTAGAAAGAACCCACCAGTGTAGATATGCGAGTTTTAATTATATTTAAAGATTTCGATGTTAAATTAAGTCAATAGTAGCAAAATTTTCATTAATAAGGCACGATTTGTCTGGCCTCAAATACAAGCCGTCTGACCACGATTCTTCAGAAAAGAACCCACCAGTGTAGATATGCGAGTTTTAATTATCTTAAAATATTTTGATGTTAAATTATGTCAATTGTTGCAAAATTGTCATTGATAAGACACGATTTATCCGATCTCAAATACAAGCCGTCTCACCACGATTCTGTAGAAAAGAACCCACCAGTGAAGATATGCGAGTTTCATTTATCTTTAGAGATTTCAATGTTAAATTAAGTCAATAGTAGCAAAATTGTCATTGATAAGGCACGATTTGTCTGGCCTCAAATACAAGCCGTCTGACCACGATTCTTCATAAAAAAACCCACCAGTGTAGATATGCGAGTTTTAATTATCTTTAAAGATTTCGATGTTAAATTAATTAAGTCAATAGTAGCAAAATTGTCATTGACAAAGACACGATTTGTCTGGCCTCGTATACAAGGCATCTGACCATGATTCTCTAGAAAAGAACCCACAAGTGTAAATATATATGCGAGTTTTAATTATTTTTAAACATTTCGATGTTAAATTAAGTCAATGGTAACAAAATTTTCTATGATAAGGCACGAGTTGTCTGGCCTCAAATACAAATTGTGTGCCACGATTCTTCAAAAATGAACCCACCAATGTGGCCTACCAAGCTTGCTAAAGGGTCGACTCGGTGGTCATCTATGATAGAATTCCAACTCTCCCAAAAGCTTAAGCTGTTGGGGAGGAATGGAATTTAGTCATTTATATTAATTCTCCAACACTCCCCCGCACTCGTGGCCGATTTCAACCTTTTTAGGGAGGCCAATCGAGTGGAAATTTAATAAGGGGCGGAGTTTGTCTCCGGGTAGATTCGAACCCAGGTGGGCGTGAGCCAGATGGCTCATGGTATATCCAACTCTCCCAAAAGTTTAAGCTGTTGGGGAGGAACGAAATCTAGTCATTTATATTAATTCTCCAACAGTCCCCCGCACTCGTGGTCGATTTCAACCTCTTTGGGGAGGCCATTCGAGTGGAAATTTAATATGGGACGGAGTTTGTCTCCGGGGAGATTCGAACCCAGGTGGGCGAGAGCCTGATGGCTTTGATATCATGATAGAATTCCAACTCTCCCAAAAGCTTAAGCTTTGGGGGGGGGGGAATGAAATCTAGCCATTTATATTAATTCTCCAACAATCTACCTCCACGTCATCATAGCCGACAAAGTGACAACTCAAAGCAAGGTATATGTATATGTATCAATTATTACCCGGCGACACTACAGTATGTACTTCGGGGACTTATATATGCATTCGACCACCATTGTGTTATTTCTCGACGTATACATAGTAGGTAGGGATCATACTTGGATGGATTTTGTGATGATCATAGGTGATACTTAGTTACCGTTAGAAAATTACAAGGATTATAAGAAAGAAGCAGGTAGTAGTGTGTATATTTGATGATGACAAGTGTAAAAAGAGATTCGATTCTCTGAAGTAATGAAAAGTGGGGTTATGAAGAACATATCTGATGTGAGATTATTCTGTTTGTTTTGTGAAGCAATGGCGTACAATGGACATAAATCTAATCGAACCGTTACTCTGTGTAGCAGTAGTAGTACACTAAGCCAGTAAGTGCTCCACATTTTACAGCTGAGACAAAATTAATAGTAGTAGTACATTACAGAGAGTGTGAGTGAGTTGGATAAAGGAAGTGGAGAACATGTTTTAATAGTGTATGCCTTCACACAGGATAAATGCCATCTGCTTTTCAATTTTTAACTGTTACTACAGGTATTATTACAGCACAGTGTAAGGAACAGAAATTGATGCTGATTTGATTAGATTAGATTTAAGTAGTGAGTGAGCTTTTTGGGATTGGAGACGACAAATACTCAGGGTGCAATGAAAGTACACTCACATTACATTGTTTATTGTTTACGTTATTTCCCCAAAAAGCCTTCTTCTTCTTATTCAAAAGGCTTGTGCTGTGTTACGTTTACTGCTCCTAATAACTGCCTTGGCGCCCACCACTACGCCTCCACTTTACTCTACTCAACATACAGGATTAAAATTCCAGCTTTTTAAGACTAGTAGTACTCAGTAGTAGTTATAATTTTTCAACTTCAACATATTCAGGTACTCCTATATAACAATATAAATAAAAGAGGAATGAAATTACTATTTTCAAGGTTCCATGTTAATTTGCTTATCTCAATCACTTGGAATACTTCCAAACTTGTACCTAGCTACTTCACTTTCATCACTGCATCAGCAATTTTAATCTTCTCTCCTTTTTCTGTTTTTTATTCAACTTGTTCTTGTAGTCCAGATTGATTTATCCGGATATATTACGTATTCAATTTTGTTCACTTCGGTTCAAATTTGCTCAAATGTAGTAAATTTAATTTAATTCAGTCCAGTTTAAATTTATTAAACTCTATCAAATTAGTTCAGTTCAACCCTGCTTATTCTATTGTATGCTATAAAAAATTCGTTCACTTCATTTCTATTTATTTTTATTTTGTGTTAAAAAAGAATTCAATTCAGTTCACATATCTTCAGACGGATCATAAGTTAGATGGTGGTTATTCAGAGAACAAAATTAAGTATTTTTGGCATTCCTTACCACTAAACAGGGATAGATCCATAACTTAAAGTTGGGAGGTGAAAATTGTAGTATATGTATATCCTAAGTTTTGGGATGTTAGTAATCTTCATAAAGATAGTATGCATGTAAACTTTTAGGATCTATGAATTGGTGGGATGATTTGTAGTGTTGAAAAAGCAAAGAATAGAAAGAAATCTTGAAGGTTAATCAACCTGAACCATATAGACGGTGCTTTATAAGAAGTGTAGGCAACACAACAAAGTGACGAGTGAAAAGGCCATGTTTTACTTTCCCTGTTTGTTATAGATAGATATCATCCATAACACTAACAGATTGTGGGCATACGAAACATGAATATTACTTGGTAATAATTTGTTCAATGCAGGCGGGTCATTTATTGTGTATGCCACTCAAATTTATTTCTTTCATTTTCTCTTCTTTTTTTTAAGAAAAATTGTTAAGCAGTACAATTACACATGCACAAAACAAAAATGGACTTGCTAGTTAGTAGTACACGTTAGAACATGATGGTAGGAGTATTTGGTAACATTGGATACCCTTAATTATTTATTTATTAGTATATCGATAATTGATTATAGAGATGATGTTGAAGAAATTGATATTGATAGATAGAACCTTATTCAATACGCCATAACCATAACCACCCAGATCTCACTCACTCTACCTATTAATTTTTAAAAATATATTTTATAAATAGTAGTAGTAGGATTTTTATTCATTTATTTATTTTGGACTGGTTTACCAAATTCCTAACTTCTCCTCCTCATCCTCTTACTATTATTCAAATAATAAAATATATTTGTTTTTTAAATTTATCGTTCTTGTATTCAATCTTTCCACGTGAAATTGTCTCATCCGATTCTCCCGTCCGTCACCATTTTTATCGGATCCTTTTTTCGCCATGGTTTTGTTTTTTTGTCGTCTTTCTCTAATTTGTCCCTAGCAGCTTAGCTTCTCCTGTCTTTATTTTTGTTTTCTACACACAATCTTAATTAGCTAGCAGCTATCTAGTTTCTCACTGAACAAATATCATTTTTTCAGTTTTCATTTATGCCAAAATTATGTGTTTTACATGTGCAAATTACAAACAGTTCGCTGTGTATCCAATATACTCGTTAAGTCCTTGTCTGATTGTCTATATAAACTTTGATTTGCATGAATTTAATTTATTTGTAATATTTAAATAAATTAAAGTCCATTTCTTTTCATGTGAAAAAACATTAATTTCAGATCAATTGAGTTTAGATTTGTTGAGGTTTTGTTCTCTTTGTTTGGAAAATTCTGAACTGAACTGTTTGAACTAAACTGTTTGAACTAAACTGGTCTGATTTAAATTAAACTTATTCGTAATATAAAAATAATCAAGTACTCCCTCCATTTTTAACTATAAGTATAGTTTTAATATTTTGAATTCTTCCTTAAATATAAGTAGGTTTAGCTTTTCTTATATTATTTTACTCTTTCCCATGTACTTTTTCTCACTTTTAATAGTATTAAAATTGCATCTCTTTCTTTTTCTCTCTATCTCTTTCTTATTAAAACAAGAATTACATAGATTTTATAACATTAATAATTGAAAGAATAAAATAATGGAAATCAATCATTTCCTTAATATATATGAAATACCTAAAACTATTTATAATAAAAAATATAGGGAGTAAATCTTAACTGATTTGAATTAAACAATCTTAACTTATTTGAAATAAACTGATATAATCTAAATTAAAATTATTTGCAACGTAAAAAACAACCAAGTAAATCTAAACTGATTTGATTTGAACTGAAATCGTTAAAAAAAAAACAAAAAAAAAACAGATGCTTGGTTGTCTTTTGATACTATAAATACGTTCAATTCACACTTTAAATTCATTCAGTTCGGTTCAAACTTTTTCAAACGACGACAGGAACGTAATTGCTAAATTGAAGACTTATTTTAGTTGCACATATGACATAATAAATTAATGCAAAAGAAGGAAACTGGGAAGGTGTGCCGTTGCCCCCATGCACCGTCTATCTGCCCTTACTTTGACCGTCCGTTAGTTAATGAGTGCGTATGAAATTCGGACTTTTATAGTTTTGGCGCAAAAAGATTACTAGGCTTTGAACGATCGTTAATTTATAGGTAGTGTGAAAATCAATGAAAGAACCACTTTGCATCATCACCGCTGAAATTAAGGCAGCGGTAGAATTGAGAGTTATGCGTGCTACCACTTCAACACCATATTAGTAATATTGCGGTAGTGCTAGAATCATGCACGAGTAGAGCACCGTAATACTCCAAGGTGAATGGTGGATGCGAATATGCCATGCCACATGGGATATTTTACTCTCGAGTCTCGACTTTGGGAACTTAAATGATCATATATACTTATCCGGTAGGAAGCCTTACGTCGTTAATTTGGACTAATGTTAATGTTGGTCACTTAACATCGTTACAATATAAATATATAAAGTCTCCTATAGTCGTAGTGTGCATATATGAAAATACAGTTTTTATTTATAGTAGGACAATTTTTTTTATATAATAAATAGAGAATAATTGAAGTATCAAAATATAGATAACTAGAGATAACAGTTTTACTAACAATTCATGATTTATGTGCATTATTATAAATAAAACCAACAAATAATGTCAAAATAGGTAGTGCAATGTGCAATAAATCGTAAAAAATGAACTAATACATAGGTAAAGAAAAAATTATGAGTAGTGCACGAGCACTACCTTGCCCATATGGAGCTACGCCTCTGACAATATGTTTCATCGGTTTATTAGATAATTAAAGGTGGTTTAGCCAGGATTGAAGTTATAAAATTGGTATAGACGTATTTGCAGTTATAAATAGAGGTCGTGAAATGACATACAGATTATTGGAGATTTAATTTAATATAAATGATTAGATTATACACCTCTCTAACAATTTAACCTTTGGGGAGAATTGAATTTCTATCATAGTATCAAAACAATCTGTCTCACACCCATCTAAAGAGTCTTAAATTGACCACAAATATGAGAGTATAGCAGAACTTTTTTAATTATTAGAGAGGGTACATTAGTTAACCTTATATCCACATGTGTTTTTAATCGGTAAAATTTTATTAAGATGCAAAAGAATTGGATGCAAAAACATGCTTTTAACATTAGGGGATGGATTAGTATTTAGTAGATCAGAAGTTAGCATCAAATAATGTGTAATGATTGTGTGCAGACAGCACAGATCCATGTTCCCCATAGGTAGTGGTAATTAATTAGTACACTCAAATCAAATCAAATCATTTTAACTGACAACTAAGCTGCTGTTAGCTGTTGATTTTCCATCTTAACCACCACCAGTGTCTTGTACTACTACAGCTACTAGGTTACCTTTATTCCTTGCCTCTGTTACTTACTCTCTGACTCTTTCTAATATTCTCTCCCTCTGGTCTAGGATTCTACCACTACTAACGTTAACTTACCGATCCCAATGAAAACATACCTACATGTACGTAACATGCAATATATTCCCGCTAATTAGGCATTCTATGGAGTACTTCGTATTGCCCATTATACTACTACTAACCATCATTAATTGTCAGAGCCATCATTAACAACAATTTACCTGTCCTTAACAGATCCCCAAAAGCACATATGTGCTCCTTCCTTCCCTGCAACAGGTTTTGTCGAACTTGTACATAGATCTAATTTTATCTTCCTATCGATCTTCCCGGATATTGCAACAGTGAGACGGGTAGATAATTGAACGAGACCAAAGTCTAATATTTCTCGTCCATTACTCCTCAGTCTCAGTAGATGTTATCGCGCAGAGACCCCTCCCATGTAATTCCCGCACATTTTATTAAAAACTCAACCAGCAATTGAATGGCCTCAATTTGCCCATCATTGCCTGGACCACACCTACATTTAATCTGTTACTGAACCTTGTAAAAATATGCCCAGTAGCCAATTAATTCAGCTCAGTGATCGATCAGATAAGTAGAAAAGTGAGAGTGAAGATTGATTTTCCTGCAGTAAGGGATATATTGTAGCAGAGCAAGCACTATAAGGTAACTAGTAAAAGGCAGAAGCAGCATCAAATAAAGCAGCAGATCAACTATTACTATTTGCTCATTGCTCCAACCAGCTTTCTACTTTGAGTGATTTTCGAATATAACCATATCTCAGGATGCTTATTACTCCATGTCATATCATGAGTACTAACAGATATTGGCACATTCTGATATTCAGTGTCAGACATTGTATTGAATGCACTAGGAGAAATACTAAAACAAATTAATATGGTGTTATTGTTATTAATATGCAGAGACAGTACGCAAGCTGTAGGTACTACTAGCATGACAGGGTTATTAATTGACTCATTAGTAAGCGGGCCTTATCCTAAATGGGCTCTCATGTTGGTTGGTTAGTTGGTATAGTTGGTACCACAGCCGGAGCTGTGTATCAGTAGTACTAACATTTTGCCGGAAATACATGCCGGACTACGAAATTGAAGACTGCACCTGACTCAAAAGCAGCATACTTTATAGAAACCATTCCGCCTCGTAAATTACATTACATTATTCGCACAAACAAACTTAGTCCAGACATTCTTAGGATTTAAGCTTGGTAGGGATGCACAAATAGAAGCAATATAGCATCTCCTGATGGGTTCAAATATCATCACTCACATAAATCTAGTTGCTAAGTATATTAATTTAACTGCCATACAAACTGAATACTCTGATATCTATGCTTGGATAAATGAAGGAAAAAGAAAACCTTATTCAGTCCAAAATTTCACAAAAGCAGAGATGAAGGCCTTGACTACTGCTAGAACAGGATTAGTTTCACGCCGAGCAGAATTCTTTGATGCCCTTTGCCAAGTTCCCCTGCACAGAAAAATCACGAATTCCAAATTTTTAGTCATGGATAGGTCAAAGTGTTGCATTAGAATAACTAGGGCCTCGAGGAAGCAGGGGGTGTGTTTGGAGACTTACAGGTTGATTCTGTCCATAGTGGGACTGGTGCCTTCCAGTGAACTGCTGTCATGTTTGTCACTAAATTTCCTCCCAACCACAGTGGACACTTCAGAAGCCAATTGTTCGGAAGAACTTCCAACCTATAGAAGAAGAAGAACCAGATGACAATATTACAGATTTACGATAGGTGACTCTTACTAGCCCCAAGCTCGATATAAGAACCAAATCATGCATAATCCAGTAAAACAAGAAAAGGGAGGTACATCCCAGTATATAATTCAGATGATGCAGGTGGGAGAAATACAGAAGTTCTCCATTTCAGACAATGAATAGAAAACAGAAACGGTGTGGACCAATATACTATTAACTAGTCAATGAAGTATCCCGTGTTCTCTGTAAGCAACTTTACCAGTAATTTGCAGCTATATGTTCCCAGAGAAATTATTAACAAAAAACAAAAGAATTTTCACTAGCATTGAATCCAAAACTATGGAAGGGATTTTTTTTTTTAAATAATCGAACTATTACAACTTCATAAGTAGTATTACAAAGCTAGTAATAAATAATAAATAATCCCGCACTTGACGAGAATTGAACCTATGACCTCTAGTGTCATGACACCTCAGTCTAACCAATTGAGCTAGACCTCACCGGTTATGGAAGGGATTTATTAACATGATGTTCAAGACTTCAAGTAAGACTGTAAGAGGCAGTTTGACCAATTCAACTTCTCTCTTCTGAATCTGGATTACTAAGAGTGAAAGTTTGGGATAACTTTTAACTTTTCAGCCCACCACACAGTTCAACAAGTTCTTCGTTTCCAGACTTATTGCCACCATAATGGTTAATGCAATCAATAGCTTAAGAAGTAACTTGTAATACTGATTCTGATTATTTATTTCTATAGGAAAGCGACAATATTTCTAAGTGCAGCAGCAATTCTGGATAACATGGAAGGATTGGAAATCATAATTAGGTTGAATTATAAAATTTAAACCTAAAACTTATCATTCCAGAAAATATTAACCAGCCCCTACAGTCTACACCCATAAAAAAGAACAAGGATTGCAAGGAGCAGGAAACCCATTCTCTTTTATATCAAAAGCTATGCAAAAACAATTCCCTTACTCGTCATTGCAAAAACACATACCTTGGTTTCATCCGGCATGGGGTCCTTGACATCATCTGTGTCAAGCAAGGTCTGTTTGGAGGTGGTAGAAATGCTTGAAGTCTCCAAAAATAGTTCATGACAATTGACGACCACTTTGTCATCCTCAGTTTCTGTAAGTAATTTTATTGATGAATTCAAATGCTTTTTGTCATCTCCAGTTGCATTATCTTCTACACTCGAAGCTGTTTCATGTAATGTATCAGATAACCCATCTGTGTGAACTGGAGTGGTAGGAACAGGTCTTAATGGAAATGTCTCCACGACAACATCAGATATAACATGTTGCACTGCCTCTACGGTATTGGATCCATCTTTGTCTCCGTGAACAGTCTCAATTACTAGTGAATCTGAAGTTTGCTGCACAAATTCCTTGGTTTCATCAACTATCTGATCATTGGCAAATTTCTGCTCGTAAGTGTGGATTTGAGTTTCTCGTACCCCAGGTTTTTGGCTAGATAGAAGATCATGGTTATCCTTGACTTGATTGCTTAGAGCAATTGTTGTTATAAGCAGTCCATTAGAGCTTGGATTCTGTGCAAAATCTTCACCACCATTAACAATGATTTCATCTTTAGATTGATTAAACTGGTAACTGGAATTCATCTCCTCTTCTTTTTTGGCATGTTGATAGTAATCATGCACAGCACTAGATTCCCCATCAACTACTCCATTAAGGATATGTTTATCACCCAGTTCCAAGGAGTCAGGTGCATGGAACTGTATGTTAGAACTTGAAAACTGTTCTCGCACTGTAATTGGTTTTCCATGATCTCCATCGGACACTGAAAAGTCATTTTGTGGTTCTGTCGAGAGAGGGCCTAAAATGTGCTGTTCCAGAAATCCGGACTGGTCATATTCTTCCAAAGACCCTTTTGGTGGAGCCAACACTCTGTTTTCTTGAATAATCTCTCTGACAATCTCTCGAACTGTATAGAAAGAACCACCAACTTCTTTGTGTGTAAGGTTGAGGGATGGGAAATGTCCTTCATTCGTTGTCTGATATCTGGAATCAGTCAAATGGAGCATATTTAACTAAATACGAATGGTGCAAACTACAAAATTCCTACAGGGGACTCAAGATAATCAAGAAATATCAACTCATATTTCCAAAACAAAGAAGCGTGCTAAATATATGAAACAAGCAAGTATCTATCACCACCCGCTACACATGGGACACAGCACAGACCAAAAAAAAACCAATTCTGACCATCTCACAAGAAACTACAATGGAGATCTAGTAGGGATAAGGGACATAACAGTACTCAAAACCAAAATGATAAAAATGTTTATTAAACAAATAGTAGTATCTACTGAGACATATGCCTAAAGTTCATGATAAGCCCTGGAATGGGATATTAGACGAGTACTTAGTAGTTCAATCGTTAACGGTCCCAACATTAGATATGGTCGGTGCTTGTTATGGAGATAGCATAAAATAAAACCAAACCAAAAGCAACTGTCTACATCGAAGCACAAGATAGGTTAAACTAAGAATCAGCATAAACTGCCCTTCATCTCACTGGCCTAGTAAAGATTGTAATTAAATAGTTTCTCACAGAAAACGTAACTTCCAGAAATGCCTCGGGAAAAAAAGGTCTCCTCCAGATTACATCCTACATTCCTACAGTCTAAACACCTTGAGCTCCATCCACTGGTTTATAACTGCTCAACTCAGGTCTTCAAAACTTTCAGTAACTCAGCCATTAACCTCCTACTCTTACATAGATTTAGCAATTAACTTAAATGGCAACTACATTGGAATATCAAGACTGGCAGCACAATTTAAGTGTTTCAATATATTTATTAACACATAAAATTGCTCCGACAAGAAGGATTCTCAAGTCAATCAGCCTCCCAAATTCGAACTGATGTTATAACCAAAATAAAAAATAGGCAGCAGGGCAAACAGGCTATTGAGCAAGAAAAACGGAAGGTCAAGGCTATATTACTTTTTTATGAAAGATTCAACCATTCCCTTCCTTTCTTCTTTAGAGCGCCTAATCCTCGTCTTCTTCCCTCCGGCATCATTGCTGGATGCAACAGCAAATACTTGCCCAGACCAGCTACCACTAACAGCATGCATGCTGGGAACACAATATGCAGCTCTAAGACAAGGCTACCAATCTAAAAACGAAAACAAGGTCGGGTGAGATGCTTGAATACAAGTTCACACGAATCTCTATCGGTAAATTAAATAATTCAGAAACAAAAAATTCTTCATAAACAAAATAACATAAGCTATACATAACAACATGAGAACCAATTAAACGACATTCATCGAACAATTCAACTTTCTTACAGTAGGAAAAACAGAAGCAATAGTACACCACAAAGCTAAACTAAAATTCGCCTCCTTCATTATAAATTCAATTCAAGTAAGCATTTGTCAACAAACAGTGAAGAATAAATCTAATAAAAAAATAAAAAAATTAACAGGACTGGGAGAAGTGTACTGGATAACTGGACTGAAAAGCGGTAAACGAAGATGAGAAAATTCAATTCAAATCGAGCATCAGAAAAGCATGAAGCAAGCACAAAAATGAAGAGAAATGGTCAGAGGAGGACGAAATGTATCACGAAAATCAATTAGTAAGCTCGATTAAAACTGGAATTGAAAAGTTAACTTCACCTGAAAGAGAGATTGGAGCTGGTAATGGAGAAAGGGTTTTGGCCCTGGGCAAACAGTGGAGTTGAGCTGAGTGAGTGTGTAATGATAAACCCTACTGGGTGACGGATGACGGACTTTGCTGAAAATTTTGAATAAATAAAAATAAAAATAAAAGGTTTTATTAGTCTGCAATTAATTCACGGGTCATGTCACATTTGGATCATGGTGTCATACTATTTGTTTTGGATCATGCTAGTTTTATTTCTAATTTCTATGTATTGGACTGCAATTTTGGAAGGTGATTTTGGTCCATCTATATCCAATGTTAGGACGAGGAATTTTATCCCTAATTGAAAATTTACTCAAGGAGTAAGGGGATCTCGAGTTTATGCCGGAGCCGGAAGTGGAAAGATCGAGTTTGAAATTTTGAATCAATTTATAAATGGTTTTCCTAGAAAATAAAATTTGTTATCCTTCAGTTTACTACTAAAATTAGGGAGAGAAGAAATCACGCTCCTCTAAAATTTCAAAGATAGATTTTTAATATGTTATCTTTTTAAATTTTTAAGGTTTGGGCCATTGTATACCAAATTACCAATGATCACGTCCTCTAAACTTTTGTTGTTAACTTGATATTTAATATTTCATGGTTTAGATGTTACTAGTTCTTAATTTAAAGTTATAGGTACTCTTGTAGAGATGAAAATTTTCAATCTCCATGCATGAATTAGCTTTTGTGTGGGACAAGAATCCGAGTGCATGGGATGAGAAATGAAAACGAAAACGTGTTTCCCCAATTACATACTTGTGAATGCCACTTTCAGTTTAAGTCGCTCACTCATTGTAGACCACTAGCAGTGAACAAATATCATCCACCAAATGAGACACAATATCTGCCAAAAATGGACCCTCTCTTCCAAAAGGACACAACTGAAATTTAAATCAAGTATAGATTGTCTTTCTTTGTGTGTTGGTTTCATCAAGGATGATGAAGATGAAGTGCTTTAGTGTGTCAAATTCTGCATCATCTTATGGATTGAACATTAAGCCACAGAGCTTATTCAGTTGGGACTTTGGCAAGAACAGAAGCAGAGAACCGGAGCAGCCCAAGAACAAGTATTACCACGACATTGATATTCCGTTCCCAACTTCACTAGTCTCCAAAACATTCTTGCAAGGTACTTCTATACATACTTCTCAGAAAGCACAATACTCATGTTATTGCAGCAAGTAAATGTGATGCATATTTTACAATATTGCTTTAGGTAGAGAACTCAAATGCTGCTATAAGGCTACAATAGATGGATTTAGTGCCACAGAATTCCATAACAAGTGTGACTTCAAGGGACCCTGTGTTGTGATTGGCTACACAGACAAGTCAGTCAAGTTTGGTGCATTCAATCCCGAAGGATACAGAAGCACAGATGACTACTACGACACGTTTGATGCATTTCTATTTTACTGGGGTGGGGAAGGCGAGGAAGACGGGCTTATTGTCTTGCCAAAAGTGGGAGGTAGCGGAGCTGCTCTATTCGATTATGCACGTGGGGGGCCACAGTTTGGAGCTGATGGATTACTAATCGGACCGCCTCTAGCACCAGTGATGGGTGGTTTTGCAGGCCCTGATACAAATTCCGGAGTTGGAGACCTGAGACAAGCTAAGTCAAGGCTGGGGCTGTCTTATGCTAAGAGGCCTGATGCAAAGGAATCTTTGTTTGGAGATGAATCGAGGACTACTCTTGGTGAAGTACTAGTCTTCTGTAGTCCTCAAATTGCAAGCTTATATTAGGTAGGCAATTCACAATTGTAACAGCCGAGGTTTTTGCTTGTATTAAGTAGCATCGAAACGAATGAATAATTTGGAAAGTGAGTTCAAAATACTGATTTCGAGCTTATTTAAAGGAACCCAGAAACAGATTATAGAAAACACGCCTGCATCTTTATCCCATGCCGCCAAATAGGCTAAAGGAACAAAAAACTACGTATATTTCTTGCATTATTATGTACTCCGGTATGTGAAACGTATGTACAATGTGAAAAGAATACCTGACTAAGCCTAATGGCACCGAGCTTACAGTATAGACATGGAGTATCTCAAGCAAAACTTGTGTGATGTGCCTCAGCAAGATTTGGAGCCAGTTGGATTTGGAGTGATCAAGTCCAGGAATATTCTTCCGGTTCCATTTTTGGCTCTTCATATCTATCCGCGTATTTGTGCTAGAAAATTGTCAGCAGGAATTACTATTGACAATTGGGAAAGACTCATCTGCAGCAAATTTCTCTCTGCAAAATCTCAAGCAAAGAATGGCCAATTGATTCACCTGCCCCTGTTAGAACAAAAAATCAAGCTGCTCCACAGCTACCTTCCTAGTGATTTCTGCTTATATCCATGCTTTAACCTATCAACTAATTTCTCCTTTGTTTTCCTTTTCTTGTCCATTTTCAGCCTATATCTTTCTTCTCTTTCCCTTTCATATATACCCTGCCAGTAAACTTCACCAGTTAAAGGCCACAACCATTTTTCATGCGGATTGTCACCGTCATCTGCAGCTTCTGCTAGATCTTCATCCATGGCTTTCAGTAATGCAATATGGAAGTATTTTGACCACATAAATCCTTTACGCTGTTCAATAGGATGTTGTTCTTTTATTATGCCTGTGTGAGGATCGATGTACACCATCTTCCTTGCACTGTGATAAGCCCAGACATTTACTAAGAGTTCCAGTAGACGACAATAACAGTGCTGCTTCTGTTAGAAGGGACAAAACACATCAATCATCTTTCAGATACATTCATCTTGGCAGTTTACCATGCAGTTCATAAGATAAGTAATTGAGGTCCATAGATACCTCAGGTGCTGAAAAGCCTAATGAGCAATCAGGTGTCCGGCTTGAATTTATGTGTACACTATGCAGAGAGTCAACAAACATCCTGGGATCATCAACACGGAAGCCATATATTAGGATAATTCACATGTGCCACATAGAGGTTTATGAACAAACTTGTATACATAAACTTCAGGGTGCGCTTGTACAGGGGTTAATCATTTTTTTCAGAAAAAGGTGGATGCATGTGTAACTGAATACGAAAGTAACAGAAGGGGTTATATCCAGAAAACAGTAGTCGGTACATGAGTCATAATTTTGTCAAATGTATTCGGTAGTTTAGTAAAATCATGGTATCTGGTAGTGGAATTTATTGCTGTAAACATATGGAGTACTGTTTTGAGATATTTACCGAGAAAACATAATAAACTCGAGGTAGGAAGGTGTTGGCATCACCCAGCTGTGCAGAGCCGACCAATGACCTCCATCTTCAGGCATGGGTGGAAGAGCTTCGACATTTGATGGTAACCCATACATTTTTCGGAATGCATCTTCAAAGGCTGTTCTGTAAAAGAACAACAAAAAATTGGTAACATCATTTAATGTATTCCAATTGAACGAAACTTGCTTGATGAGAAGAACATATTCGGCAGTTATAACTTTTAAGATGAAACTAGGTCCTTTTGAATTGTAATTAATTTCATGCAGATAAAGATCAATGCAGATTAACCATTATGGCCTTTACAATAAATCAAACTGAATTATCAAGAAAGTACTTTCTCCTCTTCTCAGTGAATCAAAAGGATAATATGAACTTAAAAAGTATATTCACTCCCAAGACGGAGATTCCAAAGCAAAAACTAGAGCGGAAATGGTTCAAGTATCCAAATGTTTTGCAGAGAACACTCACCGACATCTTCCTCCATTAATAATATCACAAGTGGACCAAAAAGTAAGCCGGTCATTGCTTCCAATAGTACCACTATCCATATCCAAACGGGCCCAAAAGTAAATTACATCTCCTTTAGTGTTATCTTGAATTGTCCTCTCTAGGACGCGTTCTGCTTTTCCTGACAAGGAAACCTGGCATGCTAACTCAAGTTAGTGAGGCCTTTATTCTCATGTAGTATTCAATACATTTCAAACACAAAAAGGTTGCTTGGAGTGCATTGTGCCAAGATTACATTCCAAACAGTCCCCATACCTTCTTTCCAGCAGCACGCCATGACTGAAATCCTATCCAGGGCCGCTTGTGAATGTTATCAACTCCATTAGCAATTGCAAACATTCCTCCAATCTCACAGAGGATATTGCGGATATATGTATCATTCAAGATGGAAAGCCGGCCAACTGCATCTACATCATCTGACCTCTGTCTTCGGGCCCCAGTATTCTGTTACAAAAATTCCGTAAGATCAAATTTTAATCTCATTACGAGTCGAAGTAGATGGTAGCCAAAAGGCCCAAAACATGATTTTTAAGATAATCGAAGTGCGCAATACTTGCAAGTTAACTGCACAAGGAAATCATAAATAAAGATGTATTACAGGAAGCAGGTAAAGAGCAACTTACGAGACTTAATCCACGGTATAATGAACCATGGTGTAAAAATGGCCAACCCCCAGCACCACTGTAGATCTCGTAAATGCATACTGGCTGCCCAGTTCTTTCCAACTCGCCTTCATCCCTCTCATTTATTTCAAACTTGAGCTTCTCAGCTTTTCGGGCATTACGATATATGTCATCCCATTCACCAATTTCTTTTTCCATTCTTTCATCAACCTACATATGAAAAATGATGCTTCAGCTCAAAAAGCTAAAATGTAGGGGGGCATAGTTCATAAAATATGATATATGCTCAGGAGGATGGTTATACCTCTTCCCTTTCTAGCCTGTCAACATCCTCTGAACTTTCAATTTCACTCAAGATATCCCAGTCGGTATTTGTTGGAAAATCTGACTCCACATCTTCAGCATTATGCTGGGAAACATTATTTGACGGGGTGAAATCTATCATGTCTTCCTCAAGTTCATAAACAACACTCTTCATATCCTGAGAATCTTCCAGATCGAAATCACTAGAAATCTGCTTGATTTCACTTCTAAATAGACCCCACTGCCATAAAGTACGGTTCGGCCGAGAATCATGGCCAGGTAATATAACATCTGATGGGAAGTGAAAGACATCTTCCACTAGCGTGGCATAACCAGTTATGCATTCGGCAGCAAACATGTTCTTAGCCAGCAGCCTTCCAGATGAAGCAATAGATCGTCCAAAGCTAGACACCTTCCCGTCAGATACCACACGTGAGAAGGCGCTTTTTAGTGCATCAGGATCATTTTTAGGAAAGATTACCCCATGTACTCCATTAACAACCTAAGAATCAAGAACATTTAAGGGGTAAATGAAAAGCATCCAGTTTAGTGATATTGACAAGAGCAGTTTACTGGGAAAAGATGGATGGAGAACTTACATATTTTGTAATGACAAGATAATCTGGAGCAATTACAGGAACTCCAAAGGACATGGCTCTTGACAATAGTGGGGGGAAACCCTGTTCCACTTGTGAGGAGCCATATATAACAATGTCCGCCATCAATATCATGCCATTCACATCATTGGCTATACCGTAATGCCTCAATGATCCTTCATTGAGTCTTAAACGAGTTGCAATATCCTGCACAATTTTCAGGTACTTGTCATTTTAAAATTCAAGGCATGGCAGAAGTAAGCATGTAGTTCCAAAACTGTATGGATAATAAAGAAAGAGCACTTCAGTGTGATATCTTTTGGCTTGAAAAATAACCACAAAAATGGAACAATACAGAAAGAAAATATGAGTACTATTGAATAGGAAAAATAAGAAATTTTGTCAGACAACTGTAAACATTCATGCAGACTCCTCCCTGACTACAAATACATACCTGTAAAGCATCAGTATAGTCACTGCTGGAGTTTCCACAGAGGAAAACAAACTTATGTGTACGCCCAACATCATCTGATCCAGCATATTCAAGCAGCAGAGATTCTAGAACATGCATAGCTACAGCATAATCCCAAGCTAACTTGTTATAGAAATATGAACTTCCAACAATCAGAACCACCAGGTCATCATCATTGAAACCATTTTCCATCCTCAGCTGGAATTTGGAATGGCTCTTACTATAGATTTCTGCAGCCCAAGTGTCTACTGGTGATCCAGGAATCACAAGGAAGTTCCCAGTGTCAAGCACACTGTATAACATCTGATGCAACAAAATGTATGAATTAAGTACAAGAGCTCCTAAAGAAATCCTAGAATAACTTGAAATGACAGACTTACAGGAAAAGAAAACTCTGGAAACACCACAACGTCAGCCCTACTAAAAGCAGTTCTCCAAGTAGAAATGAGGTGGTCCCAGCCCATCTCCTGATAAACTTGTAGGCGGTTCGCAAGAGTATCCTCTTGAATAATCCATATCAACGGCACAGAGCAAAATGGCTCCTGCATAAGGCTGCATAGATATAAAACTCACAAATCATAGCATATACAAGGTACAAGGAAAGGCTTCACATAACAAAGGAGCCATGAAGCTTCAGTCTATCCAGCTAGTTGTTCTGCTTCATACAATACACATTAGATTTGAGTACAAAAGAGCTGCATATTTGTATGGCTTGACTTCAGAAGGTCAACTTAGCCCCACAAGTAATATCCTTATCGTTAAATACCTAATTAGCTTTAAAGCTATGAGACCTAAGTTATTTTATCCAAACATATGATTCTTGTAAGGTAGACAATCAACCACAGAAAGACTCCATAAATTTGGTGATTAATGTTACATTATGATACTACATTTAATATTAATATCGGTAGCTGGAAGAGATCAGTCAGAGATTAAAAATTGGAGAAGCTTGACCACAAGTTACTCTCAAAGGCACATATGGGCCAAGGAATCCAGATGTCACCATAATTATCCAATAAGACAATAGCGCTATTAACAATTTGCACGTATCTTCAAACTTATTATAATCAAAGCAGCCACCTGTACAACTGGATGTAAAAAGAACACGAATATAGCTACATGTGGCCTTGTCTAGCGAAATTCTTGACAGATTTAAACTATGAGATGGTTTCTGTATCAGTCGGAGAACCTATGGAAGTATGAAACTCTACAAGGTTTGTTTTAATGTTTTCTCCATGTAATTGAATTGTCAGTACCTTGATTTTCTCATTGAAGTCTCTTGAGATGAATTTAGTTAACGATAAATAGAAAAACCAAATAAATATTTACATGTAGAAACAACTGTACCACAACAATTGTATTTCTTCAGTTTCCTCTTATTTCTTTTTTCTTTTTTCTTTTTTTTTTTTTTTTTTTGTGGGGGGGGAGGGGTGTGGTGGTGGTGGTGGTTGGGGCAAAGACAAAAAAAACCCAAATTATATGATTATAACTGGGACCGGTACCTGGAAATGGCATCTTTTGCTTCCAGAGAGTCCACAACAACGCCTTCAAAACTGCAGATACAAAAGACATGAGCCAACTACCAGCTAAAGGAACATAACAATACACGAACTTTAGAGATTGATATATCATATAGTGAATGGAGGAGCAGTACATACATTGACCAATCAATATAACCATATCTTTCAGGACTTAAAACTGAGACTTGACTGCCAATTCCCTGCCAAGTGGAAAGTGCTCTGCCGTTTCCCAGAGCATATATCTGTGGAAGACAAGTGACAAGATACAAGTTTCAAATGTCCAATTAACAAGTAACCTAAATTTGAGAAGTACATAGGTCATATGGAAACAATAGGGTTATCCCCAAACCCAGAGTTTCCCACAGCTAGTTTCAGTTGTTTCAACATTTTCAACATTAACTAACATACAGAATGCCATAGTTTCGAGTCAGGAGATTTTTAAATAGTTGAACAGAACATCCATATTATTATTATTATTATTATTATTATTATTATTATTATTATTATTATTATTATTATTATTAAAAAGGATAAAACAAATAAGGTCAGAAAATTTGGTGATATTATTTTATAAGAATAATAAATAAAATAATGGAAATTTAAATTGGTTGGGGTAAGAAACTTGCCACTTTTCGTATGGGGAAGTAATTCTTCGGACCACCCAAAAAGTGCAGTGGTACTTCTGATAAGGGAAGGATGGAGTATGCATGCATATACTTCATCAAACCAATCTACTTAAAAGCCTTGAGATGATCTACAGTGTCAAATATATATCTTTTTTTTTTTTTGGGTTTCCCACCAGTATCTATGTGCAACCTAATCTGGACGCGCACTGCCAGGCCCTTTTTTAGGGCGCTGCTCTCCCAGTGCTGTTTTTTACATCAACAAGACTCGAACCCGAGACCTTGCTTAATTGAACTCAAGTCCCTCACCACTTGAACCAACAATCGATGGTTACAGTGTTAAATAGTATATCATAAGCATTGATGTTTATGATCTGCAAGGATTGTTACAAGCATTGCTGTTCAAATTCCACGCGAGGGGACATGCATAGTTCCACCGGTCCAAATAAGCTGGCTCCAAAAGTGACTATGAGGTCCTATCTTTATAATGAACCCATATCATCTGCATGAAAGTTGGCATATGCCATAGGCCTTACTCCCATTTATGTATTCTACTGGGTGAAAATATAGTTGACGATGATCTAGTAGTAGTGCTCCACAGGAGTATAGTATAAACTTGGTCATCGGTCCAGACGATCTTGTTTCCACGGAATAATGGCAATGCTTGCTTGTAGGATTTAATGGCATTAAAATGTGCATTCTATTTTTCGTGAGAGCTTGGATCATTAGTGGTTATTAAATATGCATTCTACTTTCTGTTAGTGCTTGGATGCATAGGAACTAGACAACAGGAAGCTTAAACACACAAAATGTATAGAAAACCTCAATTCGGAACAGCAAACTTAAACAGGTGTAAATTCTCATTTGCAGAACACGTATAAGAAATATTATAAATCAGCTTGACAGCGGATATTGTAAGCTTCAGATTAAGCACAAAACATACTTCCAAAACGTGATTATCATTAGTATTTTGCATTGGAGCAATGATGTCATAAAATAAAAAGAATGAAATAAAATAAAAAAGAAAAGAGCACGAGAACATATAGTTTTTCACTGAAATACCTTGAGCTCGTAGCCCCGATCTTTCAAATTCTTCATCACAGAATATAGCATCAATGTGGATGAATCTTTCTTCAGGTTCCCTATGATCTTACATTTCAAAAGGATGATACAGCTTTATTAAGTCCGAACTGAAACTTTAGCATCATAACCAAAAGAATAAAAGCGAAAACTCAACAAACATAAAACATCTAAAAGCAGTGATAGGACTAGAAGTTGCTGGCACTCTATAAACAAAAATAAGCCATGGTTACTATTGCATCTCTAAATGATCAGTGTGAATCACTGGAGACCTGCACCAGTTTCTATGAAGGGGTCTTGATGCAAACAATTCTATCATGAATTACTGATTGCACGGTACGGAAAGAATATTAAATTATTACTAAAAATCCCCTTTGTGTGCAAGTCGCAACTATTGCTCTTTTACCACTTAAATCAGTCATCTCTTATCATCTTTCCCATTCTATTATATATTTGTGTACTGTTAATATAATTGGAAGATTTACTTTAGTTTGAAGGAATTTAAGTATGCTATGTAGAAACTTCTTCAATGACATCACTAAAATATATAACAAAAACAAACTTGCATGGCTCGCTAATCCAAGAAAAAATCATGACTGTGTTCCATAGGCCTATTGTTTCAGAGCTTGGAGCTCCACCATTGTCTTTCTTCGACATTAGTTATTTTCTGACTCCCACCGCCCCTGACAAATCTTTGAATCCATTGCACACATGCGTTCACAATCAACAAGTAAATCCAACAGAAAGCTTAAACCACCATTTGTGCGGAGATAGGATCTTTTAAGAAACTCACTCGCTCTTATAACAACGCTAGCATATGTACGTCATAAAGGTTGAAGATGCTCATCACAAATGGGAGTTGGTATCTATCTGAAACTTAATAGCCATCAGTAGAGAATGGGACCATAAATGCATGCCTCTTTTCTCGCATCATAATCCCTATTACACCTTGACGGCTTAAACCCTATAGCAATGGACTTCCCACCAATCATTAATGACATAACCAGCTAAACTGTCGCTATCGATAAATTGAGCTTGCCAACAAGCATTTTGATAATGACATAAATAGAAATCAATCAGCTCCGTATGAACTCTAAGTATACTGACTATTGTGTGATTCATTAGCTTCAGAAACAATTAATGAAAATTATAAGACAATGGAAGTAGCTGGATCTCTCACATGAGAATAAATATAAAAAGGAGAAATATTATACATCATTTGCATGTACATTTCTGTAAACATTGTTTATTCTCAAGTACTATCAAGTAAATACACAATGAGAGAGAGCTTCACTCGATCAGCAACTTACTATGCAAATTCTCGAAAGTTGTTATCCTATACAAAACTTAATCGCTGTGAGTAGAGCGAGGAACATCTACACGGTCGGTTTAAAAGTCTCAAACAACGGACTTACAACCAATCATTAATGACATTAACAACTAAACGGCCACAATACATAAACTGACCTTGCAATCAAGCATTTCTATGAAATAAAACAAAAATCAATCAACTCTGCATGAACTCTAAGGTCGTAGCCCGATCTCTAATCTATGGCAGTGAACAAAAACAATAGATCCTTCATTGTAAACCTAACTCTCACCCTCAGCTTATGGAACAACCAATCTACGATAACTAAGAACACACATGCAATAAGCTAAAAGCAGCCTAATGGATCAGTAACTTACTGCCAGATTTTCAGAGGTCTAATCTATCGAAATCATTAACAAACAGAAAACAATGCATCTTCATTGTAAACCTAACAGTCATTCTCAACTTATACAGCAAACTAAATAGAAACAAACGTGCTACAGGTGAAAGCAGTTCAATCAATCAGTAACTTACTAAGCATATTTTCGGAGGTCGAATACCAATCCTCGGCTGGTTCCTCAGCCAATCAATCCTCCCGCCGTTCAGCTTCTGTGACCGCGGAACAAACTCCAACGAACTCCCGAACTTCATCCCGGTCCAACGCCACCGCATCCTCTCCGCGTGCCGGAAAACCGACATGATCGAGCTCTGCAACACAATCGACACGAAAGCAAAAAAGAAGATCACGAACAGTGCACACAACAAGTAAAACCGAGGCCTCCGCCCTCGGAAGGGCAAAATGAATGAGAGCCTCCTCCGTCCGCCGTGGATGTGGTGAGATCGGGCAGGTTTGTGCGTTGATGGAGTCGGATTGGAGCGAGAGTCGGAGATAGAGGAGGAGGAGCTGTTGCGTTTAGATCGATCGCGCATCGAACTGGAAGCACCGCCAGCTGCGATTTCGAGTTCCGGCAGCATTATTATGTGGCCGTCCGTCGGTGGTGGGAATGTGAACGGAATCAGTGAGTTAACTCGGAGGTTTTGCCGAGAGGATTATTGTATTGTGTTCATTGAACGAACGTGGGGGGATGAATTGGTTGATTGGGTAATTCGTTATTTGGAGTGTGAGTTAGTATTGGAGAGTGTGTGTGACAGTGTAAGTTTGAGTGACGGTGATTTGGGAGAGGAAGAAAGGTGGAGGCTACTTTTACCAATTTGCCCTTTACGCGCTTTTCTTTTAAGATGATGATCACCAAATTCAGCATGTTATGATGCTCCAAGCATATGAGTGCCATAACTTTGACTTGATTGATGCGTTTCACGTCTGTTTATTTAACTTTTAATAATACACATCTCCTGCTGTGAGCGAGCGGCTGGAGTTGAGTTAGGGAGGGACAACCTAACCATGAAGTAAAATTATACGCAAGTGAGTCTTTTTTAGTACAACCAACTCAACTATCGCGCACAGCCTCACACTTTACTTTGTTAGAGTGTTAGGATTCAAGAATCATAGGACTATTATGAAATGAGCTCAACTTTTTAAAATATTTTATTTTATTATTTACTTATTTAACGTAATATGAAAAATATAGATTTAATACATTCTTTTTAGTGTTGGATGTAAGTGAGCAACATCGTGGTGTTTCTAGGGAAGAGTTTATATCCAATGACGGACCTACCCAAGGGCTGGGATAGTCTCCAACCTACCATGTAATTGAAATAAGTAGAATATTACTATGCTTAAATCTAAATTGGTATTGCTAGTACAATGTATTTGCATGATGTATTTTGTGACTTTTGTCCATTTTGGCCAGGGGTTCGAAACTCTCTATGACCAAATTATAAGTTTTACTTGTTTTTTATCCTTTTTTCTACATTCTCTACTATCTTTCTTATTTATATTTACCTTCCTACTAGAAAATAACATTGCTAATTTTTTGATTTCTTTAGTATTAGTATGATATTATTACAACTTTTTTTTTAAACATTTTAAAACCATTGTTACTTATGTCTATATTACTACATTAAATTAGCCTACCCAAAAATAAAATCCTGAATCCGCCCTTGGAGATATCTGATTGAAATAGTCTAAGGTTATCATCAACAAATGTGAGATGATGAAAATGGACTAGCTCAACCTGACTCACACGTTGTTGAGTGTGTGTATGTGTGAGTTGGGATGGACGCCCTGAATTAAGATAAATGATCGACTTATAATTTTGTCATGTATGAATCGTTTAAAGTGGAACTCTTTATTAGTAGAAGAAACATGTAAAAATACAGAATTTCGCTATACTTGTTTCTTTATTGGCTTATGTATGCCATGACAACCAATGTAATCAATTATAAAACCTGTAATATGTGACATACGCAAGTTTGAACGGAGTATCTCATTCAATTGAATACCATATAGACATTTACCCTTTAATATTAATACATTTTCTTAATATTTTATAATTCCAATGACTAAATAAATTTAAAATCTCAAAAGGATTGATAATGTAACGTAACATAAAAGTCACTTTTATTTATGGCACTCCATCATAGTTTCAAAGCCAAATATGCTTACTCACAACATGACGAGCTTAAGAGGTAGGAGCACGAGTTTTCGTAATGGGGAGATAAGTATGCGTATTGGTCAAATTGGAAAATATTTGTCGTTTATTGTTTTTTATCGAATCGATCGCCCACTATAAAATATGTCGCGCTTATTACACTACATTACATTATTTGTAGATTTATGAGTATGGTAGGGAAAAGAAAAATGGAAAAATTGAGAGCAACCAAAAAGTTCCACCAGTAGGATGTAGCATAGCACTAGCACCCCCAAAAAACAAAAATAAAAACAATAAATGAACATTGACCACAGTGGGAGTCGAACCCACGACCTTCTGATCCGAAGTCAGACGCGCTAATCCACTGCGCTATGCGGTCGTATGTTAATTTCAAATGAAGATTTAGCTAAGATTCTTTAAATTTTGGACATAGTCACTTGATGGCACTATAAAAGACAAAAAGAAAAAAAAAAATCTGACAATTAGAATCTAGAATTGCCACATCCTCCTCCGCGGCTGTTTTTTTTTTTTTTTCTTTTGTAAACCATTATTACCGGCCAGGCGGCCACCCTTATAACTTCCTCCGCCGCTGTTATTTGCTGCTACTATTTCATTATGCTAACAGAAAATTTTCGAGGCTGGGTGGAACTTGTAAGGGTGTAGTAGAGTAGAAGATGCCCTATGATTACAAGCGACAGGAGGAACTGTGAGCAATCTCCGAGCATTTCGTCGAACATCTGGTGGGCACAGAGATACCACTGCCTGTATCTAATACAGCTACGGGTAAGTCTGTTTACCAAATGTCTATTCTACTTTAGTCTTCATTTGTCCTACTGATTTATCAATAGAACAACATGGTTATAATTTAATAAAGAAAAAAATTGATCAAACCTCCCAAACTATTACTCATTTGAAACTTTGCCCCCCAAACTAATAATTTTGGTAATTAACCCCCTCATCTATTATACTTTTGAGAGAATACCCCTGAAGTGAATTTTTTTAGTTAAATAAATAGATAAAATAACATTTGTAGGTGTTTAAATTTTATTTATTCAACACATAAAAATGTTTATTCATATTTCATGGTTACGAAGTTATATTTCAAATAACATATAAAAATTACAAAATGTATTTCCTCCGTAATTACTTTATATTGGCCTTTTCAAATTATTTTTGCCACAGATTACTTCAAATTACATTGAAAAAACATATAAATAATATTATATTTATCATCAAAGTACTTTACATATAGTTTCACAACATTTTTATATATTTGTTTACATTATAAATTAAAATCAATTCGTGTCAAAATATTTTCAAAACATTTAATAAAAAAAATAATAAAAGTGATGGAGGATGAACTAATTATAAATTATTTCAAAACTAAAAAATAAATTTTGAACGACACTTAAACGTTATGATAATCGACAAAAATGAATTTTGTATCACAACATCAAAAAAATTAACATATTTGGTTGATTTATTAAGAGTTTATTATTAAATTTATTAAATTGGGGGGCATTGTATCAAAAACATAATAGTTGAGGAGGTTAATCACCAAATTTATTAGTTTGGGGGGCATAGTACCAGAGAGTAATAGTTGAGGGGGTTTTATCCAATTTTTTCCTTTAATAAATCATCTTGATAAGGAAATTTAGGAAATGATATATACGAGTACATTTGATTTCAATAGATAAATGTCCTATTTTATTACATTCATGAGGCCAAAAAATGTAGAGCTTGCAAGAAGGTAACAATGGGTGGATGGAATTCAAAATCATCTTAAACAGATAAGATTCATATGATTTCCAATGCAGTTTTTATATATCTTTAAGCCTGTGTGACATAAATGTTGCATCAAAGTTGCACTGAATTCATAAGTTTTTTGGACTAATTTAACAGTTTAACTTATAAATCCAGAACTAGTAAATCAATGAGCAACCCTTCTTGTTTATGTCCTAGTTATGCTAATAATAGAAAACTTCTCAGCGTTGAGTAAACATTATGCACGAGTACTTGATTTGTCAATCTTCGATCTTGATTATGTGAAAGTTAAAAAGAAAGTATCTCTTTTGTTCTAAACCAGTTACATATGATCTCTGCTGTAATTCATCTCGTAGTAGGTTACAAGTTACAACTTTGTTCAACATCTGGTGGGCACAGAGATATACTACTACTCCAGCTTCTGATTGTTTCCAGCTCATTCTGTTTTTACTAGTAATTTGTTTTTTTTAGCACCCTTAACATATATCTGCCATGTTCGCTTAAAAAACGATTCAGTTTTACCTGATTCTGCTTCATTAATCACTTCATGATAATCTGAAGTTGCTGTAAACAGGCACTAACTGAAGAACGTGTGGGTATCCATCAGACCTCAAGCATTGCAGGAAGTGACATAGGTAAGTTTGTTTTATGAATGATTGTTCAACTTTGTGGTTTTTCAAAGAAGTTGTGTCATCTTAAAGTCCAAACTTGTAGAGAAGTTGTAAATTCTCCTTTAGTGATGTCTGAATAGAAGACTTATAATTCAAGAAATCATCTTGATAAGGAAATACAAGAAAACAGAGGAGAAAAATATGATTTCCAATGAATATATTATAACGACTTACAACCAATTTAAAGCACACAAGCTCACAAATAGAAATGCAATAAACACACAACACACAAACATAAATGCATTGAAGGGAGCCATGCCTCCTCCCCTTGCTGCATGCAATGCGGAAAGTCTTACTGCAAATTGTGATATCAAATACTCTTCCCACAAACTTCAGCTAACTTCTGAACAACAGCTTCCATCTCTTCTCCAATCCTTGATCTCAGATTCTCCCTTTGTTCGCTGATTTTTCTCCTTAACGATTCCCCCTTTCCCCCATGTATGACCTCTTTGATAACAGTTGATATCTCATCCTTCTGAATATTTCCTTTGGCATCACTTTCAACCTTCACACCGACACCTAGCTCCACCACCAGTTTTGCATTCATAGGCTGATCAAGATGCATTGGCATGGCAATAATCGGAACCCCGAACTGTATACTCTCTATGACAGAATTCCAACCACAGTGACTCACAAATCCTCCAATACTAGGGTGCCTTAATATCTTAGCTTGAGGTGCCCATTTCTCCAAGATCTTGCCTCTTTCTCCAACCCTTTCTAGAAATCCTTCAGGAAGTATATCTTCGATCCTTACATCCTCTCCCTTCGGAAACCTAATGACCCAGATGAAGTTCACATTGCTAAGCTCCAAACCATATGCAATTTCTTGAATTGTTTCCTTGTCAACAAAATATTCACTGCCAAAACATACAAACACACTCGAAAATTCACCTTTCTTGCCAAGCCAATCCATGATCTCAGCGTCCTGTTCATCTCCTTCAGTACTTGGACTCTGAACCTGTGTACCAACTGGTATAATTTTCCTGCACATTAGTTGGGCGACATAGTCTATGTATTTCCCTTCAATCTCTCTGGAGCTGTTGATAACCATAAACCTGTTCACTGTCTCAGGGACTTCATCATCAGGATTTTTCTCTTCCTTATCATCATTCTGCGCATATTCCAAATTGCCGTGTAACATAGATAACTCAAACTTCGTTAAACGGACTTCTGGAAATGGATATTCAACTCCTGGATGAACCCATAAATGAATGAAATAAGAGAGCAAAGTTGCACTGGAAGTGTAAAACTCAACGGAGGGAATGTCATGCTTATATGATACTGCTCCAGCCCATGGCATTACGATGTCATATATCACCAAATCAGGCTTGAGGGTCTTTAAGATATCTGAGAAATTTGGTTTCGCCGCTTTCAGGGCCTGTCTGAGAGTGGTATGGAGATTCAGGGGAAGGCCATTAGTCGTGTGGTAGTGAGCTGGAAGTTCTGGCGACGAAGGAAGATGAAACTCAACAAGGTGAACTGACTGTGAGTACTTTTGAGGGACCTTGTTCTTGATGGAACTGAGGTTTACAGGTGTGGAACAGATGTGTATGAGAAAGTTTCTCTCTGCAAGTCTCTTGGCAAGCTCTAGGAATGGTGAGATGTGGCCATGAGCTAGCCATGGGAACATGAGAACTCTAATCTTCTCTGCACTTGGATCCATTGTTGGTAAACTTTCAGCTCACTTTGCTGTTATCTGTACTTCTGGAAACAAATGAATGGTGAAGATTTTTTCCAATCTTTTTTCTTTTTTTCTTTTTCTTTTTAATAAAGATATTTTCTCCATTAACAAAATAAGATACACCGGCTTTTTCCAATCTTTTTTCTTTTTCTTTTAATAAAGATATTTTCTCCATTAACAGAATAAGATACACCGGCCATGTTCGCCTAAAACCATTTCGGTTTACCTGATTCTGTTTCATTAATCACTTCACGGTAATCTGAAGTTTCTGCAAACAGGCACTAACTGAAGAACGTATGGATTTCCATCGGACCGCAAGCATTGCAGGAAGAGAATAGGTAGGTTTGTTTATGAATGGCTGTTAACTTTGTATTTTTTCAAATAAATTGTGTCATCTAAAGCTGCAACTTGTAGATAAGCTGTGAATTCTCCTTTTTGAAATGTGACTAATGTCTAAATAGAAGAATCATAATTTAAGAAATCATCTCCATAAAGTAATACAAGAAAACAGATAAGAGAAATATGATTTCCAATGTTCATAAGCAAGATCTTGAGTGCATTTTTCCTTCTTTTTAAAAAAAAAAAATCTATCGTCCTGTGTGTCTGTGATGATGCATCAAGTTACAGAAGCAACTCTCTCATATTGACATAGAACAATAAATTACTACAGAATGTGATATCAAATACTCTTCCCACAAATTTCAGCTAACTTCTGAACAACAGCTTCCATCTCTTCTCCACTCCTTGATCTCAGATTCTCCCTTTGTTCGCTGATTTTTCTTCTCAATGATTCTCCCTTTCCTCCATGTATGACTTCTTTGATAACAGTTGATATCTCATCCTTTTGAATATTTCCTTTTGCATCTCTCTCAACCTCTACACCAACACCTAGCTCCACCACCAGTTTTGCATTCATAGGCTGATCAAGATGCATTGGCATGGCAATAATCGGAACCCCGAACTGTATACTCTCTATGACAGAGTTCCAACCACAGTGACTCACAAATCCTCCAACACTCGGGTGCCTTAATATCTTAGCTTGAGGTGCCCATTTTTCCAAGATCTTGCCTCTTTCTCCAACCCTTTCTAGAAATCCTTCAGGGAGTACATCTTCAATCCTCACATCCTCTCCCTTCGGAAACCTGATGATCCAGATAAAGTTCACATTGCTAAGCTCCAAACCACATGCAATTTCTTGAATTGTTTCCTTGTCAACAAAATACTCGCTACCAAAAGATACAAACACACTCGAAAACTCGACTTTCTTCCCAAGCCAATCCATGATCTCAGCATCAGTTTCACTTCCTCCTGTACTTGGGCTCTGAATCTGAGTACCAACTGGCATAATTTTATTGTGAATTAGTTGGGAGACATAGTCTATGTACTTCCCTTCAATCTCTCGAGAGCTGTTGATAACCATAAACCTTTCTCCAATGTTAGGTACCTCGTCATCAGGATCTTTCTCTTCATTCCTCTCGTCCTGGTAAGATTCTGTAGTCTTACATGCCATAGACAACTCAAACTCCGATAGACGGATTTCTGAAAACGGATATTCAACGCCTGGATGAACTCCTAAGTGAGCGAAATACGAAAGCATAGTTCCACCGGAAGTGAAAAAACTTACTGCCGGAATACTATTCTTATATGATACTGCTCCAGCCCAGGGCATCATGATGTCATGCATCACTAAATCAGGCTTAAGGCTCTTTAAGATATCTGAGAAATTTGGTTTTGCCGCTTTCAGGGCCTTTCTGAGAGTGGTGTGGAGGTTCAGTGGAAGGCCATTGGTCGTGTGGAAGTGAGCTGGAAGTTCCGGCGATGTTGGAAGATGAAGCTCAACGAGATGAACTGAATGTGAGTACTTTTGAGGGATCTTGTTCTTGATGGAACTGAGGTTTACAGGTGTGGAACAGATGTGTATGAGAAAGTTTCTGTCTGCGAGTCTCTTGGCGAGCTCTAGGAATGGAGAGATGTGGCCATGGGCTAGCCATGGGAACATGAGAATTTTGATGCTTTCCTCAGTTGGATCCATGGCCGTAAACTCTCAACTCAGCTTGTGATCTATTCTTCTGAGTGAAAGCAAATATTTAATCTGCTTGGTCGGCTCAAGACTCAAGGGCACAAGAGTTCAGACTTTGGCTGCTCTTTTCAAGAAAGACACAGACAAAGTGCCAAGGTAAGACTGAGTACACAATGTTAAAAGTTTTCTGGTCTTCTTTGTTTTTTTGTTATTATGAAAGCAGAGTCGGCCTAAACATTTGGTTGGGAGTTAATAACAGAGTTCTAGAAATATGAGGACTTTGTGTTGGATAAATTGGACATTTTGTCCTTTAGCAATAAATCTACAATGATGGCTTTGGTTGGAAGATGACACCAATTACATGCAATATCGAAGAATTTGCATGCTGGCACAATAATGTTTGTACAGTGGAATTAACTCTAAGGACGCACATTTTTTTTACTCGACAGGTCAAAATATATGCAACTATGAATTGGATCATTCACTTTATTCAGGGATCTTGATTCTTCCCTCATCTCTTAGCTTTTGCACAGCAGAATCAAACTCTTGTAGTCTCTACTCTTTGATCTAATAATCTCCCTCTATTCTCTAATCTTGCTCCTCGAATCCGCTCCACACTCCTCAAACACAACACCTTTTATCGCTCACGATATCTCATCCCTCCGGTACATCCCTCCCGCGCCTCTCTTCACCTCCACTGCAAAACCCAGTTCCACGACCAGTTTCGCAATAACCAACTGATCATATTGCACCGGCATGGCAATTTCTGGCACAGCAAAGTTCCATCCACCTTAGCCTGCGGCCCTTTCGATTGTGAAAAGGTTATTAAAAAAAGAAGACGGTTTATTGATAAGTAAGGAAAGCATATTACTAAATGAAATGTGATTGTTGTGTTAGGCTGTGAGCTAGAGACTCTTCTCTGTGCCTCACTACCATAGCACTACAAAACTTGAAAAACTGAATGAGAAAATTACAAGTTCATTGCACATAGTCTGACTCTAATTTATTCAAGCATCTTGAATCTTCCCACAAATCTCTCTCAGCTTTTGCATGGCTGAATCAAACTCTTCTCTGCTCTCTGATCTAATATTATCCCTCTGTTCTCCGATCTTGCTCCTCAAATCCTTTCCACACTCCTCAAACACAACTAAGTCTTTTCTTCTCAGTAATCATATATATCTCCCCCTCTCTACAATTTTGATATAATCAAATGTTTTCACGCAGAAGGTTTCAATATGATAAGATCTGTGAAATGATCGTGAAAGTGACTATAATTGTATTTCGGTAGAGTGATCTGTGAACGATTGAAGCAACTTAATTGTGAAGTATGGCATACAAATCCATAACTATCACCAAGATGTGAAAACAAACTTGCAAATGACTCGTGTTGAGCCTGAATTGAATAGGCAGTAATGCTTGTGAAAAGACCAAGTCTTCTACTATGAAAGACCGGGAAAGCATATTACTAAATGAAATGTGATTTGTTGTGTGAGCTAGAGACTCTTCTCTTTGCCTCACTACTACAGCACAAAACTTGAAAAACTGAATGAGCAAGTCTAATTTTTTCAGGCATCTTGACTCTTCCCACAAATGTCTAGCAACTTTTGCACAGCAGAATCAAACTCTTCTCTGCTCTTTGATCTAATACTCTCCCTTTGTTCTCCAATCTTGCTCCTCAAATCCTCTCCACATTCTTCAAACACAACACCCTTTATCGCGTGTGATATCTCCTCCCTTCGATACTTCCCCTCCACGTCTCTCTTCACCTCTACACCGACCCCCAGTTGCACTACCACTTTTGCATTGAGCGGCTGATCAAGATGCATCGGCATGGCAATCATCGGCACACCGAAATCAATACTTTCCAGTATCGAGTTCCATCCACAGTGACTCACAAATCCACCAACACTCGAATGTGTCAAAATCCTAGCTTGTGGTGCCCATTTATCCAAAACCCTCCCCCTTTCTCCAACCCGTTCAAGAAAACCTTCCGGGAGAACCTCCTCGACTCTCGTATTATCTCCTTTCATGAACCTAATCACCCATACAAAGTTCACATTACTCATCTCCAACCCACAAGCTATCTCTTCAATTTCCTCCTTATTCAAGAAATACTCACTCCCAAATGACGCAAACACAGTCGAAAACTTGTCTTTCTCCCCAAGCCACTTCATCAACCCATCATGCTCATCACCACCTCCAACATTTGGTTCTTGGATCATAACACCAACAGGTATGGCAGTCCACTTCATCAACTCTATCAAGTAATCCAAATACTTCCCTTCCATCGCACCTGACGTGTTTACCAACACAACGGTATCCTTATTCTCGGCAAGTTCATCATCAGGTTCCCTTTCCTCCCTATTCTCGGGACCAAAATTCTTCATCGCCATAGCTATCTCGAAATTGGATAGACGTATTTCCGGAAACGGGAAATCCATCCCGGGATTCTTGAACAAATTAATGAAATAAGCGAACACTGTAGGGCCAGAAGTGAAGAAAAAAACAGCTGGAATGTTAAGGCGTTTCGCCATTGGTCCGGCCCAGACCGTCAAGATGTCATGTATGAGCAAATCAGGCTGAATTTTTATGAGGATATCAGATAAGCTGGACTTTCCCAGTTTGAGAACCTTTGACAGGAGGTGATTGAGATGTAGAGGGAGACCATTGGTGGTGTGCAAGTGAGGCGGGAGATCAGGTAAGGAAGGGAGATCGAGTTCAACAAGTTCGATTTCTGTGGAAAAGATTATGTTCTTGATGGAGGCAAGGTTTATGGGTGAGGAACAGAGGTATACGCGGAAGTTTCTCTGAGAGAGTCTCTTGGCTAGTTCGAGAAATGGAGATATGTGGCCGTGAGCAAGAAATGGAAGCATGAGGACTTTCTTGGTATCCATTGTTGATCAAACTTCCTTATCTTTACAATTTACTGTCTTAAGAACAGAGAGATACTTTTATTAATTTATATGAAGCTTAGTGAAGAAAACAGAGAAATCTTGACCACATATAAAGTCCAATGTTAATACTTAATATATAGCTTATTTCTACATAGTCGGCAGACTCGGCAGCTTGCTAATAATTCCAAGACAATCCCAACAATTTGATGTCAGCCAGATGGAGATATTTTCCAAGTCCTTGTGCATAATCTTGACTTTTCCTAAGAGGTTCAAGGCATCTACAGAGGTTTTGCTTAGCAGATGATAGAGACTTCACCTTAAAATACATCTGATTAACTTATTATGGTTAAAGGAAACAATAAAGCAACAAGGCCAAAACAATTTATCTGCCAACGGTCTTTCCTTGATATAAAAAAAGTAGAGTACACATTGTATATGATACAACAATAGACCAAGATGGAATTAGCTATAGTCCATAATCCATGTGGTCATTTTTATTGTTATTGGAAGTGCAATAAAACTTCTATGATTATGTTATAATAATAACAGGTGGGGTTATTTATATATATTGCCTATACATCTTCATGTATTCTATATATGTAACAAAAGGTATAACACAGCATTTCTTACTCATCTGGGCAGTCCTCAAGAAATTGTCTAATCGCAATGCGTTCGCTAGATAAAAGATCAGGGTCGTTGCTTGTCAATCTATCCCGGATTGTGGCGCTGATGCCATCAGGCTCGTCATGCTTAACCTGTGAAAGAGATTAAGAATGAAAATCATAAACCGTTAAATAACTGTGATGAGATGCACTGGAGTAACAGATAACACTGGAAGGACCTAACAAATTCAATAGATCAGGACATACATCAACGTAGTTGTTTACATGGCCATCTTTGTTAGGCGTGGTGATGAGCTCGTCCTTATTGCACACCCATTCACCATCTACAATGTACTTGTACTCATAGTGTCCTTCCTGCCCAACATAAAGTGAAGCAACAAAATAGCAGTCAGTCAAAAATGATATAACTTGCAAACGTCCAGGTCTGTAATGATCATTTGCAAACACTTAACAAAAGTGACATTGCCAGATGCTATAATAAGCGAATACTTAACTGGTAGATCTCTTTGGAGAATCCACAATCCTTGATCTTCGACATATGTCAAGGGTATTTTCTGTAGAATACAGCAATTCATTAGCTTGTCAATTCAAAGAAAAGTAAAACCAGAAAAAAGCTTAACATGTTAAAGTTCCATCTAAGAGCATTCACAGCAGTTTCCCTATAAAAATTTCTCTAAAATCATTTTGAACTCATTCCCTATAATATTTTAAATACATATTTACCAATTCACTAAAATCAGATTCCCTTTTAGTGATTTTATATAAATATAAATAATAATTTTAATAACCACATATTCTAAATATAGTATATAAATTAATGATTAATACACTAAAAATGTTTTAGGCATGTGAAGAGTGTTCCCTATTTTTTTTAGGTGGTCTATACAAGCTTTAGGAAATCTGATTTGTTAAGCTTTAACATATATTTTGATTTTTTGCCAATATTTAAGTAAAAAAACATTTTAGGGAAGCTGTTGTGAATGCTCTAAATACCACATCAGCTCATATTTAATCGGAATATGTGGATTGTGGGGAGTTATAAGGTGGTGCAGTGGAATGGAGTTGGAGCGTGGAAGGAGAGGTGCAGGGTTCGATCCATGACGAAAGCATAAGGAGGTTTAGGAGTAAAGTCGTGCTTGTAGAGTAGTGATAAAGTAACAAAGCCAATAACAGACAACAGGTATCTAAGATAAAACAGCCAGAAGCTCAAGACAATGCCATAAATTTTGTAACCAATGCCGAAGGCATATTCTTCTTAGTTCTCACAGACAGCAGAAAAGATGCATTTGAGTTTTCCAGATTAATTAGACAATAAACACAAGAGTCCCAAGAGAATATTACCGGACCCCACCCAATATCCAGTCCAGATATTTCCACCGCTGAGCAACCATCACCTTTCCATGTCAAGGTAACAGGCTTCTTTTTTAGGCCTGTAATCTTAGAAAGAAAGAAGTTTCATTGCAGAACAAGGTAAGAAGTGTAGAAATTAGAACAGTAACAATGCTTATTCAGACATATCAGACACATTATACAAGGTTCGTTGATTATTAGAACATGCAGTACCTCATTTTTATTTAGTTATATGCTTTCACCAATATTATGCTGGAAGGAAGCTTAATTTTTGCAAATTTCAACAAACCTCAGGGAAAATTCATGAAATTAGTGGATGAGCCAATGAGCTGTCAGACAAATATACTGACCAATCTGACACAACTTAAAAGCACATCGATCTAATCTATGATATCCAAACCAGCCATCCCACTACGTTGCCAAATGAACACCCTCAACACAAACTATAAACTGGTGTTCAATTCACAGATTCTTGGGGTGTTTGAACTCAGCATCATAGTCATATTAACCTTTCCTGAACAAAAACTTGAAAATGGGTCATGGAATACGGAACCAGAACTCACAATATCAGCAGTTGCACTTTTGACAGCCTCCAACTTTGGAAAACATGGGCGCTTGCTCTGCAAATGGACAGGCAAAGGCAGTTAACGTCACAGAAAAATGTTACCCCAACGCTTTTCTTTCTCCCCCACTCCCCTCCTTTTTCCTATTTTAGCTCAACAATATAGGAGTACAGTTTTTGTGGGATAATCATGTTGAAATCAATTCAATAAATTAAAAGAATGACTTACTATGAGTAATTGGTGTGCTTCATATAGCTTATAGCCTTGAATCCAAAACATGTAAGCCAACTACAAATCAAAAGAAAATCGTAAAAAACAATACAGTGATCATTACAAACAAGATATGTACAACTTTTGATTGAAATGCATCTGTTCCAACTACTGATGAGAGATCAATATTTCACTATCTTTTTTTTCTCTTTTAAATTTTATAAACCGACAAACCTAACTACTGTATTCCTACTCCCACACTACTCCTATACCACCTTATAACTCCAAATACGCATATACCAACCTTATAAGACCCTTACCACTCGGCCCACCATTATAACTCCTGATATTTCACTATCTTGATGCACCACCTCATGTGCACGCTGCAATCTTCTTCTAGGACCCAAAGCATAGGGGTCTTTCAACAAATGGTAGCCTAGTATTTGAATCTAGGACCTCTTACCATTGTTCGTACACCATCTCTAGACGAATTACTTTAGTTCATTCATTATAAAGCTGACATATCAAAATGTGGGCTACGATCTAAGTTGCAATTATGTTTGTATATGAAGACCTTAAGTAGTTAAGCAGAAAGATAAACTGCTACAAACAGAGAAGGGAACATCAATTTGAAAAATATAAGTGGGGGAAACAGAAAAGACAATAATAGGTGCACACCGCAGTTGCAGGAGCTCTACCAAGACCAGCAGTACAGTGTATATACGTCACGCCTCTATTCCGATTAATAGCCTTGTGCAGTTTGCTTACAACTGCTGGAAGTCGCATCCGCAAATCAAACGCATCAAAATCCCTGTTTCAGAAAATCCTATGAATGTACAATGAACTGGAAATTCACATTACTATCCTATTATATCCATCATCAAAATTGCATTGCATTACAAAGTAACCATTCAACTTCAATAGATACATCCCACAAGAAATAAAATGGCAGTGTCATAAGAATCTCATTACGTTACCAACCTAATTTCAGCTCGCAGATGTTGAATGTCACCACATTCATTGGCATATTGACGAATAGCAGCAATATCTACACTAAAGTACCTGGAGAGTTGTATTAAGGACTCAAACAACAGCCAATAGGTGAAGCGTCCGTGATGAAATTTTACAACAAGAATATGGCTCATACCCATTTGAAATGCTTAAAACAAGTACATAATAGTGGAGACAAAATAGTATTTGCAACACCAATAACACTCTGATAGTTCTAAAGAAAAGTCGAATAACTAAACCAATTTGTAAGGATACTCAAGATCTGAATCCATTTGTAAGCAAAATATAGTCTTTACTCCAATAGCACGTAGCTTGTCAACATCAGCTGGAGTCTGTCATATGGCCGAGGCAAAACAATTCAGAAGCTAGAAAAATCATATCAAAATTTCTAATAGAGCAGAAGAGTCACACCTGTAGGCAGGATCCCACGATTAAATCTGGCCGAATGAAGTTGTAATTCATTCCAAGTTCATGCCTGTAGGTCAAGACTGTATCCATGTGAAATTAAGAAGGATGAGTCAGCCAAAATATAATGCGTATCAATATAGGCTAGACGAGATGGAGAGTAAAAAGAGGTGGACATAATACCAGCTCCCATAGCTGCTGTCATATCTTGACTGTATGTATCAGATTTTCCCCCCATATCAGAAGTCTGGTTTTCTTTACTTGGTGCAGAACCAGAAGTTGCCTACATTTAACTCTCAAAATCAGCAACATGGAGAGACATTATATCAAACTTTCTCCCTTAGGGGCAGCAGTATCACTAAGGCTAAATTTTCAAAACTTAAAAGGATACAACATCACAATCCAAAAAGGAAGCTAGCTAGATATTTGGTATCATTAGAGAGAGACACCAACTTTTAGGCAAAAAGTGCAAGACTTTATACACACTGAAGCATTAACTAGTTGCTTTAGCTTTTAGGCATACAGTGATGAACTAAAAAGAACATGAAAGGAAAAGCTTTGTCAATTGAATAACCACCATCCAAATAGTACTAATGAAACTGAATGAGACAAATTTGCACCAAAAATAAATAAATAAATAAATAAAATCTTGAGAATAGTACTAAATCGAGTACCTGAGCAACAACCAGTCGGGTTCGAGAAAATTCAATGCCCTTCACAATCCCCTGTAATTTATAAACCACAATGATCAAGAAACACAAATAAACTGCATCAATTTCTTGGGTAGAAATAAAAAAAAAAAAAAAAAAAAAAAAGGTACTAAATACATTACCAATGATGCAACAAGAGAAGGAGGTTTCCCAGAATGGGGTCTGGAGCTTTGCGTAGGCAAAGCTGAAGATCTGGAAGAAGGAAAATTCAGAAACAAAGAGATAGAATAGAATGGAATGCATTTAGTAATTGATTCGAAGAATGTATAATTGGTTAATGAAGAAACATGAAAAGAAAAAGAAAAGGAGTTATTAAAAACCTGGGAAGGTTCTGAAGGCAATTCATCTGAGAATAATATCTATGAGTGAGGATGAAACCGAATCTGAGATTAGTATAGTGTGTGTAATGTAACAAAGAAAGAAAGAGAGAAAGTTCTTTTTAAGGTTGTTAAGAGGAGTACTGTAGTATAAAAAGGGTGTGTGTACTGTGTGAGAATGAGAAATAGTACTATGAAGTAGTAGTAGATATTTTTAGACAACCAGAAGAAGGAACCTTTATGAGCGTCGCGTATGCTTCAATTAATGGACCCTCAAAAAATGGATTTTTGCTTCTTCACCTTTTTGTTTTTTAGATTCTCAGCACTGCAAGTATTGTACTTGGTTTTGTGTTCCTTCCTCTTTCTATTTATTTTCTTTACAAATCTTCCATTCCCTGCCTAGTAATTTAATTCCGATTCATTTATGTTAGTCTGATTTCATCATTATTCATTACCGTACTCTATCTATGAAATTTCTAACTTGATCCAACATATCCAGAAAGTCCATTTGGATCAGGTCTCAAAGTTATTTTGGCAATCTAAAAGCAAGAAAATTGGACATAATTGCGATTCAGAATTGTAAATAATGCAAATGAGAACTTCATGGATTATGGACTTTACAATCCATATCAAATTCTACCCACGGTTAACCTACCCTCATTTTGCAAGATTACTAGGGGGTTATAATGTGGTGCAGAGAAATGGAGCTGAAATTGTGGTTTAGAAGGTGTAAGGTTTGATCTCTGAGGACAGTAAGGGTTAATGTGGAAAAAAATTTAAAAAACTTTGCAAGATTACTTGGGTAGGAATTGCTAGAGTGAGTAAAACAGGCATATTTCTGAGATAATAACATTGCATTGCATTGATTTGGGCAGAATTTCCCTTTACATGATTACGGATATGGGCTGCAGTCCAAGCCTCCACAAGGTTGCATTCAGAAGCAATCAAAGTCTATCCCATTGAAGTGTCGACCCAATCCCCTTAAAAAAAAATTAAAAATGATGCCACTAGCCCACTAGGCACTAACTGCATATGTACCAATTCGTTTAACGGATTCAAAGACTGATCCCATTCAATAATCTACAATAGTCTATAGTAGCAACCACCACGAATTACGAATACGAATGCGAACAAATACAATATGAATTCGAGTAAAATTTAAAATATTAAAATATGAATACGATAAAAATATGTTTGTATTTTCCCTATTTTTACAAATATACATTACTAAAAGTTTCAAATACCGATATGTGTGATATTCATTCCCAAATAGTGTTATTTTAACTTTAAAAAAATAAGGAAGAAGAATGAGAGAAAGAATTTAATGTTCTTTCGGAACTTCCCCCAATTTCTGATGAACAGTAAGTTTGGGAAATCAAAGTCATTAAATTCTAAAATTAACTTGATTGTTTAACTTGAATAAATAACATTTATTTATCTATTTTATCATTTAATTGTATTTACATAATTGCACTGAGGGTATAACAAGCTTTTTCTAGATAAAAATTGACATTAGGCCATATGCACAAAACGAATTATAAGTTCATGTGCATTAGTGCCAAAGTTATAGTACTCCATATACATGTGTGAAAATTTGTAAAGTTAGGGTATAGTTTAACTTTTAACCCTACTTTTGAAAGAGGTCATTTTATTAGCGTTTTATCAATTCAATATACTTACCGTGTGGAAATTGAATTTATCCAAGTTCAAGGGCGGATAAGGGTGGTCGGTGGGAGTCTGCATCCCCCCAAATTTGGGGAAGGAAACTAATATGTTACGATGTATTTTATTTGGTATTTTAGGAAATTTGTGGGGTCATTGTTTTTCCTATATAGGAAATAGAGCGAAAATTGAAATTCAATGTGGATGTCACTAAAAAATGCCAAAAAAATAATAAAGATTCTTGAAAAGAATTGTAGTCCTAAATTATGAAAGACGTCCGATAATGTTAAAAATGTTACTAAATAGAAATTGCACTGGAAAAGTAAATTATTCTAATTGGGTGAAAAAGGATATAATATATTCATCCATACTTTATTAGAGTACTCATCCATTATTACAAGAACAACGCGCAATAACAAAAATAACAAAATATTTCAAATTTTGGCTTAAAGAAAAGAAAAAGTATCAACGGAGGAGCACATAATAAATTACACAACACCAACTACTCACCTCGTTTTTTTATTTTGATTATTTTTTTCATCCGTTTTCTTAATTATTTACTTTTCTTTTGCACAACTATATTATAGGTTTTACCACTAAACCAAACACTATACATACATTATATACATTATATTAGGGAGTCATAAGATGATCTGGTAGTTAGGGTGCTGGAGTAGCAATGAGAGTTCGAAAGTTCGAACCCTAGTGGAAACATGTTGGTATAAGTTTATCGAGAGTTATAATGTGGTAAATGAGTAGTGTATGGATAGGAGTAGGGTAGTTAAATTTTCCATTTAAAAAAAAAAAACAAAAAAAACAAAGACATACATTATATTTTGTCTTATAAAAATCGTTGTAAAATCAAACGCAAACAATAAAAAAATATATAAGAGTACTACTTATGTAGTGTATGCAGATGCTTATTTACCGTGATTATTTGTTTTTTAAACAACTTTAAGCAATTTCTTATTATTTGGTTTTGCTACTTGATTTCTATGTTGCTTTTCTAAAATTAAGCAAACTAACCGATGTAAGCTAAAATTATCAAGTGAGAACAAATGTTTGATAGTCGGAGTAGATAATAGAGAGCGAGGGTAAATAGTGACGCTATAGGCGGTGATGAGGCAGAGAGCAGCGTAAGGTTGGTGGCTATGTTTTAAAAAACGGGTTCAGCCGGGCGGTTGGACTATGGAAACCGGAGCACAACGGTTTAAAGACGCCATTAAAAGGCTAAAAAGCCGAAGATCCTAAAATCGAAAAAAACGAAGAAAAAACGACAAAACCGGTGAACCGGAAAGCGGTTGTGCCGGAGGTTGAGCCGTTTTTTAGGTAAAATTGCAAATAAATAAATAAATAAATAAATAAAATTTCATCTACATATTAATTGAATATGAATCTTCACCAAATCATTTTACTTGATTGGTGATCATTTAATCTTGTTTAGTGTGATTTTGGATGAAAATATGAATAATAATATAGTATAAATATATTAATATTAATATATTATATATATATATTAATAGTATAATGGTACACCGACTTACAGAACGGCTCAACAGGTCCGACCCCAATTAAACTTTTTTTGGGGTGTACGGATCAACCTCCGACTCTGTTTTTTAAAACATAGATGGGTGGCGTAAGGCAATGAAGGGATGGACTATCTCTCAATTTATCCGGACCGAATTTTGTAAAGTAGGCATCGCTAGTCAAAGTCAAACGTGCTTACAAATCCCTTTCGCCATTTGTACATGCAAAGTTGTGCAGGTATTGGCGTATTGCTGCACCCATTTGTATTTATTGCTGCTGCCACTGGAAATAGAGTATGTATTTGTGTATATATTCCATCATTTTTATATTTTTATTACTTTATATACTGCAGTTTCAAACTTGTTCTTTTTCAGTATAGAAGTTCAAAGTTTATACCCCCACCACCTTCCCTTTCCAAATGCTTCTACAACTTTCCTTTAACCACTCTACTCCTAGATTTTAAAAATAATACTTAATAATAATAATAATAATAAAATGAGTCATATCTGCTAATTTTGTTTCTTTTCTTCCAGATATGCACTTATATTATACCATTCATTATCTTATTAAATAAAGTGAATCAGATGATAAATTGACAAATCACATTAAATGTACATTTAAAAGTACCAATTCAGTCAATTCTGCAATGGTTACCTATCTTTCGAGAATAAATTACTCACTACTTTTACCTACTTTTTGCAAAAGAATTGCACCTCGAAGTTTGTAAAATAAACCATGAAAAGATTAATCAAATTCTATTTCTACATTTAAAAAAGCAAAATCAGTTCTCCCAAGTCGTTTGATCAATAACAAACTAACTTATATTGATACCGATATTAGATGACAATGGCATGATAGTACCCACCTGGGCAGGGGCTTATGGGTAAATTTACCAGTACTAGGAAAACAAGTATGAAATGTACTTGTATATTGTATCTGCAACATCAGATTGATTCATCATTTGTGGGGAGCTGGCTGCATATAAATACTACTACGCGCAGTTGGCAAAAATGAAAGAAACTTGTCAAGTAATAAAAGAACATTAAATTTTCCCCTGTTTTGGCTCCTTAAACTTTTTACCATATTTTTCCCCTGTTGTCAACCTCTTTTCTGCATTCATTTCCAAAATCCATACAATTTTCAAGCCTTCATAAATAAATATTTTTACCCTTTTATTCTCTCTTCTCTTCTATTCTTCACTGCATTCATATCCAAAACCCAACCAATAAAATTGATTAATTAAAGTTTCTAGAATTCCAAACACAGAGAAAAATCTTTTTGCACTCACTGAATTCTTACATGCAAACACACCACCGCTAAAGAGGCGGTGCAAGGAAAAAGCTGATTAGATTAAATTGTAGATGGGGTCTGGGCGCGGCGGCGGGTGTTGGCGGTGGCGGAAGAGTGGTGGTGGGATGATGATGATGTGGTCAGGTTTTGGGTTTTTTGTGGTGTGTTTTGTCGTTTTAGGTGTGATCGGGAGCCTGTACAAGAGCTACGTGGTGGGCTGTGCTAACGTGCGCACGGGTTCGGGTTGCAACGAGGACAACGAGGGCTCATGGGCCGTGGGCGTTTTTTACGGTGATTCACCTTTTTCTCTCAAGCCCATTGAACAAGTAAGTTTTTTACTACTAGTACTCGTTTGCTTTTTTACTATTTACTGTACCTTTTTTCTTTTTGCTTCCCAAAATGACCTCATACTATTGCTTAATCTGGTGGGTATCTGTTCGATTTTTTTTTTCTTCCTATATTTGAAAACATAAAGTGGTACCAGTACAATGATACTACTTCTAAAAAACTTTTAATGTGTTATGTGTGGCACTTGTGTGCACCACTACAAAGTACAAACGTGTACAATATTTTAAATTAAGTACTCATATATATATGTCCAAGTCTAAGTTAGTTTGTTTTCATCTGAACTGAACTCATTACGCTCTAGTCTAAATTATGTGTCGGTGTCTATAGTTTAAAAAAACAACCAATAAATAAATTTTCGCGGGGATTAATTAGGATAATTTTTTTTCTTGGAAAGAGAGAAAATTGAAGTTTGTTTCATTCCCTAAGGATTAGGAGCAGTACTGTTTTAATTTAATTTGTTGAATTTTTGTGCAAGTAGTTGACTTTGAATATTAGACACGAGTTCCATGGTGGCTGTTTCCTTATCCTTTATGGTAGGAGTACGTAGTACATTGAAGGGCCTGTTAGGTAGTTAGAAATTTCTAGAAACTTGCAAAATTTGTTCTTCCCTTTAATGAAAAACAAATCCAATTGGTAGATGATGAACGTATGGAATGACAAGAGCGCAGTATGGTCAATAATGGAGTTCTATTCTATTATACTTGAGCTCCATGTGGGGGCGGTATGATCATTTACAAGGATTCACGGGACTCTACTGTGAACAAGAAAATACGATCATGGGCGTTTATTAGAACCTGTTACAATTAGCAACTTTTATAAGCTTAATGATCGTAAGTACTCGACCAGTTGGAAATGGTGAAACTAGTACAAATGAAGTCGAATATCATGATAAAGCATCTAAACGAAGCATCTTAGCGTGTTGTTGTTGTTTTGAAAACTTTGTTTCTTGCAAAACCAGCAAACCTTAATTGTTTCATTTCATTCCCCTAAGACCAGGGACATTATACAAGTTTAAAATTAGACATTCATATGTTGACATTTTCTCTCTTGGTGTTGACTTCAAATTTTATTCCACGGATATTGGTTTGTCATACAACTGTTTAGTTTCTTACATAGAAAGGCTGCTAAGTAAATTTCACACATATATTTTCCTTCTTACGAAACAAATTTATGAAAATTCCAGGTGAACATAAGGAATGACAAGACTGCAGCATGGCCCGTATCCAACCCTGTAGTCACTTGCGCGTCGCTCTCTGATGCAGGATTTCCCAGTAACTTTGTCGCTGATCCTTTTCTTTATCAGCAGGTATTCATTTTATCCAATTGTATTTTAATCATTGCAATGTCTAGCCTATTAGTAGTACTTTTTTCGAATATTTTAATGTTTTCGAGTTGGTAAACCATGAAAATAATTGTCTTGAGATGGTGATGGATTATTGTTTGACAATCTAATAATGTGATTTGGTAGCTTAAATGTGTAAGAAATAATAAATTAGTGGCCATGTAAGACATGTCACCTCTAGAGGATCAAGTCGAATAGGGAACGTATTCTTTCTTAACATAATTATATTCTCTTCGCATTATACTTTTTAATATATTAGCATTACTTTACAGTAGCAAATAGGCTCATGGAATCTGCTAATAATATATTTAATTGGGGTGGAATCCCACAGGAACAAAGCAGAGTGTATATGAGTTGTATACTGGATTTGGAGGGAAAAGGTGAAGATCTGATAAGTTTCAAATACAAGAGTCTTTAGCCTTTATCAGTATTTTGCTTTGGGTCAGAATATGCTTTAGCCTTTTGAGTTTTGACTAGGGAAATTTTTTAAGTAGAGCATATAACAAATATGCTTACACAATAAAAAGTTTGAATTCAGGGGCTTGTGGAAGGCCTCATACAGAGAGGGAATATTATTATTCAAATGTTCTCGGGCTTTTTAACTGAACGATAAATAATCTGAGCAAAAGAGAGGCAAATTTAATTGTGATGGTAACTGGCATGGATTGCTATTGTACAGGAAGCTTCAGATATGATTTCGTATAAGTTCACCATGCTGATTGTGAAGCAAACTGTGATCATTAACATATTACTTGAGCTTTATTGAATTACTTGGACATATTCCATTTGCACTCACGAAAAGGCATCTTGCTGTTCGATACTTCCTGAATGAAGCGAAACCCTGATCACATAATTGATTAACACACATGGATGCCTGCAAAAAGTGATCCTGGTTCGTTTTTATTGATAACACACATAGATGCATGCACGAAGCGACCCCTGTCAGTTTTCATCCAGTATGGGTTCCTCTTAGAAGTTAAAATGGTCGTTCACTGCATTAGGAATCCATTGTTTTAGAAACCTGTGCTATGCAGTATAATAATTGTTTTTGTGCTTTTAGTATACAAGTTGTTTTTGCCTGTGAGTTTGGTGTTGATTGGATGCGGTTAGAAACATTTACATAATTACAATGGCATGTGGAATGCGCACCATAATGGAACCGCACTTTAACTGCTGAATGTCTCGTGGACAGTTTGTCAAAATCATAGCAATGAGAAAGATAGCTGTTATTTTATAGATTGCAACCTGGCAAGTAATCAATTTACTGAAAAGAAAAACTGTGTATAACATGAACTAATGATTTACTGCATGATTCAGGGCGATGTCCTGTACATGTTCTATGAAACAAAAAACTCAATTACAATGCAAGGGGATATCGGTGTCTCACGAAGTGCGGACAATGGAGCAACCTGGCAGCAGTTAGGTATTGCCCTTGATGAAGATTGGCATCTATCCTATCCATATGTCTTTGACTTCAATGGAAATGTAAGCCTATATTTATCTGTGTCACATGTAATACCTTTTGAAAACGTCAGTTACGCACTTACACACGTCAACGGTAACCAAATCAAAGCCTTTTTAAGCACCTTGGGCTTAGAGGAATTTTGTCAGCGCAATCTGATCTAGTCTTAGTTTCATGTTGTCTTCACATTGAAGTACTTACCTGATCTTTCGATTGCCATTTAATTCCACAGATTTATATGATGCCTGAGGGTAGTGCAACAGGGGAACTCCATCTATATCGTGCAGTTGATTTCCCACTGAAATGGACACTGGATAAGATAATGATGAAGAAACCACTTGTTGACTCCTTTGTAATTCCCCATGAGGGGAAATTTTGGCTTTTCGGTTCAGATCACAGTGGGATTGGTACCAAAAAGAACGGTCAGCTGGAGATTTGGCATAGCAGCTCCCCTCTTGGTCCTTGGAAACCCCACAAGAAGAACTCTATATACAACACGGACAAGAGCATGGGTGCTCGAAATGGCGGCAGGCCGTTTGTATATAATGGAAAACTTCACCGTATTGGCCAAGACTGTGGCGAGACATATGGACGCCGGGTCCGTGTATTTAGAATTGATGTCTTGACCACTGATGAGTTCAAGGAAGTTGAGGTTCCATTGGGCATAGAAGAGTCGAACAAGGGAAGGAATTCTTGGAACGGGGCCCGCCACCATCACCTAGATGTACAGCAGCTTGATTCAGGCAAATGGATTGCTGTTATGGATGGTGATCGAGTACCCTCGGGAGATGCAATTCGTCGTCTCATTGTTGGGTCTACTTCTGTTGTTCTCGTTGCTGTACTTGTTGTGCTTGTTGGCATACTGCTTGGCGCTGTAAAGCGCGTAGTACCATTAAGTTGGTGTCCTAATAGCGTGGGAAAAAGAAGTGATAATGTTTTCGATTGGGATAGATCGAACTTGTTGTCTTCCAAGAGGGGATTCCTCCTCAGTCGTTTGAACAGAGTTAGTTCAATTTTCCGGGCTAGAGTAAGACCTGAAACCTGTTGCGGAACCATTGTGCTCACTCTAGCAATTGTCACGGCAGTGGTGCTAACTTGTATTGGAGTAAAATATATATATGGAGGAAGCGGAGCTCAAGAACCCTACCCGTTCAACGGTCACTACTCTGAGTTCACTCTTTTAACTATGACTTATGATGCTCGGCTTTGGAACTTGAAAATGTACATAAAGCATTACTCAAGATGCTCGTCAGTGCGGGAGATAGTTGTAGTATGGAACAAAGGGACACCGCCGAAGTCAAGTGATTTTGACTCTGCAGTTCCGGTCAGGATAAGAGTAGAGAAACAAAACTCGCTGAACAACCGGTTCAAAGTGGATCCCTTGATCAAGACCAGAGCAGTCCTTGAGCTTGATGAGGATATTATTATGTCTTGTGATAATATCGAACGAGGGTTCAAGGTATGGCGTGAGCATCCTGACCAGATAGTTGGATTTTACCCCCGCCTTGTAAAGGGCAAGACATTGAAGTATGAAGGCGAGAAACATGCACGCAACTATAACGAGTATAACATGATACTCACCAGTGCAGCTTTTCTCGATAGTCAGGTAGCTTTCAAGAGGTATTGGAGCAAGGAAGCCAAATCAGGCAGAGTTTTGGTGGATAGATACTTCAATTGCGAGGATGTGCTGATGAATTACTTGTATGCGAATGCGAGCACTTCTAGCGTAGTCGAGTATGTAAGACTTTCGTGGGCGTTCGATACATCAAAGTTATCTGGTGTTGCGATCAGTAGGAACACACAATCTCATTATGGGGTGAGAAGCAAGTGCTTAAGGAAGTTTGAAGAAATATATGGGAGTTTGAATGATAGAAAGTTGGAGTTTGGTAGAAGGGAAGATGGTTGGGATATATAGTGATGAAGAAAAGTTTACTAATTAGGTGATTTGTTGTGTGTGCCTTTTGTTTAAGATTGGCTATTGTGGTTTGGCCTTAGATAAAAAGTCAATTTGTACATTGTTCTGATCACAATTTCCTTGCTCCTCTTTTCATTAGTCTGCTGAAAGTGCAGCATTTATCAGGTCATTACTCTGCAACAATTCTTGTCAAAATAACATACATAACCAAAATGTAAAAGATTCAGAGAGAAACACAATAAATAGTCATGAATTTAAATTAAATTGCCAGTCTAACATTAATCTAATAATCTGAGTAATGAGACAGTTGAGTGATCCATCAAGAACATAAGGCAAAAGCCAATGCTCCAAATCTATTACTCAGAGAAATTTCATCTTTATCAAACTTCTGTGTAACTACATCATCTTCTGCAGACTCCAGCACAATATCGGTCGCTACATTCAAATTGTCATTTGCCAACTTAAATAGCTCTATCCCATCAGTTTCACTCTCATACATATTCACTTCCACACATGTCACGTCTCTTTTGCCATTCGAATTATTTATATCGTCTTCATTAGGTTGAATAGAAGCACCTCCAACCATATCCTTTTCTAGGCATAACTTGGGCGAGACTAAACTCTGGATGATGGCACCAACACTGTCGTTAAGGCAAAACCCCATTGTACTTCGTTGGTACAGATCTCCACGAATCATCCTTGGTATCGTGAAACACGAGCAGAGGCCAGTATTTGTCTCTGTTGTCGTAGTTGCGAGAATAGTAGCACACAATTTCACCAGTTGGCAATACATGAAAGGGTATCGGTGGAGCACTATTAGACCACCATCTGATAGACACTTTCTCATCATTTGGCAATACACAAGTAGAATCAGTAACAGTTGCAAGCAAAATCCAAGAATCCACCAAACCATACTGCTTCATCACCCAGATTTGAATTTCAGGGTCCTCCTCGTACCATACCATCACGCAGAGGCATCCATCAACGACAGACAGGAGGAACGAATGCATCCAGGATGTATCCCTTGGTAACTCGACAAACCCATACTCGTGTGTTATTAAATCAAAAAACATAATTTTCAATTCTTCTTCATCACCAAATAGTCCTCCGCAGTGAACTCTATCATTCAAAAAAATCAGACGATAATAAAAATCAACACAGGCGTTAATGTGTTGTCCAATTTGTGTCCAAGAAGTAGTCCTCAAACTAAACGAGTGTATAGTAAAAACATATCTTTCAAATGTATCAAGCAGCCCAAGCAGCTTGTAATCATTCTGTGATTCATCAAAATCAAACCCAATAATCCATAAATAAAACTCCTCTTCAGTGCATATAAGTCAGGCAGCCCCTTGAGCTCCCTGGTTGCTGGGTTCCATAAGAAAAACTTCTCTTCAATTTGTACAAGACACAAATCATTACACGGACCCAATACATAAATCGGGGGCTTTGATTTTGAGGAGCAGTAGCCGTAACTATGTGGCGTTTCTATACCACAGACACCCTTACAAGAACGAAATTCTTCTTCGCCAATCGACCACGGCGTTAAAGAGCGCAACTGGGAACGCTGAGAGCAGTAGATGCAATCATGATCCAGAAAATTAACAGTTTGATTTGCGGAAACAAATTTCAAATGAGTTTGGACGAACTCTGTACTGGAAATTAGATTACACCATGTTTTGGAGACGCACTTAAATCACAGCAGGGATTTCACCAGCAGTCTCAACAGAATATCGTAAATGATATCATCAGGGATTTCGATCTGATGATGTTGCTGGTAGGATTTCTGTTCTATTGGTTGTTTAGGGTTTTTCATTCTAACCTCCATCTCCACGCTCGTTCCGTTCGTCATCTCAGCAGCGGTACGTAGGTTTTATTTTTCCACCAAGTGCGATAGGTTGTAATTTGTAAGTATACATATATCGTTTCCGGCTAAGATTGATTTCGTGGAGATACAGGTAGATCATCATACACAGGAATTCTATTTACCATTAATAAGATTTCACCAATTAAAATAAATAAATAATAATAATAATAATAATAATAATAATAATAAAAAAAAAAAAAAAAAAAAAGGAAGAAGATATTATAGGTTGTTTAGGTTACTTGGTCAATACGCCAGAATGTATACATACATATGATAGGAATATGATTTACTCGGTTAATATCCATTGGAATAAAAAGAGTTTCAAATTCAATTGATCAGGCCAATACATATACTAGGAGTTTTGCACCGTGTGTAACACGGTGGCTTCCCAAATGCCCCGCTCTTGCTTCCCGAGCTAGAACGGGCTAAGTGATCAATTTTTTTATCAATATCAACTTTGGAAAAATTCCATCAATTTAAGTAATTTGTGATGTGAGAAAAGAAAATGATTCATACACTATGAGAACAGTCATGATCAATTGACTTAAATTGGACATATACTATGAGAATCTTCATGAACAAAACAGCTTCAGAGTGCTTCTAAAATGGAGCTTAAGAAAATTGGAGCAAGTGACATATTTTGTTTCAATAGAACCCAAGCATATGTTTCCTAGAAATCAGAAGTACATTCTCCATCTTATAAGATCATCTAATGGAATCTACAAGTATATTGCACCTTATAAACACAATTGTAAGAGAAAATATGGAACAGAACCGTTAAGCCACCAACTAATGGCCCATAAACCCAAATTACCAAAAGCATGTATCTCATTAATCACATTAAAGTTTGTTGAGGCTTGAACTTTTTCAAATTTTTGCTACCATCACGAGTTGTTCGCCCTTCTGGATGTTGGCCTCCGTGGCTCCAGACCTCGCGCTTCAAAAATTAATCTGCAGAGGATTCACATGAAGGGTGTAGTTAGAAATTCTTAGGAAAAGAATGCTGAAGCAACCCAAAAACCGAAAACACGTACAGTGGATGACACCAATCATGGTAAAGATTATATAACAAGTTTTTAAGTTATAATCATCAAAGCTGAAGAAGAAACCATGCATCGAATACAGCAAACATGTTCAGATACCACACACCACAAGTACTTAGTTCAATGAGTTCAAAGGAAATACTAATTAGTAACAAGGGCTCTCATGTCCTCATAGGTGGAAAATTGTAAGATAATGTTCTATGCAAACATTAGATGAAAATTATAGTACTATAGATTAGTTGGCTTTTTATATTAAAGGGTTTTCGCATGAGCAAAGTTCGATAACTGAAGTAGAAGCAAAAATGAACAACATATTCTGTCATCCCTTTACGTTTTGGATCAAAACTAAACTATTGACTTAACACAGACAAAAACCAAAACTCACAAGAACATCAAGAAGACTACAAACAAAAGATAATCCCTACCTAGCCTGAGGACGCTTGCTTTCATTTTATTACTCTTCTCACTACGCACAAGTATAATCATGGCTTATAGTAATATTTAAGAGAAAGCATACTGCAATCTGCACCAGATGCATAAAAGTGCAATTAAAATCTCAATTTTCCTCAATTTTTCTTACTTTCTATGGGATCGATGCATACACTGCAAAGCATCTAGGAGTTCATCTTTGAAAGTGAGACCATTACTATTTTGCAATACTTGATGATTTTCATTTTCAAATTAAAAGCAAATAAGTAGACAAGATTAATGCACACCATATATAGAACATCAGTATTGGACGTCTAGGTAAAATAAAAGTTCCCCAGATCCAAATTTGTATGGTCTACAAATACCATAAGCAAGCATTCTGCAACACATGGACACAAAAAAAATAAAGTAGACGCCATACAAAAACAGGGAAGTGGGAATACCTAGAGAGCATGAACTTACATTTCAGCATGAAATTGAAATGTTTTCTGCAAACCAGAACTATCAATTCATTAGGAAGTGCAAGCAGAAAGAAAATATAACACAAAAGATCAGAGACACAATTAATATACCTTTTGAAATTAGAAAACGAAGCATCCTCCAGAAACATAATGCAACAAAGGAAACCATTTGGAAAAAGAACGACCAAAGCAAGAATCTTTTGATTGCTTCATTTGGGTCGCCTAGAAGCTCCCTCTTCCGTGGATTCATAATTAAAAAAAAATAAAAATTAAACATTGAGGTAAAAGCTGACTTGATGAATTCAAATTAGCTCCAATCATAATTGATAACAAAATCTAAAACTGACCAGAAGGAATTGAAAGGGCAAATCACAGATCTGACTTTCGCCATTCTGTAAGGAGATTGCGAAATTGGAGATACTTTACCTTTTTCATCGATTGAATGCATCACTCAACTTGGAGATACGGCGGCGGTGATTGGTAACTTGTGGTGGTGCTGCATTTTTTGGGTTTCAAATAGTTGAGATCGGAGCAAGGAGAGACGGAGAGTTACGGCTGCAAAAATGTCCAAACCCTAAATTGAAAGAGGAAAATATGGGTATATAAATCACTTTCTGTAGCTACAGAAATACAGTATCCCAAACAGATTCTTACTTATTAGAACTTGGTTGATTGGTTGAAATAGTCAATCTAGCTAGGCTCAAATTCCATTTATCAGTCAAAAAACCGATTTGATTCGGTTCCTAAACTAAGTTTAACTCTAATTAAATTCCTAAATATAGGTAATTCAGTTCTACAAAGTATTAAGTATTGAAGTTTTAAGATAGGTATATAAGTGACCCGACAATTTTCTACTCCGAAATATGAATTATTCTATCTATAAAACATAAACTAATTTTGAGAAAAATAGGACATGTTGACATTGTTTCAAAAATACTGAAGCGATAGTTTGCAACATAATCATATTGTCATATGAACAATCGTCGATAGACTTTAGTGTGTTCGGTGATGGTAGCTGGACATACAAGAGTTCCGCGTACTTGGCAAACAAATCATTACCCCGGGAAGTCTGGAACAATCCTAGCTAGTCAAGATATTGTACATATATAACCAACATGTCAATAATTCAAGGAGCAACAATATGTCAAGATGATTAGGATTTAATTATGATAAATTGATCAAGAAAATAAAGCCAAAACAACTTATAATAAGCTGTTACAAAAATCATCTAGAGATAGACACAATCTCACTATTTTCCAATACTTGCAAGGGGATACATCCAACCACAACAATCGAGGAGAGACTGAGAATCTCATTCAGTAACACTAGCAAGCAAAAACGTACCAAGAGATTATATCCACAAAGTAGTATATATTAGCCGTATGTGTGGGGCCTGATACTACACGGAGAGAAATGAGAGAAATTAGCTGGGTTGAATTTTCAAAATGAGACTCGACTTGATAGAGGTGGATTTTACCACTTTGGGGCTGAATTTGTCTATCCATATTTAGAATCATTATTAGTTTAGAATCATATATTACACCTCAAATTTCAAAATAGTCCAATTATTATTCTGGACGCCTAATTAATATTAATCCCTTTGGAATCGTAGCTTCAGTTCTTCGAAACATCAAACAGTATATTTAGTAGAGTAAAATAAAACTATCATGCCATAATAATTAATCCGTTGTCGTCCAGCGGTTAGGATATCTGGCTTTCACCCAGGCGACCCGGGTTCGATTCCCGGCAACGGAAAATGTTTTTTATTTTTGTGTAGGCTCACTTCCTGCGTTCCTTTTTCTTTTCTTTTTTAATCCTATTTCAGTTCGTTGCCACCTCACTGGCAGAAGGCAGAACCATCTTCTGGAATTCATACTATGCACAAGTTCTACACTTCCACTAGGTCCAGAATTTCATATGGAGAATAGTGAATACCAGCATAACCAAAATCAAACTATCAGTACACACCAATGCACCATATTGTGAAATTTGAAATTCCCAAATGGGAAGCTCTCATCAAGTTAAATAATCAACGAATGTAAACTACAGAGTACAGACATAATCATGGCAAAGTTCAACTGCTTCAAGTAAAAAAACTAACATGTTCCTGACCAAGACATATATGTTACCTCCTCAACAATTGAACTCACTGACACACTCCGACCTCTTCTCCATATTCATCACCATACATTGAATCAGACAAAGATGATTCACGACTCGTATATTCGTCTCTTGGCCTCTTTACTTCATGTTTGCAACCGATTCATACCAAATACGCATTTCTTCTTCATATCTATACTCTGGAACATGAGGAATGCAATGCACTTCCTCTTCGTGTCTAGTATCTGGATCTTGAGGACTTGGTTTAGCCCTTTTCCGGCATGGATGCAAACTGGAGATCCTATTCTGGGTAGCATCGTGCTTAGCAAGCCCAGATCCGTCTTCACTGATTGAAATCCCAGCTCCCTCTTCATGTGTGGTTGCTGGCAATTGATCACTTGGTTTAGCACGTTTCCTCGACTCCAATTTAGAAGCTTTCTTTTTAGCGGCATCATGTTTACCAAGCCCAGCTCCCTCTTTATGTGTGGTTGTTGGCACTTGATCACTAGGTGTAACACGTTTCCTTCTTGGCTGCAATTTAGAAGCTTTCGTTTTAGTGCCATCATGTTTACCAAGCCCATCTCCTTCTTCATGTATGGTTGTTGGCACTTGATCTCTAGGATTAACACGTTTCCTTCTTGGCTGCAATTTAGAAGCCTTCTTTCTAGTGGCATCATTCATACAAAGCCCAGCTGCCTCTTCATCCACTGTAACCCCTTGAACAGCTGGAGCCCCAGAGGCTAATCTACATTCTTCATTAGGATCAGAATCATCGCATACATCTACTGTGTCTCCTGTAACTCCATCTTGAACATCAGGTATACTGTTGATTGGTATGAAGTCAGAAGGTCCAAGGAGAGGTCGTTCTGACTGCCTACCAACAAAGTTGGAGATCAAGGCAGCCTTTTGTATCTTTCTAGCTGCTTGACGCGGATGCACTTCATTAGGGAACAGTACTTTCCATCGCCTCCAACATTGATTATCAGTGCGGCCAGGAACACATGTGGAAACCTTATTCCACAAACACCCATGTTGCAAAATGGCAGCTTTCAGTTTAGAATCTTCTTCTTGGGTCCATCTCCCCATGTTTACGGAAGGATCCAAGCTATTCACCCATCTTTCCCTGCACTGCACCTGTGTCCTTCCAGGCACATAGTCAGCTACTTTTTTCCATCTTTTCGGTCCAAAAAGTGTCACAGCTATTCTCAACCGTTTGTCTTCCGCAGCAGTCCATCTTCCAACCCTTTCTCTGGCCGGATTAAGCGTCCTCAACCATCTATTAGAGCATTGGATGCCAGTCCGTCCTTCCATCACAGACGCAACAAGTAGCCAGTTACTCTCACCATAAGTTTCGACAGCAGCCTGGAGCTGTTCATCCTCTTCCTTGGCCCACTCTCTTTTGAGTATCGATGCGTTAAGACTCCTCTGATAACGAGCTAAGCACTGAAACGGGGTCCTCTTTGTTCTCAATGACACAGCAATATCCAACCAGTTAGATATGCCCTTTTGCTGCACAATCCGCAAAAGCTTCTTATCTTCCTCTGCAGTCCACTGACTTTTATTTATCAAGGGATCTTCGCAGTTCAGATACCTCGACTGACACTCTGCACCACTACGACTAGGAACATAGACAGCAGATAGACGATCCCAATCAACCTTAGGCAAGAACAGTCGTATTTTCTCAGGAGTAATATCAAAATCCTTAATCGAACACATTATACTATCAATATCATCAGAATCATCACACGAACCATTAATCAACATTGCCTGAAACTGCTGTTTCAAACCTTTCAAAAGATTTTCACTTTCTCCCTTGGACCATTCCATCTGCCTCAAACCAACCGGAAACATCTCCATCGCCGCCTTGTAACATGAAACATGCAGATTTTCCGGAGGACCCTTGTGCATAGCAGGAACACTATCATCCTCCTGAACCCTAGCATTCACCCTAATCTTTGGCAAACACACAAGCTGCAAGCAAGCATCCGGTTTCATCTGCATAGGCCTACCATTACGAACACATTCAGCCAGCTTATCAACTTCTTTAATCTTGGCTTCAAGCTTCAACATCTTACTATGCAGAAGCGCCTGGAGACACTTATTCTTCCCAATAGCATCCTCGAACGATCCAGCCACATGCTGAGAATTCTCTCCACTAGGGCAAATTCGATCCAAATCATCATCATTAGTTGTATCAACAAAATAAAAACTAGAACTTTCATTTTCGGAATCTACCTTATCTTTGAACTCATCATATCCATAGGCACCAAAACGCTGCTCCACCGCCCCACAATAATCACCACTAGTATTAGACATCTAAAAAGCAAGAGATGATATTCAACTCAGTCTATAACTAAGCAAACACATTAGACAACTAAAAAACAATAGATAAATTCAACTCAGTCTATAATTAAGAAATTGCTCTGCTACTAAGATTAGCTGCAAGTGAGTCAAACTATAATAACCAAATTACAGGTACTAGTTATAATTCTGAACTGAAAACAATAAGAGAGCTGAGCTGAGAGTATATGGTTTAGTACCTCAGAAGGATCCGGGACGGCCGAGCAACCGGTTTTAGATGGCGGTGGCGCCGCCATTAATCTTCTTTTTAAATATTGGAAAAGGGAAAAAGGAAAAGCTTATATGAAATCGGAATTGTAAGTGAAAAAGCTGGATTCAAATATCACATGTAAGCATCTAGGGTATAATTTGTGGAAATTGTGGAACGGCGCCGTAAGGTTGAAGAAGGGATTTCAAATCGCAGTACTAGCCAATTTTGGGTTTAGGGCTTTGTATTTTTTAGAGGTCCAATGTTTTAAAAGGACGACTTTTGTCAATAGCCCGTGTGACACTTGCCAATTTATTGACTACAACAAAAACATGACAACGTGTGATTCAAGGTCGGTCACCACATTGAAGTTAATTTTTAAGAATCACATAATCACATAACATAACGTATTTACGTTTGCTACTAATTTAAAGAGTCTTTTCCATATTAGATCTCCATATTTTAGTTATATCAATATTTTTTAATTTTAACCATTCATCTTCCACCATTTAAATTAGTCACTATTCATGTATCCCTTCCGTTTCTAGAACACTAAATTAGGGTCCGATTAACTTCAGGGTTCAATTCGACAATCCCAGAAACATAAATTATTTATAAGTAAATGGGGCTGGTAAGGTTTGAAGTGATTGGATTAGGAATACCCACATTACTTGAGCTTTTCCATTTAACATGATAAAATTAAAGGATACTAACTCATTGGGCACTTTAAAACCAATACTAGAGCTAGCTAATACAATTTTGAAAAAAAAAAAAAGTTCAAGCACGAACTGACAAAAGTTATATACAAACTGCTTTATTCAATTACTGAAACGTGAAGAAGAGTGCAGAAACAAGGTTACATTTGCTTGTCAGGCAGACTCATGATGAAACCCGACTAACAAAATTATTAAAACGCCAATTCCAGAATGCGGCATTGCATTTCATCAGCGCTTCCAGAACAAGTACATGAAATAGTAGCAGATCATCACATCTTCATTTGCAGGACCAGCTTAAAACTTAGCATGTTGCAGTATGAATGGCAGCGCTTTCACAAAGTCGACGACAATTTGCAACATTTGTAGTTGCAAGAGGCATGAACACTGCAACAGAGTTGTCTTCGTCTTCTACTCCAGCTAGGTTCGCCAGTCCACGGATCACGATCACTCGGGGGTTCCCATTAGATAAACAGGTATATACACAATCATATCAAACAATTATTAGGCCAGTAGTCTCATCTATTTGATTTTTGTCACTCAATTAAAATTTTGGATGGGCCCCGAAAATGATTAGGTAAGAATTAGTCTTGAGGTATGGATAGTTACCATGACAACAGCAGAACTCTCCATATCAGCAGAAGAAACATCAAATGTTTGATAAAGGAACTTTCTGTAAGCTGCATTGTTGATGAACACATTCGAACTGGATCCTTTTAGCCCCGTAACAATTTCAGGCGCCTCGGTGAGACAGTTGCCCACGTCTACACAGTTTTCCAACTTAGTCCCCTGTTTACACATTACAACATACGAATAAAAACAGCGAAATTATACCGAGAAGTTTAACATGATTGGGATTTGGAAATTGATATACCTGGAGGCTGGAAGCAATGTTCAGGTAAGTTTCACTAACTGGAAACCAGAGCCTTTGTGCACCGTTATCAGACGAATCACCAGAATAGAACTCTTCAGGGGTATAACCAATTCGTCCTAAATCGTTGCGACCTCCTCGAGGGACGTTGTAGTCCGCAATCTCAAGGGTAGAAACGTCATTTGATGGAATGTCTCCATTAGGATTCTGTCAACATTACATTGGTGTCTCCATTAAGGTAAGTAATATTGTGATAAAAAAAAAAAAACTTACAGCACAGTCAGTCAACTTACCACCCAGTCCCACAATCCGGTGTGGACGAATTCTTTAGCAACAATGACATCTCCGATTTCCAGGGAACTGTTTGTGTTACCAGAGACCCCGAAATGGACTACTCCATATATTGAGAAGTAATCCAACAATACTTGTGTTGTTGCAGCAGCATTTACCTGATAACATTGTAAGCTTGCATTATTATTCATTAGGCCTATTGAACTAGAACCAGAAACATAGAAAGTTAATGAAGAAGATTGTAGGTTTTTACCAATCCAGTTCCACAACTCACAAAAACCACACTTTTCTCTTGAACTGTTCCAATATGGAATCGCCTGCCTGCAGCATTTAGAATATTATTTAATTATCAAAACTTGATTATTTAATTAAATACCAAACTTTTTATGCATGTATAGTATTTACTGATGAATCATTGATAATTACCGGCCAAATCTACATGGGGATATGTGGAGTCAGGGACAAAGTCAGCAACGGCCAAGAATGCACTTGCATCACCGCCCATAAGACCGTAACAAGGCCCTTCATTGTTGATGGCCCTTACTTTGCTCAAAACTTTCCTTTTCTCCATTGAAAATCCTGAGATTGGGTGCAGAATGGCGGAAAGAAAAGCCAAGAGTAGGCAAAGCTTGAAGCTTAGTGAAGCCATTTTATGATAATTAAGCAGGCAAGTCTAGCTTAGTGTTTGTAAATTGTAATTGTAGTCTTGTAGATGTGAGTGTGTGTTGTATGAGTAGAAGAATCTGGGTATTTGTAGCCAGATTTTGCTTCTCCTGTGCTATGTGCCCAACTGCCCGGCCATGCAACAGTAATCTCTATAAGGTTCTCATGTTTTCATGCATATCAACATTACCACACATCCAACTTCTTCCAAACCCGAACCGCTGTTATCTCAAGTGGTAAATAACTTGAGTTCACTTAATCAAATTTTCATTAATATTAATAGAGGGACGATTGATTGGAAAATGTAGGGACACAAATAATGATGATCATATTAACTCTGCTAACTTTAATTTTATTATTAGAATTGGATCATCATCCCTAATAAAAATTCTTTTTTTTTAAGCGGTAAGAAAGGCTATTATTAATACGAGAGTAAAGGAATGCCCAAAAAGAACTTGCAACCGACATATACGAACAGACCTCCGGATCATCAAAAAAGTTCACGAGACACCCAACCTTGAAATGAGTCGGGTTAACCCGATCTAGGAGATATCCTGAGTCAACCTAGTTAGGTTCATAGTAAGTTCAATAGTTGTGAACTCTTAACGACTTTGAAGTTCAATTTAATTTGTTATTTCCAGTTACAATATTCATGCGAATAAACTAAGAAATTGAACTAGAAGATGATATAACGCTGATGGAAAGAAACAGTAAGAAAAACATAAATATATGAACGCAAAGATACTCACTGGCCGGGGTACGTAGGTTAACAGATCAAAGAAAAATACAAAAGAATTCTCGGGTCAAATTCGTTTAAACGCTGGCACTAGCTATTTGCTCGCATTTGTAATTGTAAGTTTCAGGGCTCTTGTGAGAAGTACTAATTAAGGTGCATTGTTCTTTCTTCTATTTTCTTTTTTCGATTTTTTCCTTTCAAGAGATTTTACGAAATCAAATGGGTGCATGCATGGTGGATGGAATATATGGTGTTGGAATATTCGTCGGCTAGGAGCCTAGGACTAGGAGTATTTAAAAACTTAGGTAGAAAATGACTTGCGTAGGTACAAAATCACATTCACTCACATAGTCACATGTTTCATGGCCTTTGAGCATTAATCTCAATCGTTATAAATTACTGTGTGTCTATGATTTTTAATGGTCGATTCAAAACAGATTAATAAACGTGGACCGTAAAATGCATTTCCTGTGTCTTAATCAATTTACAAACTACTCCTCCACGATGAACAAAGTTACAAAACTAGGCATATTATTACAGGTCTTGTCACTTGTGGGTCTAGTGATGCGAGTGTGGGATGGATATGTGAAGATCAAAGTATGGTGGTGAATCGAGGATGCCCGTTCATTATTACGATTTCGAATTGCCGCGTGTCTCAATTCGTACGATGATATTTATGGTTAGCTACTTCACTTGTCTTTTCCTTCATCTCCTTTATCTTCATTGTCCAAACAAAAACTTTTTTTTTTCTTGTTTTTCATTAAAGATTTGGTCGTGAAGTTTAAAAATAGTAATGTAGGAATAAGAGCACGATAGTCAAATTTACTATTTCAAATGAAAAGAAAAAAATGTTTGGACATGAAGTTTATCTTTTGTCCGCAAAAGTTTGTAATGTATTTAATTGATTCGAAGTGAGATTAATTTTTGTATAGAATCTAAAAATAACTAATCAAAATCCAATATAAATTAAAAAAAATATATTATTATTTTTTCAATGTAAAAAGAACAGAAACTAACCACTAGTACAACTATAATACTTCGCCCCCTCATAAAATTATAACTAATTTACTTTCGTATGTCAAATAAAAATTCCACATAATACATTTCGTGTGAGTGACTGATGTAGCAAGAATATATTTTAATTTTTTTTTAAACGGCAAATCTACCATATCCATTTACCACCTTATAACTCCAATACACTCATACCACCTCATGTCTCAGTCGGGGATCGAACACTCGACCTCCCTATGTTACTCCAGCACCCCTACCACTCGACCACCCTTCTCACTCCAAGAATACATTTTGATTCAAGTATTGTAAGCGCCATTGTTTACTTCGTCCAATCCCTTTGAAATACTTATTAATTGCTCGATCGTTGATCATTGATCTCCGGACCGGAGTTCTATCATCCTTTGTGAGTTGTGAGGGTCAGGGGCACTCTTCTCCTAATGTGTGAGCTTTCTTCTACGCGGCTACGCCCATGGCGAAGCTTTATATGCCTAGTTGACAATATTGAAGTTAATTAGGCAAGCAACACCTTAAAATTTATTATCAATGTGATAATGTTACCCAACTTATATATGTCTTACTTAAAGCTCTCACAAGTTATATGAGATTTAATAATAGACAATTCATGGCAGCTCGGGTCGTGACCAGTTTTGTGACAATTAAATGGTACTCATATATTTTTTAGATTCTATATGTATTCCTTTTTTGTCCGTTTGTTTAGATTTTTTACGTTTTTATTTTTGACAAATATTTACCGCACAACTTTATTGTGGGTACTGCAACTAAACACACTACACTCATTATACAAAACCTTCTAAAACCCCGAACCCAAATCAAACGTATGAATCTAAAAAAGCAGATGAGATTTTTTTTTTTTTTTTAATTTACTTATTTCAATCCCCCCACCCCCACCCCGGACGATAAGGTCATTTTGGTCAATTTATGGTGTACTTAACGTTGAGCGGTTCACTATTAAATTATGAAAAGGCACGAAAGGTAGCTATATATACAAACTGCTTTATTCCCGAAACAAACTGCAGAAACAAGGTTACATTTGCTAGTCAGGCTCATGATCAAAACCCGACTTACAAAATTATTGATACGCCTATGGTCGGAAATGCGACGTCGCATCTCAGCTTATATATATTACAGATTGGCTGTCTCAGCCGTAACCTTGCACAAAAACCACAACAACTACTCAACTAGTACATGATTATGAAATAGAACATTAGCAGTTCATTGATGATCGATCGATTTCCAGCTAGCGAAATCAATACTTAGCGTGCTGTAGAATGAACGGAAGCTCTTTGACAAAATCGACTGTGACCTTTGCGACATTTCTAGCTGCAAGAGGCCTGAACTCAGCAAAGGAGTTATCTCCTTCTCCTCCGGCTAAGTTGGATAGCCCACGGAGCACTATCACTCGTGGGTTCGCGTTTGATAAGCATGTCTGCATAATTACCATGTCAAAAGAGTTAACTGGGAATTAATGGGAATTTTAAATCTAGTTAATCAATTTCCCCTGATTCAATAAAAAATTACTGAATATTATAACTTCTTAGTAATGAGGAGCAAATTTGCCTCATAAAAATCATGAGTCCGCCCCTAGCTAAATGTAAAAGAGTCCTTGGTTGAGGGGTACGGATAGTTACCATGACAACAGCAGAGCTCTCCATATCAGCAGAAGAAACATCAAATGTTTCATGAAGGAACTTTCTGTAAGCCGCATTGTCAACATACGCGTTGGAGCTGGCTCCCTTTAGTCCTACAACAATTTGTGGCTCCTTGTTGAGGCAGGAGCTCTGGTCTATGCAGTTCTCCAATTGTGTGTTCCCCTGTTTAAACATTGCACCACCATATATACAAATGAAACCGATAATAATTAAATGAAACTAGCCATTTAAGTAGAATTGTAGAAATTATTTTGCATATGTTCTTACCTTGAGTTTGTCAGCGACGATTTCAAGATAATAGTCGTCAACTCGAAACCAGAGCTGTTGTGCACCGTTACCACCAGAATCTTGTGATCCAGAGTAAAACTCTTCAGGTGAAAATGCAATTTTTCCCAACTTGTTACTGCCTCCTTCTGGCACGTTGTAGTCCGCGATATGAAGGGTAGCAACGTCATTTGAGGGAGCTTCTCCGTTCGAGTTCTGTCAAAATTAAATCATAGTAATGATCAACAAAATCAGTATAATTAAAAAGTAGTTGTTAGAAAGGCTAGCTAGCTAGCTAGTAAATTACCAGCCAGTCCCACAAGCCGGAGTTGACGAATTCCTTAGGAACGATGACATCTCCGATTTCCAGTGAGCTGTTTGTGTTACCAGAGACCCCGAAGTGTACTACTCCGTATATCTCAAAGTAATCCAGCAAAAGTTGTGTTGTTGCAGCAGCATTCACCTGCCAAATTAAATTGTATGTTTAATCTGAATAACAATTTTAATTAATTGTCTCCTTTAATTTAATTACCTGAAATTTGTACACAAATTTATACATACATGAGATGAACTGTAACTACATTGATGAATAATGATTAGATGAGTCCAACTATATATTGTTCAGTTCAATAGCTAGCTAGTAGATCTTGTTATGGTCCAATTTAGTATATACGCCATGTCCTTGGTCAAATATTAAATGGTTCAAATTAATGGTATCGCTAATCGAATTTCGCACCCTCCAATTCAATCAAGTAGATATTAATTGAAACATAGGTTTTACCATTCCAACTCCAGATCTGACAAAAACAACATTTTTGTTTTGAACTATTCCGATGTGGAATCGCCTTCCTGCAACATTTCAATATTAGAACATTAGCACTTTTTTCTTTGAAACGGCAAAAGAAATTTATTAAGTATAAAAGACAACAAAATTAAGTAATTAATAATTACCAGCGAGATCCACATAGGGACTATGGGTGTCAGGTTCGAAGCCAGCAGTTTCCAAAAAAGCAGTTTCAACGCTGCGAGAGGCGGCAATAAGACCATAGTAGGGACCTTCGTTGTTGATCGCTCTTATTTTGCTCAGGACTTTCCTTTTCTGCATTGAAAATGCTGAAATTGGGAGCAGAGTGGAGGAAAGGAAGGCCAAGAGTAGGCAAACCTTGAAGCTTAGTGAAGCCATTTTGTGCTAATTCAGTAGGCAAGTTTTAGCTCAGTGTTTATGGGGATGAGTGTGGTGATGCTTGAGGTGAAGATCATCTCTATTTATAGCCAAAATTTGACATGTCCTTGCCATGCAATAGTATTGCATATTTCTCACATGTTTGCATGCATGCCCTCATGAATGGATATCGAACGTCCATCTGTAATTAAGTGATAGGAAAACAAAAATTAAATGGAAAAACGAAAGCCATATAAAATACCATGGGTGACTAGATCTGTGTGATTGCATCAAAGTGCAAAGAGACAAGTTGAGTTAATTTGATGTGAAAGCCATTTCGGTCCAAATTTGCTAGTTGATCTTTATACTATAAAAATAACTACAATTCAATTTTAAAAAAAAATAGTTGAAGAAGAGAATATAGCCCTAGTTATTTGAGACACTCCGTATTTAAGACATCACTCAATTTAGAGAGGTTAATAAGAAGAGAAGGAAGTGATGAATAGTAACTAATTTAGAGGGAGGAAGAGAATGTTTGGAATGGAAAGATAGGTGATTAAAATAGATAGATGAAAATTTTAGAGACGGGAAACTGTCTCCCTAAATCATATTTGCGTTTTATTAATTTTTGAATTTTGAAAAAATTATACTCATGTAATCTCGCCCCCCTAATCCGGATTCCTGAATCCGACCGTGAAAGTGTGTGTCACTCACATACGAATAGTATCATAGCAAATTTCCTTTATACAAACCATATTTGATATTTGTAGCTAAATGTTAAATTTATAAAAATAAATAAATCTAACATTAGTAATGATTTGGTATTATCAACCTGTGCACAATACTGCATGTCTTAATTTTTAAAAAAAAAAAAAAACTGATATCTCATATATTGGGTAATTTAATCAAAACATTATGTATGTATTCTCGTAAAATTAAGATCAAGTCTGGTTAAATCCATTCAACCCCTTTCAAGACTCGACTTTGAGACGACTAGGGTTAAATTGAAATTCAACGGTGGGTTATTTGCTAATGTAAGTCTAAACAAGCTAGATTCTGAATTCCATAGATATTCGATTGCAAATTAAGTCTTTCCTTTTTGGTTTTGGTTTTGTTTTTCTCTCTCTAAATACAAAGAGGATTCTAAACACTTCAATTGTTTTCTCCTATATAAATATAGGTACCTACATACCTTACGTTAGTCACTTAGTCATACAAATCACTGTACTCGAAACTTGGACATCACACATCGATCAACAATGGATCCAAAATCAAACAGCTCTGATAATTCTTACTCTTACGAACCCGAATATTACAGCCATGAACCTCCACTCTTCCAGCAAACCTTAAACTGCCTCCCGTTCTCTAAGTACGGCAACCCAGAACTCGAATCCGGTGACAGAATCATCCTCCCCATGTCCTGTTTTGATAAACTCACCTCCAAATCCATCCCGAACCCCTGGTATTTCCGAATTAAGACCTGCCACTTGGACGAGCCCGTCGTTTCTCATTGTGGCGTGCTCGAATTCCAGGCCGAGGAGGGGTTCTTATACATGCCTGACTGGATGATGAAGAACCTGGAAATCGAGGAGAAACATCGTGTGGTTATAGAGAACGCCTTTGTTCCAAAAGGCCGTCACATGAAACTGCAGCCTCATACAACTTCTTTTGTTCTTCTCCCAAACCCGAAAGAGATTCTGGAACAGAACTTGAGTCTGTTCACCTGTTTGAGCCGTGGAGACACGTTCATGGTTCGGCACGAGGGGGAGGAGTACTATATTGATGTTGTAGAAGTACAGCCTGGAGATGTGATTTGTTTGATCGATACTGATTGTGAGGTTGACTTCGTTGCGCCTCTGGATTACAAGGAGCCGGAGAAAAAGAAGTGGTGAACACGAAGAAGGAAGTTGTCGCTGCTGCGGAGGAGAATGGATTCCGGGCCTTTTCGGGGAAGGCGAGGCGGCTGGATGCCGGGGAGAAGTAGCCAACTTCGAACGGGGTATTGAAACGTTACATTATGGCATAGTCGTGGTTTGGATTATTATGGATAGATTAGCGGCTGTGTTTGCTTATTTTCATTAGGTTTACTCATTCAATTCATTGCAAAGTTGGGCCAGGTAACATTTTCTTTTTTAGATGATAGGGGATAACCACCGCGACGCCGTCTAATAGAGATAGTGGGCTCCATATGTGGACCGCACATCCTGTACTAGAGGGTGTTGCAGTGGTTACGCCCTAACATCTAAAAAACGGTAAAATTTATTTTCACTGTATTCATTGTCCAAAACTTATTATTATAGGTTTGTTGATCAACTTTTTGCATTACGAAATGGGGTTGTTAAACGTCGTAACTTTTTTTACTAAACGTTGGAAATTATTTGTAATTTGTGAAACATTTCTTATTTTACTAATATTACAAATAAGTTCTGAACTTATTAGATTCACACAAAGTACCACAAATAAATTCATATATAATAAATTCATTACTTCATACTTTATAACAAATTATCCAAAAAATAAAAACTCTTTCGAATACAAATTTTCAATATAGAATGACCACCTTAAACTAATGAATGGTCGAATTATGATGATTATGGGGTAACATTTATTTAAATTAAGTTTATAAGATAAAATATACACGTTTTTTTCTTCTTCCATAATTGGGGTCGAATTGTACAAAATGTGCGTCCTGCTAATATTCAAAATCATCAGGATAGACTTCCTACTTCCTTTAATTTTTATGCTATTAGATTGAATATAAAAGTATATATGTATAAATATTTACGAAACACTATAAAAAAATTTAAACAGACAAAAGGAAAAAAAAAAAAAAGGTGGGCTCTCTAGCAGCAGGCCATTTTGAACAGCAGGCGGCCTGCTGCTATTCAATTGCAGTAGGTCGGGCCTGCTGCTCTCCTATTCGGTTATTCCGTAAACTTTTCTAATTTTTTTTAAAAAGAAAATTAAATCTTTTTGTTTATATTTATTTACAGTTTTGCGGTAAATATTTATATTCCTATATTTTTATATTCAATCTAATAGTATAAATAAACAATTAAAGGAACTAATCACGATTTAAGTTGGACGAAATCTTATGTTGTGTGTTTTAGGTACAAATGAATAGAAGAAGCATTAAAAAATATACAATTAGGTTATTGAGTTATTTAAGTCGAAGAGTCGATTTCAAAAATATTGGGTTAGTTTGTAAAATTATAAACTTATAAATACTTTTTATAATTTACAAATAAATTTCAACATTTAGTAAATTGGTGCTTCAACATTTAATATTTTCCTTAACAAATTTACACTTGAGGTTGTTAGAAATTACCAATTTTTTTGCGCTGCCCACGTTCTACTTCCTATAGTTTTTTCTTTTTTAAATAAAACTTTTACTTATCTTGGGTCCAACTTCCAAATCCCAAGCTAACTTCCCCATTTCTTTATCCGATTTTGCTAATTTTGATTAGCTAATTTAGTGTTTCATGATATTCATTTGCACGTGAAGAGAAAAGATGTGGAGTTTCAGCCTTTCAGGAGAAAACACGAGTAACAAATGCAAGGCTAATCGGAATAGTTGAACAACAGACAAAAAGCAAGGAAGGGTGAAAATATAAATGTATTATATTATTTACTTCTTATAATCCCATAATTTTCATTTTATGTTGGTCTACTTTTCAGTTTTCGACATAACTTACGTAATATGTGAGATATGGTGTGCTTTACAATAATTTGAATATAGTAAAATTGTAAATGTGTTTTTATTTTGCTTGATTACTACTCTAATGTATTATATTGTTTGGACTAAGTAACTGTATCCGCATGTATAAGGTGGTGCAACAGTAAAGAGTTGAGTTACTGAAGGAGATATGTGGGGTTCGATCCCCCGCGGTGGCGGGGTTATAAGGTTGGTTTAGGTGTTGATAAATAAGGTGGTTTGGGAGGAAATTTGTATAGTATTAGTGTAGGAGTAGTTGTAATATTTGTCGTTTCAAAAAAATATACACCAACAAAATATAGTTTTAATATACACGCGGGTTACCGTGCCAATTTGCTTGTAATGTTAAATGGATACTAATCATAATTTTTTATATTAATAATCATTACTACGTAGTTATCATTATATCATTATAATAAGTTTTAGAAATATCATTATAAAATAATTATAATTATTGTTGCTACACCATATTTGTATGTGTATATGCATAATAATTATTATATACTATATTTATTTTTCAATAATCACTCTAAATCCATTTTAGTACTCCGAGGCTATCAGTGGTATTGATATCTAAAGTTATGGAGTTAGTAAATTGGACACCATAACGTTATGAGTTATGACTAAGGGAAAAGAGAAAAGCTCCTTAGTTCATTAATCCCAAATCCCAAATCCCAATTACAGTTCCTGCAGCATCGATACACTCTCTCTAGGAAATCATGAAGTCAGGCGAGAGTAGACAATTTGATCATATAGTAATTAATGGATTTTTGTCGACTACCTTGCACGGAGAAATCCTCATTAAGCCTGCTCCGGACCACCAAGACCACCTTGGTGGTCGCATCTAGACTTGGCAATGGTTGGTTAAAAGTCTGAACCTCAACAATAAATAATCGGTTATTGTTTATTTCTTTCAATATGAACCATAACCGGTTAGTAACCGACAATTATCACTGATATGGTCGGTTCTTAACGGTTAAAAAGCGTAACCGATCGACTCTTCTTTTATATAAGTAATTTTCTTGTTTTGACTTACCCCCCACCCAGTCGGGTTAAATTGTATGTCTATATATGGTATAATGTGAAAATAATGAGTAAATAAAAAATAAAAAAATGTGTCCGTAAGTTTTAACGGTTGATCCAAACCAGATTAATAATGTGGAATGTTTTGTGTCTTGGAACATTTTTATGGTTTGGGGTTTAAATAGATCTTTAAACATATAAGCCTAAAAAAAAGTCCCTCCAAAATTGAAGTCTACAATAGTTTTGACCTTAATTGGAACTTCTAAGTGAAACCCATATCACATATACAACTTCACTATTCCATTTTCTAATTATAAAAATATTTTTTAATCAATTGGGACCTTAAATGGAGGCTACTATTTAGTAGTCCAGCGAAGGGCTGCTATCCCAAAAAAGCCAACATTCGAGTCATTTTAGGGATTAATTGAGACTTTAAGTTCCAATTAAGCCCAAAAGAACTCCATAAGAGTGCTATTAATCAATTTACAAACTAAACTTCTGTACTCTACGATAAACAAACATTACAAAATTAGACATATCGAGTAATTGTTACGATTGTGATATGTGAAGATCAAAGCATGGCGAATCGATGACCGTTCATTATTACGATTTCTAATTTCTAATTGCCGCGCGCGTGTCTAACTCAGTACGATGATATTTATGGGTAGCTAGATACTTCACTTGTCTTGGTCCTTTCTCTTCTTCACTTGTCTTTGTCCAAAGACTCCAAACAGCCCAAACAAGTTTTCTTTTTCTTTTTCTTTTTCTTTTTCGTTTTTCCCTTTTTTCTTTAAATGTTTGGCCATGAAATTTATGTTATTTTGGTCTAATTCCGCAAGCAATATCGAATTCTTTTTTATTTAAGGGCGGCTCTCAATTCGAATGGCGTATTTACATTTTAAATACTTAAATTTGAGGTTTTGCATGGACTTAAATTCATTACCACTGATTTATATATCAACCGTTGATATCATTACGAAACTCATTACACCAGATCAATTGAGTTTTTCTTTCGTTTTATTTTTTTTGTCTTTCTTTTTTAACTGATCTTACAAAATTAGATGTTTTTTATTTATGTTTTATTTTACTTTTTTAAAATCTTTTCCCCCCTCAGGGTATGTTGGTCATTTTATGTTGCACTTAAGCTCAGCAAAAATTAAAAAAGTTCAAAGTTCAAACTGCTTTATTCAATTAAGACTAGAAATTAACATGGTTACATTTGCTTGTCGGGCTCATGATGAAACCTGACTTACAAAATTATTGATACACCTACCGGACGGAAAGTCTATGGACATCGCATCTGATCAGCTTGTATATTACAGATTGGCCGTCTCAGCCGTGACTTTGCACCAAAACCACAACTAGTACATGATGAAAATAGGACATGGCAGTTTATGGATCGTTACATGTCCGATCCAGTCCAGCTAGCCAAATCAGTACTCAGCGTGCTTTTGAATAGCCAGCTCTTTGACAAGATTGACTGTGACCTTCACGACATTTTTAGCTGCAAGAGGCCTGAACTTAGCAAAGGAGTTATCGCCTTCTTCTCCAGCTAAGTTGGATAGCCCACGGAGCACAATCACTTGTCGTTTCAAGTTCGATAAGCATGTCTGCATAACCATCCCAATTAAAAAGAGTTAATTGGCAATTAGCCTGATTCAAGAAAAACTTACTGAATAGGTACTAATTACGTGTAAGAGTCCTCGATCGAGGGATATGGATAATTACCATGACAACAGCAGAGCTCTCCATATCAGCAGAAGAAACATCAAAGGTGTCGTGTAGGAACTTTCTGTAAGCTGCATTTTCAATGTACACGTTGGAGCTGGCTCCTTTTTGTCCTACAATGATTTGTGGCTCCCTGTTAAGGCACGAGCTCTGGTCTATGCAGTTTTCCAATTGTGTGTTCCCCTGTTTAAACATTACACCACCATATATACCAAAAGAAACCGATAACTAAATTTGAGCTACTCATTTAATTAGAAATTAGATTAATGATTTGCATGTTTCTTACACGGAGTTCATTATTGACGATGTCAAGATAATATTCGTTAACTGGAAACCAGAGCTGTTGCTCACTGTTACCAGCAGAATATCCAGAGTAGAACTCTTCAGGTGAAAATGCAATTTTTCCCAACTTGTTACTACTACCAACTAACCAAAGTTTTGGCTCGTTGTAGTCTGCGATATCAAGGGTAGCGACGTCATTTGAGGGAACGTTTCCATTCGGGTTCTGTCAAAACCGCAGTACGTAATGATCAACAAAAAGTAATATAATTAAGAAATTTTAGAAAGCAAGGTTATAGAAGGGCTAGTAAATTACCAGCCAATCCCACAAGCCAGTGTGGACGAATTGCAGAGGAACGACGACATCTCCTATTTGCAGTGACCTGTTTGTGTTACCAGCAATTCCGAAGTGGACTACACCAGCTATTCTAAAGTAATCCAGCAACAGTTGTGTTGTTACAGCAGCATTCACCTACCAAAATTGTATGTTTAAGGTATTCTCCTCATGAATAATAATTTTTCCCTCCTTTAATTTACATGAAATTTGTATGCAAATTCAATACATAGTACATAGGATGAACTGTAACTACATTGGGGATTTAGATGAATCTAGTTATATATGGTCCAGTTCAATTAATAGCTCTTGTTATATATGGCCCAATTCAATTATTGTACTGCATATCCTCAAATGCTAAATGGTTCAAATTAATATGGGTATCCCTAGCTAATCTAATATTCAATCAACTCCATAGTATTAATGAATACTGAATAGCATGTAGGTTTTACCATTCCAACTCCAGATCTGACAAAAACAACATCTCTGTCTTCAACTGTTCCGATGTGGAATCGCCTTCCTGCAACATTTCAAGATTCAAATATTAACACATTTTTTTTCTTCTTTAAAAGGAAAGAGAAATTTATCAGGTTTTATCAAGTATATGAAAGACACTACTATCAAGTATATAATTACCAACGAGATCCACATAGGGACTACTGGTGTTAGGTTCGAAGCCAGCAGTTTCCCAGAAAGCAGTTTCGACGTCGGCAGAGGCTGCAATAAGACCGTAGAAAGTAGTGTTTTCGTTAAACACTCTTATTTTACTCAGGACTTTCGTTTCCTCCGTTGAAAATGCTGCAATTGGGAGAAGGATGGCAGAAAGGAAAGCTAAGAGAAGGCAAAGCTTGAAGCTTAGTGAAGTCATTTTGTGCTAATTGAGTAGGCAAGTTTAGCTCAGTGTTTGTGAGGATGAGTGTGGTGATGTTTGAGGTGAAGATCGTCTCTATTTATAGCCAAATTTTTATTGCCTTGCCATGCAATTGTGGTGCATATTTCTCACATGTTTTTTACGCATGTCCTCCATCCTCATCCTCATGAATGAATATCCAACGTTCACTATACGTGATGGGAATGAGATAATTAGGTGTAGAGTACGAGAAGTAGTGTGAAATGGACAAAGTAATATAAATCATCATGTTTGTAGGCTCAGCAATCAGCATGGAGTGGGACTCTGCAGTTGTAATTGCATTCTTGATTTCGCATATGAGTGGTCATCAAACATGGAGCTACCACATACTAATTGGAGGTGGTGAACATGTGATTAGCTTGCCTATAAATTGAGGTCATTGCTCAGTTCAATAATTCATCCAAAACACAAAAAGTGCAGGCTCGTATTCTTCTTTTCTCTTTTTGTAAAAAGAGAGTGTTTCTGGCCTATATGAGGTTTATATACAGTAAAATAGGTCTCGCCTATTGTGAGGTTCTATCCTTATACTAGATAGACTGTTGTAATTTATTTTTTTCAGTCTTGTCCGTAATTTTTCCCTAACTTGGGGGTTTTCCAGGTAAAATATCGTGTCCTTAATTTTGATCTTTATCATTTTACCTACCAAAATAGGGTGTTTATCAATATTCTAAACACCCGACACCATACAGTGGCGGCTATTCCAGCATAGCTAGTTTTTTACATCTATAATATTCAAATTAGGTACTTTGCTGCACAAGTAAACTTAATTAAATCTATTACTATTACCACTTGAGTTAACAGCTTGTTGTTAGGAATATCCTTGCACAAAAGATAAATTGAGTTTTTCTTCCCCTATTTTAACGGATAAAATAAAATTTATTAGAACAATAGTTTTGGTACTCCATTCCACGGGGAAAATTGCATATTTGGTCTCCTAACTAGCCGTCCCACGCGAAACTAATCCCAAATGATTTCAATAAATGCAAATTTGGTCCTTTGGCGTATAAAGCTCTGTATTATACGTATTTGCATATGTGGCATATGAGATGGACAAAAAATAAATGAATAAACAAAAAAGTAATAAAACAATTAAAAAACAATCAAAATTAAAAAAAAAATTATACTCCAGCCATTGCCGGATTCCGTCCGACCATGGGCGGAGCGGTGGAGTTTTTTGAAGCTCCATATCAGCTCCGATCTGGAGCTTTTAAACCCCATGGCGGAGACCCCAATTGGAAGGAGCTAAGCTCTGATTTTTTTTATTATTTTTTTTCTTTTTATTTTTTATTTTTACTTTTTATTAATATTATTATCCATGTGCCATCCATGTCACCAACCTAATTCGTCCTAATTCATCATAATTCGTGTATGGGAGTGTGAAGGGACCGTATTTGCATTTTTTGAAATCACTTCGGACCAGTTTCGCGTGGGATGTCTAGTAAGGGGACCAAAATGCAATTTTCTCCCATTCCATGGATGTGCTCTTACTGCTCTAGAATCTAATCAATTGCTACGTGCTTCACTCCCACGGATACATTTTGAGTAAAGTGTAATCGCCATTATTTACTTTGTCCCTTTCAAATATATAGTGAAGAACTCTGATCCTTGTGTAACTGCATTTGTTTTATTCGTTTTTATATATGTCTATTGCATTATTGCTTGATCGATCAATAAATTAATTTGTCTGTACTTGTTTAAAAAAGAAAGAGAGCCCAGGCTCCACACGGATCATAGATCTCCAAATCGTAGTTCTATGCTCCAGTGTGAACTGTCATATATAGCTCGATATTCTGCAACTGATGATCGAGCTTCTTGCTCTTTCCATGACGAAGCTTAACAGTTATGTCTGCCTGGTCCTGGTAGTCGGTTCATGGGCAGCTTCGCCTGTGACCACAGTTCGTAGACAATTAATGAATTAAATGGTTGAAGCACGAAAGTTAAGTAAATAAATACAAACTGCTTTATTTCTGATACAAGAGTGCAGAAAACAAGGTTATGTTTGCTCCTCAGGCTCATGATGAAAACCCGACTTACAAAATTATTGATAGGCCTACCGGCCGGAAATGCTGCCTCACATCTCAGCTTATATATTACAGATTGGCTGTCTCAGCTGTAACCTTGTACAAAAGCCAGAAATACTAGTACATGATGAAATATATCATAGGCACATAGCAGTTTATCGATCGTTACATCTCCGATCCAGTCCAGCTAGCGAATCAATACTTAGCATGCTGTAGAATGAACGGTAGCTCTTTGACAAGATCGACTGTAACCTTTGCGACATTTCTAGCTGCAAGTGGCCTGAACTCAGCAAAGGAGTTATCTCCTTCTTCTCCTCCGGCTAAGTTGGATAGCCCACGGAGCACTATCACTCGTGAGTTCGCGTTTGATAAGCATGTCTGTATAATCACCATGTCAAAGTTAATTGGCAATTCAAGGAAATTTTAAATCTGGTTAATTAATTTCCCCTGATTTAAGAAAAAATAACTGAATATTACTTCATACTAATGAGGAGCTTATAATTTGCCCATTAAAAATCCTGAGTCCGCCATTTAGGTATAAGAGTCCTAGCTTGATTAACAAGTATGGATAATTTACCATGACAACAGCAGAGCTCTCCATATCAGCAGAAGAAACATCAAATGTTTCATGAAGGAACTTTCTGTAAGCCGCATTTTCAACGTATGCGTTGGAGCTGGCTCCCTTTTGTCCTACAATGATTTGTGGCTCCTTGTTGAGGCAGGAGCTCTGGTGTATACAGTTCTCCAAATGTGTGTTCCCCTGTTTAAACATACAAATGAAACCGATAATTATTAAATTAAACTAGCCACTTAAGTAGAAATTATTATACTAGGAGTGTTGCACCGTGTTATACACGGTGGCTAATCAGGCGCCCCGTGCCCCTACAATATACCCAAAAGTATTTCATAATTCTTTCATGAGCTTATTTTACAAATTCAATCTCCAACAGCATTACCTCTTATTGAAAGAATGTAAACTTATGTTAAATTTGACATGGAGAAAACATTACAACCAGCACTCCAAATTTCTGCACCAATGCAAGTACCATCCTCGAAACTGACGACTCATAAAACTTGTAGTTAAGACCACTCACTCACAAATAGAACTACCCTGAGTCACCAGCAAAATCCAAGCAATCTATAGTTGATGCAATTCAACTCATTTTCTCATTTTCCTAGAGCAGGCTGCAAATAACGCCATGGAATTTTTCATATATACATTTCAACTATTCAAAACCAACATGAATATACTTGTATATTGCAAGTATATTATATAATATATATAATATATACTTGTATATTGCAACCGAAACATACTCAACATAAGTATATTTGCATTAAGCTGTTGCATTTCTTAGAAGGAGCTTATGTTCCAGGCACTCTGAGCTCTCTAAAGAAATTAAAAGAACCCAAAAGCAATCATGTAAATTACTTGAGAACCTGGTGCAGACACTTGAATACATAAAGAATTCAACATATGCTCATGTATAACATTTCGAATAGACAAACATGATTTCTACTAACATTTCTAACCATGTTGCCTCCAAATACGGGGAAATAAAATTAGATAAGGATATTAAATGTTATGCTTCATAAGCACCTACAAGGAGTAACATACTCTCTATTGACCTATAACATGAATCAGACATCTTCAGTCTTCACAAACCACAAACATACAATTTAATAAGATTCATCTATCAGTGAATCCATTGAAACTCAAAACAAAAATATGATCTTGCTCAGCTTCCTCTCCAAACAGTACACTCAAGTGATCCTTCGAGATTGGAGAAGATACATATGATCTTTGTATATAACTAAGCAGTGCTAGATTCAAATTGAAATGGGCCGAAGCTATCAATAATCACCTTTTAAAATCTTGAATGCCGAACCTGAAGTTTTCTACAGAGCAGCTTCTCGTTCTGTCTTCACCTTTAAAACTGAAAATTAGAACTCTTCACATAAGAAAAGGCATAAAATTATTTCACACGAGTTACAATCACAGTGATCATTTGCTTTACAAACGGATTCATATCCAAAGAAAAAAATAATTGAAATTAAGGTGATGCAATCACAAAGCACATGCCAATGACTCATATGTTAGCATGCTAATTTTTGCTTGTAAAAAGCAAAAAAAATTGAAAATTAGTCAAATGACAACTAAAAGAAACTCACCCTTGTATTAAAAATGTTTCAGCTTTAGCAAGTGTGAGCCTAATGAATTAAAGCTCATATTTTCCTACTCCATTAGCTATCCTTTTCTGATTGTCAGTATGGAAAAACAGTTCAAGTCATAATAGTCAACTTTGGCTACATGAATAAACAAGTATCCAAAAAGAAAAAGTTTAAAATAGTTTGACATGCCAAATGTGCATGTGTCATTTCAAACAAAGATCTACCATATCAGTATTAGGTTTGCAAAACTCTACATTTCTGCATTTTAAAAGGCTTTGTAAAATACAAGTATTATGATCGAACAAGATGTGCATGATGAAAATAGTTCATACCATGACCCCATAAGCCACTTAGGATGAATCTTCAACTGAGTTCATCCTTGTGCAACAATCCTTCTCCTGCACAGCATTCAGTTGTTTAATCCCCAAGGCCAGAAAGTTAAAAGAGTATTATAACAGTTGTTCAACACTGGTTTCTGAAAGCTTTCACTAGAAAAGACAGAAGTGTAACCAATATAATACCAAACAGGAACAACTGAATATCAAACTTGAACAATCTATATATAGGTATATATATACAGATGATTGAGAAACCAACTTTTTGAGAGTTGAAAATTAAAAATTCTACTCATGGAGTCAAGGTCAACAAAATGCTCTGCCCTTTTTCATAATTATGTATGTTTATGAGAATACAAAAAAAAGGAAGCCCCAAAAGATGAGAGATGAAAAGCATAGGATAGGCCCAAATCCATTCCTTTGCACACCTCATGACATTCGTGATGAGGTGTGGAATTATAGCTGAATTAAAGCTGAAAGGGCCATCGTACCGGTCGGCTGCAATTCCAATCCATCCATTCCTATAGAAACACAAACCATAACAAGTCAGTAAACATAGAGCTGCTATCTGCTAACTAAACTGTCATTAATTAATTCACCTAATATCTCTCCAAACACGTTGCATCCCCTCTTATCCATGTGAAACCTGGGCAAGGAGCAAAAGACCCAAATAATCCGAATCTGAACCCATAGTACAATAAAATAAAATAAATAATAACAAAAGAAAGACCGTAAATCAAACCTTCAAACAGCAGCAAGGTCGATCTGCACGCTGCATCACCACCAAAGCAAAAAAATTAAAACAGGTGTGACATAAAATCCAGTAGCACAAAACGCTAAATTGAGAATTAAGAAACTCAGAAAGATAGTAGAAAAAAAAAGGATTGCAAGCCGCACTCAGCAAAACAGAACAACGCCATGGCCCCAAAATTCCATCAAAAACCCTAACCCTATGGAAGAGTAAACCCACTTAACAAATTGGTCGGAACTATCTTTATCACCAGAAAAGTGTGCGCATTTTAATGTGATGAGGGGACTGATGCAGAAAGAAACGGCTCTTTTCAGTTAATGTTTCTGCTATAGACCGAGAAAATGATAAGTGGAGGAGACAAACTCTGTTATGTTAAAGTAATAATGTTTCGAATGAACCCCCCAATTGCTTGCTTTCTTAAATTGGCCCAAGATAAAGTATAATTATTACACAAAACAGCCCCAGTATTTAGACAAATCACAAAGAAGTCCTGCTACAGTAACTTACAGTGAAATGCTATAAAAATAGTGAATTTGTGCTAGTGACTTATTAGATATTGGTAGATTAACAATTATTTTGCATGTTCATAATCTTACCTGGAGTTTGTCAGCAACGATTTCAAGATAATATTCGTCAACTCGGAACCAGAGTTCTCGTGCACCATTACTAGCAGAATCCTGTGATCCAGAGTAAAACTCTTCAGGTGAAAACGCAATTCTTCCTAACTTGTTACTACCTCCTTCTGGCACGTTGTAGTCCGCGATATGAAGGGTAGCGACGTCATTTGAGGGAGTTTCTCCGTTCGGGTTCTGTAAAAACCACAGTAACATAATGATCAGCAAAATTTTATACTACATAATTAAAAAGTAGTAGTAGTATATATATTCAACAAAGGCTAGTATATAAATTACCAGCCAGTCCCACAAGCCGGTGTGGACAAATTCCTTAGGAACAATGACATCTCCGATTTCCAGTGAGCTGTTTGTGTTACCAGAGATCCCGAAGTGGATTACTCCAGCTATTTCAAAATAATCCAGCAACAGTTGTGTTGTTGCAGCAGCATTCACCTGCCAAAATTGTATGTTTAATTAATATGCATTAGTTATATATTCTCCTTATATGAATAATAATTTTATTGTCCTCCTTTAGTTTACCTGAAATTTGTACACAAGTTCATATATACATGGGATGAACTATACATTGATGATTAATTAGATGAGTCCAATTATATATTGTCCAATTCAATATATAGCTCTTCTTATATATATGGTCCAATTCATGTCCGTAGTTCATGTTATAAATGATTCAAATATATGCGTACCCCTGATCTATAATTCACCCTCCAATTCATGAATCAACTACATATTAATTGATACGTAGGTTTTACTTACCATTCCAACTCCGGATCTGACAAAAACAACATTTTTGTGTTGAACTGTTCCGATGTGGAATCGCATAGCAAGTGAATGTTATCACAGACACACAAAATGGAAAATGCAGACACACGCACCACATGCAGACTACAGGTGTTGACTGTGGTGTTAAGTCAACCCCTGGGACAACCCTAGTATTTAGACAGTGCAGAGACCAAGAGACCTCCTAAGACTAAGAAATCTCTCAGCATCAAAAGGCTTCGTGAACAAATCAGCAAGTTGGTTGGTTGTTTCTATATGTTCAATGTCTAAAACATGAGCCTCAACAAGTTCTCTAAAAAATGGTGTCTAATATCTATATGCTTAGACCTAGCATGATGTACAGGGTTATGTGACAAATGAATAGCACTCAAATTATCACATAAAAGTAACACTGAATCACACTTAAGGCCATAGTCTGATAACATAGACTTTAACCATAAAAGTTGAGTAGCCCCACTACCAGCCGCAACATATTCTGCTTCAGTTGTTGACAAAGAAACACAGTTTTATTTTTTGCTAAACCAAGAAACTAAATTATTTCCTAGATAGAAACATACTCCACTAGTAGACTTTCTATCATCTAAATCACCGGCCCAATCAGAACCAGAAAAACCACAAAGATTTAAAGTAGTATCTCTAGTATACCATATACCAAGTTCAATGGTTCCAGAAACATACCTTAGGATTCTCTTGACAGCATTCAAGTGGGTGATTTTGGGATCAGACTGATACCTAGCACACACACATACTGCATACATGATATCTGGGCGAGAGGCTGAAAGATATAGGAGGCTACCAATCATGGATCTGTAGAGGGTTGGGTCAACACTCTCCTCAACCCCGTCTCTGCTGATTTTCACAGTGGAACCCATTGGAGTTTTCAAGGGTTTTGCACTTTCTAGGGGGTGTCCTACATAAACAACATTCTGGAAAGAATGGATGTCAGAATAATCAAAATTAAATATCTGGTCTAGTGTTGAGGTAGAGGTTGTGCAGCATCGCTGGTCAACTCCATCACCAAAATCATCAGCATCTCCTATTGAGATAAACAGAGCAGTTGCATCCTTTGTTTCTGTTGTTCTTTTCTCTTCTTCTGGATCTATACCTTCAATGCTAGATAAGAAACAAAAATTGACTCGGTCCCACAAGTTGTTAGCATAATCAATAGCATAGGGTTTAGATAATAAATTTCGAAGAGAAAAATTTAGGACAGACTTCTTTTGTAAAATATTTTTGGATGGTCTTTTGAAAATAAAAACGTTCATGGAAGTATTCCTCTTCCAAAAAATATAAAATAAACCATCTTGAAGTCTTCCTTCCTTGGCTGGATCCATCGTATATACCTAAAACAATTACCTATAACAGATAACTTGCTTCGGTACCAATTGAAAGAATGTAGGATCGGTATAACTTACTTTAGATACAAATTACCAGCCATAGGTTCGAGATTGACTACGGGGTTTAGTGAACACCTAAGTCCACCTGCAGATTAATTAACAAACACAGATAATATATATAAAATAAAGCACAACGGAATATAAAGAAGAACTTGTGTTTGGTATTTTTCAAGCAGCTTTTGTAAGCTTGCTTGATGCCCAGTCAAGGCAAAAAATCAACTAGAAAATATCTTGTTCGTGCAACGCTGTATACTCTCAATATCTATCCTAGAAAAACAACACTAGTCACCTATAAGATGATATAGAAAACAATCTATCTATTCTACCTTCAATACGTTGTTAGAGAAGTCTAGAATATAAACTAGTGTAAAAGACACAAATAAAACTATAAAACTATAACTCTATAAACTGAACTTTCAGCTCTTGTGTCGTTATCTCTCTTATGTCGATGCTCCATATATATAGTGGTAGATAAGGCTTGTTCGAAATCCTTTAGGAAACGTGTGAATGAATCTGGACGTTTAGATCTTCAGTCTTCTGTTAGGAAACGACTTCTTCAATAAACTTCCTGCACAAGTAAAACAACTACAGCTGTGGAACAATTAGTGTTAGAATAGGTAAAACAATAAAAGGCGGTAAAGTGCTCTGTTTCCAGTAATACGGGGTTGAGTGAACCTATAGGTCAACCTCCGTAAAACAGCAACACTTACACTATTTTTGTGACTTTGACCGCAAATTTTTTCTAAATTATATCGAAAAAATATAATAATAATATTATATTATGAAAGAAAATTAAATATATTTTTATAATATAATTTTACTATATACTAATTAGGGCCCTACTAATTATTTGTAATTTAGAAGTAATTTGTTATTAAAGTTTGAAAAAACCAGTTTAGAAAGTTTTAAATGGATCGAGGGAGTAGGGCTCGTTTCAATGTCATAATACTAAACTATTTAAAAATTTACAACTAAAGCGTTATACTATTTCTTTCACAAACAATACTAAACTTCTAAAAAAATTTCACACACCATCTTCGGGCTTGGTTCAGATCTATTCCGTGAATATATATAGAGATTTAATACAATTAAGAGATAACCTCTTCGAGCCTTGTTCTAGCCTCTTCACCAGTACGTGTATAACTTAAAAGACAAGAAATAAGATACTATTAAGCGCACAAATCAATGTTCTCATAAAACAGATGATCTCAATCTTATCCAATCACCGGTATACAAATAATGATGGAAACTATGGTTGTTTTTGGAACGACCACGAAAGTACAAGATGATGATCTGCTTAAATAAATTAAAAGGCTCTTCTTCTGCGCATATGGAGTGCTTCTTGTTCTGGTTATGATTACTCGTTGGTATTGGTTGACAATTGGTTGTTGAGACCACCTGGCTTGATATGCCCCTTGGTTGTTTTAGAAATTGAACTTGGTTCTACTTGGTTGCACTGAAACCATGCCCCCCGGACATTTTTCGTTAATTAAGGTTTAATAATATCTTTCTTTTTCTACCGGCAAAACTCATGAACATATTTCCTTAGCCATGCTCCAAGATGGTGAGTGAAATTGTTTTTAAAGTTTAGTATTGCTTGTGTACAAAGTTTAGTATAGCGCTTTGATTGCAAAAATTTAAATAGTTTAATATTATTTGTGTAATTTTCTCTAAAAAATTTAGTCTAGTAGTAGATGCCCAACTTATTTTCCCGTTGTTGTTGCCTTCATGCCTACAGCTCCTCGTTGAAGGCGATCTCCAACTTATTTTCCTTTTTAATTAATTCAGTGAAAGCATAAAATATGTCAGAGTACGCAGAAATCATAGCAGAAAAGATATGAAAATTATGATGATTATTCATTGATAAAAAATGGACTGAAAACAGTGTACGAAAAACAGAAATGGTGCAAGTATTTATACTGCTAAATCTATCAGAAATCCTATCCTAACTAACTTGCTAGCTAAATTACGTCTTTGTCCTGAAAATATCTGTACGGATCGAACACATGATCACTCATACTGATTCTCTTTCGTTTCTCGAGTATGCTCTGGCTTTCTCTGCAAGTAAGAACCCTATGTTCTTTTGTTGATACCACGTCGTTTCTCCTCGTTCTGGCTTGTTTGATTTCCCGCGCGCTCCATCACGTTTTTCTTCACGGTCTGATCGTTCGCTCTTTTGTTTTTGTCTTGTTGATGAGTTCGTACTAATTCTTCTCTGTTCATCTATCTCTTGCTGCATATTTTCCTTCTTCTCTTGAGAAAATAGTGATATATAGTTGATTTTACGAATGAATCTTTTTTTCAACGAATTGATTTATAATTGATATTTACGTATATATAAATCACAAATCTATTTGGCATGCTTGGCGTTGGCCGAGAAAATCGAATGACTAGCTATCATAACTCTAATGTGAGTTTTGGGTTCGTAATTGAGGTTTCCAAATTTTTTTTAATTTCTTTAATTTACAACGAAGGTACAATAATTTAGCTAGAGCGCGGTCCAATTTACAAACAATGTCACTTTCTTTATGATTGTTTGCCGCGTGCTCACGAATTGATCATTTGATCATGACTATATACTGTATATACTTACTCCTCCGGAAAGTTTAAAAAACTCATTTGATTTTATTGATTTTTTCAATTTTTCAGTTTGACCTCAAATTAATCATGATTCATTGTGGAAAAAATAATTATATTATGAAAATATACTCCTTATATTTTTATAATATAATTTTTAAATTTATTTTTTTATATTGAATTATAATTAATTTGAGATCAAACCGGACTTTAAAGAAAATAAAAAAAAAAACAAAATTGGTCTCTTTAAACTTTCCGAATGAAGTACTATTTCCTCCATGTTAACATTTTCTTTTTTTAAATCCTATTCAACTTCATATTAATTCAAACAATATATCGAAAAAATTAAGAAAATTATATTACATACTCACATTCTAAATTATACATTTTGATTTTCTCGGTCAATAATTTTTTATTTTGAGTAAATATTATTTTTAACTTATATCGATAAATTATTTAATAAAATTATATCATAAAAATATGGACCATAAATATCTATAATATGTTTTAGTTAAATATATTATCCTTATATTTAAAAATAATTATAGTTAAAATTAAAAATCATTGATTAAAAAAAAGTTAAATGTGATAAATTAGAGTGCTACGGATTGATTAAATATTTTCCATCTTATTATTTCGATATATTTAGAAAAATACTCAAATGTACGGAAAATGTGGTGCGAATATGATGCTGGAATATTCGTGGACAAATGTATATCTGTCCAAGCTAGGTCCCTTCCTGAAAAGCAAACTTACTGAATATTGCCATAAAAACACATAGTACCATAATAAATAATTTTTGCGTACGCGTTTTATTTCATGTCCATGGCGCATGTTTCTCTTCATTCCTTATCAATTTATCATATTGTTAATGAGTGGTTTACTAGCTCGTCATAAAATTTGCACCGTCAAATGTGTTATGCGTCTTAATAAATATTTTGTAGAACTACTTTTTTTAAAAGTAAAATATTACAACTACTTATACTCTAATTTTTACCGTCTTATGTCTCCGTCGGGGATCGAACCTACGTGCTACAGAAATTACTAATGTCAGAGCAATTTATGTATTTTTTGGAATTATTAGTGTTTATAAAAGGTAAATTGTTCTGGCACTAGTAATTTCTGCTCTGGCAGTATCACTAGCCTATAGTTATGTTAATTTCTGCGAATTTTAAAGAAAAATGAAAATGATTGCCCTAATGGTGGAGTTTATGGAAATTTAGAATATTAAATTTCCTAATTGTGTACATAAAACATCTGAAACGTTCAGTTTGTAAGCGGGTTAGCCCACAAGTTGTACCCCTCTACTTTAATCAATAAATTTTGGTTGTGCTAAAAAAACATTCCAACCATTGCGATATAACTATTGAGCATATAACAGGATTCAAGAGATTATATAAGATTGTTAGATCATTATGAATCCGGTAACATTTTAGTCACTTCTCAAGTCAATCATCATATACATTATATAAATTACCTTGACCATTAATCAAACGAATTTATTATGACTAAGTGATCAAGTAAGATAATAATTATTTTATAAAATAACTTATAATATAACACCAACCGTACCGCACCATTTAATTAAAACGGGATCAAATAAACACGGGAGGTAATAATTTAACATATATCGTCGGGTAAAATTCAAAAATGATACCGCAGAGTGAGACATGTTCATTTTATATACTCTAGAGTGGCTATGTCCATTTTAGTTATTCTAGTGTAACATACTGTCCAATTCACCAGAAAATGTTCAACCCATGCCCGCGTGAATTACAATCTCCGGCGTGTTTTGAAAGTTGAGACAAAACAAGAAAAAAGAGGCTCGTGTATTACACGGTCAGTTGAGAGAAAACATGAAAAAAGGGACGTAATTGTTAGGAAAAAATAGAAAAATTGAAATTCAGTAAAATTTTGACTTCCTAACGAAGTTTGGTGTTGACTTCCTTACGAACTTTGACTACAAAATACTCATAAATTAGATGAGATAAAAATTTAATAAACTTATTTTATAAAATTAAATGAAGTAAAATTTTATAATATAGTTTTATTATATATTTATCTTGTTTAATTTAGGAGCAGTTGGTTGTCGAAGGTCGTTAAAAAGTCAACCCTAGTAAATTATTAATGAAATGGAGGAAGTATAAAATAATATTTCATGTTCACTTTCATGTTTTTTCTTAATAATTGCGCCTCTTTTTTCATGTTTTGTCTCAACTGACCGTGTAATGTGCCTCTTTTTTCTTGTTTTGTCTCAACTTTTGAAACGCACCGGAGATTGAAATTCATGCGCACGTGGGTTGAACATTTTTCGGTAAAAATCAAAAAAGTATATAAATTGGACAATATGTTACACTAGAGTACCTAGTATGGACATTATCACTCTAGCTAGAGTATATAAAATCGATATGTATTTCACTCTGAAGTACCATTTTTGAATTTTACCTATATAGTCATTCGATCACATTGGACAAAAACAGGACGTACCTGTGGGTCTAATATGGATATGATTGTGGATGAGTGATAAACTATGGTGAATTGCTGCTGCCCGTTCATTATTAGTTTACGATTTCGAAATGCCGCGTGTACCATGACAATCGTTGTCAAAAATAGTTTGACAGTAGTAATAATTAATTAATAAATCCTCGGTTAGAAATTTAGAATTGTAAACATTATATATGCAGGTGTAAATTAAGATTATAAATAGTTGATTTCATTTCTAGTTCATTTGGAAACTAACTAATGGTATATCGTGGTAAGTATGGTGTACGTCCCTCGTTCTGAACAAAAATATATAACTCGGTTGTTACACATTTAGTGAGGCCAAACATCTATGTGTAACAATATTACACCCAATGGTCAATATCCATAAAGAAATTAAACAAATTTAAGTTTGGGTCACTAAAATAGGGCACAACTTGATAGATTCGGTAATCCGCTGCAAACATCTTACACACAAAAGAAAAATCTTATAGATATTTTTCTCAACTTTAAGGTTTGTCCCCTCGCTCAAACCTTTGACATCCTCCCTTCCCCCTCCCCCCCCCCCCAAACCCAAGACACACACTTTGAAGTTTCATTCTTACTCCGCCCCTTCTCTCACTTACTAAAATTCATTGGATAATGACGCCGAAGAGATCCTTCATCAGATCTAGCACTGAAGTTGCATTACATCAAAACAACACCATGTTGTGTTTGCATCACAACATAGCATTTTAATGGGTTAAACAGACATGCGTGGTGTTGTTTTGATGTAATATAGCTTCAGTGCTAGATCTGGTTTTGTGACGCCTGCTGATTCTCATCCAATACTATAGTAAGGGCCTCATACTGAAGGGACGCAACTGTTGGTATTTTTTGAGAAGAAAGGGAAGGAACAAATTTAAATTTGGGAGCAATAGGGCACAAATTTAAAAACTTATATTATTGTTTTTATCAATTTTGTCAATTTCCTTCACAAGTCATAACCTAATAACCTAATAGCCAATTGTTCAGTTTTGCAGACATCATGAGAAATGGAAATCTCTTTATTGATATATATATATATACTCCCACGCGATACTTTTTCTAGTTATATATCTCGTCGTTCGGATATTTTCATACGTATGATGGGACAACCGGACAAGTAATCTTGCACGTTCTTTCATTCAAACAATACGCAAGACGCAACATCAATTTATTTATGCATTTAGACCATGGCAGCTCCGGTCAGAGCTGCCCTGGCAGCTTCCAGATCGGAAGCTGCCATGGCAACTCCGATCTGGAGCTGCGTGGCAGCTCTGACCGGAGCTGCCTTCGGTAATCCGGCACCGGATTTTTGAAGAAGAAGAAGGAAAGAAAAAAAAAGGAAAAAGGATGAAAAAAAAATTTTTGGGACTTATTTTTTCATATTAATGTTGTTGGGATAGGTTTGCAATTACATTTGGGATCCATTTGAAAATTTTAAAAGTTTTTCGTGTAAATTTCATAAACTAGAAAATATTGAGGGTCAATGTATAATAAACATAAATTAATGTTGTTTAGTCAATGCAAAATTCTGAATTTTGACCAGGGGCAAAAATGTACTTTCCACGTTTTAATTCGCGAAAAGTCAAGATCGTGGACCTGGATGTAATTAAAATCCATCTAGTTGGAGACTATATGTAATTGATGAACTAATGGTCCGTTATATGTAATTAGGACATCTAAGAGGGGTACTGTATGTAATTTGCCCAAAAAAAAATTCTTCTCCTTCCATTATCTTAAATTCTTTTTTTTCCTTCTCCTTCCATACTTCCATTCTTCTTCTTCCATGGAAGCTCAAATCGGAGCTTCCACGAAGCTCCAGATCGGAGCTTCCTCAGATCGGAGCTTCCATGGAAGCTCAGATCGGAGCTTCCACGAAGCTCCAGATCGGAGCTTTGGAAGCTCCGATCTGGAGCTTCATGGAAGCTCGACTAGAGCTTCTAATACGAGCTTCCATGGAATCTTCTGTTGGAAGCTCGAACTCCAGCTTCCATTTTTCTATTTTTTTTTTTTTAGAATTTTTTTTTACATTTTTTTTTTTAATAGAATTGGAAATAATATTGATGTTTTCCATTGAATTCTCAGAAACATAGGTTTTCCAATGTTTTCTACATGGCATAATGTTTTATGTTTCTGTGTATATGTTTACATGTGTACATGTTTATGTTTTTATGTTTCTATGTTTACATGTGTACATGTTTATGTTTCTATGTTTCTATGTTTACATGTGTATATGTGTATATGTTTATGTTTTTATGTTTATATGTGTATATGTTTATTTGTGTAAGAAGACATAAATAAATCAACATGAGGGACAATATAGGACAAAATTACTTATCACAATTATAATCAATTGAGTAAATTAATTAATAATAAATAGAAAAAAATACTATTACTATAAAATGAATTCATATTACCAACAAATAAAACAAAAGAGGGTCCCAAAATCAATGACATTTTGTTCCATATAACATTTTTCATCCTTTTCAATTTGAGGACCAATTTGCAAATACGCACATACTTCCGAAATTACAGGCCAGCTGGCCCGACACACCTCCCCAAGTGGTCCCAAAATTGCAGCTAATTGAAATAAAATTCTACACTTTGAACACGCAATTTGAGGCTGGAGATGGTGTTAATTTTTTTTATTTTTTTTAAAGCTAGGAATAAACTATAAATAATCTCGCACTTGGCGAGAATTGAACCTATGACCTCTAGTGTCATGACACTCAATCTAACCAATTGAGCTAGACCTCATTGGTCTGGAGATGGTGTTAATCAACACTAAGCAAATAGTATTTAAATTTTAAACTTCATTGCAGTTTACCTTACAATTTGGGAAAATGATGTTCAGGCCGAGTTAACCCATTTACTGAAGGAGCATCAAGAAGTCCAAAGCGCTTAGCAGCCTGACATGGGCCGTTAACAATAATTTGCTTAGGTCCAACCATTCAAGGGTTAATATGTTACACTAGAATATATAATCGTTTTTTTTTTTTTTTAAATTAATACTATATATTGGATTTGGCGGTTTATCCAACCTAGTAATGTCGGACCGTTTTTTAGGGAACTCACCCAGCGGCGTTTTTTATATTCACAAGACTTAAATCCAAGACCTTAAATGAACTCAAGCACCGAAGCACCTTACCACTTGAGCCAACGACAGTTGGTATAGAACCGATTTTATATATAATACAACAAGCGAACATAAGCCGGGCACCATTCATAGAGACAATGAAGAAAATTTTATTCAAATAGCGACCTTGCATTACAATAAAAGGTACTTTTAGCCTAAAAAATCGCCTCACATTATGGTGCAAGATCGCTATCTAAATAGAATTTTCTACATGTTCTCTTTAATTGACTAAACCCATGAGTGAGTATATCTTGCCCATTATTGAACCAGCCCGAGCTACCCCTTTCATTAATGATTGTCCACATACAACTCAATTTTTATATCAAAGCCGCATAGCCGGTTGGTGAGTTGAAATGCCACATAATTAGGACTCGAAAGATCTAGCCTTTATATTTTCGTTATGAGTGATTTATGTTTATTGATATAGATAACTAGAGAATTACTAACGAAATCAGCAAGCGGGATTGTATATATCAGTTTCTATGCCAACTTCTATGCCAGCATTATGAATGTGACATGTGGCAACAAATTACCTAGACCATCACACCATATAACCCCTCTTTTTATTTCCTTCATGTTTTTACCTTATGCTATTTGTTTTCTTTCTTTCTTTTTTTCCGATAATTTTAGAGAAAAGTTTTTCACATGGTAAAAATTTTGGTGGTCCATTTTATTTTTTTATTGCAAAATATAATTAAACAACGAAATAAGATGTTACTTTTTGGTTCCAATTTTGGATTAACACTCTATTTTGTTAATTCCTTTTACAAATAATATAAACACAAAATAACTTTAAATTCTACCCAAAAAAAATTAAAAGTTTTATGTTATGAAGACATAATATTTATACTTATCAAATAATAACTTTTTTTAATTATTTTTCTGATAAAATGAATTTTTAATTAACAAGGTTGACAAAATATGGTGGAATGAAGGGCTGCGGATCTTCTATCTCACTTTTTGGTGTCCCATTTCATGTCCCACTCTCCTTCTCCTACATGTGGCATTCTATTTGTATTTACCTAATTTAGGTACTTACTTAACTACACATGGATTAACTAGAGTAATAAATACTTAACTATACTACACGTTTACTTTTTTTTTTTTCTTAATTAAAAGAAGCAGTTACACATGAATAAATGTATGAATATTCATAAAAGAAATCAAACTATCTCCAAAATGCAAATAAACACTCAAATGAATCAAACCATGAGAATTCACATTTACAAACATCTTGGCAAATACGTCCAATTAGAGAACTTTAAACACCATTTGCAAAATTTCTACACAAGAAACACCACACAGGCCACAGCTTTCTTCAAAATAAATTCTTTCTCAATGATGACTATAATCACAATTTCAAAATTTAGAAAAACTAGAATTAACTGGAGAAAGAATGAGTATCAATTTTCCTAATTATAAGGAGTTAGAGACAGTTTAATTAATTGAGGAAATATTTTACTATAGTTAGTTCTATGTGTAATTAAATAAGTTAATCTAGAAAAATAAAAGTGGGATATGAAATGGGACACGAAAAAGTGGGATAGAAGATTCGCAACGGGAATGAAGTATAATAATAGCATATGTAATAGTACTAAATATTCAACACAATTGTTTCCAGAGCAATACTGGAATTCTTTTAAAAATTAGTATAAGGTAAAATTAAATTATGCAAAATAATTATGTTTCGTTTCCTTTTAAAATTCACATTATCATACTAGAACTATTGGAACATTCCATTTTCATACCGGAACTATGCGTGAATAATTTATCATAATGCACATGAATTATTAATATTAATACCATATTATATTTATTTAGTTGGTTAAAATTTGGGTGGAACAAATTCCCTATAAATCATTAAGTATAAACGAGAAGAAAGGATAATTATTAAGTGTGGAGGTTTGTTAAATTCATTGCCACGTGTCAAATTTTTAATGCTGACATAGAGGGTGGCATAGGAACTGACATAGAAAATCCCGCTCGCGAAACCTGACGTATAAAGTACGAAAACTTTAAATGACCGACGTTTTCCTAGGAAACGTTTCCTTGTCGGAAACTTATGGACTACTTTTCTGATCATTTGATAATTTTTTATTTAATTATTTTTGTCCATAATATGTGTGATATGTTGTCTAATGCATGTGAGGAAGTATAGTTTGTTAATTACTCATATGTCACCTTTGAAATACCTACATCATACATATTTAAACTTATTATGTTGTTTGTAGTTTAATTTGACTAATTTATCTATTCAATATCTATTTAGTTGGTTGTTTAGTATCCATACATTCATTATATAAGCTTATAAATATTATTTTACATATTAATTAAATATTTAAATATAAAAAATCAAATGTGTCGTACACATTTTTGTTTCCTACTTTTTTTTTTTTTTTAATTTTGACCATGTATCCGTTTCGTTTTCTTTTCCGTGCTTTCTAGAATCTAGAATCAGACTAATATGAAAATTACATATAAAATGTGGTTTATATGTAATAGCAATATTACATAGGCCGTCTGTGTGTGATTTTCCCAATAATAAAATGTTATTAACGTGCTATATGCAGTTGTGCACCACAACTCCTTCATCATCGGAGCCAACCCCCAATTATTCAGAAGTTAAAATAACCTCAATTCCCCCTCAACCATGGCAATAAACAATTGCACAGGGGGCATGAAACATGTGGTAAACATATTTATCAATATAATAATAATACTGCTACAACTTGTCTGAGCCAGCGTCTGTGGACAGTTCTCTTCACTAACCCTATCATGTTTATAAATTCAATGATTTTCGCCAGAAACCTGTGGTCACTCGAAACCAAACCAAACCCATACAATGTCAGCAGCAAAAGTACTCTGCCTCCTCTTGGTTTTGATCTCCTCTGTTTCCGCATCTCGGTTAGAGAAGAGGAAAACTTGGAACGTACGAAAAGCGATCAATGGCAAAGGCCCCTATATTGGTCTCATCACTGTCTACGCTCCTGAAGAAACTGCCTTCTTTGCTTCCAATGAATTCAAACCAGACTCCAAATATCCTCACATCGATCTTGCAGGTAAACTAGCTACTCTCTTCAGTAAATATAGTACATTATGTTATTTACTGAACGCCCTTCAAATTATGCTTGTCACGGTTGATGTTGTAGGTAGACGATTTCGAGTCGGAACGATAAGAGGAAGACGAGTTATTTACGTGCGATGTGGGGTCGGAATGGTAAAATTACTAAATTACCAATCTATGTTAATGTTTTCACATATATAGGTAACGTTTAAATGAAGAGGCTAGATAATGAAGTGAAAACGTACACAACCAGGTAAATGCTGCTGCAGTAACACAACAAATGCTGGATGTGTTCGAAATTACGGGGTTGATTCATTTCGGGATTTCTGGAAACGTAAACAGTTCGTTGGAAATCGGAGACGTTGTCATCCCTAATCAATTTGCCAACACTGGCTTGTGGGATTGGCTGGTAACTACTTTGACTACTTTGATTCCGCTATTAAGGACTTATTTGACTTTTTTTTTATGTCAACATTGAAACTTTTAAAATATGCAATACATGTCAATAGTTCTTATCTTATTTTTGTTAATTCAGAAACCAAATGCGACAGTACCGTCTAATGACTTCGGTAGTCTAGAATTCAAAAACTACAATGAGCCTCAAGAAGGCGAAAACTCGCTAGGAAGCGTCGCATACAGCCCCGAAGAGTTCTATTCGGAGGCAGGGGAGGCAAATGTAGCTCAACGACCGGTTTGGTTTAATGTAACCAATAACTGGTTCCGGCACGCCTCTAGCCTCCAGGTTAGTATTGTCAATCAAATAATTGGTTCACTATTATGATCAATAAATTAAAATCTTATCCTAATAATCAAATTGTTTGACAAATTGAATGAATAGGGGATGAAACTGGAGCAATGTGCAAATGCAACCTTGTGCCTGGAAGTTCAGCCCACAGTTGTAATTGGGCTCAAAGGAACAACATCTAATATTTTTCTTGACAATGCATCTTATAGAGATTTTCTGTTTCAAACTTTTGGGGTTTCATCTGCTGATATGGAGTCCACTGCAGTTGTTATGGTAAATCCCCTTTTTTTTTTTTTTTTTTTTTTTTTTTTTTCTTTTGTGCTGTATTATTGTAGTGGAGTATGGTTATTATTATTTTTTTCTAATTGTCATTGTTATTGTGGATTTGTAGACGAGTCTATCTAACGGGTACCCTGTGATTGTAATCCGCGGGCTATCAGACTTGGCTGGAGCACAAGAAGGGCAGAACTCGATATCTTTGTACGGCACTCTTGCAGCTTCTAATGTTGCACGAGTCGTTGTCCAGTTCATAAAGTTGTTGCCAAGAAAATTGCACACTTGGGTTTGATTAGCATTTTAGATCTTTATACGTACTTCAAGTACGGTACTTGATGTTCGTAATTTAGTTTTTTCAATCATTCAATGTAAACAAACTGGTGAGAGTTCTCCCTTAATCAGACCCAAAGAGTTTGGCCACACAATGGAAGATTCAATAAAGCTCTGCTGTAACAGGGGATATATAAAAATGCAATACCCGTTACATTTGCTAGCCATGTCAGGCATGATGAAACCCAAGTTACAAAATTATTATACATCTAGAGCAAATGTAACATTGCATCTCAACTATATAGTACACACGCAGACGGCAGTTCATCGATCATTACATGTACTTAGCCTGCTGTGGAATAGACGGTAGCTCTTTGATGAGATCCACCACGACCCGTAACACATTATTAAGCCCAAGAATAGCAAAGGAGTTATCTTCTTCTTCTCCGGCTGAGTTGGATACTAGCCCACGGAGCACCACCACTCGTGGGTTCCTGTTTGATAAACATGTCTGCATATTTACACAGATGTCAACATAAATAGTAGTAATTGGCAATTGTTAAAAGGAAATTTTGAATCTGCATATTAGTTAGGATTTGTTCTCTGGTATGAAAACTCATTAATTTCATTTCAGTTCTGTTCATATTCATTCCCTTCGGTCCATTTCTAGTTTCATTCAGATTTATTCAGTTCTGCTTAGACGAAGATAACAAAGCCTTACTCATAGTAGTAAGTTAATCATGATAAGTCTGCCCCAATATATTGTACGTAAAAAAGTCATTGAGGTAAGGATATATAATTACCATGACTACAGCAGAACTCTCCATATCAGCAGAAGATACATTGAAAGTTTGATAAAGGAAGTTTCTGTAAGCTGCATTGTCGATGAATGCGTTGGAGGTCGATCCCTTTAACCCTGTAACGATCTGAGGATCCTTGGGGAGGCACGGGCTGTCCTCGTTATAGCACTTCAACAGCTTTGTAGTTCCCTATTTAATTTACACAAACATGACAACAGAAGAATTATTGAAACTAATCAACTGATTAAGCAGAAATGAACTGTTTGTTTAATTTATACGTTACCTGAAGGTTGGAAGCGAGTTCAACATAATAATCACTAACTGGGAACCAAAGCGCTGGGGCACCGAAACTAGCAAAGCTTCCTGATCCAGAGTAAAGCTCTTCAGTGCCATATGCAATTTTTCCTAACTTGTTACTACCTCCTTCTGGCACGTTGTAGACCGCAGTCTCAAGGGTCGCGACACCATTTGAGGGACTGTGTTGGTTCGGGTTCTTTCAAAACCACATGAGTATTAATGATCAATTTAAAAACTAGCTGCAAAATTTTGATATACAGAACATGCATTGTATGTAGAACGCGTGGTTAGTAATTAAATTACCAGCCAGTACCACAAGCCGGTGTGGATGAATTCTTTAGGAACAATGACATCTCCGACTTGTAAAGACCCGTTTGTGCTACCAGATGTACCGAAGTGGACTACTGCATATATCTCAAAGTGACCCAGCAACAGTTGTGTTGTTGCAGCAGCATTCACCTGAACAATTTTACATATGTTCTTTCTACATTAATATTAATTGTCCTTAACAATAATTCAATTACCAGAAATTAATTGGTTAACAAATTTGTACATTATCATTTCTGTTGGGATTTAGAATAAGTCCAATAGCCTCATCCCACAGATTCATTAACTTTTGGTCCAATATTCTTGGTCAAATAAAAATTGTCTTTTCCTGCTGGATGGTCAAGTATGTTGCTTCCAGTGGAATATATGATTGAACCCCCCTCCAAGTTCAAGCAATACAATCACGTATTCGTTGTTTCTAAAACTAATTAAGTGATCAGTACTGTTGATTAATGTGAGAACAACAAAATAAAAATTATTACGTACCAACCCAAAAAAGTAGTGTTGCAACTGAAATGTAATTAAGGTTGTGTAGGTTTTACCATTCCAACTCCACATTTCACAAATATAACACTTTTGTTTTGAACTGTTCCGATATTGAATCTCCTTCCTGCAACATCCGAAAGTTAAAACATATTAACATAATTAGATGAATTAAACCGTGATTGACAGTATACCTTTATTCATATGAGGAAAACAAAGTATTAAATCTTAATTACGAGTTAGGCTAGCTCTGTTTATTTCACCTAAAAACTCTGAACTCATCTGAACTGAACTGAACTAATTAATCTGAACTGAACTTCTTTGAAGTATAAATTTTAACTAAGTAAATCTGAACTGAACTTAATTTATCTGAATTGAACTGAACTTAATAAATCTGAACTGAACTTAATAAAACTGAAATTAAGGTGAGACGAACAGAGCCTTACAAGCTAACTAAAATAAACTATATGTAATTATATATTACCTGCGAGATCCACATAAGGATTATGGGTGTCAGGTACAAAGATACCCGGTGTATCCAAGAAAAAACTTTCCATGGTGCCAGAGGGAGCGATGAGACCGTAGTAAGCACCTTCTTTGTTGATGGCCCTTAAGACTTTCCTTGTCTCCACTGAAAATGCTGAGCTTGGGAGCAGAACAGAGGAAAGAAAAGCCAAGAGCAGGCAAAGCTTGTAGCTTACTAAAGCCATTCTTATGCTAATTAATTGTAGGTAAGTGTAGCTTAGTGTTTGTGAGGATGAGTGTGGTGTTGTTGAGAAGAGATTGTCTCTATTTATAGGCAAACCTTGATTATAGATCCTGTGCCATACAACACTAGGGCATATTTTTAACATGTTTTCATGCATGTCCTCATTGATGAATTAATGGGTATCAAACGTCCATCTGTCATAGGAATATCCAAAAAAAAAAAAGGAAAATGTCATATGTTTGATTGATGAAATCTATATATATGTACATACGTTATACGTACTAGTACTAATGATTTTTTTAAACGACAAATATTACGACTACCCCTATACACTACTGCTATATAAGAACCCCAACAACCTTATATCTCCACAACTAAACCGCATTTTATCTCCTCTAAGGATCGAACCATGCACCTCTCTTTTACTAACCCAACTCTCTTTCGTTGAAATACTAACTCCCTACGTACTAATGATTAGAGATAAAAAAAAAAAAGCATCATTATTGTTTAATCCAATTTGTGTTCACTTTTTTTTAATGGATTAACGCATAAAACATCTGATGATGGTTGAGAATGTTTAGGAACTTATAATCCATTTTTACGTAAAACGTTTACGTTATTATTATTTTTACATAGGAGTAATTCATAGCATGATAATGTTTTTATCTTTCTATACAAACACTCAAACAATGCTGCACTACCTGGAGTCCTACTCCTCTAGCCTCCCCACCCTGGGCCTCTCTCCTTTAGCTTTCCGCCATAATGTCATGGAGGGTGCGGGCACATCAACTGGGGTGAAACTGAGATTCGACTGATGTTTGGAGGGAGTAATGACGGTGAACAATGCATGCACGTTTGAGAAAAGACTGTGCTAAGGTGGAGCATAGTATACGCGCCGCTAGGACATAGGTATGAATAACACAACGTTGGGAAAAGAACAATAGTCGACAGGTCCAACTTAGGGTGGTGCTATACGTAATACGTCCATACTCAAGACTCTTGCTATTATGCATTGGATAAACATTATTTTGAATTTTCTCCAAGTGCAACTGCCAGCAAGATTTTTTTTTTTTTTTTTAGTGTTTTACCCTGGCATGGGGAACAAAACCTTTTAGTTTTCTTTTTTTAAATCGTTAAATAATATTAAGTCGTATTGTATTATGATTCTCCTACCAGATAAATGATACGAAGTAAGCATATAGTACCATAGACGTTACGGAGTGTATGAATATTCATCTACTTGTACTTATCTATCCGTTAATTTTTTAAATGTTAGAGAGTAACCAGTGTGACATACTCTAATACGTAGAACATTAATCTTACATGTGGACCTCACATCCTTTATTAAATTAAAAGTTGTCATGTGTGACATCCTCTAATATAGAATATTAATCTTACACGTGGACCTCACCTCCTTTATTAAATTAAAAGGTGTCGTAGACTCAAAATAAAGTAATTATAGTTGTAATCAGTGGGCTATATCTGAGTCGGATACTCTCTATGTTCATTAAAAATCCTAAACCTTATGTTTTTTGGATTTATCACTAGTATATATGTTGGGTAACTGATGTAGGTAAATATTATCCCAATAATATTTTGTACATTTACAAAACTAGAAATAAGACTTAGCGTTTTGGTAATCCTAAACCTTGTGATTGTGATAAATTCACAATCGCCCCTTAGAATATTCAATTTAGAGTTTAGACTCTAGCAGACACTCATTAGCCGGAACCAAAAGCCAACCCACTTTAGTATAATCAAAACCCAGAGAGACAAAGGCAGAAAAACGAAAAGAGAGATTCGATTTGCATTTTTCAGCTTTCATTCATCTACGACTCCTTGAAACTCGGTGAATGCTCGATGGCGCTGTCACGGCTTCGGAATCCGGTGATCCGCCGAGCTCCTTCTCTTCTGAGGGCTCGTTACCTCTCCTCTTCCCACCCTTTGCTCAATCGGTAACCCTTCTCTGTTACTTTTCGTCTTGCTCAATTTTGGATCTGTTGAATTTGATTCCCAATTATTTGATCGAAGTTTATTAGAAATTTAGAAATGGCTGCTGCGATTGTCAAAATTATATATATGCGTGTGTAGAATAGTCAATACATGTTTGTTGCTTTTATGATAGCAGTAAGGGCTTAACTTTTAGTTAAATGTTTTTTTTATGGACTACTAGTTCCTGTTGTTTGTTATTAGTATATTTGATATCACCCATTCTATTAGACTTCTATTAGACTGGTAGACTTGGATCAGTTGGTATGCTCACCAGGACATTCTGTCTGTATACTAGCTTCATTACGCCCTAGTTTGGTGTGATAGGAATTGAATTGAACCTGTTGCGTGATTACGTGGAAAAGCTACACAATACTGCAGCTAAGTGATCATTGTGATTTGTGAGGAAGAATGTTGAAATGAAGTCACAATTGTGAATATTACCCGTACATTTCTGTTTGATCTCTCAGGTTTGAATTATCGCTCAAGATCAATACTATTAACAGGTTGCATTCAGGGTTATTTGTTTCTCGGCAGTGAAATTGATCAGAATGTGAATACTTGAGGATGCTAATCCTAGATTTAGGACCATAATAAAAGAAAGATAAAAGTGAAAAAAGAATACTCAACCTGAACTAGTTTTTCTTGACTTGAACAACAACTAAACCTTTATATGGGAAGTTCTATGGGTAAGGCTAACTGAACCTAAAAAACTTGTACCATGGTTATGGTTGCTCCCCTCATCTCATTTTTACAAATGCTTAACTATTAATTAAGTCCTCTAATATTCATATCTTAGTAGTTGATGAAATTGTGAAATGCATTATAAGTGTACGGTACAAATAACTTGCACTATTACTTTTATGTTTGTTAATCTGTTACTTAGCATGTCTAGATCTCTTGAAAGTAAACTAGGGGATATGATATCTTCCTTCTCCAGTAATAGATATGGAAATATTTGACCTTATGATAACTTGACCCCTCTGCCTTAATTCACCAATCTTCTGGGTGCATTCTTATTTACTTTATATAATGGTATTACAGTTCCAGGAGGCTAAATAGTACTGATGCCATGGAAAATTTACTGAGGTCTGTATCTTATCTTTTCCATTTCCTGCCCCCTTTTCCCAATTCTCTGGAACTATTTACTGAGTCAACTAGTATGCCAGCAGGCGGCCTTCCTTTTCATCTGTTAATGGCATACGTGATCCTCCTAAGCATAAGGTTGGTTATGAAATTGTATGTATTGTTATTACTTTTACTTGTATCCATTTTGGACACCCCTAATGATACTCCTGTATTTGACAGTTTCAAAATGGCGTACGATACTATTCATCAGCAGGTATAATGTTTTTTGTACTTTTTGCATCAGAGCTATCAAAATTTATGACTTTTAGATGCTCCCTAATATGATTTCTTACATGCATCGGTGCTACTCCATCCCATTGATAGATTCTTCCTTCCATAATCTCTTTATATCTGTTTCATGAGTCTCCACCCTGCATTTTGTTTACTTGTTGTTGAATTTACGCTTCATGAGTAGTAATTCTTGGCTACCTTTCTAGGTCTGGTCCGGTGTCTCCTAAATGAGTTGGTTTTTTTACCGTCTTCAGGCGGATTGTCATCTTCTGTTCTTCTGCAAACTATCTCTACAAGTATTCATAAACACAGTGTTATTTGCTTCAAGCAGACTCTATTTAGGGTGTCCTTTCAAAAAACTGACAACCAGTCTTATGGAAAATCAGAGACTTGCAGATAATCTTTTTTATTTGTCGATTTCTTTTTTTGTTTGACTTGATTGCTTATTGTCAATTGATATTATTTCAGAGATTCCTGAGCATACAACACTTCAAATGCCTGCTCTTTCACCTACAATGGTATGATGAATAAAATGGTACGATTATTGTTAGGAAAATATATCTGAAGACAATAGTAGACTGCTGTTTTGAATTCTGATGTGCTTATACATCTGTTCCAGAGTCAAGGAAACATTGCAACATGGAAGAAGAAGGAAGGAGATAAGGTTAGGATAAGTCTCATTCAAATATGACCTCAACAAATATTCATATCCTAATTTCCTATTGAGCATATATGATATCTAAATTGCTTTTTCTTTCCTTTGATCCACAAGATTGAAGTGGGGGATATTATTTGCGAAATAGAGACAGATAAAGCTACAGTGGAGTATGAATGTCTTGAAGAAGGGTATATTTCTGAATTTTCTCATTGTGAAAGTCTATTGGTGTCCCCCTTCACATGAAAAGTGTGTTTAGGGTACATATTAGAACACCCCACCCCACCCCACCGCACCCCCAACAAATAAGCAAAAGGAAAAGAAATACTCCCAGTATCCAAAACAGCGTACATTTCTAAGTTTAGGTTGTGATAGTATCCTGTTCGAGGGTAAAGTGCGTTTATGGTACATCTTGGGATGTAAAAACACCGCTGGGAGAGCCGCTTTCTCAAAAAAGTCCCGACAGTGCTCGTCTTGATTAGTCTCCAAAGCGTATACCAGTATAAATCGAAGAAAAAAAAAGAATTTGTGAAATATTTTATCACAAAGAAAAACCTACATTATCCAAATTAGCGTACACACTTGTTGTCTGTAGCATTTCTTTCCCATTAAACTTTGTGTTGACATGTACTATTCTCTTGGATTCTATTCGACCTTTATTCTCATTCTGTCGTGGTAGTACATCTTTGATCAAATTGATCTAAACATGCAGGTATCTAGCTAGAATCTTGGTGCCTGAAGGTTCAAAGGACGTGCCTGTTGGACAGCCTATAGCAATTACAGTTGTGTACCCTAACCTTTTAGAAACGTTCCACTTTTCTACTTTTTCCCCTTGTGCGCTGTAGAATTTCACATGTAAATTTATCCCTCCGTTTCTGTACTCTGTTTGAGTACTGCAATTTAAATGAAAATCTAAATTAAGTTCCTTAAAAAAGTTTCTCAATAGGAAAGACCATCTTTAAACTCATCAGGAATGGTATAAGAACTATTTTTGCTGGTTAATTAGGTTGAAGAACAGGAAGATATTGCTAAGCTTCCTTCAAATCTGGGTGGACCATCAGCTTCAGATGGAACAACCAACAAACAGCCTGCACCACATGGAGAGAACTTACAGCAATCAAGCTCTGTAAACATCAGTGCTTCTCAACTTCCACCTCATATTGTTCTAGATATGCCAGCTCTATCACCAACGATGGTGAGAATTAGCTCTTTTTTTTTTTTTTTTTTTTTTTTTTTTTTTTTTTTTTTTCTATCTGCAATGTGGTTCCACTCATTTGCTCTTTACTGAATATCCTTTCTCATCTATGTTTCTCTCTTACTCCACAGAACGAGGGTAAGATTTCCAAATGGAAGAAAAAGGAAGGTGATAAGGTAAGTTTGCAGCTTAGGCTGAATTACTGGTGACACTCTTCATCAGTACCCTAATGTTTGGTGATTGATGACATATTTTATCTTTTTATATTTTTCTTTACTTGTTGCAGATTGAGGTTGGTGATGTTATTTGTGAAATCGAAACAGATAAAGCAACCGTTGAATTTGAAAGTCTTGAAGAAGGGTAAGTTACTCTTGAAATTACAAATTGAACTTTAATACACTAGTGGTGTAAGTGGTAGTCTTGGATGCTTCTCACTACTATGAATTGTGTATCTGTCAACTTTGATTTGGACATTTTTTTTCAAGTCAAGATATCACTGATAACCAACTTGGCAGGGTAGTTGTTAAGTTTGTGGAGAGTGATTCAAAATTTTGATATTTTTCTTGTCCGGATTCTAATTTTATCTAATACCATCATTTGATAATAAGTCTCTTCAACATACTTGCTATAGTGAGATACTGAGATTGCCTCCAAGAGTACTGCAAATCCAAACGTTTCCTCAAATCACTTATGTTTTGTCAGTTTGATGTCTCTAAGTATGTCTTGACATATTGAATGCAGTTACCTGGCAAAATTATGGCCCCAGAAGGATCAAATGAGGTCGCTGTGGGGCAGCCCATTGCAATAACTGTAAGTTCTTTGTCTTTAAACTTTTATTTTATCAGTACCGTATTTCATCCTAAATGAAGAGTAAGCACCGATGTGAACTCTGTGTTGCAAGGTTGAGGATCCAAATGACATTGAAGCTGTCAAAACATCTGCTGGTGGTAACTTCAGTGGAAAAGATGATAGTGCTGTTCAGCAAACTACTACAAAGAACACAAATATTCTGAAATCCGATCACAGTCGTATTAGTCCTGCCGCGAAGATATTAATTGCACAACACGGATTGGATCCATCTAGCATAGCAGCATCTGGTCCTCGTGGTACTTTGCTGAAGGGAGATGTTTTAGAAGCACTAAAATCTGGGAAAGCATCTACCAAAACCTCTGACCCAAAGGAGAAAGCTTCTCAACCACCTTTAACCAAAACTTCATCTGTATCAGTAAGATCAGAATCTCAGCCGGATGTTTATGAAGATCTGCCAAATAGTCAAATCCGCAAGGTACTTCTGCGATGAAAGTGGTTCATATTGGCATGCATACATTTCTGTTCTTACTCTTTTTTTTTTTTTTTTTTTGGGAATGCCTTATAGCTTATATTGCATTCATGATCCATATTGCATGCTTTGCTAATGTTGATGTTAATTTTAAGAATGCTCTCTACCTTTACAGGTGATAGCAACACGCTTACTGGAATCTAAACAATCCACGCCTCATTTATATCTCTCAACAGGTCTCAACTTCAATTAATTTATTACTTCTATAATGAATTATTGCCGTGCCACATATTTCTTAGTTTGAATGCTTTGTTCCAGATGTCATTCTGGATCCTCTACTCTCCTTCAGAAAGGAGCTTAAGGGTAAGTGTTTTTCATTTTCAGTAATATGCCTCGTTTAAAGTGCCATTGTGCCCGAGTAATCTCTTTTCTTTGTATTTGCAGCGAAGTATGATGTTAAAGTCTCAGTAAATGATATCGTCATCAAAGCAGTTGCTATTGCACTGAGGAATGTACCGGAAGCAAATGGTAAATATATTAATGATTGTGAACTTTTCAAGTTTTGACTAGCTGGCGAGTTATGAAAGCCTATTGAGTGCATCCACTAACTGAAGCCTGATTTAAATAATTATTCTAGAATAAAAGTTGTCTCTCAGTGTTCTAATACAAAGCAGGGGAAAATCTAGCCTCAGTTCATGTGACAACCGTGGTCCCACCAATACCTTGGTTATTTCTATGATACTCCCCTCTTCTAAATTAACTACTGATACTAGAGCAACAACGTAGGAAAAAATTGCAGTGCTGATTAGATGTACCTAACTAGCTAGCTAACTTTAACTAACTGGTGATTCATATCCGTGGCATGAGAATAAGTTATTTTTTTTAGATGATTGGGAATTCTTAAGAGATTTTTATTTCAAGGAAAATGCCACTAATTCATTAAGTACGTTCTGTTGTGCATGAAAAGATGAGAAGAAGCATGTAACTGGATGTGTTATAGATATTATTATTTCTGCCATGGTGATTCATATCCATGGCATGAGAATAAGTTATTCTTTTAGATGATTGGGAATTCTTAAGAGGTTTTTATTTTAAGGCAAATGTCACTAGTTCATTAAGTACGTTGTCTTGTGCATGAAAAGATGACAAGCATGTAACGGGATGTGTTATAGATATTAATATTTTCTGCCTTTCGTGTATTTAGTTCTATATTATGTGGTTTTATAGTTTATACTCTCCAACCCTGAGTGGTTTGCTTCGAGCACCTGTCACTATAATTCACTGCCTGGGATCTGCAAGACTGCAACTATATATCTAGAGTAGCTTTGCATAAAAGAGCTTCATACTAAATTTTTGCTTTTTGATATTTTATTTCACTTCTGCTCTGTCCTGGAAATTCGTATGCTAAATATTGACTTATGTGTACAGCTTACTGGGATGCTAACAAAGGTGAAATAATCTTATGCGATTCAGTTGACATATCTATTGCTGTTGCTACGGAGAAGGTATCTTTTGTTTAATCATTTGCCTTTGTTTAGTCGGGTAAGGCATGGTTCTCAGTGTATCCTCTATCAATGCAGGGCTTAATGACACCAATTATCCGGAATGCGGACCAAAAATCTATCTCTTCAATTTCCTTGGAGGTAAAAAAGCTTGAAGCAGTTCCAGAATCATGTATTTTTTGTTATATGCTTACTTTAAAATATCTTGCTGGTTTATTTGCCATTCAAATTGTTGTTTTTTGGGAGTATCCACTCTTTTAATTCGGTTTGTACTCTATAATTATTTGTGAAGGTTAAAGAACTTGCTGGAAAAGCTCGGGATGGAAAGCTTAAACCCAATGAGTTTCAAGGCGGCACTTTCAGGTTGGTTATTTCATGGAACATTTCTGGTTGATGTCTTTGATGTAATACACTTGCCATCAACTGTCGCTTCTTAAAGCTTGATAGTTTTTCCTCTCTTTGTGTAGCATCTCAAACTTGGGAATGTTTCCCGTGGATCAATTTTGTGCAATTATAAATCCCCCACAGGTTCTCTTTCCTCCACTTGGTGTTATTTTAACTAGATAAGAATTTTTAGTCTCTGCCCCAGTATGTAAGTGCTACATTTATGTTGTATAGTAACCGGGTGATTTTCATGTTGAAGGCTGGTATTCTTGCTGTTGGTCGTGGAAATCAAGTTGTTGTACCAGTTTCAGGCGATGATGGTAATCAATCTACTTTTACCCTCCCAAACATTGTGGACTTTCTGTGCGCCACTTTCTAACTGAAGTGTTCTTGTGTCTAGGGACTGAGAAGCCAGCAGTGGTCACCAAAATGAATTTGACGTTGTCAGCCGACCATCGTGTTTTTGATGGAAAAGTTGGAGGTAAATATTCATCAAATTCTAATTATTTCCGTTCATTGTGACATGATTATGATAAGTGTCGTAGCTGCATTACCTCATATTAGTACTGCTAATACCACTGTGGTCTGTGTTTATGTAATTACACCACCCAATAGGCCAATACACAACAGCAGGTTGTAATTTCTGTTAAAATATATGCATTTCAACTTCCATGACCTATTAGAGGCTTTCCACTGGCTAATGCTATGTTAAAAAGTACATCACGAGACTTATGGCTCAGTGGAAATCAGTATTATATTTATGTCATAGTTGCACCGCAAGCAAACTTAACATTTACAACAAAATTGATTGATACTTTCTACTTTTAAGACCTCAGGGCAAGTGAGCTTGCTATTATCTAATGTTGGTTTTGGTCTTATAGTTGCTTTGTCCTTATAGTGGGTCAGTTGGCATTTCACTCTGCTTACTTCAAAAAAATTCTTTTTTTCAGGTGCTTTTGTAGCTTCATTACAGTCAAATTTCAGCGACATCCGAAGACTTCTGTTGTGATAACAAAGTTAACTTGACAGCAGAGCAACTGCTCATCTTCACATCTGAGACTGTTGAAATCATAGTGACGGAGATTCTTCTGATGTACGATTTTTTCTTTTGATCGAGTTTGTTTTCCAGTTGAAAAGGGCTGGAATGCTAGAGGTAGCACATTCATAAGTGAGCACTTACACCACTACCAGGCATAAGCTTGCTCCAAGGTTTTTTTGGTTCAGAAAGAAAGAGCAAGAAGAAAATAACTTAAACACCTGTAGGCTTACAAGACCTCACACCAGGATCATTGCGTTCTTCCATTCTTAAAATAAGTTGATCTGTCACTCAGTTGTTTTTAAATTTTAATTTTCAATTGTTGATTCCAGTGCAGAATATTTGAAATCCCAACTAGTCTCTTTGTACTGAAAATGAAGCTGCACTTTTTGAGGCTTTAATAGTTGAAGTCCTAACTCTAGGCATGAATACGATAGTATGTTTTTTTTACCACAAGCTAAGCTCACCACTCCAAGCAAACCAGTGTAATAGGTACTACTAATCTTATTGATTCTCAGAATATAGATTAATCAAAAGAAACATTACACTTCAAACAGCTAATAATATAAATAAGGTAGCACAAAAAATGGTAATTCAAGTTGCAACTCAATCTAATTACATTACCGGCCCGATATTTTTGATTGAAAATTAGTTAAAGTGAAGTGTGATGTCAAATCAAATCTTCTTCTTTTTTTTCTTTTTTTTTCCTTTTTTTCTAAACGGTCAATCTAACATACTCAATTTCTAATATTATTATAAAAGTTTATATTTTTATTAATATATTTGCAGTATAAAAACAACTAAATTGAAGTTGACTAAATTAAAGTAATATACTAAGCCTGTTGATTCAATTAATTGATTGACCTACCAATCAATTTTAAACCGTTGATCTTGCTTATTCAGTTTCAATCTGGTGCGTACATGTGTCATTAAGTATTTTTTACTTTTGAAATTCCTATTTTGATATTTGATATAAAAAATATTATTGAGATATTTAATTTTATTCCAACTCTTATGTAATGAATAAAAAGGAGATATTTTATCACAAGTGTACAATAAAGACCTACATAATATATACATTAATTCCTAATAAATTACTTAAAGTAATATAATAAGCCTGTTAATTCAATCAATTGATTGACCTACCAATCAATTTTAAACTGTTGATCTTACTTATTCAGTTTCAATCTGGTGCGTACATGTGTCATTAAGTATTTTTTCCTTTTGAAATTTCTATTATGATATTTGATATAAAAAAATTATTGAGATATTTAGTTTTATCGGGTTGGTGACTAATATTTTATTATTCGTGCAAATCCAGGAATGCAAACATGCATGTACGTATCCTAGCCTACAGAAATCTAATTAATTTAACTATATATGTGATTGATCAATATACATCACTATATATTGATCATCAAACTCATAAAGTACATGAGTAACATCATAAATCCGGTTTATGAAATATTAAGCAATACAGATGCTAGATATCAGACATTCCAACCCTTTAAAAATTAAAACCTTAAACCTTGAAAATATATAACTCTTGTTTCAGCATTACTCTTCAGAATATTATTAGGGCTACTAGCTCTTCAACTTCAAAGGATAAGATTCAGGATTTTGCACCTAATTAATTAACTAACCTAACTAGCTAGCTAATTAAGAAAAAACTGCAAACTTAAATGGTAATATACGTCATACAACTTTATGTTAAAAAATAAAAAGTTAAGAAGAGAATAAATAAATAAAAAAAATTACGTCAATAATTAAAGTAATATAATAAGCCGGTTGATTTACCCAATTGATTGACCTACCAATCAATTTTAATCCGTTGATCTTGCTTATCCAATTTCAATTTGGTGCGTATATGTGTCATTAGTTAATTAAAAGATGTAGAGTTCGAATCCTGTTGCCGTGATTTTTCTCCATTATTTTTATTATTATTTTTATTGAAGGTGTTGGTTTGAATCTTGTTGGCGTGATTTTTCTCTATTATTTGTATCATTATTTTAGTTGAAGGTGTTGGGTTCGAATCTTATTGACGTAATTTTTTTCTTTTTTATTTATTCTCTTCTTAAATTTTATTTTTTAACATAAAGTTGTATGACGTATTATACTTAATTTTAAAAATAACCATGATATGTTCTTATAAAAAAAGACATACTTCCTCCGTACAATAATAAATGTAACACTTGATTTTGTTGACTTTTTCGATGGTCATTTTGACCTTAAATTATTCTTAAATCATACGATAAAAATAACTAAAAACATCATATTTGAAACTAGAATGTTTATATGAAGCACTTGACAATATATTCAACTGATGAAGAATACCAATTAACATGCGAAAAAGATGCATTGCAGATTTTGAAGTTGAATGTTTCCAAAGTCTAGAGATGTATATGATGGTTCTTAACTCATCGGAAGAATATTTTTCGTATGTCTAATATAGTTCAATTCAAAATTATTAATTACATAACTACAAAAACTATATACATTTATAGCACACCATTTATATTAAGTTGAATTACTCAATTAGTTATTTTTTTATTACGTTTGAAGTCATTATGTGAAGATTATATATTCACTCCATTTATTTCAATATATTATTTAATAAAACAATAATATTTTACAAGATTACGCTTCACACGCGTAGCGTGTGACGCGATTTCTAGTATATAATAAATATGAACTGATATTTGATATAAGTTAAATATTTTTTCACATACGAATATATAGGGACCGAATATATAATATAGTATAACTATATAAGTCTAATTCGGATACGATCGTGGACTCCTGGTTCCGGGTCATGGTTTTGGTACCATTTTGCCAGCCCAAGTGCGTGACTCTACTTCACAAAGAGCTTCACACATGAAATGAAAAGCTGTTTCCATTTTTAAGTTATACTACTCCTTCACTTTCGCGTGTGCCGTCGTGTTTCTTTCTTGATCGGCTCCGACTCCGGTAGACCCAGGTTGGTCTGTGTGTGCTTATTTTATTTCTGATTTTCTGTTTACTTTCAGTTGCTTGTTTTTGCCCTTTTCTAAGCAAAGATGCCTCTTAGTTCTTATTTCAATTTCAGTCTTCTGATTATCCTGACCTGTCTACATAAATCCCAAGATGACATACCACTTAATCCACCAAAATTAGAAACCCAGCTAAAAAATCAGATATAAATTCTCAGCTAAAAAACGCCATAATATTTTAACGACTCGTTCCTTGTTCCTGTAAATCTCAGAGTAATTTCATCCTGTTTTGTACGTGACGGTAATGATAGTTTCCTTATTGGTATTTGATGATGATGATTTCGATTCTTATTTAATGATTGCGCTCTATTATTTGATTGCATTTGGATCATTTGGGTACTCCCGTCTCCCATCATAATTCACGAGTAATTCCTGTATACAAAATGGGGGCTTATATTATATACTACTTGAGGTTACTTTTATACTGAATTGGGAAATCTCAAAACTTGAGCTCTACTGTGCCAGTAGGCCAGTAGCCTTGTATCAAAATAAAGAACTGAAGCTTTACATCATGTGGTTGTAATCATTATTTTTCTGTGCATAGAGTGGCAACCCTTTTAATCTTACTTGGTCTGCTAGACACAAAATATGCTGTCTTAAAGTTTACGCCTTTATATGTGTTTGTAATTGTAATTCAGCCTGGAATCTTCAATCATGGCCTCCTCACCCGATACAGCAGAGTACGAGAAATTTCTTGAGAAAGTGGACAGGACGATTTATGTGGATAACTTGTCACCACAAGTCACAAATGCAGTCATGAAAGCCGCCTTTAGTCAATTTGGAACGGTTGTCAATATCGACTTCATTCCAAACTATCTCCAACCAAACACCATGCCTCAGGCTGCTTTGGTCGAACTGGGAAAAGCCGAGAATGCACGCACAATTATCAGGGATACGCTTTCGTACCCTTTCATGATATCAGGGATGCCAAGGCCTGTTAGGGCTCGTGCTGCAAAGCCTGAGATGTTTGAACAGCGTCCCAGAAAGCCAGGGCGGAAGATATTTTGTCAGTGGCTGTCCCCTAAAGATCCAGATTTTAAGGTTGCTACTGACATCAAGAAACTCGTGACTAAACAAGCTGCAGAAGCGTCGTTTTTGCTTGATGTAAGTTCTATGTTCCCTTAGCACAGGTGAAATTTCAACATTATTTTTTAGAATTTCAATATGATTTTGAAACATCAAACATCACACTGAAATTTACATGTCTGGCTGCGACACCACATTAAATGGTATTGCTTTGTCAATTGCACTTGCACTTATATGTGCTATTTAATGCCGTAAATCATCTTCAATCGTTTAATCTAGTCATCATTTTGTATAACGGACTCAGTAATGCCTAGGAGTATTTGAAATAAGGGCAAATGAGAGATTGAGACGAGCGGTTTAAACGTGAAAGTTCGTCACCTTCACAGAGCTCTATATGACACGGAAGTGACGACTCCAGCACTCCTCTATCTTAAGTTTTCTTCTTAATTTGTAATTTTTAATGTTTTCGTATTTACTTGAGTTGGTATTTGTTCCGTATGATTTAAATAAGTATGTATTGAAGTTTATATAGGGAAGGAATCTGAGGTTATCTAGGTTAGATTGTCTTGTAGGCTTTATGAATTTAGTTCTCTGCATTCTGCTGGGGTATTCTCAAGATATGCTTTTTTATGAGGTTATGTGAATGCATCAGAATGTTTTTCACGTGTTAAACGATAGATACTTTAGCTGTTTTGCTTATACCTTTAGAGATACAATATACGGAAGTATAATTCTGTGCCTGAAATGAAAGACGGGGTGATGAATCATGTTGGGACTTGGGAGTGAGCTTACCATCTCTGAATCCTATTTTCAACTTGAACTTTTTGTACAACTAATTTCAACTTTGATGTTATTTTCATTCAGAGAACATATTCTAGACGTTACTTGAGGCTAACTTAATAGCATACTAGTATGTCTACAGTGTACAAATATGCCCCAGTTTGATATACCAGTAGCCCACAAGATTATGAGCTTGTTTGTGTTGGTACATTATAATTTCTTGTCATTTCTTGCAGGAACAACTAGCTGAGGAGGAGAAACTCCACAACATTCAAGCTGAGACGTTGAAGTCGCATTACAAGAAGTTCGAGTTGATTGATAAGACCTTTGAAGATAATAGTGCAAAAAGGTTGGGGCGTCACTATGGCATTAATGTTACTGATCCTGGCACTAATTATGTTCGAGGTGCCTGATCCAACTCCACCCATGCATGTGATTGAGATTGGTGTAGAGAGGGGCCATGAGTCATGTGACTGTAGAATTTGTAGTGTTGGTTATGTTGTCTATGTTCACTAATAGAATGCTGAATTGGGTTTCTAGTTAAGGTATATCTTGCAAGTGTCCTTCAGTTGGCCTCGTAACGATCCTTTTATCAAGACATGATTAAGACTTGCATGTGCTTGTTCGCCTAAGGTTAGTCATTTGGTGAAATCTGATATATTGTGTTGCTACAATTATTGTTGCTGGTACACTAAGCAAGTACAGTCTTACTTGTAGCTTTTACCTATCATATCAAACCTTATTCTAGTAGAAAATACTTATCCAGTGCCAGACAAAACTTACAAATACTATAACTCAGTTGACATTAACTGGATGTAAAAGACATTCAACTATTCAAGTGATATAAAATCTACTCCTGTAGCTCAATGATCTTCACCACAGATGCATCACCAAGCTTCTGACAAACCACAACGCGATCATGGGACTTTACAACACCACATGCCTTGCCGTAATCTAAAGCAACTTTCAGGATCATCTCATTCGAAGCATTTTTGGCTTCAGCCTGTCAGCACAGATTAACTTTGTCAATCCACATTGAACCTTCAACATATAATCGCAGTCTTTGAAATTAATTATAAAAAAAAAAAAAAGGTGTAAACAAGTTGAAGAAACATGGTACCGGATGTCGAGGATCTGCAAGCATGGGGAAAAGGCCCCTGACTATAAGTGATTGCCTTGCCTGCTCAATAAAAATTCAATTAGCCAAATGTTCTGTAATAGCATACTTGTGAAGATGAAACCCAAACAAATAGGCCATGTAAACCAAAGATTTTAGAAACACGCATAAGACATATGGGCACCTCGGAAGCACCAGTGAAGGTCCAGCGAAGCTGATTTGTCTTGAGTCGTGGAATGACTACTGAGAGTACAGGCATTGTGGGTCTGTATTTGGCTATCAACCTGTATTATGTTTTTGAACGGATTCACTTAGTATGTTTTGAGCAACGTGTATGTGAATGTGTGTGTGTCTGGACAAGGCGGGGTGAGATAGAAGTAGAACCTTGCAGCTCTTCCTGATGAAGTGAAACAGATGATGACGGATGCCTTCACCTTGATGGCTGCACGTACCTAGATCAACAAAGCAGCATTCTATTAGAAATTCAGAACTATCAACGGTTGTGAAACCTAAAAGTTAAACAAAAAGGAATGAAGAAGAAGGTAAAGCATATTCCAGACTCCAGAGGCACATACCGCTGATGAAGCAATTGATTCCAGATGTGTCATTGGTTCACCAACAAATTTGACAGTCTTTTTGAAATATAGATCCTGATTGTAAACCTTTTCTGCCTGCAAATAAGATAGTAATCTCATTTATGCCAACGAAATAGGTGTAGTTAACTTTGAAGCGAAACTTCAGGATAAACTCACCTCAGCACAGATTTTACCAACAATGGAGATGGTCTCGACAGGGTAAAGACCCCGCAGGGTTTCTGCACCTAAGAGAATGGCATCCGTGCCTGGAAACACAAAATGTTAAACTGTTAGGCATTTCCTGTATACTTACCATTGAATGATAGCTAAACTAGGACCACAAAATGTCTTGCGCAATGTGAAAATACCATCCAGTACAGCATTTGCAACATCAGTTGCCTCAGCACGAGTGGGTCTCAAGTTGTCTGTCATACTGTCTACAACGCGAGTGACTACCGCTGGCTTCCCAGCTAGATTGCATTTGTATAGAGCTTCCTTCTGATATAAAAATACCTGAAATAATAGAAAATATTTGGGAGTAGAGTCATTAACTGACAGCAATTGCATGCCAAAAGGTAGATGAAACAAGAAAATGATTAGAACCCTTCACTGTACCTTCTCTGGTGGGAGGTCTATTCCGAGATTTCCACGAGCTAAAATGATGCCATCTGCTTCTTTTAGTATCTCATCAAAATGAATCAACCCCTGCAGCAGGACATGTAGAAAATAGACTTGAGCAGCATGACATTCACTTTAAGATTAATCGGGACTTAAAAGATTTAACATGTTCCAACAAGCTCAGACTGAATTCTGACCTCCACATTCTCAATCTTGGCAAATATTTGAGTCTGGTTGAGGCCACTGAGTGTAGAGAGGAACTCACGGGCCTGAATTATCGAATACATTTAAAAAAAAAAAAAAAAAGAAAGCTTATCAGTTATTCACTCTAAATGCATTTTCCATTGTGAAGTTAACACTTCTGAAATAAACTGAAATTTGTTATAAGAGGGAGAGAGGACTATAAAACTGAACATACTAACATGTCTAACATCTTCGGCTGTCCGAGCATACGAAAGTGAAAGGAAATCTACTTTGTTGCGAACTCCCCAAGTGCTTATAACCTGGTGGCACAATTACACATAGTACCATGTAAACCGATAAAAATTGAATCATAGAACTATTGAAGTAGTTTTCCGGAAAATAATAGACATGTCAGACACATTTACCTCCTTATCTTTATCGGTAAGGGTAGGAAGGTCAATGCGAATACCAGAAACATGTAATGTGTATAATGGACCAACCAGGGTAGCAGAATTCTTGATTATACACACACATCCTCTTCTTTCACCTCAGATACCTGCACATTTAGAACACTATGATAAGTTTAACATAAGTAGCCTTGTTTTAGTCAAAATTCATACTAATTTTCTACATAATCAATCCGCTCATGATGCCTGACTATCTGCCAGTGGTTATGCATTAATGATAGTCACAGCATCATCAAAATTAGCGTCCTTGATACAGTTTAGACCAACGAGATGCAAAACACAGAAAATGATTATGATATCTCTGGTTTTATCATACCTCTAGCCAAACTGATGTTGTTTCATTTCCTGTAAACAAGTATTGACCGATGAAAATATCATCTCCCTTCTTCACTGCCTGCAAAGTGGAAAACATTACGGGACTCCAGAAGAAGGTTTTCTATCTAAGCTTCTCGAAAATAAATTAGATGGATATGCTACCTTTGATAACCCACTAAAATTAATGGGAAGCAAATTGGAAGAAGCTTCCTTGTCTTGATCAGGTGTTAGGATGACCAGATTACCAGCCTCGAGTGAAATGGCACTCTCAGATTTGTTGACAATTAGCAACTCGGGACCCAACGTATCCAGCATGACCTATCAAAATAAGATTTTTTTACAGCAAAAGAGACGATGAGTAAAAACTTATAAACAGAAGAAAGAATATACACTAAACTCAGAAGCCAGTGCAAGAAATATTAAACTTACTGCACATAGTTTTTTAGTGGTCTTGATGGCCACTTGCAAGTTCTCAAGTGTTTCTTGGTGAAATTCGGCATCACCCGATGCAAAATCAAATCGTGCAACTGAAAAATGACAGAATGCTTTATATTAGATCATAAGGAGTACATATATGATTTCTTTACACATCGATGATACTGAAAGTTGATTCACTTATAATAAGCTACTGAACCTGGAGCCTTTTTGGCCCCATATGGAACAAGTTAAGATAAATGTTACTATAATCAATGATACTGATCTCATTGAACTTGTGCAACAACATAAGGCCGTAGTCGCTCGCTTATTCTCTCTTCTGTTTCTTTCTCACTCAGAGAAGATGAAGACTGGTACATATCTCCAATTCTCAAGAAATCAAGGTACAATTATGTTCTCCAGTTATGTAAAATGAACGTTCATCATCGGACTAGTCAGGCAAATCATAGATACGAGAATTCAAACTTGTTAAGAAGTAGTATAGCACATCACATACATAGAAACAAGAATATTGAATGCCCAAATAGCTAGTTTGAAATTGAGATGAATTTGCAAGCAAGTAATAATGAGTATATGGAAATAAACTAGATACTGACCAGACATTCCAGCTTGAAGACAGCCAGAAATAACCTCGACGGAACGGGAATTGGCACCTAGTGTCCCTACTATCTTTGTCATTGCAGGGAAAAATGTCTGCAGCAGCAACAGTAATTATTATTATTATTATTATTATTATTACTAGTAGTAGAGTTTACAGCAAATTCCCAAATCAACTCAAACCGACCGACAGAAATTCAAGAAATTTACAACTAACATTAATTACACATCATATACCCAGTAGCATTACAAGAAGATCTTTAATGAAAAACAGCTAGAGATCTAAGGTGGAAAGAAACTTATAAGTAGCACGATCCGACAAGTAGTAGGAAGAAAAGAAATGCAAAGGGGGAGGAAGGAAGAGAGTTACAGGTTTAGATGGCTCAAGAATGGAGGACATACGAATTGGCTCCTGGAGAAGCAAGTAATTCGACGCCATTGCTCAGAAAGTGAAGTATCTAGCAGCAAATTGAGATGGTTTGGTTTGGTTTGGTTTGTTATGGATGATGGATAGTTAAGTTAATTGTGGATAGGATGAGATCACCACCGAGATCGAATAGAGAGAAAGTATACTAGTACTAGTACAGTTAGGTGGGAGTGAGTGAGTGGTGGCCTTGTTTAGTTTGTTTCTTATACTTGAACAATGAATGATGATGATGATTGTTCTTCTGCTGCAATTAGTACTAGTATTTCTTCTTCATTTGCATTTTGCTAGCTAGCTACCTAATTGGTTGGGTTTCTTGATTCTCATCACTTCATGCTACTTCACTAGACTACCAACTAGTAGTATTGTATTTCTGTTTTCATGTCCAAACCAATGTACTGTCCCTTTCACCCTAAGTCACTGTCGGGGTCTCTCTCTTCTTTCAACTTTCAACAACGCCCCTCACTCACCAAACCAAATATTACACATAGTTCCCCGTTTAACAATATGGACAAACTTAGCTTCAGTTTGGTTCCACTAAAAAAAATAATCTCACGAAATTAACCCCACTCAATAAACTTAAATTGAACTGATTTTAAGTATAATCTCAACTAAACAATTTGAATTAATCTAAGTAGACTACACTGAAATTAAATGATGTCGTAATAATTTAATACAACTTAATTTAAAATGAAATGAAATTATAAGAGTATCTGAGTTTTTGTACCTTGAGCTTATAGGATTGTAGTTCATTAAGTAAAGAGTGATGTGTAAGAATATTTTAATGATCATTTCGCATGATTGATAAACTTTAGGGGTATTCTTCAAAGGAAAGCAAAACACATTGCGCGACATGGTAGTTGGTTGATGATAATGGATGATACGATATGTGATGTGTATACCTAGTACTCCAAAATGCCTTCCCTCAATTATTTAGGAGTAGTTAATTTTAGAAATACTGTGTAAAGTATACTCTACGCTTGGACCGACAAAAGAATGAAGCGCCACTTGTCGGTTAAACACAACAACTCCTAAAAATAACAACACAGCAGGTGGCATTGTTCCTCTAAGCTATGTACTACATGTCATCAAGCCCGGTTTTGCTCAACTTCAATGAATTTACTAGTCGTATGTTTTTTTCTTTTTCTGTTGGTGGTCAAATTCAAATGAAGTGATCCAACGAGTTCCGTTGGTACTTGGTATTGCCATGATTCGTCAACAACATGACTGACCACCGATCTGAATTTAATTAAACATACTACTGCTACTGCTACTCAAATTTTATATATTTTACTAGTGACAAATTAGTGGGGTTTTGAGTTTAATCTTAGTAATTCGTCATGATATACGTATGAATCAGACGTCATCTAAATCCGGGGCGGATTCAAACTTAAGGTTGGGGAAATTATATATTGTATGATTTTTCAAAGGTTTGGGGGTGGGCAAAAATCTGGTTTGGAAAGAAAGAGGACAACGATGTGTTTTTAAAAATAAAACATCAACGGACTTTATTTCATGCTAGACTTAGTCTATTACACCATCAAGACACATGATAATGGACCCCGCCTATGTGGAACCCATATGTATGTGTCTTGGTGGTGTAATAGACTAGTCTAGCATCTAATAAACCCATCAACGGACGAATGAAAAACATAAAAAACAAAAAGATACGTCACTAGAGAGAGAAACGTAAAAAAAATACTACCTCCATTTCATTAATAACTTCCTAAGGGGACTATTCATCGCGACCTTTGACCACGTATAACTCCTAAATTACATTAGAGAAAAATATATTAAAATTATATTATGAAATTAAATGGAGTATATTTTCATAATCAACTTTTAATTTATATTGATACGGTTTAATTTAATAGTTATACGTGGTCAAAGGTCGCGATGAATAGTTCCCTTAGGAAGTTATTAATGAAATGGAGGAAGTAGAAAGATTCGGGAAAGTCGTTTTATTTCATCAAAACATAAATCTTGGGATGATTAGTGCCACATATATATAGTAGTTTTCGGTAATTAGAAAGGTAAATCTAAACGAAGTCTACGTGCGTGATGAAATGTAGAAATGGTAGATCGGTTACGGTAGCGATCAGTGTACTGTAGCAATTTTCAATTTTCTTTAGGGCGGCCTGCCAATGTAAAATAACCGAGATTGAATTCGAGAAAGAAGCACAATTGGCTCTTGGGCCGAACTTTTCCGTAATTCACCCTTCATCTTTGGGACAATTGCAGGCCGGTGCCTACCGCCCTGACCGGCGTTGTCTTGTCTATTGTTTTTGATTGATCAAAATATCAATGGAGAAGGACATTATGGAGTCTCTCTCAAGCTCTGCCACACCCAAATCAAGCCAGTAAATTAGCTCTTTTCAATTTCTATTGTATTAATATGATCATTATTATTATTGTTTTCAATTTGTTTCTGTTCACTACACTTATATAATAATGAGTTTGGAGGATTGGTTAATTTGAATTTTGAAGGACGATGAGTTTGGAGAAAAAATACTCGATCATATTGCCCAGGTTTTAATTATTTTCTTCCTATCAAAACTACTCCTAGTTATATACTGTATGTTTCCGTAATGCAGTCCATTTAAATAATGTTTAAATAGAAATCAAAGTCACAATCTCAGAACGTACCTTCCTTTTGAAATGAAATCTGATTTGTGCTGAGAAATAGTGTTCTTGAGTCACTTTACTTGATACACTATACTAATATTGATGGAACAAGTCACCTCAAAATCTATTTAAATAATACTTATAATATCAATCAATGTTTGTATGATTTATCCGAGGACGAAGATGAATAAGGATTAGGGGTGGGACTTCTGACACTTGAAGTTAATCCGGCGTTTTACTGAATGTTCACAATCAAATTTGATACTATTTGTTATCTAACTATGCTCTTCTTACTTGGCTAAATCTCTTGCCTTTGGTATGTAAAAATATGTGATGTTGATATGGTTCTGTAACTGAATGGCATTCCTAATTGCCTAAATATTATGGAATTTATATATAGCACTTTGCCTTTTCACATAGTTGTAGTACACAGTGTTCTTTCTAAATGTTCTTTTTATATCCCATTATGTGTTACTTTTGTTGAGAGGAAGTGTCCTCTGTTTGGACAGGGAGTTATGAAGGCAATTAATGTCAATAAATATGGATCGCAGATTGGTTTGCACAGCTAAACAACAAAATGGGTGGAGACTTGGAAAAGATACGAGTTGTTGGTGAGTACCTTATTGAGATATGGAAAGCAGTCGGAAATCGGAATGAACATTGAAGGAGGTCAGGTAGAGTTCCTGTGGTCTTCTGATATGATCAACTCTAGGTCTCGCGAGTACTGGCCTATTGTTATGGACATTGCAAGAAGGAATAAGCTTCGTAGGGTACTGAGGTGAAGGTTCTCTTTTGTTTCGTTTTATAAAACTGAACTTTCTGTAAATGACACTAGTGTATTTATTTACCTTTTTTTTTCCCTTTTGTGTTGGTGATATGCAGGTGCTGCCAAATCATGGGCCGGTCTGAGTTAGATGACCTCTCAGTAGCCCAGATTTTATACCCATGCATGCAATGCGCTGATATATTTTTCCTCAAGGTTGCTCTTCATAAGCCATATGTTGACACTTCCTTGCTGTTTAATGAATTTAGTTCCGAGTTAATTCCTTAAATAATGCTATCCGTATAAGTTACATCCTAACACAACTATGGAGCACCTAAACATGATTCCGGTTCAAGATTGTCCTATTAACATGCAAGCGTTCACTTTGAACAGGCTGACATATGCCAGCTGGGCATGGACCAACGCAAGGTGAATATGCTTGCAAGAGAATACTGTCGTGATATCAAAAAGAAAAATAAGCCTATAATACTGTCTCATCGTAAGTACATACCATCTCTTTTAGAATCCAGAAGTTGACACGCTGTTTTTCATTATCGTCAAAGTTAATTAATCTTCCACGCACCATTACTTGCCCTGCAGATATGCTTCCTGGTTTGCAAGAAGATCAAGAGAAGATGTCAAAGAGTGATCCATCATCATCTATATTCATGGAGGATGATGAGGTACTATTTGTTTTTGTGGAAATACTTCTACTGTTACTTTCATTAATTATTCTTAGTTAAATCTCTGAATTTGTGATTGAACATTATCAGCACTTCCATATTTCTATATCTTTGCTTTTGACTTCAATATTATGCTAAATTCATTTCATAGGATGATGTGAACTTGAAGATAAACAATGAATATTGTCCTGAAAAGGTAGTGGAGAAAAAACCATGTATGGAGTACATAAAATACATTATCTTCCCATGGTTCAAGGAGTTCACCGGAAAACCAGAGGATGGAGGAGGTCACAGTAAGTATTAGTGGCATCTTGTTAAACACAATCTTCTGTCTGTGTACTGTTTCAAAACAAACCTGCTTAATTCGTATGTAACCATCGTTTAGTTAGGCGCATACAAAAGCATATTTGAGAAAACTTGGGATGTTATCTGTTTTTATTCGTTTTCAGTTAATCTTACTTGATGCTTAATATATTCAGTTAAAAATTCTACATTAATTTTATTCAGGACCTTCAAGAGTTTTGAAGAATTAGCTGCTGATTATGAAACTGGGGAACTGCTTCCAGGAGATATCAAACCTGCTCTATCTAAGGCACTAAACCAAATTCTTCAGGTGCATATCTAGCTTGCTGGATCCTTTTTATTTGGTGTGATGGAATTTTTGGTATGCTGCACCATGTTATTTGTTAATTCTAAAGGTCATTATACTTGATCTTCATTGTGCAGCCTCTGCGTGACCATTTCAAGAATAACCAAGTGGCTAGGGACCTCTTGGAGAGGGTGAAGGTATGTGTACTCAAATTATATCTCTACTTCATACAGATGGGGTTTTCAGATTAAATCTAAATTGCCCAACACCGTAACTTCCAACTACTACTTTGGTACCGTAAGTGACAAACATTTTAGTACTTGGATGATTTTTAGTATCGCCTTATAATTCATATGGAAACTAAAGTAACTTATTTTTCAAACAACAATATTTTTTCAAATTTTTTGAATAATTTATACGAAGTTCTAATTTCTTTCTCCCGTTTTGAAAACATTAGAATTTTCCTCATTTTGAAATATATGCTCTCCATCCATGCAGAGTTTCCGTGTAACAAGGTGATGGGAGCTGAAACAATGATGCAGATATCTATAATAGATCAAGGCATGCTTGCTGTTAAGTTTAAGGAGGGGAGTGAGTGGTAAATAGTAACTGATTTAGAGAGGGGGAAATGAAGGTTAATTTTGGGAGGTATCACTATTTGACAAAGTTTAAATTAGCTACAAATCTGAAGGTTACTTTAGGTAGGGCAATGACCTCTCTAAATTGAGTGTCAAACAGTCCAGTTCATGTCTTGCTTTTATGATTTAGTCATTTTAGTGTTTGATTTGCTAAATTTTGCCGTATATAATTGGAAGCAAGAGAAAAGAATGAAACATCTGAATTCTGCACTAGTCCTAATACCATATAATTCAACTCCAAATCCGATTTAACAAGCGTATATTAAATAAGATAGATTTTCTGGGGTGGGTGTGTTACTTGAGCCGGTCTAGTCACCTAGGTTTACCCGATTTTGGGCCGGGCCATGCAATACGTGGCCCCTAAAACCCACTAGACTTAAGACTTATATGAATATGGGTTGGTATGGGCCTTTTTTTTAACGGCCTGGGTCTACCCAAGTTAGGGGTTGATTCGGGAATTGAATTCCAGGGGGGAGGGGGGCGAAATTACATATGCATTATTATTTCGAGAGTTTTACCCTACGCATGAGTGGGGCTGGTAGTGTTAGATGTTGCCTAATGCTTCTCTTTGGGTCCACCCTTGATTCAAGTGTAATATATGTAAACCTTTTTACTAGTAGAAAATCCTCTAAAAAGTAAGACACTTGAAATATATTTTGGAGTGTAAATTCCTATGTATAAAATTATTTTGGGCACAAAATATACTATACTCTTAGGTGGAATTTAGGATGGCCACCCTATCTGCACCCATTATCATTGTTATTATTATTATTATTACAAAATAATTTCTCCAATTCAGTTATGCTTCAATTCATATTCGTTGAGTTATGTTTTGTTCAGTTAATTTCTGTTTGGATGAAGAGAATAGAGCGATACCATGAAGTGTGAGCGAGGTATATAATAACATCAATTACCCCATTACCATCCCAACCAAATACATTGTCCTGTGTCACATTACATTACCGATTCATTTTTTTCAGATAAGCCTGAAAGTAGCTCCATTTTAAGAAATAGTTGAGCATTAACATCAATAATTGCAGAATTGGACAAAAAGAAAACTGGAAAACAAAGTCAACATTCAAATTAAAGAAGTCTACTTTGCCTGGCAATTTCCTTCCCACCTACGCGTAGAACGCGTTCCGGTAAATTACAAACGAAATGACAAAACTAAACTCCACTTAGATTAGAATATTAGATACACACTCACTCACACACACTCACTCACATTCATCGATCGGAAATGGAGTTCGTGAAGAACAATGCCGAATTCGTCCTCAACAACGTGAAGCAACTAGTAAGATACAAAATCACCTTCTTCTCCGGCGCTGAACCGGAGCTCGAGCTACTCGAAGCCGATCTCACAACACTCAAAGCTTATCTAAAAGACGCCTACAAGAAGCACAACAAAGACGAGGCCTTCAGAAACTTCGAGAGACGGATTCGAGAGGCTGTTTACGATGTAGAAGATGAGCTTGATACTTGCATCATGGAGCTTTCTTTTGAAAAGGCCAAGAATGTGCTTCGTAGAGGTTTTAAGAACATCAGCATGGCTAGTTTGGTCACTTCGCTCAGGGAGGACAAGGTCAAACCTCTCTCTGATGAGGTCAAAGCTTACTTTTCGAGCCTTAACGAGGGTTCGGATGGATCTGCAGCAGAAACCAAGGACATTAGGCAACGGGTAATTTATCTTACTTTTGCTTCAAGTTTTACATTTTCCTTTTTTTCAAGAACATGTTATCTCATTTATAAATTACAAGTAATCGATTATAATTTATAAGGTAGTACGAACATGTTAAAGTTATGGTGCTACTAAAATCATCTAATTTATCATCGGATTATGAGTTCAAATGTTGAATGTTGAAGAATGAGATGGTGAATGGTTTCTGCTAATTTTGACTTTCGGAATAACAAGTTTCTGCTAATTTTGATTTTTTAGTAGTAGTTTTTTTACGTATTAGCCCCTGCATTTATGATAGCCATATGAGCGAGCCCCTGTACTATTTTTATACTCATATTACCCCCCAAATTTGTTAGAGAAAAGGTGATAACCAGCCTCATACTCGTATTATTTTTGAAGATGTGGTATATCACTGTGTATTTATGAGAAAGGTGCAACTTACATGAGCAGTCAGAACTCAGAACTTAGACAAAGAAGTGGTTTAAGACGAGTTCTCATCCATTGATCGTCTTTCACTGGAAGTTTCCGTTTATGTCGGTGCTGGCGGACGAGCATAAAACACAACTTGAACATTTGAATTCCATTATAACTTTGTACTATAGTGTTCGTGTGTGATTTGTGTCCTAAAATGGTTAATTACAAATTAGTTTCAATCCCTATTACTTCTATCAAGTATCTATATAAATAACCTCTAAAATACTCCTGATTTAAGTTGTCACCCCCAAGCACCTCTCAAATCCTCCTATTTTGATTATGGTGCTTCATATGTTTTCATATCATACTTCAAAGTGTATTGATTATGATGCTTAATATGTATTGACAATCTGTCCCTGTGTTAGCGTTGGTGCTTGGTATTGTTCATAATGCTTAATGTTAATGTTAGATTGAGAGAGTATTGATTTTGCAATTTGCATCTTATGCAGTGATGATTGTTGTATGTCAGAATTATTCAGATTAATGGAGTTATGTGTCAGACAATCATACTATAACTAAAATTAATAAAATTAGTAATTTTAGTAAAAGTTTCACTAATTGAAAGTTACACTAATTTGTAAATTTCCTTCCTAACATTTTATACATCGTTGTAAAAATCTATTTTCCTGAGTTGTGTAGTTGCGATTCGCCCCTTCACCTTTAAAAATGTTTGCGATTTGACCGTAAAAGAGAACTGAAATCCCAGTACAATCTTTTGAATATAATAACTAGTTCACATTTCTTATGGCTGTTTAGCAGAACTATAGTGTTGAACAGAACACTTGAACCTTTCTGTTTAAATCCTTTAAATAGAGAAGTGAAATGTTCTTGGTTATTTATGTTCGAAATCCATCCATTTGGTAGTAGTTATATGGAATAAGAGTAACTTCACTAATGATATGATTGCTTACTGCAGAAGAGGCAAAACCACATAGTTGGTTTTGAAGATGAAGCTACTACTTTGATCACCAGTCTGACTCAACCATCAACTAAGCTTGAAGTCATTTCAATCATTGGTATGCCTGGCCTGGGGAAAACTACGATAGCCTGGAAGATTTTCAAGGATCAAAGAATCGAGTATGAGTTCCACACTCGAATTTGGGTGAACATTTCTGAGGACTTTAACTTGAAGAATGTGCTCATCTCGATTCTAAAGCACTTCTCAGAACCAACTCCTAACATGGATGTTGAAGAACTAGTTGAAGCTGTCAGGGGTAATCTAGAAAAAGGAAAGTTCTTGATAGTCATGGATGATGTGTGGACACCTGAAGCTTGGGACGAGATTGAAGCATTTTTGCCAATGGATAATAGAAGTGGCAGAGTCTTGATAACAAGCCGCCAGAAAAATGTGGCTTATCATGCTAATCCGATGCGAAAGCCTCACAAGCTGAGGTTCCTGAATCCAGGCGAGAGTTGGGAGCTCCTCCAGTACGAGGTTTATGGCCAGCTAGATGCCGTTGAGAAAGAATTGGTGGAAGTTGGGCAGATCATAGCAAATCTTTGTGATGGACTTCCCCTTTCAATTATAGTGATTGGGGGAATCTTGGTTGACAAAAGATCAATGGCAGAAGGTCATGTCTTGCGGATAAGGACAGAATGGCAAGAAGTCACTAAAAGCATAAAGACTTATCTTGTTTATGAAGACAAGACTAAACGCTTGGAGAAGATCATATCGCTCAGCTATGCCAAATTGCCTTACGAGCTGAGGGATTGCTTCTTGTATTTGGGAGTGTTTCCTGAAGACACCAATATTCCCGCAAGGAGACTGGCCCTATTGTGGATAGCGGAAGGGCTGATACAAGAGATCCCTGGCAAGAGCATAGAGGAAGTTGCCATCGGCAACTTGAAGGATCTTATCAACCGTAACTTGGTGATGGTTGAGAAAGCAAAGCCAAACGGGGATCCTAAAATATGTCGCCTTCACGATACAATACGACAGTTCTGCAAGACCGAGGCTGCATTTGATAAACAGAACTTATTCCAAGAAGTCAGGATGTCCCATAGGGGAGTTTTTGAACCTAAACTTGACAGTAAGGAAAAATCATACCGGCGCCTTTGTATCCATTCTTATGTACCTGAGTTCCTCTCCAGAAAACCAAAAGCCCCAAAAGCTCGCTCTTTCCTGTGTTTCTCGAAAGCCCCTATCACGTTAGACAAAGGAGACATGCCATCTATTACCGATGCTTTCCGCGTGCTCAGAGTGTTGGATGCTGAAAATATAAAATTTCCAAAGTTTCCTGCCAAGTTTATGCAGTTAATTTGTCTGAGGTACCTCACTCTCGCGTTAGCTAATGATCATCTCAAGATTCTTCCAGAGGTTGTGTCCAATCTTTGTAGCCTACAGACTCTCATAGTGGACATACCATCACGCACTGTTGAAATTAAAGCAGACATATGGAAGATGACGCAGCTGAGGCATTTCAAGGCAAAAGCATCCATCATTCTGAGATGTGACGGGAATGGTGAAGGTGGCGAGAACCTTCAAACTCTTAGCAGATTGTCACCGGAAAGTTGCACAGATGGTGTGTTTAAACACGCCAGAAACTTGATCACCTTAGGCGTTAAAGGTGATTTATCCACACTTAAGGAGTTCAAGTCCTTAGAAAAATTGGTGCGTCTCAATAAGTTGAAGCTAGTACATGACGTGTATAATGCAGTAGGAGCTGAACAACCATGGCGCCAACTACCTGAAGCAAAAAGATTCCCTCGAACTCTCAGAATTCTAGTATTGGCTGGTACTTATTTGGGTTGGGACCAGATGACTAAATTGGAAAAGCTCAATTCCCTCGAGGAGCTCAAGCTGAAAGATAATGCATTTGTTGGAAATTCCTGGGATGTTGCTGGTGACAGTTTTAAGCATCTCCAGCTCTTGCACATTGAACGGACAAATGTGATGTCCTGGACCACCTCAGATGATGCGTTTCCTGAACTGAGAAGTCTCTTTCTCAAAAACTGTGATAAGCTCGTGGCAATCCCATCACAAGTTGGTAAAAATCTTACTGTATTGTACTTGGAACGTGTTTCCACGTATGCAACTGCCTCCGCCAAGAAAATCGAGAAGGAAAAACGACAGGCAGCAGAGGAACGAGGCATTGAAGACGTATTCAAGCTTGAAATAGCTCCAGGAGACAAATCTTAAAAACTTCCATTTATATCTTTCCATGTGAGTTCATTGCTAATGTCATAGTTCTTCTTACTTGAGATTGAGATTGTACTGTTGCCTGCCAATGTTTATGACATTACACAATTGAGTCATTTTTGTTTTATGTACCATGATCACTCATCAGCATATTCTTGATTTCAGATGTTCAGGGATTGCATTTGTAGCTGGTGCAATCAGATGGAGTTTATGTGTAACATTTGAGGTTGTTGCATTCAATAATTAGTGTTTATTCCGGTTTAGCTCAATAAGGTTATGTTATCTTCGTCTGAATAAAACTGAACTGATTTGAACTGAACTGAACCTATTTATAGTACAAAATAGTATTAGTCAAATCTGAACTGTAGTTAATACATCTGAACTGATCTGAACTAAATTTAAAATAATCAATTTTCAGACGAAAATAACATAGCCCAACTCTATAATGACAGGAATGAATTTCCTTGACCCCAACATGGCTATAAGCCTTTACCTATAAGTCCTTTTAACAAGTTTCTGCTTTCGGCCAAGTTTATCTTTGCCTCTTCAGTTCTTTATTCTTAGCCAGCTTTGTTGAATATTTACATTCAGTCAACATCTTATGGAGTAAGTACCCAAATACCATCACATTCTTATTAATTTATACTTACCCTTTATAAATATATAGAGATTCTACTATATTAGGTAGAACAACATGAATAAACAAACACAAGTTTAGACCTAGCTATTTAAAGGCAACATTAGAGTCAATCGTTCACATCAAACCTCTAAGTAGATGGATGAGTTTGTCTCCATGAATTACATCAAGATCCAAGCTTAAGCATTTAAATAGGTTTTTAGGTGCATGCACTAGACTAGATGTCTAGATTAAATTTGTTTAGGCTAATTTTTTTATATACTAATAAACAACGAATAAGGAGAGATTGTAGCTCACTCTCCTAATTCCTAATTTTTCTCCAATTTAGCATTTTTTCTCCTTTATCCTTTTTTTTGAAAAAAAAGAAAATTACATATAAGTGCTAAAAATAACCACCCATTATAAATAGGTATTTTGCTCCTACAGTATTATAAATAGGTCCACATCTTTAACAGTATTATATTACGCTAATTTCAAAGCTCTTCACGTTGGAAATATAAATAAAATATCAAATAGTTATAGCATATGATTTTGTACAATACTTGCTCAAATAATTATTTAATAACTTAAATAATGATGGTTACATTACAATTAAAATATTGTAAATATTATAAATGCATGGGACACATACCCTATCTATGCAAAGATTGAGTGAACATTAACAAAAGAAATTATAACAAGGAGAACGCTTCGCACGTGCAACGTGCAACACGTGCAAAGATTGAGTGAACATTAAAAAAATATATATAACAAGGAGAACGCTTCGCACGTGTAACGTGCGATGCGCTAATTTCAAAGCTATTCACATTGAAAAGAGATAAAATATCAAATAATTATAGCATATGGTTTTGTATACTTGCTCAAATAATTATTTAATAACTTAGTTAATGATGGTTACATTACAATTAACCAATGAGGTCTAGCTCAATTGGTTAGACTGAGGTGTCATGACACTAGAGGTCATAGGTTCAATTCTCGTCAAGTGCGAGATTATTTATAGTTTATTACTAGCTTTGTAATGCTACTTATGAAATTATAATGGTCATCTTTTTCTCTGATTCATTCCGTACATATAGCCGGGGCCAGAAAATTAAGGTGAATGGATCGTGAGTTGTCACTGCATATCTAAGGGGTGAACTTTTTTTCTTTTTATTAGGGTAAACCTCATTAGAGATTGGACTAGTGGAGATTTGATGTAAAACCAGTCCTTAAAAAATTCAATAAAATAAAGTGTTAAATTTATAGCGTGGCAAAGGAGTTACTTTTGAAAGAGTTGGTTCCATTCGATTCGTTGGCAAAGGTTTTTATAAGCTGAGACAAATTACCTTGCCAGCAAAGGGTGGTTACAAACTACTATTTGAATTACTTCATTTAAGTTGACCAACCCACATCTCAATAGTATCCCCCAAAATGCATTGATAGTGGTGGCGTACACATATACCCGTAATCCCTTCAAATCTTAATTGATGTGGTATATAAGGAATATTCGAGCTGAACCAGCTCAAAGCCCACGAGGGGACAGACAGGTGGACGTTGAATTTCTAACAGTTTAAAGGGATTAAAAATGTTAAGCATACTAACAAAGTGTACCTTTTTATTCGGAAATCCGTTCATAGGAAATCTAGAGTTAAGCTTATTTTTCTCTAGAACTATCCTAGTTTAATGGCATACCGAGAAGTTCCCTATGTGCGCATGAGTGAAGATAAATTGTGTTCATTTTATCCTCGGTACCAGATATGAGCTTCGAACTTGCTCAAGAGATTTTCACTAGCGGCTAAAGTAACATAATAATTATTTAACTTTACATATTTAACTTAAAAATGATATTTTATATGCTCATATATAACTATAAATATATATACAATTTAAATTCAAAGTATTTATTCCCTCATTTTTTCACCCCCTTGGAATGGACTAGTGAGAGGATTCGAACCCGAGAGCGCTATGGGCAGACGGCGAGTGTTCACGAGCAATTGAGGTTTTTTTTTTTTTTTTTTTCAATTATCGTTACTTGATCGGTCAATCGAACTTGCTCACCGTCAAGCTCGTGTTGACCGAACACAAGCTTGAGCCTAGCTTTCTTGCGAGTTGTTCCTGATCGGCTTGATTTGTTAACACCCCCGCTATGTACATCTCCATACTCTTCATACAATAGACTACGTTTATATTTTGTTAGCTTTTGATGACTATATCATTTGGGGCGATTTATAATGTAATCTTGAATGGCAAGGCCTGTTCCAAGATTGGAATGGTTTTCCAAACAAGCCATATTCATCAATTTTAACTTCTTATTTCTTATTTTCATATGCTTATTTTGCTAAAAATTTATTACGGATTTGGCCCAGTTCAAGCTCGTTTAACTCAGACGAGCCAAACTCAAATATAAATATCATAGTACGAGTTCAATCTCGAAGTTTATTTTTTTACTCGTTAATCACTTGGGCTCAAATGTTATTACTTAACTTGTACTTGGAAAATTTCTTTGCGTGTGATGATGATATTTATTGTTGTGAATTACTTATGGTGGAGCTCTCTCTTTGCGTGTGATTCTATATATGAAGAATTAAATGTAGCTCGATTAACGCAAACCGATTTTGATTAAAGAAAGAGAAATCTCAACTTACGGAACCAATTAACCTTAATGGTATTTTTGGATCTCGTTAGTCTCCGATCTCCACCATACGTCTCCATGCGAAATTTCATTTTATAAGGTTTAACTTCGTTACAATACTATTGTAGATATCTAAAAAGAAAGATTTTTTTCTTGTTTGAGTAAGTATACAGAGCAACTTCTTAAATTGATTCCAACCAGCTCAATTGGTTAGACTGAGGTGTCATGACACCAGAGGTCATAGGTTCAATTCTCGTCAAGTGCGAGATTATTTATAGTTTATTATTAGCTTTGTAATGCTACTTATGAAATTGTAATGGTTCGATTATTAAAAAAAAATCGATAAAGATATATTTAAAAAAAAGAGCAACTTCTCAAATAGGGGCTATTTGGTTATCAAAAGCCTTGACGAATTAAGAGCGGTCCGAAGTCAAATCTGATAAGTTTGCACCAACATGTCTCATTCAGTTATTGTTGATATATTTTGTTAAAGAGGGACACTAAAAAGTTATGTTCCCATGAAATATCTGGGAAATATCTATGGGTAATATTTTTGAGGATAATCTAAATTGAAATAATCTTATCTAACTATAATTTTTCAAACTCACCATTTAATATGTTTAACAATCAATAATGAGAAATTCAATGAAAGAACTATTTGTAAGAAAAATTCGTCACATGATTTACTATTTGAACAGCCTGAATATGTGTTATATAATACTACCTCCGTCCCAGAAAACTTTACACATTTTAATTTTTTTTTTTCAACAGTTTTCAACTATGACTAAAAAGTAATCTTAAATTGTAATGACAAAATATATAACAAAATTATATTATGAAATTTACTTCCTAAATTTTCATTTATGTAGTTTTGTTATATATTTTACCATTACAATTTAGAATTAATTTGTAGTCAAAATTAAAAATTATTAACCAGAAACAATTAAAATGGATAAAGTTTTTTACGACGTAGATATAGTATCACATTGCTTTTTAAGGTGTCATTTGTCTACGATCATAAATTTATCAAGTGGAGTTGGATTATTAGTTTGAATAATTCAAAATCCATGGTCGAACAAGCAAACAATTACACATGATGTATTCCGGTAATTAAAATCTTTGCAAAAATTAAAAACATGGATAGTTCTTCGTTACCATTACCAATTCCACTGTATATCAAAATTTTAGTCAATTTCATCTAGGTTAACTGAAAAAAAACGAGACGTCGCTATATTGTGAGTTTTGTTCGGCGAGAATCTATAACATGTAACATGTTCCTTGTAGCAATGCCGAGTTTGACGAGTACTTACGTTACGTCTAGTATAACCCAAGGACAGCTAATTTCGGATATTTGGAAATTAGTAGTAGCATTAAACTTTTTTGGGAAAAATCGTTTATAAATTGCAGTCCAGAAATTTCGCCACAGTTTGACCTACTTACACCTGTATAGAATAGAAAGCTTCGCCCATTACTTGTTCTCCTCTCAATAAGTCCCTTCTATAACAAAACAACAAAACACCCAATTCTCAACAACAACAACAACATTAGTACTACTGTTCCAACCTTTCTCTCATCATCACACACAGCTCTAGCCATGGCGGAAGATCATACCACCTCACCTGCGCACCAAGACAACCCAATTATTTCCTTCTTTGTCAACTTATTTGCTTCAATCAAGCTGCCCTTTCCTCTTCCTGCTCACAAGAAGAACGCCACTAGTAACGATTCCAACTCGCCGCCCACCGATGCTTCTTCTTCTCCTCTAACTCAGTTGTTACCCAAACCGGTTTCTCTGTTTAAGGATGAGGAAGAAGTTTCAGTTGTGACTTTTCCCAAGCGGACTGAGGATTTTGATTCATTGAAGCTCCAAACTGGTGAAGGTGATGAAAGGACTACTAATCCTCTCCTTCTCTGGCAGGTAATTTCTTTATTACTTTTCTCTCTTTAATTCTTTGATTTTATTTATTTTTACTTTTACGGTTTACCCTTTTGTTAGAATTTCTTTTTACTAGAGGACTTGGTGAAATTGGATGTTTCGTTTTTGTTGATTTATTGTAAGCAAAAATATCATATCTGCATGTGTGTTAGTAGTTTAACTATTTTGTCCATTGTCATGAGTTATTGTGGTCCTAAGAGGATGATGTGTATGGGAATGTAATGAATACTTGGTAGAGAAAGATTTTCAAATAATGCATATGGAAATTGCAATGGTTTTGTTCAAACTTTGTAATAATGCTATGGTTGGTAATTGGTTACTAAATTGCTGCTTGCTTAGTCAGAGCTGCTTTGCAAGCATTAGGCCATTACCAAGGTCTTGACTCTTGAGTTTTCAGTCTCACTCCAAATAGTAAATGTGCTATGTGCCCTTCTTTTTGCTATCTGGAGGAGTTGAATCAATCTTGGAAATCAGGTCATAAGTAGAGGTAGAGGTTGAAATGTTGCTCTATGTCATTCCTAGATTAGTACTATCTTTTTTTTTCCTGTGGGTGAGGACTCAAAGTGGCAGGTACAGATTAGAAGAAGTCACCATATCCAGCCAGTGCTCTTTGATCCTTAACTGCTATATTTTACCTCCCAATCCACTGTGCACGATATTCTGTATGAACATGTCATGGTTCCAAATTATTAATTTGCAAGTGTCAAAATACTCGTTCAAGTCAAGTCCTAAAAGTAAAAGACCATCTCTTGCTTTTACATAGTAGGAAATATTTTGGCATTTCTCAGTCTTGGGATTATACTCAGTATTTACTAATCTATCAATTTGGATACAAGGATAATAGTATGCGAGTATCTCAGTGAGAACCAATGCATGGAAAGTTGCATGCTTGAACCCATCTAGTAAGGTCCATAGGTAAGGGACATGTTGTCATGTTTGTAAATGGAATGCGGAGTTAAGGGGTAAGAAATTATGCGAAATAACAAAGAATTATCCTCCAGCCCTGTCCTCTGTCATGCATGGTAATGGAATAACTATAAGACCCCTGAGGCAGTGACATCTTCTTGAGTCATTTGATGCAACACTTTTTTTGCCACTATTAGATAGGTTAGGATGGGAAAAGGAAGGACTTTTTTTTTTTTTCCTTATACTACAAAAAATGGGAGATTGGTTTTGGATGTGTGAAAAGGAATGGTGGCGTATAGTTTCTATATTACCTTTTTGTATAGATGCTATAATAACAGAAGAATGTAAATTCTAGCAAATATAGAGTACTATTTAATGTGAGACAAACCACTTAGAGATTTGTTGAGAACAAGCCAAATATGTTATTTGACACTACAATTTCAGTGAGTAAACATTTAATGTGTTACTTTTCCTCGTAATTACACACATAGTTTCTTTTTCACGGTGATAATATGCTCGCTTTTATTTGGATCAAACTCAGGTTTATGCTATTGGGGGATTCTTCGTTATGAAGTGGGCATGGACAAGGTGGAATGAGAGGAAGGGAGCAAAAAAGCCTGGTGATGAAGCTCCTCCAGCTGATGATTAGCCGACCTATGATTCTCCGTTACTGTTGATCATCTTTGTATTGCAAATACAAATGTAGTTCTTTTAACTTGATACTTCCTGATGGTAAAACTTTAAAATCTTCAGTCAACTTTATTCTTATACTTGCATTTGAAACTTCATCAAGTTTACTTGCAGAAATAGTTTTAAACCGTATGAATCAAGATTATTAACGTAATGTGGGGATCAAAGCGATATGTGAAAACTTGATATGCTTTCAACAAATGTAGCGTGTTTGCTGTGAACTGTCCAATATGCAAGTGAGTGTATATCTACATTTACAAGATGAAACGAAAAGCTTTTTTATGCATGTATATTGCTGGTTATGGGCTCATACAACATCCATTGCTTTATTGAGTCGAATTGCAAAGTCTTTACTTACAGACATAGAAATATACTAATGAGATCCTACGATCAGTTGTCTTCAAGGAATGGATAATCTGTGTAACCAACAACAGGATCATGTGTGTAGAATGTGCTTCTGTCATACTTGTTAAGCACCGCATTAAGTTCAAATCTCTTGGGTAAATCTGGGTTAGCTAAGAACAGGCGTCCAAAAGCGACAAGATCCGCTTCGCCTCTGCTAATAACTTCATTACCATCATCTCTTGTGTACCCTCCTGCAACAATAAAAGTCCCCTTGAAAGCCTTTCTCATAGGCAGTAAGCAGCTTATAGTATCCTGCTTATCAAACTGTGTTATCATTCTTGGCTCAATCACATGACAGTACAGAATATTGTACTTGTTCAGTGCGTCCGCCATGTACAGGCCGAGAGCATCAGGATCTGTATCTCCACAATCATTGTAATCTGCGTAAGGCGAGAGCCTGATCCCAACCCTCTGAGATCCTATCTCATCACAAACCGCTTTGATTAGTTCCAGAGGGAAACGACAGCGGTTTTCCAGCGTCCCTCCGTATTCGTCTGTTCTGTCATTCACTTGATCTTTCATGAACTGATCGATCAGGTAGCCGTTTGCTCCATGGAGCTCAACCCCATCAAAACCTGCTTCAATGGCATTTCTGGCTGCAATTCTGTAATCATTGATTACTTGATGAATTTCCTCGATGGTCAATCGATGTGGTGGTGAGTATATGGCATCAGATCCACCGATATCATAATATTGTCTAATAGGCCGGTCAGTGCTAGAAATTGGAGGATTGCCATTAGGCTGGTAACCTGATCAGGAAACATAGATAACCAACCAGTCCGAGTCGAATGAGGTTTAGAAAATAGTTGAATACCCAAGGGACTTACTGTAATCAGAAGCTCTGCCAGCATGCCAGAGTTGGCAGAAGAAGATGCCACCTTTGTCATGAACTGCATCAACAATTGGCTTCCAGGCTTGTACGTGTTCTTTTGTCCAAATACCTGGTGTATTTGGATACCTTTAAAGATGGTAATAACATTAGCTTTATCTAAGTACTTCCCATCAAAAGCAATAACAATCAAGGAAAGAATACACAATAACAAGAGATACTATTAAGCTAGTATCAAACTTGCATACCCTTGAGCAGTGTCTGAGATTCCAGAGGCTTCAGAAATCAAGAATCCACCTTTTGTTGTTCTTTGTGAGTAGTAAAGAGCTGCATGACTTGGCTGTGCTGTGAAATTGTATGACCTCATTCTTGTCAATGGTGCCAAGACTATCCTGCAAATCAAACCAATCATTTCAACTAACTCAGAATTCCAAGAAAATCAAGAAATTTAATTTCCATTTGAATGAAACAGAACATTTTTACCTATGTGACAGATCAAAGCTTCCCATCTTGTATGGTGTCAAGATAGGAACCATTGTATCATCAGGTTTGTTTTCCACTGGCAACAAGTAATTAGCAAGATAAGTATGAAGTTTTGAAGCTTACTTGTCCAGATTCATTAATAGGCAACAGAATCACACTGAAATAGAAATGGAAATATGCTGACGTTGTACAAGTTGAAAATTTGATAACGCCACGTAAATGAGCAAAAAAAGTAGCCTAATTAGTGCTTCTTATCATGATTAGTTTATTTGTCACCACTAAGACCAGGACTACCTGAGAAGGACTCAATTTTAATTTAATTACTAGTAGTATTTTACTAACTATTGATTAGCATACCTAATAGAGTAAAGTCAACTAGTATGGTAATAATACTACCGTCAATGCATCTTGTTTACAAGCAACATTATTTTCTATGGAGTAATCAATTTGAGTTACATAACTTCACAGGATACTTCTGAAATGCTACAAGTTTCCTCCAACAACAGGATCATTTGCAGCGAATGTCCTTACATCGAACTCATTAAGCACAGAGTTGAGCTCAAATCTCCTCGGTAAATCAGGATTAGCCTAGAATAGGCGTCCAAACTCCACAAGATCTGCTTTGCCTTTGTCAATGGTTGCATAACCATCATCTCTGTTGTACCCTCCTGCAGTGATGAAAGTCCATTTGGAAGCATTTTTCATCGGCAGCAGGCAGGTTTCAGTTTCCTGCCTATCGGACCTGCATCATCATTCTCAGGTCCACGTTGTACTTGTTCAGCGCCTTGGCAATTGTATGATCTCATTATTCAAAACTGTCCTGCAATTAAACCAAAACATGATGAATTATGAGTAGTATTCAGTAATTCTATATGATTTCTGCAACAGCGATGGAGAATGAAGGACGGGCCTGGACTCTGGAGACACGTTTGCTCTTGAACCAAAGGAAAACGTTTCCAAGGTTCATATATATATATATATATATATATATATATCATTTTAATGGTTTGGGACTTCAAGGATTTAAGTACAGAAATAGTTAAACTGCATGCATGATTCAACATTATTAATGTGTCCTCAAATCGACATGTGAAACCTTGATATATATATATATATATATATATATATATATATATATATATATATATATATATATATATATATATATATATATATATATATATATATATATATATATATTTTCTATGGTTGAATAGGGCATGTTTGCCAATTAACGGTGAAGTGAAAGCTAGCTTTATACATGAATATTGCTAATATTGGCGTCTTACAAGTATACAACATCGCTTTCTTTATTCATTGTATTACATAAACTCTCAAATGAAGGAAATACTCTCATGTGATCAGCTGTCTCCGAGGAATGGATAATCGTTGTAGCCAACAACAGGATCATGTGTATAGAATGTGCTCCTGTCATACATATTAAGCACCGTGTTAAGCTCAAATCTCTTGGGTAAATCTGGATTAGCAATAAACAGGCGGCCAAAGGCAACAAGATCCGCTTGTCCACTGCTAATAACTTCATTTTCCATCATCCCTGTTGTACCCTCCTGAAACAATGAAAGCCCCTTTGAAAGCCTTCCTCATATCCCCAAAGGCACTTACAGTTTCCTGCTTATCAAACTCTGTCATAATTCTTGGCTCAATCACATGACAGTACAGGATATTGTACTTGTTCAGCGCCTCGGCCATGTACAAAATGAGAGCGTCGGGGTCTGAATCTCCACAGTCACAGTAATCGGTATAAGGTGAGAGCCTAATTCCAACTCTGTGTGATCCAATCTCATCTGACACTGCTTCGACAAGCTCTAGAGGGAAACAACAGCGGTTTTCCAAGCTCCCTCCATACTCATCTGTCCTGTCATTAACTAGATCTTTCATGAACTGCTCGATCAAGTAACCGTTTGCTCCATGGAGCTCTATGCCATCAAAACCGGCCTCAATGGCGTTTCTAGCTGCAATTCTGAAATCATGGATTACTTGATAAATTTCTTCGACTGTCAACCGATGTGGTGGTGAGTAAATGGTGCCTTTTCCATCGGTGTCATGTTCTGGTCTAACAGGCTTATCAGTGCAAGAAATTGGAGGACTGCCATTAGGCTTGTAACCTGATCAGAAAACATAGATAACCAACCAGTTGGAACTTCTTCTTTTTTCCGAGTCGAATGAAGTTTAGAAAAGAGTTGAAGGGGCTTACTGTAATCAGAAACTCTGCCAGCATGCCATAGTTGGCAAAAGAAGATGCCACCTTTGTCATGAACAGCATCAACAATTGGCTTCCAGGCTTGTATGTGTTCTTTTGTCCAAATACCTGGTGTATTTGGATACCTTAGAAGATGGTAATAACATTAGCTTCCTTCATCAAAAGCAGTGAGTAAAAAGATATACAAATAACAAACTAACAATATGCAATGCATGAATTTACATACCCTTGAGCAGTATCTGAGATACCGGAGGCTTCAGAAATCAAGAATCCACCTTTTGTTGTTCTCTGGGAGTAGTGAAGAGCTGCATGGCTCGGCTGTGCTGTGAAATTGTATGATCTCATTCTTGACAATGGTGCCAAAACTATCCTGCGAATCAAACCAAGCATTTCAACAAACTCAAAACTTCATCACTAATTCAATTCACTTATCTGGAGCCACATAATTTTCCAAGCAAAATCAAGAAACAAAGTGAGCGTTTGGCTCTCCACTTAGCAACTCTTTTAAGGAGATGTTGCTAAAAGATGAATAGTAAGTCTTTTAAGATGAATAGCGAAACGCTCACAGAGTGTTCTATATTTCCATGGAAAGAAACAGCAAATAAATTACCTGTGTGATAGATCAAAGCTTCCCAGCTTGTATGGAGTTAACAGAGTTGCTATACCAGTAGCAGCCATTGTATCACTGCTTTTTCCTTCCATTAGCAGCAAGTAAATTAGCAAGGATTATGAAGTTATTAGTCCAGAATCTCAGAAAGTTGGAAACTAAATGAGTATGTAAACACCACAATAAGATATCAATAAATTACTGCAAGTTGATAAATTGAGAATGTATCAACTGAGAATGTAACCTGATTAGGACTGAATTTTAGTTTAAATACGTTTTTTTGTACTAAGGTACAATACATAGCCGCCTCACCTACGTAATCCCCCTCTACTATGGAATTATACCGGATTAATGTACTCATGGAGATTATGGTATCATACATATATATATATATATATACTACACAATAGAAGATCACTTTCTTTACTTTAACTCAGTTGCAATAAAGTCTCAAACTGTTGGAAAGTACTTCTGAAATTCTACAGGCTGTCTCCAAGAAATGGATAATCTGTATAACCAACAACAGGATCACTTGTAGCGAACGTCCTCGCGTCATACTCATTAAGAGCTGAGTTGAGCTCAAATCTCCTCGGTAAATCAGGATTAGCCAAGAACAGGCATCCAAACGCCACAAGATCAGCTTCACCTCCGTCAATGGCTGCATTACCAACGTCTCTGTCGTACCCCCCTGCGACGATAAAAGTCCCTTTGAAAGCCTTTCTCACCGGGAGCAGGCAAGTTTCAGTTTCCTGCCTATGGGCCTGCATCATCATCCTTGAGTCAATTACATGGCAGTATAGTATGTTGTACTTGTTCAGTTCCTCTGCCATGTACACGCAGAGAGCATCAGGGTCCGAATCTACACAGTCGTAATCTGATGAAGGAGAGAGCCTAATGCCAACTCTCTCAGGTCCAATCTCGTCGGAAATTGCTTTGATTAGTTCCAGAGGGAAACGACAACGGTCTTCCAAGCTCCCTCCATATTCGTCTGTTCTGTCATTTACTTGATCCTTCATGAACTGATCGATCAGGTAACCGTTTGCTCCGTGGAGCTCTACCCCGTCAAAACCTGCTTCAATGGCATTTCTAGCTGCAATTCTGAAATCATGGATTACTCTTTGAATTTCATCCACTGTTAACCGATGTGGCGGTGAGTATACGGCACCGGCTGTTTCACTAACTCGAACCGGCTTGTCGGTGCAAGAAATTGGAGGATTGCCATTAGGCTGGTAACCTGATGAGAAAAAATACTTCATGAGATAGTAATTGGTTGGAAATTTTTCTATGAAGATTCAAAAAGTAGAAGTGGCATAAATTGAAAGGATTTTACTGTGATTTGAAACTCTGCCAACATGACAGATTTGGCAGAAGAAAATTCCACCCTTGTCATGAACTGCATTTATAATTGGCTTCCAGGCTTCTGTCTGTTCTTTTGTCCAAATACCTGGAGTATTTGCATATCTACATATATATATTTCATAAAAATCAGCTTCACCAAAATACTCTTGGCGTTGTATACAACTGAAGTTATGGGCTAAAAGATCAATCACATACCCTTGAGCAGTATCTGAGATCCCACAGGCTTCAGAAATCAAGAATCCGCCCTTTGTTGTTCTTTGTGAGTAGTAAAGAGCTGCATGGCTCGGCTGTGCTGTGAAGTTGTATGATCTCATTCTTGTCATCGGTGCCAAAACTATCCTGCAAATCAAAAGTTCAACCATGACTGAGTTGAGTCTACAGTAATTCTAAAACCAAAGGCCAAAAGATTTCCAGAAGAAAGAAAAATATAGTAGCTTACCTGTGTGATAGCTCAAAGTTCCCCATCTTGTAAGGAGTCAAAAGAGGAATAATAGCAACTGTCTCAGCTACCTCATCATCATTATCACCATGTCTAATTTTGACCTTTTCCATTACTGATTATAAAATCTGCACTCTTGAGTCTTTAGCAGCTAAACTTGAAGGATAACAGTACAAGCTAGCTAGCAACTTTTTTGCAACAAAAAAATATCCTGGAGGACCAAGACCTCTCTCTCTAATTATTAAATATCCTACTGCCAGCCAACTTTCTGCAAGTGACTCATGAGTCCTTGTTGATAAGTAAAGCATAATATTCCACTAAGTCAACATTGTACACTTAACCTTTTACACTTACAAGTTACATCCCCACACTTAGCAAGATTATAGCTATTTGTACTCAACTTTTCTACTTATTTAAGCACCATCAATATCCAACAAATTACAGTTTTGATGGTGCTTGAAACAGTGCTTTAACTAGATCATGCTATTGCTAGATATGAAATCAAAAAGAAAATTCAAATGACTAGATTTTGTACCAGCCTATTCACAGCTCAAGATATGTAACGTGCATGTACTATGTTACTATGTAGTAATGCAATGATATAAATGACTACTAAATCAAGGCCACTGATATCAAGGGACCATATTTGAAGATAGTGGAACATTAAAGACCAAATGCATATGTACATGTCACATTCAGTCAAAATGTAGGTATCTGTCAACATCTGGAAAAAGAGCCAAGGAAAACTAATAGGCAACAGCAGAATTATCTGATATGTAATCACACTAATCATGTTCATTGATCAAACTGGAATACTGATTTGGCCTTTTCTCTTGTTTCAGAAGAAGATATCACCTTAAAGAAACAAATATGGTACTATGGTACATAACCAAAAGATAACTGAACAGAGAGTAGTAGCAAAACATCATTCCTCTTATCCTGCAGTATAATGGTTACAAGCACGCGAAATTTATAAGAGCAAGCAAGCTACTTAAGAAGCTTCCTCCCACTTCAAACATCAACTCTATACCAAAGATAAAATTCCTTATGACATAAACCGGGCACACTATGACATTTCAAGTGCCATGGTTCAACAAGAGTTACACACTAACATACTAAATACACTCCATAGATTTTGAGTCACGAACCTTGAAGTCAAGTTTCATGGTCCAAACTCCAAAGGCAGGGGTAGTCATATACTGACAAGATAATGTCTTCGCTCCAGGTACATTTGTTAGCTGAAGCATGTAATAGGCATCTTTTCCAGATATAGAATACTAAGGAGCCATGGTCAATACGGACGGATCCTCTTGCTGCTCAAGTGGGAACCATAACAGTGAATTGTGATATCAGTCTACGTATTCGTCAAACGTTCTGCCACTGGCACACTCTACAGCTGCGTTGGCATTGATTTCTCTTCCAAACCTCCAAATATAATTCAGACCAACAAGAAGCTCTGCAATTGCTGTTTCCGTCTTTTCCTGGTTCGCAAAGTGAAGAGTTTGGACTAAAAGGACATTTGTTTTAGAGACCATGTTCTGATGCTCCAAGGTCCTTTCTGACTGCCATCTTATCATGTTGTGAGCAAGTGGAGCCAACCATTCAAGTGTCCCCATCATTGCCTCGTTCCATTCTGCAGCAAGAGCCGTATCATAAACTGACAAAGATAGGATCTTGGCACACGGCTTCAGTTTAGTCCAGAGGGTGGTTCTGATGCTATTTGGCAACATGGTGTAAAGATCATCTCTTGCATCATTGCCGATCAAGTGAGGAGATGCCACTAATTTCTCAATGAAGATGATAACATTTGCATAATGTAAAGCTAAGGCAGCGGCACCCAGGGTCTCAGGAGGCGCAATCAGCATTTTTCTCTTAGAAGTTTCTATTGATGTTTCGCCAGCATGCAGCCTTGTAAAGGCATCATTGATTCCGTCTAGCATCCCAGAGTAACCATCAATGGAATTTGAGTAGATATTGCTCGTAGGAGCACTTCTTTGACTCAACAGTCCGGACGTTGTTATTCCATTGCTTTTATGGGATGGGGTTTTAGCTTTTACACCCCGAGATTTATCACGGAACCACCAAAATTTCATGGAGTTTTTGCTGGCTTCTGAAACAGGCCCAGATTTTGCAGTGGAGCTCTTTATAGGACCAGAATAAAAGCTAACACCATTATACTTTCTTGACATCGGACTAGGCGTGATTCTCGAACTAACAAGAGGGCCTGAGTGGTAATTTCCAGGATCTTTTGTTCTAGGGAGTGGGCCAGACATAGAGATAGATGGCTTCCCAGCTGAGCTAGAAGATATTCTGGGGTCGCAATTTTCAGAAGGGTAAACTGATGATTGCATAAAGACAGTAGAGTGGTTGCGACGGTTGCTAATAATACCCGTAACTCTAGACTCTTTAATGCCTGCATCAGCAACGCTATTAGTTCCGAAAACATGCCCAATCTTGCCATATATGGTAAAGAGGGATCTTGCCAAAGGAGAATCGTGTAATCATAAGTACGATTCCACAGAGAAATCTCCTTAAGATGCCTCACCTCTTTCCGCTTCCATGCTATCTTTTTCTCATATTCAGCTAACGTAATGCTATCCGCATTATCATTACCCTTCATTCTATTCAAAGTCTGCTCAAGTTCAGCAAGTATCTCCATGTCTTGATACAAATTATTATTGGTGACTATATAGTGCTCCATCTTCTTGGCCTTTTTGTCCATTTCCCTCCAGGAAAATTGCCACCCATAAATGTCGGCATCAACCTTGACTAAATCACTAAACGCTTGCTCAAAACTCTTCAACAGGGGATCCTGACACCTCTTGGACAACCTGCCAACAGCCACAGCCACATTGACCAAGCTATCCGTGAGCTCAGTACATATTAACCTCCCGATGTACTCATCATCTTCCGACACAATCTTCTTGATACCCTCTGAATTTGCTATCTCCTCTCTTAATCTAGCAACTTGTTTATCAGACAACAACTGCCACAAGTGAAGCAATTTCGACATCAAGCTCGCGGCTTCAAAAGCCAAAACCCCAATCCGCGCATTTCCGCAGAGAAGCTCATTCTTTTTTGAATTTTTCCACAAACCACGGAACCATGACTCAGCTACCATCTCTTCTGTCAAATAGAGTCCGGTATTCAAATCAACAATCAGCAGCCAGCTAATCCCACCACGTTCTATGACACTGAAAGAAAAGAAGACAGTCCAAAAATGAAACTACAAAAAACAGAAGAAAAAAAACCTTCAAAAAGATAAAACATACTGCACAAGCAATCATACAACAAAAACTCGTGCTAGACGGTCAAACCATGAGAAAAACCTTAAGAATCACATCACACACTGAACTGCAGGTGAATTATCATAATTTGCAACCGTCTAACAGTTGAAAAATGTAAAAGAAGTTCTTATCAAACTATACACACTAGACACCAATCAACAAAAGTAATGAATGCATAATGACCAATTCAGCCACTAAAATGGGAAAAACTAAAAACAGCAGCCTGATTGTAGTACTACAGATAGATTGTCACAATCACTTTCTACTTCAATAAGGTTTTTTTTTTTTTTTTTTTTTTTTCCATTTTCATTTGGCCTAGTATCTAAAAGAGATCATCCAACAAATCCAATTCAAACCAAAAGTCTCCAAATCATATATTAACAAACAAAACCCAACAAATCCATTCATAAACTGACTTTACAGTTTACACATCCACATCAAACGTTCTCAAGAACACCGAATCAGAGAAAAAACTAGACAGAGCAGCAGATCAAACAACATGCAATAACAGAAGGGATTTTCAATTCAAGAAATGAACGCAAGTCAAATTTATAAAGGACTAATTGCTTACTCGAATCACAAACAAACAAGAAGTGTAGTACAAAATTAAAGACAGTAAGAACAAGGGTAAAGAAACAAACTCACACTTTTGTTGAAGAGAGAGAAAAATGTTGAAGTGGTAGTCAAAGTAGTGTAATAGTCCTCGGAATCAACAGGAATCACGAGGCAGAGGAGAAAGAGGGAGAAGAAGAAGAAAATGGAAAGCAAGTGTGTTGAAAAAAGAAAGAAAAAAAGAAACGGAAAGACAGAGAGAAAGAGAAAAGCGTGTGGAATTTATGACGACTAGCTGATAATTGTACACCAACCCCAATAACTCTTGTCTCTTTTTTTTTTTTCAATACCCCAAGGCAATTTACACGAAGATAAAAAGATTATTATCTAATTAAAATAAAATATAAATATTTTTCTATTAATACAGACGTTTTAGTCAACAATATTGATGTATTTTTTAAAAAATTTTTTTAGATAAAACAAACTGTATCATCAGGAAATCAATCAAACTGTTAATAATATTATATTTATTTTCTATAATAAGAACATGAGAGTCGCATACTATTTTTAATCAACTGTGAACGATTTTATAAGATACCTTGTATTATGTTTTAGTTGGACAAGTGATGTCTCAAATTTTGAATTCTTGTATATTAGTCACTTGCATGACAAATTATTTTGAAAATGATGGGGTGGATTATAAAATTCGATTGTGGCATACTGAACTATTTTTCTTATGATTATTATATGTGAAGTCTGTTTTCTAAGTTACGAGTGAAAAGTTAAACTATTGAATTTTTTTAAATCGGCAAATCGATGAGCAATAATGGTTTTTCATTTACTCTGTGGTGGCTCGAACCCCAACCTATTGGTTGGAGGTTAAAGCTATCGGATATATGAAGAAAACAAAATAATGTCGTGTGGAGTATATTTACATGAAGACTATTTTTAATTATTTGTTAATTAAGAAAAATAAATACATTATTCATGAGCTATGTAAAAGGAATTCCGATTCGATATATGATACGTTCAAAATGGACATTGGGTAAGTGAGGAATAATTGTTCAAAGTTTGAAGGTTAAATGAATTAATTTATGTCACATTCAAAGAAATCAAAATGTTCCACTAGAATATGAGAAATGATTGAGTTTGCACTTGGTATTTAAATTGTTAGCTAGATGTCTTGAGAACATTCTACGTGGGTGCACAGTTAGGAGCCCAAATCCTTGGCCAAATACATGATCTAGTAACCTTATGTGAGGCTTTAATATAATAAAATAATATTTTTAAATGTATAATATTATCATTACGATAGTCTTTTTAATATTCTAATATGTTTTTCTCACACTATCCCATTACTTTGGCTTTTGTCCCATCATTTCTTAACTCCGTCTTGGTATGTCTCACTCAAATTGTTATATTTCAAGTGGTTTGCAATCTGATTTGTACGTTTTTTTATTATGAACCTCACTTCAAATACTTACTCATTACTATTTCACATGTTTATCATTATGAGCCCTACCTCACTTTTAAGAATAAAATAGCACAATTAAACAAATTATGTTATACAATCATGTATTTTCTGATTTTAAAGCATATTTATTGAACTAATGGATCATAAATTACAGACCTCCAAAAATTGAAGGCTCTGTTCGGTCGGACACTCTCCGCACCCTTATAGCCAACCCAATTGTGTGTGAATGTTGGATCGATTTAAACTAAAACAGGCTATAGTTCTTCATCCATCCCTTATTTTGCACAAACCGAGCACTTGTTTCAGTTCGTCGGAGATTGCTAGGTTGTGTGGCTAATAATTTTGTTCTTCGTATAAGGTCTATACTAATCACATGTCCCATGAGCTAGCATGGACTCGATTTTAGACGAACCATATTTTCGAGTCACCCACAACTACTAACAGTCTTAAATATACTTCATGTTTATTAATAATGTCATTTTATGTACAACTTGTATGGTATACAATCATGTATTTTCATTTAGTCATTCTTTCTAGGTGCCTTAAAATAGTATTGTAGAATAATTCCTAATTCATAGTACATCATCATATAGTACGTTCCTCCGACATATTCTAAAAATAGAACTGTAATGACTATAACTCGTCTATTCTATGGGCAACAGATTAGCGAGGAAAGTGAGATCCATGCACCTAGAAAGAATGATCAATACGTGTCATCGCCATGCCCAAAGTGTTCCAGTATATAATTCACATCAACAATTAACATGAAGAACACCACCTTAATTACGAGCTATTAAAACACATACACACAAGAATTCCAAAAAGATAAAGAGGCTAATTTGCTAAACAAAAATGTCTTCATCATTCATTTACGCTGCAACTACACTCGTACTCCTCATCCATCTTAGCCAACTTTTTTTCACCTCAGGGCGTGAAATGCCATCTTCCCCAGCACTTCTGGCCAATGAAACATCATCACTGTTGGCCAATGAAACATCGATGCTTTTCGCCAATGGAACATCGATGCTTTTGGCCAATGGAACATGCAACATGAACTTTGGGTCTTGCGTGAATGTTTTCAAGGGCTTAATACACTGGGATAATGGCAATGTGACAGGAGGAGGTGAATGTTGCGGCATTATTGGAGGTTTGATAAATTATCAATCAGCATGGTGCCTCTGCACAACCTTTAAGGGTGAAGTCTTCGGGATTAAGTATGAAATTCCCGTATCAATCAGCATGGTCATGAACTTCTGTAAGAAGGAAATTCCCGATGATTTCAAATGCGCTTGATTGGATTTACTCGTCGGATTGGTTGATTAGAGAAAACTTGGATATCTTCTCTTCAAAAAGGAAAAATGTGAAGGAAAAAACAAAAGAGAAGGAAAATGCCGAGTCCAGAAGCGGAATAAAACACTGAGAGTAAAAAAAAACAAAGAAGTACAAGTGTAAAATAAAGGAGATGGCAAAGGAGAACGAAAGAGAAAAGAGGGAGAAAATGGAAAGCAAGAGTTGAAAAAAAAAAGAAGAAAATCCAGAAAGAAAGAGCTGATTTTGAACACCAACTCCAATAACTCTTGTTCGATTTTGTTTTATATCTACCATTTCTTTTTTTTTTTTTTTAGTTGCACAATTGATGCCTCCAATTTTAAATTACTTGTATTCAGTTACATGACAATTTATTTTGAAAATGATGCATTGGATTATAAAATGATGGAATATTGCTAATTGGATTTCAGTTCGATGTGTTTTGAGATTTAAAAATGTTGGATGGTTTGAAGACTGAAGTTAGGATATATTACTACTTTTATAGGTTAGGCAGGGGGCCGCAGGGGTATGTGTATACCTTAACATTTACTTCTTCTAATTAAATGTTTCCAAAGTACGTCCGTGAGCATGATATACGAATCCAAAACTCATTTCAAAAATATAAACAACCGATCTGATAGGTTCGGATCGGATTTAAGATTACGGTTTTTTTTTTTATAATTTAAAATCTCAAATCGGGTCGAATTAAAATCCGCAGATTATCAAATTAATCCGTCAAAAGCTCTAATTTTTCTTCTTCTTTCACTCACCAGTCACACCTACCTTCCACTTCTCTCATGCCCTTCTCCAACACTTCACCGGTGAGGAAGAAGTTTGAGGAAGCATTGGGAATAACATAAACTATGAGGAGCAAATGTAGAGATGGAAAAGAACGACTTCCCAGGATCGATGGAAACGGAGATGATGAAAATGTTACAATCATTATTGGAGACCCACGCGTCGAAATTTAATTTTACCATAATGACCTCTCAAAAAGCCAATGATTATTGCTAGGTGCTGAAAGAAGAAAAACCCGACCAACCCGCGGCGCTGTAGTGACTCGTGAACTCGGTATGTGTTGGTTGAGATTAAAGTAGAAATCTTTGACATAATTTACCCCCACACACGGCCACACATCTATTCATCTTTATTTGAACTCATCTTATTTCTTTTTTCTTATTCGATTTCCCAACTAATTCAACCCTAACACTCTTAATTGTTTATTAGAGGTGGCGCTCCAATAACATTTTTTTTACATTTATAAGTCTCGAGCTTAAGACCGGCTTAAATGAATATAAGTCCCTTATCAATTAAGTCAAAAATTGAGTCAAAAATGTTAATGTATTCTTTACTTCTTCATTTTATAATTATTTCTATTTAAAAAAAATCAATTTTTTGGAATGGAGTTCAAGATCCATCTTATCACTCGTCACTTGGGCTTGAATTGAGTTTCAGAGGAGGGGTGAGCATAATAATATCGGCCCGCCCGATCAGACCGCGCAAACTGTCCGTTGATCATCCGTACTTGCCGACTTTTTTCGCATTAAAATTAACCGCGGCTGAAAACTAACACACCCGCCGCGGGTTGGGTCGGGTTATGGGTTGACGATTGCACCTGCCACCCACTCATCCGACCCAACCCTACTAGTAGTATTGTACGTAGTATACTAGTAGTAAGGTATAAATTTAATTTACGTAATAGTTATGTAGTATTAAATTATTAATATAAATAAAAATATAAAATAAAAATGTAGATCTAGGTTTTGCAATCCACGACTCACTCTACTCCATTTCATCCAATCCCATCTGTAAGATACTTTGAAAGAATTTATATTCCCTCCTGATCTTGTGAATTTGATTATGTTTTGTGTGAAAAATGCACCCACACGCATTCTGTGGAATGGAGAACCTCTCAAACCCTTTGATCATAAACCTAGCGGATGAAATATTTTCACAAGATCATACTATAATTAATATTCTATGTTGTTTTAATGTTTTATTTTTCATTTTTATAAAATTGTTTGATAGTTAAATTTTAGTCAAATTACAACCCGCCACCCGCCCGCCAATTTTGTCACCCTCCCGTTTGGGTTGATGAAATATTTCATCCGCCATGGTTTGTCATTACGACCACCCGCCTATGGTGGGTAGGATAGATTTTTGTTTGAATTAAACCCGCGAAAACCCGACTGCGCTCACCCCTAGCGAATATAACCTCAAGCCGAGTTATGTGTAATATATGAGTAATTGTCTCAATTAACATCATTGTGTGGTCACATGAACTAACTTTATAAAAAATATAGTATTAGATATTGATATTTAAAATTCGATTACACTTTATTACCACTGCATGGGTAAGGCATGTGAATTCAATTGTAAAATGAAATCCCAAATCAAGAAAACAACCATTTTCTCCTTTTGCTCTTCTTTGTTCGTTGCTAGGTACTCTGGAGCAATAGGAATAAAGTGGTTCATGAGCAGAAATGTAATGATGCAATGGAGAGCATCCAGTTTGCATATGATTATTTGCAAAGATTCCGATCTGCACAGGCGTTATTCACACATCCAAGACCACCGGAGGGTACGCACCATTGGAGTCCACCTCAAGCGGGACAGCTCAAAGTGAACTTCGATGCAGCTGTTAGTAGTCGTCTCAATGGATCCAGTGCTGGGATAGTGATACGGAACTCTGAAGGACGGATTGTAGCCTGGAAGCGACAATTTTTCAAGCACATCAATAATCCTGAAGTGGCAGAATCTCTGGCCGCAAGAGCAGCAGTTCTGTTTGCAAAAGAACTTCAGTTAGATGGACTTGACATTGAAGGGGACTGCATGAATATCATCTCCCAGCTACAGCAGGCCGACTTTCCTCTTGGCATGAGTGGCAACATCATACTTGATATCAAACAGATAGCAAGCTCTTTTAGCTCTATTTCTTTTATGTATGTTAGGAGAGTTTGTAATGAGGTTGGGCATCTTTTAGCACGAAATGTTAGTGAGGATAGTGTGGGCTTCTCTGTCTTGCCGTTTGAGCATTCGGATGTACAAACTTGATTGATGAAATATATGATCAGTTTTCACTAAAAAAAAAAAAAAAGTTTATATAGTTTAACTTTGAATCTGTTTGTAATAATTTAATTAAAATTTCATTAATTGGAGTACTATTTTAAGGCTCGGAGCTGATGTGTTTTCATACTTATTTTTTGGTGCATAGATGTCAAACTATTGAGATACCCTTTTGCAACAATAATAAAATGATCATATATATATCCCTCCGTTCTAAAACAATTAGCACCATTTTGCTATTATTGTTGTCCGTCATTATGGTTTCTCCATATTCTAAACATAGAACCGTAAAGACTTGGTTGTCTATTCTATGGCAACATATTAGCAAGGAAAGTGAGATCTGTGCACCCAAAAAGAAGGATCGGTACGTAGGTGTCAGCTTCATGCCCAAAGTGTAGCAGTATATATTTCACTTAACAACTAACATGAAGATCACACACTTTCTTACTTATAATTGCTATTAAGACACATACACACAAGAGATAAATTAAGAGCTAGCTAATTTTCTAAACAAAAATGTCTTCATCATTCATTTGTGCTGCAACTACACTCGTACTCCTCATTCATCTTAGCCAACCTTCTTTTACCTCCGGGCGTGAAATGCCATCTTCCCCAGCGCTTCTGGCCAATGAAACATCATCACTTTTGACCAATGAAACATCGATGCTTTTCGCCAATGGAACATCGATGCTTTTGGCCAATGGAACATGCAACATGAACTTTGGGTCTTGCGTGAATGTTTTCAAGGGCTTAATACACTGGGATAATGGCAATGTGACAGGAGGAGGTGAATGTTGCGGCATTATTGGAGGTTTGATAAATTATCAATCAGCATGGTGCCTCTGCACAACCTTTAAGGGTGAAGTTTTTGGGATTAAGTATGAAATTCCCGTATCAATCAGCATGGTCATGAACTTCTGTAACAAGGAAATTCCTGATGATTTCAAATGCGCTTGATTGGATTTACTCGTCGGATTGGTTGATCAGAGAAAACTTGAATCCTCTCGGAAAAAAAAAGTGAAACAAAAAAGAAGAGAAGAGAAAAAGGATGAGTTCAGAAGGGAAATAAAACTCAGAGGAATATTGCATGAACTTCTTTTGATATTCAGAAGACTTGACACACCATCTTGGTACGGTCATATGTCTTACAGTATAAGCTTGCACTACTACTTTTTTTTCCATAATTAATATTGTATTTGAGATCTCAACGAAGTTATCCAAAGTTGAAAGAATTGATATCATTTCATTTATTTCACATTATATTTGGAATATGTAGAGTACGTAATTTAATTATACTAGTCGTTAATTAATTTATTAATTATTATACATTTGTTGGATCTTTTCACGAATTATATTATGCGTTTTTCTTTTGTGAAATGCCATGTGACGGGATCCCGACAAATTACAAAGCATAAAGTGTGCTACACTATAATGCAAGTTTAGCAAATTAAGGAGTGTATTCGAGAAAGCGATCAGTAGAAATAAGTGTGAATTCTGGAAGAATCAACTGCAAATGATTATGAAAAGAAAATGTGTGATTGGACTGATAATATAGAGGCCGATGTAATTAGTAGCATGCGCTAGAACCAAATAGATTATATATGTTTATCAACTAGTTGATAAGCCTTTGAGAGAATAAGTTAGGCAGCTAGGTTTCAAGTAATTTATAAGATAGCTTAAGGTGGTAGCAAATAAGCTAAATGATAATTTATCGGTTAGCTGATAAACTAATACATTTTAGTGTACGAGTAGGTGTTTAGCTAATTAGTTGATGAGCTAATACAAGTTGATGTCAAAGCTAGGTCTAGAGGAGAAATATTTCGTGTAGTTCATGAAGATATTTAACTTTTGGAATAAATGTTTGTATTTGAGCAAACACGAGGCACACCATATCTATTAGAAGGTGTCATGCTGATTACCCCCAACATTCAAAAGAAGAATTACATATTGTAGTAAATAAGTTTAATATATAGAGATGATACTCACTTATTTAAATTGTATCACCAAAGCAGGGCCGTTTTGGAGGTTTTAGGGGCACTGCGCCAAGTTTGAACTTTAGACCCAAAATAATAATTTTGATAAAATAAAATAATATATTTTGTAATCTTAAATAATTATTATATTATATATTTGTATCTCCTTTCCTCTTATTTTCTTGTTCTTTTGATATACAGTACGTGTGGTGTTGGATTTTTTAAAATGATTTTTCTAACGTAATTCTTGTGCAAAATTAGTCATTTCTTGGCTTCTTGCTTGAGTGGGTCATCACTCCTCATACGTCATTGTGTTGCCTGTTGAGTGTTGATTATATATATCTGTATGTATATTAAGTAATAACAATCACCAGAATACATACCAAACTTGAGTGAAGATGAGAGGTTTGATACATGAATTTCACAATGAGCACTGATGTGCACAATTTCAAATTGGAGGAAATTAAATCGTAATAGGGTGTTGCAATATGAAGTCCAAGTGTGGCAAGTCGTAAATGTAATGACAAACAAGACCACAACTTATATAATTGCGTGCCAGAATATTTTTTTTATACAAAAGTAATAAGTGGGTACCCGTTCATAATTATAAAACATTAAATGAGTACATTATATGACACAACTTGAAAATGTGTATCATTTGTGAAATTAGCCTAATGAATTATACATCCTAACACTTAAAATTAGCTCCCGGAGGGACGCCACTATCCCCACCACCAACAAGACAATGGAGATAACAATGATGACAATGTTTGCCCAAAATATAAAACTTCGTTTCGAAGGTCTAAATGTCAGATTGTAGAAAACAATAGGCAAAATGAAATTGAGAGGAATGCACCCAGCTGCAAATGCCCCAAACGATGTCATAATGTTCCCAAAGAATGGTAACATAGCCGCTATTGCCGTTGCAACTATTATAGACAATGAACGGAAGGCAAGCCGTGGCACCACGTTACGAATTGAGAATTCTCCTTTCTTTAGATCCGCGAACTGACGCTCTATGATGACATTTGTTGGTTGCAAGTATACCTTAAATGAGTAATTTAATTAGTACTTACTAGTACTACCTCCATTTCATTAATAACTTCCTAAGGGTACTATTCATCGCGATCTTTGACCACGTATAACTCCTAAATTACATTAGAGAAAAATATAGTAAAATTATATTATGAAATTAAATGAAATATATTTTCATAATTAACTTTTAATTTATATTGATACAGTTTAATTTAAAAGTTATATGTGGTCAAAGTTCACGATGAATAGTTCCCTTAGAAAGTTATTAATGAAACGGAGAAGTAGTTTGTAACATTCAATTTTATAGGGAGGTATAAAATAACTAGTGAATCGTACTTACCAAAACAACTGCTGATAGTTGTACAAGAGTTAGGACATAGGTTGTGAGAAGAAACCATTCAGGCAATAGAGGTCTTCCATTGACCATGAAATTTGAAAGAATTGATGGTTGAGCTTGATTTCCAAATGCCCAATACCCAAAATCGCAACGCTGAAAAATGTACAAACCACCACAGAGTAGCAAACCAGCAACCCATTGAACATTTTACCTGTGCTTGGAGGTCCCATGGTTGCCTGAAAAGCGTCGTACATGTACGTTTAATTGAGACTATGAAAAGTTATCATAATGTAATTTATGGTACAAGTTAACAACACTAGGTTATAAGTTGATGGAACCTGTATTTCAGGAAGAATTCCATTGGCATAAGTGACAGAGATGATTGAGATAGCGTTAAAGATGCCAAATACACGGTTTATTCCATCTTCAGTCACCGTATAGTCTTTAGTTGGTGCATTCTTCGAATGCCCTGAAATATCAATGAACACACAATCAGACGATTTCTTTATTTGATTAAAAGTCACAAATTGTTATTGGACAGATGGGCTAATGTAAACTACGTACCTATATAAAATGAACCGGCTGTGGTACAAGCACTATAACAAAGGCATAAGATGAGGGAGACAAGATTGATGTGCCTCAAGGAGTGAAAGGATGGTATTTGTGCCATTACTAAGTTCAAACATCCAAATATCACAATGAATTGGTAAAGCTGCATAGTTTCATTTGGTGTTGCGACCAGATAAATGTACTGCAAACTCATTAAAAGAACAAATATAGATCGATATAATACTTCCATTAAACCAAATCTCGTGATATATATGTGGTTCTGATGGGGAATTGTCAACCTTGAGACTCTGTCCACCAAGTAGCGTAGAAGCAATGACTGCACCGTAACACATTCCCAGTTGCAAAAGTCCAGTGAAATATTGCCCGCAACCCGGTCCTGCAGTGTAGTACAACATGAATAAGGTGAATGTTAATTGGTCTATAATTTTATTTAGTGAATTGAATTAAATAGAATAGTTTTTCATATAAATCGAAATCATGTTATAAGGTGTGAATATATCTTAGCGCATCAAACACGAATTTGTGCTAAGTTTACCGGCAACACCACCAAATTTGAAATAGTGACTAATCCAAGCATATAAAAAAGTCCATGGAAACATTTGTAGGTAGTAACGGTACCTAAAATATCATGAGCGATATCTCGAAAGCACATATGGCGTTTTCCAAGCTGCGCATAGTGCTCTAACACTAAGGACAAAAGATTGTAGCAATAAAATGTCACTAAACACCCGAAAGTAAGGCACAAAACCCCTCCGGTCCACCCTAACATAGTGAAGGAGAACGGCAAGCTCAAAAGTACCGGTGACACTGTTGCTGTCGTCAAATGGCATACACAGTGCAACCATGAACCTGCAATAAACAAACAACGGATCCGTTTACGTTTACGTAAACTTAACTAACTACAACGGTTTCAATTTATTTTAAGGTCACTGATTTAAAGATAAGTAGATAAAGTTTACTACTTAATTAAAGAAGTTGATAGATGTTTATAAAAACTAATTAAAATTTAAATAACTTGTATGAAAACTCAACTTTTTAAACAAACAACTAAATTCAAATTAATTTAAGAGAATATATCAACTTATAAGCTGTTACAAGCACTAAAAAAAGCAACGTCTGCTTCAATAAAGTGATAACCTGAGTAAGTTGAACCGTTATAAACACCTTAACATACTAGAGATTCATCCTTAATTACCTTTGGATTTTAGGACAAATAGAGCCCCGGCATGGGGATCCTTGGAATCGGCTGCCGAATCTTTAGTGGAATCCATCTCACTTTGCTCACTCATTTTACTACAAAATAGATTAATCAACTTTAGATGGGAAATGAGTGAATGAGAAAGGTCTATTATATTTGTGTTTGTATGTAAGTTGAGCAATTAATCAAATGGAATGAACTTGTGTTATTGTGTAAATTTTGTAGTGGTGAGTGAACTGGTGATTAAACGCTCGAGATGTCTCCCCCACACTCCGATTCCTCTCCATCATCTACTCCTACAATGTCTAATTGAATGACACTTGGATTTGAAATAGGGAAGCAATCTGGCCTTAGTCAAATGTGCTATGAGTTAAATATGGAAGGATAGAAACTTCATGAGCTATGTGTTACCCAGAATCGAGGTGGAACAAGTAATCGCCTATATTTAGCTCATAACACAAAGTAACTCCAAATTGCTTTCCCACTTCAAATTCACGTGCCATTCATATAGACAGTGAGGAGATGGTGGAGAGTTTGTTGAAGAGGAATCATATGATTGGACTGAAAAAGGCCCGTCAAGTAGCATTTTTTGTAACGAAATACAATCGTCCAAGTCGATTTTTAGAGTTGGGTCTAGCAAAGAAACGTTTGTGTGAAATCACGAAGATATTTATCTTTTCGGAATACATAATGTATTTGCGAAAACTAGAAAATTTACAATAATTACATAGAGTTATTATCATGGAAGGGTATCCTTGTGACACCTAATAACAGATCAATACCCTTTAGTTCAACAATAACATTTTAGTACCTTTTTGGGTTGACTGCTCAATATTTACAACTTTGCCACCGAAAATTTCATGCCCAAACAAACAAGACCTTAACTTAACTACAGTAAGAAAAAATTATTTTCCTTTTTAATTCTTTTATATATTTTTTTCTTTTTATTTTTTCTCTCTTTCTTCTTCTTCGATCTTCTTCTTCAGAACTCCGGTCACCGAAATAATTCCGATGACCGGAGCTCTGCTCCCACCGGCCGGAATAATGCAAGCTCCGATCTGGGAGCACTTAAGCTCCCAGATTAGAGCTTGCAAGCTCCCTGACCGGAGCTCCGGTCAAGGAGCTTGTGCAGCTCCCAGGTTGGAGCTTGCAAGCTCCCAGATCGGGAGCTACAAAGCTCCGATTTGGGAGCACTTGAGCTCCCAGGTCGGAGCTTGTGCAGCTCCCAGATCGGGAGCTGCAAAGCTCCCATCTGGGAGCACTTAAGCTCCCAGGTCGGAGCTTGCAAGCTCCCAGATCGGGAGCTACAAAGCTCCGATCTGGGAGCACTTAAGCTCCCAGGTCGGAGCTTGTGGAGCTTCAAGTCCGTACCGAATTCCGGTACTAGACTTGAAGAAGAAGAAGAAGAAGAAGAAGAGAAGAAAAATAAAAAGAAAAAGGAAAAGAAAAAAGTAAAAAAAGAAAAGAAAAATAAAGAAAAGACTAAAAATATGTAAAATTCAATTACATTTTAGTCCTCCCACACAATCTTGTTTGGCTGCCCAAAAATCAGATTTTGGAACAGTTCTTAGAGCGCCAAGTTGGTCAAATTCGGCACTAAAATGTTATTGTTTGTCTAATGGGTACTAATCTGTTATTAGATACGCTATTGATACCCTAAAAAGATACCGGCCCTAATTACATATTAGCAAATAAGCTATACGTCTGGGCATCCAAAATTATTTGCCTGGCGGATGCCACCGTCCCTCCCACCACCAAGACGGTGGAGACCATGATGATGATTGTATTTTCCCAAAAAATAAACCTTCTTTTCGAAGGTCTGAATGTAACGTTATAGAAAACCATGGGCAAAATGAAATCGAGAGGAATGCAACCAAATGCCCCAAACAATGCGATAATGTCTCCAAAGAAAGGTAACATAGCATTAGCTGCAATTGTCGTTGCAACAATCACCGACAATGATCGGAAAACAAGTTGTGGCACCACATTACGAATTGAGAGTTAGCCTTTCTTTGGGTCCGCGAACTGATGCTCTATGATGACATTTGTTGGTTGCAAGTCTACCTGAAGATGAGTAATTTAGTCATTTTTTACATTCAACTTTATAGGGATCGGAGGTATACATAACTAGTAAATCCTACATGCCAAAACAACTGCTGATAGTTGTACAAGAGTTAGGACTTAGGACATACTGTAGGTTGTGAGAAGAAACCATCGAGGCAATAAAGGTCTTCCATATATTGACGATGAAATTCGAAAGAACTGATGGTTGAGCTTGATTTCCAAATGCACCCAGAAACCACAACACTGAGAAATGCACAAATCACCACAGAATAGCAAACCAACAACCCTTTGAACATTTTACCTATAGTTGGAGGTGCTATGGTGCTATGGTTGAGTACATTTACCCGTAAAATATACAAGGCACACAGAATTTGCAGAGAAACTCAGAATACGTACTCAATCATAATACAGAAGGCATAATAATAAGAGTTTGAAAATACAAGATTATCCACCAGAATAATACAATCCCAACCAACTAGAACAGAATAATACAATCCCAACGAACTAGAACAAAAACTAGAACAAAATAATACAATCCCAAGTCCCAACGAACTAGAACAGTTTGGAATAAAGCATACATCTAATTAAAGATATTCCTTAAATCTCACAACTGTTTACCGTAATGGGTATTCAGATGCCCATCAGTGGATACCAATGCCCTGAAGATTTGTACTGATGAGATGTGATTGTCTTGGGCAACATAAATGTGATAAAGAAGTTACGGACCCAAAAAGGACTTAAGTATACGTTCACACGATGGATTTTATCGACCAAGTGATACTTCAACTAAAACAAAACAAAATATTTCAAATTTGTTAGAGCCGATGGGCTTTGAACAAGAGTTTGAGACAAGAACAAGTAGGAACACAAAACCAAATGCAAGTATTTATCAATATACAATAAGCAAAGAACTTACAATGTAGAGTTGATACAATCACAAAGTCCTTCCTTGCACACTATATGAATAAATGAATCCCGTACAGATTGCAACAACCGCTGGACTTCCAACAACTTCTCAGAGGAGTAACAACAACAAGAAATGGGGAGTAGAGTCGATAGTTGGACTATCTCTCCTTAAGACAAATACTTGCCCCGCTCGTGGTGCTTACGGAATTTCGACAATCTGTCTCCCAGGATAAAACTACTCTAAGACGACTAAGGAGCACTCCAATAGTCGAATCTAGCGAACTTACTTTGAGTATGATAAAGTGCAAAGAGAAAGCAAATGAGAAGAGATGTATCAAATGCCTTGGATGTGTGTTTGAGAATGAACCCCACTCCCATATTTATACTTCTCATCAAAGGCTTCAATGAAGGGGCATGAAATCCTTTCAAAAGGTTTCAATGAATGGTAACAAACCATTCAACAAAATGTCAAAAGGTGGGAAAAACCCGCCGGACATTTCTGTTGGATAAAATCGTCAAAAGTCAAAATCTTTCACAAGTGTTGTGATGGTCCAGTGGATTGAACTCGCGCCTTTTAATGAACTTTGTTTTTGACCTTTTTTCCCTGAAAGGTCACTTTCATGTATTGACCGATACAGTATGTGCATTAATCACATTTCACCCTACGAGATTTTAGTGACTTAACGCTTTAGTGACATCCATTTCAACAAACGGATAATGGAAACTTTGTGTTGGAACACGTTGGGCCCATATGACCAATACATCCAAATAAATTGAAAGCTCAATCATTTCACTAAAATTCCCAACAAAATCAATGGCAACAGAGACTAAATTAACAATTCATACGCAATGGAAAAGAAGTACTAGGAGGGGGGTGTGCAGTAGATACCTCAGATTGTTGTTGCTTGTTATATTCTACCAGAGCCATCTCAGACAACTCCTCAAATCTATTGTAACTATGAGGATCCGATTCCTTTGAACAAATCATAAAGATGATACCATTACCCAGACCGGTGTTAACATCAATATCAAAATCCTACATAATAATTTCAAAGGTAAAAAACACAAGAGCATCAGAAATAATAACACTAATAGTAATACATATAGCAGGGAGCAGTTGCCAGCCATTTACTTTTCAGGCAACTTCGCTCTATACAGTGGGGAAATGCAGTATATAAAGAATATATAATCTCACTATTGGCGACTCGTTGTCTTTCTTCCAATCTATTTTCCTATATTAGCAGAAAAGCTTAAAACTACAATCGGCCTTATTTCGACAACCATTCTTGTTCGTTGTTATCAAATTGGCTAAGCCTACGCACTGAAATAAAACCCTCCTTCAATTCATAGGCTCCATATGATTGAAATGATTTCATAACTCTTAAAGCATCCTCAATTAATATAAATTAACTTTGATGTCTGGGCAGTCAAATAGTAAACACCTATACTAGTAATAAGTAATATAAAAAATACAAAAAGAAAATAGAAATTACTACTACTACCTTAGTTTCTTGACTCAAAACGAGGTACCTTCTGAGGTTAAGCATCGCAATTTCAATTTCACTTTCAGTGGACATTCCCATTGAATCCTCAATATCACGTGAATACGGAGCCTTCAACTCATCTATGGTCCAGTCACGGCAAGGTTTTTTGTAGAGCGAATATAAAACTAAATATCTATCTTTGTCCTCCTTTGGAACCTGGATGAAACAGAGATTCCAATTATCATAAATAAATGAATTAAAAAATTGTACAAACACTTAAACTGAGAATAATTTAATTAACCCCAAAACTTTAAATAATAGAGTGCAAAGGATTTGATGGGAATAGTAACTCTTAGTAGTAATTAGTAACAACACTCCAAAAAAAATAATCTGCATCAAACTTACATAGTCACATGATCAAATAATAAGAAGCTTCAAAATTCTATATTTATTCAGATTATTGGTATAGGCGGTGTAGATTCCGTATGAATTGGTGATTATACTGCTCTATAGGCTCCAAAGTTGGTGGTTGAGGTTATAGTTCAGGGGTGGTGATTGGGTTTGGGTTAAGGTTTTGGATGTTGAAATTGGGTTTGAGTTTTATTAAGGTTTTGGTTAGATTTAAGTTGACCGCTTGGGTTTGGGTTACACCGTAAGGTTAAGGTTTTAGTTGTATATTGGATGTTTGGGTTTGAGTGTTACTGCAAGTTTTTTGTTAGGTTTTGGTTGTGATAACCGGTGGTGATCTTGCTCTAGTCCTTGTATTTGTTTTCGAGCATTACTTATGTTCTTTTTTTTAATTTAATAAAAAAAATTAGCCGTTTAAAAAATAATAATGTGAAAGTCCAAGGGCGTATCCGTACTAGTCAAGATAATGAACTCTTGAAATTTGAAAAGGGAATAGGCTAACTTTTGAACATAGCATAAATACTTCGTCAATACCAATATAACAACTACTATAATTTTCCATTATATTTTACATTTTGCATACATATTGATCTATGACAAGTAATGGAGTTACTACGATTACATGTCAGCAAATAGGTGGTACGTCCTTGCATCTAAAATGATCTGCCTCACGGATGCAATCGCCCCAACCAAGGCTAACACGGTGGAGACTAGCGCAATAATCGTGTTTACCTGAAATATAAAACTTTTCTTTGAAGGTTTAAATGTCACGTTGTAGAAAACCATAGGCAAGATGAAATCAAGCGGAATGCAACCAAACGCCCCGAATAACGCCATGATGTCACCAAAGAACGGTAACATAGCCGCCAACGTTGTAGCGATGATCACTGACAGTGATCGAAAAATAAGGCGTGGCACCACGTTGCGGATTGATAGTTCACCTTTTCTCGGGTCTGCGAATTGACGCTCTATGATAACATTCGTTGGCTGTAAATATACCTGTATATCATACACATATATAGAAGATTCGTTAAGTGATCATTGATAATTAAATTATTCAAGCAAATATGATCTCGAAGGAAGAAACAAATGTTACCAAGGTAACAGCTGACACTTGTACAAGAGTGAAAATGAAGGTGATGAGAAGAAACCACTCTGGCAGCAGAGGTTTTCCATTGACTAGGAAATTTGAAAGAACTGAGCCTTGAGCTTGATTTCCAAATGCCCAATATCCAGAAATCGCAACGCTGAAAAATGTGCTAATAACTACAGAGTAGCAAACTAGCAACCCTTTGAACATTTTACCTGTTGTTGGAGGTGCTATCGTTGCCTACGAACAAACAAATTCAAGAATTTCATGAGCCACAAAAACCGTAATACAAATCTATTAGAATTGTGCCATCTTCCCCTTAAAAGGCCTTGTAAGGGGAGAAGGTTATCCAATCTTATATGTTGAATTGAGGTCCTACTCTCAAGCGATGTGGGATGTGGTTTAACACGCCCCTTCACGTGTAACTCGGTATGAACATCGGGTCTACAACGTGTACAATAAATGCCGGAATACACATCATCTCAAACCCAACATGGGTAACAACCATCATCGACTTGAACCTCGCTCTGATATCATATTAGAATTGAGCCATCTTCCCTTAAAAGAACTTGTAAGAGGAGAAGTTTATCCAATCTTATATGTTGAATGAGGTCATACTCTCAAGCGATGTGGGATGAAGTTTAACAAAATCAAACTACATAGTTAAAATGATCGAATTTACACAAGTGAACATAAGTGAATGCACACCTGTATTTCTGGAATAATTCCATTACCATAAGTGGTAGATATGATCGATATAGCATTAAAGAAGCCAAAAACACGGTTTATCCCAGCTCCGGTGATTGTATAATCTTTCCTCGGTGCATTATTCGAATGCCCTACATCCACTGAGCCAGCCGTGGTACAAGCACAATAAGCAATACATAAGACCAGTGAGACAAGATTGATGTGCCTTAGGGAGTGAAAGGATGGCATTTGTGCCATTACCAAGTTCAAACATCCAAATATCACAATGAATTGGTATAGTTGCATAGTTCCATTTGGTGTTGTGACCAGATAAATGTACTGCAAAGGTATTAAAGTGAAAAATAAATCAAATTGATGTTATTTCAGATACTATCAATGAAATTCATGATCATAAAATTGGCCTAATTGATAAAAAATTGTGAACCTTGAGACTTTGGCCACCTAGCAGGGTACAAGCAATAACCGCACCGTAACATATTCCCAACTGGAGTGGCCCAACAAAATACCGGCCCCAGCCCGGCCCTGTTACCACAATCCATACCATAGAAAACTTGTACTTAATTAGAAAATTAATCTCGTGATGCATGTCACTATAAGAATATTCAACTAGAGAATTAAAAATAATGTTACCTAGAATATCATGAGCCATATCTCTAAACCGCAGGTGACGGTTACCAAGCTGTGCATAGTGCTCCAACACTATGGACAACAGATTGTAGGAATAAAACGTCACAAGGCCAGCTGCTGTAAGGCATATAACCCCTCCGGCCCAGCCTAACAAGGTGAACGAGAATGGTAAGCTCAGAAGAGCTGGAGCAACTATGGCCGTGGTCAAATGATACCCGCAGTGCAACCATGAACCTGTAACATACAACTAACTAGAAAATCTTAGTCCAAGTAAGAAGTAATTTCACAAGGACATCATTTTCTAAAAGTAGGAGAAATTAATTATACGTTAATCAACCTCGTGATTTTAGGACGAAGAGGGCACCGGCATCAAGTTTCTCCGAATCGGGGTTAGACTCAGCTTCGGGGAACTTTGTAGGGGCGTCCGGAGCTACAGTTCCCATACCTCTCTCAAATTTCAATATGGTCACACTGGAAAAAAGAAGTATACTCCAATAAGCAAGGATGAAAGGATAATATATAGTATATATATATATAACACGTTAGAGGTAGCTGAGATAGAGGATTCAATGGTCCAAAATTGCTGTTGTTTTGGACTTAAGTGTGTGACGGTCAAGTCAAGCCGCTGAATATTTTAATTGTGGGCAATATTTCAACCCTTTCAGTATCACACGAGTACTATATTATTGTTGTTATATGATCATTTTAATACAAGATAGAGACAGGAATGATATGTTACACTACTTTGTAAGGGAAATTTCCAAAGTTTTTATGCTACTCGAGAATTTGCTGGCCAAATTCGATGATTCTATTGACTTTTGTGAAATAGTATGTTGTATTATTGTGTTTGCTGGTCGTTCGATTCTCTTTGCTATGGTTTAGATGAAAACAGCGACAATCATTTGGGATTGTAGATTATAATCATTCAGTACTAAGTCTATCTCAATAGTCATCCTCTTCCAAACTTTATCTATCATACCACGCGCAACTTCCTACTTACTCACAATCCCAAGCACAAAAAAATTACTCTCTAATAGTCATCCCCATTTAAATTCAATCTTTTTCATATTTTTCTTTTCTGAACATAATTTATCTAGCTCTGAAAATAGAACTTAATTAAGCTATGCTTTTAGAGCTAGACTAGATAAGCTCTATTCATAGTTCAATCAAACTCTATTTTCCGTCGAAATTACCTTCAATTTCCATCCATGTGGTCAATTAGCGTTGGAGTTTTTTTTTTTTTTGTGTGTGTGTGTGTTATTACTTTTGGAGGTGACAGTCACATAGGCAAGCAAACAAGGCTATGAATACGCTAATTCACACGCACTACGCTCCAATACGGAGAATTTTACGAAATAGAGGACCAAGAGTGCAGAGAGCGCCAAATCGGGGAAAGAAACGGTGAGGACGGAGAGTTAGAGAATATGCAAAAGGGGTTAAATATGCCAGTTTGATAATCAATTTTTATATGAGAATATAGTCATTATTCTTATGTAAAAAGTTTGGGCTTATGAAATACCGGCTACAGGCCCAATTGAGAGGCGTACTGGTAGTCTAAGCTCAGCCCAAACTGCAGGTACAGAGCAGTTATTATCGAGTAAAGAAAACCCCTCAACTACGCCACTCTCACATCGCAAAACCTCAACTGAAGAAGAGAAAACCGCAAGCTCTCGAGATAATAATGGGTAAAAGTGACGATTCAATCAGCAGAAGGAAGAACAGGAAGACCAGGAGAAAGCAAGAAAGCAAATCCAACAAAGTCTCAACTCGCGTCGCTTCCATTATCGCCGCCAAGAAGCGCCGCCTTACCGGCAAACGCCGTATGTGTCAGGTCCAATTCATTCCTCTTTTCTACTTCTCTAACTGTTTCCTGTGTTATCCAATTAAGAAATTTGTGAGATTCTGCTTCATTTCACGTTTCTTAATGAAATTGTTGAAAGTTTTAATCAATTTTTTTTTTCATGTAAAACTCGGTAGAAATTTGCTTTGAGGCTACTAACTACTAAGAAATTCCTTATGCACATAGAGAGAAATGCTACTACATGTAATGCATATTGACAGACACTGTTAAAGGTTGTGATTTTTGGGTGTTGTCTTGCTTATAGAATTTCTTGGAAATGTTGCTTTGATGTTTCATAATCAATTGATTCGGCAAGCGATGAATGCTAGCAGTATGATTCATGTATGGGGTCTAATTGACTAATTGGTTGAGCAAGTGAGATACTGTCTGTTCTTGTTGTTCTTGTCATGTAGTAGGACTGTATTTGAATTGAGTTTTTCTCATTCTATGTAGGGTATGTGCTTTAGCCTTCCGACGCCCGAGGATCCGTTCAATGACAGACACGGGAGAGCTGATGAGCCTTTTAAGAAAAGGAAGAGAGATTCTAAAACAGACAAGAAGTTTGCGGACAAGAAGGTTGCTAGGTTGAAGAAAGGGAAAGAAAAGGGAGTCGAGAGCCTGGAGAATGGGAGTTTAGCTTTTGCTAGTTCCTTTAGTTTTATGGGACCTGAGATTGTAGTCAATCCAGGGAAAGCGGGATCCAAGATCATCAACAGGGATGGTTCCGGTTGTTCGGTGAAAGAATGTGATTCTATGAATAATGCTGAGTGCCCGTCCAAGTTTTTGATGATGTGCTTGAATTCTATTCAAGATAGCATGCAACAGGGAGGAGATTTGGATAGTTTGAGTGATAAACCTCTGTTTGCTAGTGAATGGGGGCTTCAGTTCTGGAATTGTTATACGAATGGAAAAGATATTATGGAAAGTGGTGGGGCTGATCCCACTATGGACAAAATTGCTTGGATGGCATCGACTGCTGCTGATACAATCTCGATGAAGGAGACAGAAGGTCTATCGTTTACGGGTCCATTTTTGTTGTATCTTGTGCCGTCACAAGAAAAGGCACATAAGGTACGTGAACTGCCTCTTATGAATGACTGCTGACTTGAATCTCTATACTCTTACAATTTGATTTACCCTAGCCTGTATGTGGAACTTGTGCCTATATAGTTCAAATGGTCCATTAAGACATGATCCGTCATTACATTGCCTTAATCTTGATGCCATTTTTTTACTGATAATATGTGTTCTATCTAGTTTGTGTATTGTTTCTTGCAATATTGAGCAATGAAATATCCCGTCAACATATGTAACTGCTGTTATGCCTTTGATGTTTCCAAGTATTTCTAATTGCTTATTCTTTTTCTTTTGCATATATTTAGGTACGGGAAGTATGCAAGGCTTTGAAAACAAATGGAATACATGCTGTGAGTTTGCACTCAGGTGCCTCAATAGACCACCAGATTGAGGGGTTAGCAGCATCCTTAATATTTCTCCTAAAAAATTCAATTCGGTTATTGCTGATGTTTTAGCTCATTGCTTTAAATTATGCACTGATGCACACAAGGTTGTTCTTGTCAATGATGTTTCTGACAGACAACCTTACCACTATTAATAGATTAGTATTCATGGTAACATGAAAATTTTGGATATATACCGGTGAAGGAATAATGGAAGCCATTTCTGTGGCCTTGTTAAGTAGGCTATTTTTATTGTTCTTTACGTAAAACTCATCTTTGAGTCAACACAATGTTGCAATAGTAATCTTATTATTCAATCCCTAAATTACAGTTTGAAGAGTTGCGAGCCAGAGTTTCTCATCTCCACCCCTGAGAGACTATTGGAGCTTCTGGCCCTACAGGCTGTTGACATATCAGGAATTTCCTTGCTGGTAATTTGATCGCCCTTTTCTTTTCTTTTCTTCGTTTGCTCTAACTTTCCCAACTGATGATCAGAGCATTTTTGCTTTTAATCTCTGATTTACTGCTCTCATAGGATATCATACACCCTTAGTTGTAATAACAGCACGGTCACTAATAACGCCTGAAAAATGGGCCTGTTTGTGGCAATAGATAGGTAAACCTACATCCTGCCAAAAGATCTTTTGCAGCTGGATATATTTTAGACTATCTATTTGCATCCGGATGGTTGCTTTGCCTGAGCAAGAGATATAATGTGGATTGTGTCAACTTAAACCATTCAAGCTCCTTTATAAAACATGGTCTGGTTGTTTGCCATCTTGGGATACTAATTTATCTACTTTTTTTTTCCTTGTGAATATAGGTTATTGATGGACTGGAAGCTCCATTTAAGGGCAGTTATTTTGATGCAGTCAAATCCATTAGACAGTTCATTACTGGGGATCTGCAAACTGTTGTTTTCTGTGACTTCATGGCCAAGTCCAATTCTATTGTACAAAAGCTGGTGGCAAAAGACGGGTCCACCTTGAAAAGATGCACGAAGGCTTCTATCAGCAGTTAAAATTCCTACGTCTGTAAACGCAAACAATGGTTGGTGGCTTTCAAAGGTGCGTTCTGTTGCATGGATAATTGGATATTCTGTTCTGACATTCTTAAATTTATTATACTGCTATATGCCAATCTGTGTCACTTATATAATTATTAATATTATTATTATGATATTGACAAATTTCATGGTACATCCGACATTTGCACGGTCATTACTGTGTTATAAATTGTGGTTTCTCATCATCATAATCTTCAAAGCTATATTGTGGCACAATTGGGGTAACTTACAGCTTGTGTAGGAGGAATTCGGGATGCTAAACTTATAACTATTTAGGGTGCTCTAACTTTCTTGTACTGTGCTAAAGTAAGAAGTAATTAGGTTGTGCATGATCCATCTGAGATTCTTAAAGCATGTTCCCTCATGTATGCAAAACTTTAATCTGTTCTTAGTGCTCCAACCCGACTACTTAACAATGTAGATTGCATATCAGGTATCAGTTCTACAGTTTAATCCTCACCATTACCTTACTAACCACGTTTAAAATTTAAATAGATAAGTATGACATGTTTTCTTGTTCCTTCATCTAAGCTATGCTCTATGTTGATGTATAATTACATAAACCTCACTGTTGTCTGTCTGTTAATCAGTGTCTTTGTATATGAGTTGTGTTAGGCATAACTTGCGGAAACTATTTCGTTGCTAATATTCTGTTTATCCTTAAACAATGTTACAGGGCTTTGACATCATCATTAGAGCTTGCAGCTACAAAACAGTTTTGCATATTGCCTTGAGTAGATACAATTTTGATCAGCTTGTTCATGTAACTAAAGTGACCGATAGCTGGAAAATCTGGCTACTTCATACGTTGCCATTGGAAAAGGTAGGATCGTTCACCCTGTGGTACTTGGCAGCTGATTAATTGACGTGTTTCATTCTGTGGCTATGAATATTTAGCTTTAGAAACATTGTTTGGATTGTGTACTCTACTAGAAACATTTTCTCTTGAAATGTAATTTCATACTAGCTGCAAAAAATTTCAGTATAATGAAGTTTCTACGCATGTAACACATCTTTATTGCTGAAATTTCATTTTCTCTGGGTGTGGGAATTGAATATTTCGTCCTTAATCATTCTCCGGTTAAGAGTGAGTTCGTTTTTAAAGAAGGATATAATTGAGTTTAAAAAAAAAAGGTATAGTGAAATGTATGTTACAATTTTATTAGAAATGTACTGTATGGGAAAATGGAATTCATATGAAAAATCATGTGGATGTACACATCTCAAATTAATGTGGAATGTGACAGTTAACCAACTTTTTTAGATAGTGTAGCAAAGGGTTTGTGCTGTGTCATATCTGCACTGTGGATGTTGTTTGCACGGAAAAGGTTCACAAATATTTCCGATATCTTGTAAAGTTTGTTTAACTTTACTTCATCAAAGCATCTATCATTAGTTGTAAACATTATTTATTCCTCTGTCAATTGGTCTGGATTCCTGAAGCTTTTAGTACACCATTTTAGGATGCACGATTGCAAGCAAGGCGGTAAACACGGGTTTCTTAGAAAAATAGAGCAGGATGTGATTAGGGTACGATTGTACACGTTCTGCATTTTAAGATACATGATTATACGCAAGGCGGTACGATTACGAGATGAAAAAGAGATGAAAACTCATGAAAGGAAAAAAAAATGGTTTTCTTTAGTAGATGCCTCGTATGAGTTAGTGGCGAAAACTCCTGTTTTGATTGTTATGTTATGGCTGTTGTCTTCTAATGTCTTTCAGTTTCAAGCGATTTGGGACATTTATATACACACGCCTTCTCATATGGGGGTAATTTTTCTAGTTGATGGTGCTTAATTTATAATTTGGGACTGCAGAGCCAATTTCCCGTTTTTCTAAAAACAACATTCTGTCTATTTACCTTACACCTGAAATGTTGGTTAAGGAACGCAAAACCTCTTATGTATTAGAATTGACTCGTGTCCATAAAATGTACTATAAGAGAAGTGTTACCTAATATATATTTGTGATATCAAAAGATAGGTTTAATATACTCTTTTTTCTTACTAGTAGATGTTAGGACGTAACCGATATACACCCTTTAATAGAAATGGTATGTATGTATGGATCACATTCAATAAGAAGGTGTTATATTGATTACGCACATGACATCTAATAACCACCTTATACCTCTAATATGCACGGACAAATGGACAATTTGTACATTAGAACTCTTTTTTTTTTTTGACTGGTCAAAGTGTACATTATACTCCTAATTCACAATTTATTTTAACATTTTCAAACCTCAAACCAAAGTTCAAATCTATTTTTTCCTATTCACTCTAAGGTGGGGTCCATTTATCCAATGTGGTCATAGTGAGAGGGGTCTAGGAAGATCCCACTCCACGATCGGAAATACCATATATGTACTGGAAAATTAATACTACGTATAAATGATTAGATTCAACATTTCATCAATAGTTCGAAATACTGAGGGAGAGTTGAATTTATGTCAACATGTTGTGCGTTTACAAACATTTCAATGGTCGGAAAATGTCGTACGGACAGTCCGTCATTTGCTACAAGTTTGTTTCTCAATATTATTCACCCAGGCAAAATATCGATATCTACAATTCTTTTTCCTTTTTTTTTTCCTTTTTAACAATCGATATCAACAATTCTACTGGATCCTAAAGTATCAATTTCTATACAGCGACTGGACCAATTAAGTTTAACACTTGCAACGTCCATATTCATCTGGTCCTGTACCAACATTACCGACGGTAGCATTGGGCATGACGTCAAATTTCATTCAATATTACGCAACTAATCTTTCTTTAATCGGAACATTATTATCCAATAGTTTAAGGTTGGTTGGTGAGACTTGGATGTACGGAAAAGTCGTTGGATTAAAAACCATTTAATCCCCACGGTTTCTATTTCTTTTATACAAATTATTCGTCATATAGTTTGTATTAACTACAAATTTATTTTAAATTATATAACAAAAATAACAAAGAATAATTGGAAAATCATTGACTGTGATATATATTTGCGAATTTGCATTTAAACATCCAATAAAGTTGGAACAATATAAAATTATCATGGCCGTACCTATCCAAATCTTTGGGACTAGATCTATGATGTGAAGATGATTGGCACAATTATTGATAGAATTTATACATAAACCTTTTGATTTATTATGTTCGTTTCGTTTGAACAACTATGAATTTAATTTAACGGATCTGATTGAATTGAATTATATTAAATTAATTTTTATTATAAAAATAAAAAATTAATCTGAATTTAATTTGATTCAATGAATCAGAACCGAATGAACTTATCTGAATTGAATAATGTCAATTGTTGATCTTAAACCATCCAGCCTCATTTAACTAAGGCTACCATAATACATTCATATTTACAAATTTATCAATCTTTATCTACTTCTTTGGTCATTCTTTCTCCATTTAAATGGTACTCAACTTTCCTTTTTATCAACTTATTTAGTTGACATAAAAACAAGTCACAATTTTATCCAAGGATAATAATTTTTAAGAAAACATTAAAAAGGCTCATATTATGTAAAAATTAATCTAAATATGTACCCAACTATGTTACCTAAAACGAATATTTCTAATGTTAGTATTTTCTACTCTGGAGAGATATAAGACCTCCTGCATCAGAAGGAGGTAAACTGCAGCATTACGCGCAAAAACGCGGTTAAGCCGCATTACCGCGGTCCTAACCGCGGACCAGTTTAGTGGCGCCAGCTGGCGCCACGTGTGGAGTCCACCTCACCCTTTTTTTTTTTTTTTTTTTTTTTTTTTTCCGTTTAAATTTCAAACGGTCATAACTTTTAAAATAAAAATGCTAAAAATAAATAAAAATTATCAACGGATAGAACTTTTCGAGATCTATAAATAGACACCACTCTTGATATGTTTGCTCACACCTTCTCCAACTCATTTTTCTCTTCTTAATTAAAATCAAAACACTCTCAACACTCCAAAATCCTTTCCATTCCATTTTTCCCATCCACCAAAATGAATCCCGAGCAACAACCGTTTGGAATCCTTGAGAATCAACGATCCTCAACGATACGAGAGTATCATGGCTGACCTGCTTGGTCGATCCGGTGCAACTTAATGTAATATATTTGTAATTTTCATCCATTAACTTGATTTCGTATGAAATTATTTACAACAAATCTTTCCTTCTTCTTTACCTTAACTAAAAAAAATTAAAAAATTGAAAAAAAAATGACGTGGCAGACCTTAAACTGGCCTTAACCGCGTTTAAACACTGACTGATGCGGGCGAAAACTGATTAAACGCGGCTAAGTCCAGTTTAAGCCCTTAAACTGGCCTTAGCCTTGAACCACTGATGCGGTTGGTCTCAGCTAATATAATGATATGGAGCTGGAGCATCTGTAGCTGTGAAGTAGAGGTTCAAGTTTAGAACAGGTATTTACTAGGCTTCATAATTTGAGTAAATTTTATCTTGAGCAGTGTCTCACTGTTTCTCCATAAACTTGTATTCATGACCTGACATGGTAGTAACTAAATTCAAGTGAGTTAAATACTATAGCTAAAGAGTGGTACTAATCAATTGCAGAACTCGAGTCTTAAAAGAGGGGGACACTGACAGGGACAAAGCTTCATGTAATTTTCCTTTTCCTTTTTTTCCCCTCAGACATAATGTCAATATTAATAAAGAGGTAAAATTACTACTATTAATAAGATAAATATACGTTTAAGTGTTAAAATATGAGATAAAATTATTTAAAATATAAAAGCATAAGAAGAAAATGGATCAATTTTATGCGAATGCGTTAAAATATGGAGATGGTGTCCAAAAATAGTGATTGAAAGTTAAGATTAGATTATAATGAAACGCTAAAAATGGAAAGATTGGTTGGTTGGAAATTGACGAGTTAAATATAGGAAGAAAGTGACTGCCGCCAAATACTCAAGTGGGACCACCCTACTAATCCTATAATCCGTTGGATAGATTCCTATAGCTAGATACTGTATTTATTATTGGGCCATTGAAGTATTTTATTTTACTAATGATATACTCACTCCGTCCCGGATCAGTTTCACCATTTAATTTTGGACACAGAAAATAAGGAGAAGATTTAAATATTAATTTATATTGATAGTGGGTGTTGCTTTTACTTTATGGAGGATTTGTGGCCACAAAAATGTGTTGATGGAATATAAAATTATTATAACCATGTCATATATGGCAAATAAATGAAATGGTAAAACTCTAACGGGACGCCCAAAATGGGAAATGGCGCAAATGTTCTGGGACGGAGGGAGTAGTTACATTACGTATTTTTAATTTATTGTGTCAAATCACGTGATGCACGTACCAATCATTTTTCAGCATATATTTCTGCGCGTAAGTTTATTCTATATTTTATACTAACTGTAGTTACCAAGTAATCACTAGTCTTAAGCCTTGAACAATGTACTAAGTTAATTACCATCATTATCACTAAACCCAAGTCCGATTAATGCGTTAAACAAAACTATATACTCACATAGCAATTTTAACGTCTATTTGTACTACTGTCGTGCCATCTGGTCTTAATTGTAGCTCTATTTCTGTGTTAAGAATACAATTAAAAAAAATCATAATTTTATTTAAAAGAATTTACTACTAGCAATTGTTACTACAAGACTCATCAGTACCAAAACTTCGGTTAAATAGTACTGGTACATAGCATGAAGAAATAAGAGTAGTATGTAAAAATTAGACTTGCTAACTGATCATAAGTTTCGTTCAATGGAAGACTCAAAAGTAATTATGATAGTGACATTAAATATTACCCGTAAAATACGGCTCCTACAAGTTCGAGTATGTAATTGTTGGTCGATTTATAATATGAAAAGTTAATAAATTGTATTTTTTAGCATGTCCAGTAAATTGAATGATGTGATAATGACTTAAAGTCATAGTCAATGTTACTTTTGTAACATCTGTTAATACAAAAGTCACGTGATAAAAAAACCGGTCTAAAATATTATTAAAAGGATGACTAAATCGTATTTTTTGTCGATCGAGCTTAAATTTTGCAGGGCATAAATGACTGTACATAGAAAAATGCACACATACTGAACTATTGAAAATTTTACACCTAAGGTGTTAAAATAATTTGTTGGTACAGAGAATACAAAACTTCACACATTATTGTGATAGGGTCACGTCAAGTTATTAGAATATTATATTTTTACAATACTCGGATTATTGTCACTAGCCTAGAGGTGTTGCAATTTTACAATACTCGGATTATTGCGCACCATCGGTTGTGTGTTACTGTTAGGTCACAATGTGTGGGAAAAGTATGGGAGGATCTCTACCGTGAAATGCATCTTAAAGCTCAAAAGCTTGTTGCTGGGAGGAGCACACTAAATTGTGTTGCACTTACTTAGAAAGACTTTGGAACATGAGAGATTTACCACACTCATCTCTATTAATATAGCAGGTATTGCAATCTATATTGATAAGAAGATGAGCAAAACTCCTACTCAGATAGTAGAGAGAAAAGAATACAACTGTAGTCGCACTCCTCTATGCAACGACTTGGATTGGCTTCAACGTTTTACTCATCTGTTTTTTTAGATTCTTTACGTATTCCTTTTTCGTCCGTTTTTTTAGATTCTTTACGTTTTATTTTTTGGCAACTTTCTATCTCACAACTTTATTATGGGCCCGCCACTACACTCATCATAACAACCTCCTAAAAGATCGTTCCAAAATCAAACGTAAAAAATTAAAAAAACGGATGAGTATATAATTAGCGCCTGAGTAGTGTGGATAGCATTACGAGGAAGCAGAACACATTGCATGTCTAATACTAATTTGGTAATTATGACATTGATCAACTTAACAGATCTATATATCATGAGAAGCTAGCATACATTGCTATAGTGTGATACTTTAGTTGATATATGTTCCAAAGTTGATGCTGTAGTGCGCAAGGAGGCCCCTATGGGGCTTCTCTCTGAGAATGGGCATGAACTTAGGCTTGCAGACTTATTGTTGTTCAACTGCATGCCTGTCTGTTTGTTGGTGGTGGGGTGAGTTCCCGGGCCCCTGGGGTGGCATTGTCCAATGTCGTACAGAAGAAGAAACAGAAGTACTCATCCAAATGTGCAAGGAACGGGTACTCGTTCATTCCGTTTGCGTTCTCTATGTTTGGAGAACTTGACATAGAGGCGTTGCCTACACTTTCGCGTCTTAAGCTTCTTTCCGTTAGTCACTCTAATAATGCTAGGAGTGACATTTTTCTGTTTCATAGATTGAGTTTTTGTATTCAAAAGGGGGTGGGAGCACAACTTGTTGCTCATCTAACTTTAAATGATAATAAAATTTTGCTTTTAATAAAAAAAAGAGAAATTTCTATAAACTACCCCCACTGTTGCACCTAATTACGTTTCTTCCCCTACTAGTTCAACAATTACATCTAACCCCATTTTACCCAAAAGTGTTGACCAACTTACAAATCTTAACCTTTTCTTCTCTCCCCAAACATGCCCTTACCAATATTATTCTTTTACATTTTCTTTTTTCATTTATCTTTTCCTTTTTCTTTTTCAACATTTTCTTTTTCTTTTCTTTTCTTTTTTTTTCCATTAATCTTCTTTTCTTTAACCTCTAAACTTCGATACCGGAATTTTTTCGGTACTGGAGTTGTCCAACCGGAGCTGCCATTTTGGCAGCACTGGTCGGACATGAACATCTCCGATTGGGGTTGTTTCAACAACCCCAATCGGAGCTTCGAATAGCTCTGTAAAGCTCCGGTTGGAGCTATTTACAGCTCCGACTGGAGCTGCCAGCTCCAGTCGGAGGTCCGATCGGAGCTCTAGCTCCGAGCACCTCTGTTTGTTTTTTTTAAATTTTAAATTATGTTTTGGGATTATTATTTTTTTTTTTGTTTTAATATTTTTGGGGCTGGTATTGAGATATAAAATGTGTAGGGACTTGTTTACAAAAATATTTTGGATGATTTGAAATTTAAAAAAATTATGTAGGTTAATTTTGTAAAATAAAAATTTTAGAGTCAAATGTGCAAGAAATGAAAGTTGATTGTGTTTGGGTGTTGATGAAATCTGAATTTTGAATGAGGGCAAATATGTCAATTCCAGGCCTTAATTCGCTGAAAGTCAAGGTCGTGGGGCTAAATGTAATTGTTTTTCACTAATGAGGGGAAATATGTTATTGTTAAATAAACATGGGGAGATTCGTAATTGATGAAACTAACTGGAGGTTTGTATAAAAATTACCCTAAAAAAACAATAATAATAATAATAATTCCACTAATTTTACATGAGTGGGAGCACAACTTGTGTCTCTGCTACCCACTCACCCGACTAAACAACGATGAATATCTATATGACATGGATGAATGTTCATTCAATGAACTCGATGTTATTTTTACATGCTTTGTGCATCAAGGTTTGTTTACTTAATCTGAATAAGGAACGAAAATATAAAGTTTCATGTGTTAATTAGTATTTAGTACTATATGAAAGAACAAATGTCTAGTTTTAAGTAATATGTTGAATTAGAAAAGAAAATTCAATAATATGATTATAAGAACCAATAAAATTTATATCCCTAATATTAGAGAGTTAATCAATCGATACCCAACTAATTTGGGTTATTGCGGTTATCAATGATTAATCCAAACACGTCGTTGGTATGTCTGTTTCTCGCTGAAGCCTACATGAATTTGTATTTTAAAATCTTTCGAAAGCGCCCATACAATTTTAAAGTGTATGTTGAATTGTATACCATTTATACGTTTTTAATTAATGTGTCGGATATTACACATTTAATTCTTATAAATTTGGTGCATTTTTAATCATTATTGGCTAACTAGTTCTATAACCTCCAAAGAACGTGCTTGATGTTAAGATATATCTTGGTAGGACAATTGTTTAAATCTTTTTACTTTTGCGGCTTCACCTAAGATTCATGGATAGGTGTTATTTTTCAGAATTCAATGGTGATCTATCGTTTAGATACTTATTATTTATTTATTTAGTTACCAAATCATTTGGTTACAATCATGGCATATGAAATTCTCGGAGGTGTTCCTTTTTTCAAGGTAGTTGGAGTCCCCAAATGGTGGTGCCATAATGAGTACGGTAAAGTAGCAAGGATCACGACTAGCTCATATTGTGCATTGATAGGGACTTGAACTTGCTACTTCATTCCAGGTCAAGTGCCTGCTGAAAGATGGCGCGGAGATGCAGATCCTGGCATATATTGAGGTACAAGGAGGTTGGGAGAGATATTGGGAGGGGTTAGGGCAAATAGAGCACGACATTGGGATCATTGGAATCGGCTGCCGAATCTTTAGTGGATATTCCGGGAAAAATCACTTTGCTCACTCATTTTGCAACAAAATCAATTAATCAACTTAGATGTGGAATGAGCGAATGAGAAAAAGGCTATTGTATTTGTGTTTGTATGTAAGTTAATTGAGCAATTAATCAAATGAAATGAACTTGTGTTATTATAAATTTTGTAGTGGTGATTGAACTGGTGATCAAAAGAACCAATCAAATTTATTCCCAAGCTAGTATTATAAAGTTAATCAATCGGTACCCAACCAATTTGGGTTAGTGCGGTTAATTATCAACGATTAAGCCAAACACGTCGTTGGTATGGTAATGTTCACTTCTCATTGAAGCCGACAAGAGAATTTGTTTTTAAAATCTCTCGAAAGCACCCATACCATTTCGAAGTGTGTGTTGAATATACCATTTATAAAGTTCGCTTTTAATTAATGTGGGCGCATAGTACATATTTAATTCTTATAAATTTAGTTGATGCAATTATTATGATGAATCACAACTATGTGTTTTCACTCAATTTTACTAAATATGCCCGGCCATGTTTTCATAATGACTAAAATGTACAGGATTGTTTATATCACATTAATCAAAATAGTAGGATTAATAAATTTTAATACACAAGGTGTTTCTAATTAACTTACTTAAAATTAAAATAATGTATTTATTGTATGAAATGTTACTGTGGTATGTCCAATTATGCTTTACCAACCTAAATATGACCGTTACGAAGATAATGAAAAAAAGAAAATAATTAAGCATATAAATATATAACCATATTAGAAATTATCCACATGCAAAGTCACTATACTTTTTATCATGTTCTTGTTCAATGAACCTAAAAAATTAATGAATCATGTTTCTCACATTTTGTATTGATATATTTTATTTTTACTATAAGCAGTATCATTTAAGTGAATATAGACTTTTTTTACTGGCATTGTATAATTATGACGGTGGTTTGAATTGAAAAATCGTATTGCATGTATTAGTTATATCTTGTCAACTCTATCTCATATTTCTAATATTAACATTAGTTCCTTCTCAGTTAGTACTGTGCTTTTTATTTTTATTTTTTTTCTGAGTGAATTAAGTTTGTTATACGAATGCATGAGTTTGTTATTCTTTAACGATAACATTTAAATTATAGTTTTACATGGTAATATATCATTCGACACAGATCATTCGAGAAATTTTTAATTAATCATGACGTTTTTTTTCATTTTATAGATGAATATTAGATACTCCTATATTACAGTACACAATGACCATATATGGATGTTCTCATCTTATCATGTATTGTTATTGACAGTAGTAGCATGAATTCCTTCTCTTGGTCAACTTCATAGCTAAATTTTACTTATACAAAATAAAATATGATTTAACACGTAATACATGAATTTGATTTTTTTATACTAATTTATTAAAATTGTTGATATTTATGGCATAGTAAAAACATTGAAATAGCAAAGAACATGTTTGGTCAATGTTACAGATAAACGTCTCCTGCATTTTCATAAATTTGCACTCATTATAATCGGCGGCTAGCTGTAATTGCGCCTTTTTCTATTGAATGATTAGTGGATACTCCTCATTGAACGTACCAAATATTATTTTCTCGATATTTATAATAATTTCTCTCTCATTCGTGAGCATTGTAAAGATGATATTACTCGAATTTTCTTCTTGTTCGTCAACGATGCAGATAATACTCTAGATATATGCTACAAATTTTACTTTTTCTTTCGTCAAAATTCCAGATACTATTTTGTGAAAACTTATAATAAATTTCGTGACGTATATAAATTTCTTTTCATTTCTTAAGATTGCATTTTTGTTATTTTATCGTAAAATTTATAATTAACTCCACCCCCTTTGCAAACCTAGAAGCTAAAATTTCATCGGTCTTACATTAAAATATAACAACCAATAATAATATCTCTTCATGCTCAACATTTTAGAGACATTTCTCGATTTTTCTTTTTCTTCGTCAACAATGTAGATAATACTCTAGATATATGCTACAATTAAAGTTCCCTTTTATAGTTTTATTTCGTCAAAATTACAGATACTATTTCTCCCAATGAATAATAAATTCCGTGACGTATATAAATTTCTTTTCTTTCCTCGAGATTGCAATTTTTATTTTCTCGTAATTTACATTGCAGATACCATTTTATCGCAATTGGTATTAAATTTCGTGACGCGCGTATATAAATTTATTTTCTCCCCTCGGGATTGCAATTTCTATTTTCTCGTATTTATAATTAACCTTTCCCCCACTTTAACGTAGAAATTAAAATTTCACCGATCTTACATTAAAAATACACCGACCAACCCCTTTTATAAATTCCAGTGTCCCTGCATATGCCATTTTCTCGTAAAATTCACAATAACTTTTTTCGCTATTCAACGTATGACATAAAATTTTATCGATCTTTGCTCAAAATACGTAGCGTATAGTCATAAAATGAAAATAAAACAATACATACTATTTTTTAGTCAACATATTACATAAAATTTTATCGATCTTTGCTCAAAATACGTAGCGGATAGTTATAAAATGAAAATACAACAGTACATAATCTTTTTTAGTCAACGAATGACATAAAATTTTATCGATCTTTGCTCAAAATACGTAGCGGATAATCATAAATTGAAAATAAAACAGTACATAATATGTTTTTAGTCAATGTATTACATAAAATTTTATCGATCTTTGCTCAAAATACATAGCGGATAGTCATAAAATGAAAATAAAACAGTACATAATATTTTGTTAGTGAATGTATTACATAAAATTTTATCGATCTTTGCTCAAAATACGTAGGGGATAATCATAACATGAAAATTAAAATAGTACATAATATTTTATTCAACGTATTACATAAAATTTTATCGATCTTTGCTCAAAATACGTAGGGGATAATTATAAAATGAGAATAAAATAGGACATAATATTCTCTTTAATTTCTTTATTATTATTTAAAAAAAATGGAGAAAAAAAGTTTGGTAGTAGTAATAGAGAGAGAATGAATATGTACGTTGTAGGAGAAATTACAATTACCATTTCCTCCTAACCATGCACAATTGGTTGTTGAGATGTATATAAAGGATGGTTTAACTGTTCCTCTTGTGTGTGTCACTCTCTCTCTTCTCTCTGTGCATTTCTCTCTCATCTCTCTTTGTTTCTCTCTCTCACTCTAAAAAACTCTCTTCTCTTCTTCTGTTATAACAAAAGCTGCTGACTTGGCTCTCCGGCATTGACCAGTTCTCAGGAATATTTACTCCGATTACTCTATACGTAACCGAGAGATCGTAAGCTCATCACTATTACCTGATTAAATTCACTCTCTCTCTGTTTTTTTTATTATAGAATTAATTAATGGTGTGTGTTTCTTATTATTCTTTCATCTATGTTTGTTGTTCCAAAAACCTCAATTAAAACCATCAACATGCTTTTAATTTGGGTGTTATTACAAACTTGATTCTTCTACATGACCAAATCTCATTCTGGGATTTGTTGTTTCCTTATTTATTTGGTAGTACTAGGCATAGCATATATTACTAGAACAAGAACAATCTCACTCATTTACAATTCCCATTTAATTACTCCGATTTACTCTTGATTCTTCCATTTCTGCTTTTAATTCCATCTTGATTCTTGCTGCTTTTGTTATTAAGGTGCATTTCTTACCTGGGTTTTGCTCAATTTGTTAATTCACCATGAGGTTGATGTGCATTTCTAAATGTACATGAACACAGGACGAAAATTCACCATTTTGCATTGATTAGGTTGGATTTTGTTCCAACATATATTCTACATGATATCTCTTCAGTTTTATTTTCTTTTGCCTCACTCAATTCTGTCTTACTCTCTATATTACTCACTCTGTATTCTCCTTGTTATTTCCACCACCAGGTTTTGTGCTGCTTGGTTGGTTGGCCATCATCACCTCATGCCAATTCCGATTGCCTCGGTGAGTCTTTCATCTCGTTTACCATTCGTTTACGTGATTAATTGATGCTATTTGGTTCATGTAACTCTGATTTGTAACAAGGAGTATCGTTTCTAAAATTGTAGACTTGCACACTTAGACTTGTCCAAAATGATTTCTTGGTGTGATTTGTGGGTAATGTAGTTTCTTTAGTGTTGTATGTGATGGTTATTGTTGTATTCTGGAGATGAAATTGGGTGAATTATGGTTTAATTGTTGAGAGCATTAAGTTCTATAGTTGACTGCTATGCATCAAATGTTTTTGTCTAGTAAAGAGGATTCAATTGTTTGACTGGTAGAGAGAGCCATTACTGGGTTTGTATTCAATGCATCTAACAAGTTCATACTGGTTTATGTTCTTTGGTATACAACAATTGATTGATCTAAGATGTTTAAGCTCTGTTGATCATGTCTAAGTAGTCACCTAGCTGAGATTGATTTGGTAGAGCTGTCATGGGTTCGATTCTCTGAATGGGTTTATTTTCACTATTCTCTCGACTGACAGAGGTCATGGGTTCGATCCCCCAAGTTGTTGTTGTTTACTATCAGTTTTCTAAGAATAGAGGCCTCATTGTTTATGATTTTACTCTGATGCAACATTGTAATTCTCGGAAAAAAAAAAAAAGAAATAAAAAGAAATAAGGTCTCTAGAGGTTAACATTAAAGATGCTGGTACTTGCTTTTTTTGGAATGCTAAAACTCTGGTAGTCTGCTGGAAGGCATGGTCGTAGTGAAAAAGAGAGAGTAGGACACGCTGAATGACGTAGAGTTTTATGTCGTCTTCTTCAACCACTAGTTGTTCATTTAATTTATATCCGTGAAATGTTTCTTTACATCGGAAAACCAGCACCTCTGATACCGTGGCACTCTGCTGGAATGCATGATGGTATGAGAGTAGGACACACCGAATGACACAGTTTTATGTCGTCTTCTTCAACTACATGTTTTATTCGTTTTATAAACCGTAAAATGTTTCTTTACTTGGAAAACCAGCACCTAGAACGTGAACACGGTTTTAGCACCTCTGCTTAAAATCTGCGCTTTCCTTTTTTTGGTTTCTGTACTTCCATGTATTTCTCTACATATATCTTCACTATATTGATTGGTAGTAATAGCCTGTATTTGGAATTTCTGTCAGGAATATTGAGGCAATAGCTAATGAAGCAATTTATTTCTTAGACATCAATGGTGGTGATTTCTTTACGCACTTGAGGGGAAGAGAGTGTCAATTATGAACCTGGGGAGGGGATTTCCAGTGCCCCAGGAGAAGCAAATCATACAGAATGGCAATTTCTGGACTCCAGTAACACCAGGGAAGCCAGTTGCCGAAAGACCAAATTATCCACAAGCCGAGATGCAACAGAATCAGATAGAGCCGGAAAATTGGCAGGACTTGCTGGGAATATACACCGGTGTTTTACAAGATGAGCTACTTAATGGGCTGCCTAAGAGGTCGAACGTTGATGGTGGTCCAGGTGCGAGCTACAGGGAGCAAAATTTGCAGGATGTTGCTCCACTTGTGATCCGCAATACCCTGCCACATAATTTCAATGCGAATGTTATGGTGCAGAATCACAGGGAGCCAAGTACTCGTTATGGAGTCGGTCAGCCGAATTTTCTCCAAAATCGGGTCATGGAGCAGAATTTGCAGGACGTTGCTCCACTTGTGACCCGCAGTAATATGTCACAGAATTTCAATGTGAATGGCCTTGTGGAGCAGAATCACAGGGAGTCAAGTTCTCGTTATGGTGTTGTTTCATCAAATTTTCACCAGAGTCGGGTCATTTCTTCAAATTTCCTTCAGAATGGAGCAATTTCTCCTAATGTCCATCAAAACCGGGCCATTTCATCAAATTTTCACCAAAATGGAGCCGGTTCGCCTAATTTCCGTCAAAATATGGCCATTCCATCAAATTTCCAACAAAATGGGCCCATTTCGTCAAATTTCCAACGAAATCGGTCCATGTTGCCTAACCTCCACCAAAATGGCGTAGTTTCCCCAAATTCCAATAATAATCGGGTCCTCTTGCCAGCTTCAGTGGAGAATAACATTGGGAATGCTGTTGTTCCAGCTGGAAGCGTGAATCAAAATGCAGGAGGCAGTGGCTCCTACATGCCGAATTTAGGCAAAGCAATGGTTCCTCAGAAGGTTCATTCTTTAGCAGAATTGCTAGGAAGCAGGAATAGTTCTCCACATGCTGCATTAACAAATATTGAACCAAGCAGCAGTACTTACATCACGGAGAAGCGCAAGGGAGTCCATCCGGTACCTCAAGGACGTGATTGCAACCAGAGAACTCATGTTTCTGGTGATGTTTTGCTCCAGCAAAATCACTTCTTGCAGGCAAATAACAACCTACCACAAGCAACAAACAGTGAGTATACTTTGCACCCTATTAACTTTTCCAAGTTATTTGATTTTATTATATAATTCTTTCATTAAATTATTAATGCAACAAAGTAATACTATAGCATTTTTTGATTTAGATATGTGCATTTTGAAGTCTGTAGGTAAATTATTTATTCCATATGGAGAAGGCATGTAACTTAATTGTTGTGTATATAAGGAGAACACATATATGTAACTTAATTTAGAAACTGAAGGGGGTGGAATCTTTCCATATGGGGAGAAATCGTAGAAATGCCAAACTCTAGGGGGCTATCAGTAATTTTTCCTAAATGTTGTTGTTGTTGTTTTTTACATTGTACAAAACATCATGAACTTTGGTTGGAGTTGCTTATAACTTCTTGATTTTGATGCTGCATTCACAGCTGTCACACCTCCAGCACCTTCGCGGCCCAGTTACAACCTGAACTTCCCGCCTGGATCAGAAGACGGTGAATCATCATCAAGTGCATTAAAGCTCTTAAACCAGTTGTGGCCAGCAACGCCAGATCAACAGAAGCAGTCAAACAACTACCATGCTGCTCACCAAGAACCTGTGTTGCAAGTAGATGAAATTCCAAGCCAAGAAAAGGATTTGCAGGGTGATGGTATCTTTTCTAAACAACCGGAGATTGTTGAGATAAGTAGCAACGAATTCGTGCAAAACACTTTAGGTACATCCTCTATTTCAACACCATCCAAGGAAATTAACAATCTTGATGGTGGTGGAAATGAGGTGGGAATAGATTTGAACAAGACACCAGCAGGGAAAACACCCAAGAGAAAGAAACACAGACCAAAAGTAATCAGGGAAGGAAAACCGAAAAAGACACCAAAAGCAACACCAAAGAAGACACCAAAAAGTTCAGCTGTTACCGCAAATAAGACTCCAGCAAATAACACTCCTGAAGGAACTCCAAGGGTAAAGAGGAAGTATGTTCGCAGAAAGGGTATTGAAACCCCGAAAACTCCATCAACTGATGTAGCAAAGAAAGATGAAGTATCCAAAGTGAAGTGTGCTGCAAGATCATGCAAGCGATCGTTAAATTTTGATGCAGAAGATAAAGTTGAAAAGGGAAGCCAGCACAGAGAATTTGAATACCAGGCACAGAACAGTGAAGTGCATAAGGTGCCTATTGATCTGAACGTGGCTTCTAGTACAGAATGGCCTACAGAATCCAATGAGTCCTTGCTGGAAGGAAGACATCATGCCAGCAATGGAAAAGAGAAACAACAAACTGATAGTTTATACAACAATGTCTCGGCAGAAAATATCCCACCTGGAGAGTCAGTGGCATATAAATATCAGCCATCTGCACCAAAGAACCACGCTTTGAATGTCATCGCAAGGAGTTTGAGTTTCCGCAATCCTAATATAAATCTGAGTGGTGGTGAACATAGGCCCGATTCGACACATCATCGTCTAGGTGGAGGCCTTTCGCAGATTGTCATGCAGGCTAGTAGCAATGGACCTGACTTCGATGGAAGAAGGCAACAGATGCTTCATTCGGATGCTCAAATACCAGAACTTTTTGCGAACATCAATGGAAAACAAGGATCTCAGAGAAACAACTTGCACTCTGAGATGGCTCCATCCCAATCTGTCGTTTTGATGGGCTCTCCATTGTGGTCGAATGGAGTATCTAAGAGGGGTGAGCATACAGGTAGCACTGTACATAAAAATTGTTTGGATAACATCAAGAGAAGCAGGATTGAGGATAGGTCCCATGGCACCTCATCTGTGGTGATTTCAGATACTACAGATCTTGGAGACTGCTCAGGTTTAACTCAAAACCGAGGAAAGCAGTCCGTTCAAGGACAGAGTTCCAGAGTATGCGCATCAAGCAATACAGAAGCGAACAAGGTCAATTATGATTGCTATGTCAACTCTGCAAATTCGAGGTGTAGGTTTCAGCAGCAAGGTGCTTCTTCATCTCAAGTGCAACAGATTGCAGAAAGATTAGTGCAGAAGATATCCTCACAGTTCTCCACTAAAATGCAAAATGCCATCCCCATAACAACAGTTTCCAATTTCAATCAAGAATCTACATCTGGAAGAGATCCGAAATATGTGCATGGAAATGAAGTACTTTCTCCAGTCAGTGTGCCAGCACAGAGACAGACTAAACAACCATCACAAAAAGAAATTGTCACTGTGGATAAAGGTCCTCAGAACGAGACCAAGGCACTACAGATTTATGGACATTCCTCCAAGAAGGCCAAAGGTAATCATCTTTTGAAAAATTTATACATTAAGAAAAAGCTTTTTAGTCGGTTAAAAATGATTTTTCCTTAATGTTATATTTTGCAGGATCAAGAGGAAAGAAGAAACTGTTTTCAGTTGATGATATCGCAGACTTCCTGAGAGATCTAAGTCTCAATAATACTGGAAAGGAAACTGTTCGGGCAGAGAAAAATGCACTTGTACCTTATAGAAGAACTGGTGGTGCTATTATTCCATTTGAAGCAGTCAAAAGACGCGTGCCAAGACCTAAAGTGGACCTGGATCCAGAGACAAACAGGCTGTGGAACCTTTTAATGGGTAAAGAAGGAGCTGAAACCTCTGAAGAAATGGACGCTAACAAACAAAAATGGTGGGAAGATGAAAGAAGTATCTTCAAGGGTAGAGTTGAGTCATTCATCGCTCGGATGCATCAAGTCCAAGGTATTGTTTCGATTGGATTTTATTAGTACCTGTAGACTCTAATTGTAATTGTGAATTTGCTTCCTGATTCAAGCACTTATTCTGAGTCTTTATTGATTCTTTGGAATTGGTATAGAACATTTAGAATATGAGAACTTGGCTTTCAATATTTTTTCCTTAAATTTTAGGATATGATTAGGATGGAAGGGTCAGTAAAACTTTATCATCTGTGTTTACATCTGAGTCTTCTTTATTTAGGGTAACAGCAAGCAGAGATAATACCCATATAATGCCCAGTTTCTCCTTGAAGTGTCAAGTTAGCTCCACAGGTTAAGCATAGTTAGAGAAAAGTTAGCTCAATAGAATGAGCTTAGTTAGCGCAAAGTTAGCTCAATAGAATGAGCTTAGTTAATTAGCGCAAAGTTAGCTCAATAGAATGAGCTTAGTTAATTAGCGCAAATTTAGCTCAATAGAATGAGCTTAGTTAATTAGCGCAAAGTTAGCTCAATAGAATGAGCTTAGTTAATTAGCGCAAAGTTAGCTCAATAGAATGAGCATTATTTTGTGAAATGTTAGCTCCAGTGAGTAAAAGATTTGAATCATATGAATATATTGTTTGCCTCATCTTGCAGGAGACAGGCGATTCTCCAAATGGAAAGGATCTGTAGTTGACTCGGTAATAGGAGTGTTTCTTACCCAAAACGTCTCGGATCATCTTTCGAGGTAAAATCAACTTCTTTGCTTGTGCATGTCCATTGTTCAGAAACAGGATCTGATAGTATTTCATAATCTCCTTGTTTGCAGCTCTGCTTTCATGTCTCTTGCAGCTAAATTTCCCATAAAATCAAGAGCCAGTGAACCAGCATGTCAACAAAAGGGGAGAAGCTCGTCGGATGAACAAAACAAGGTCCGTGTAACGTTTCCAGACGAGACTTCTTATGATCAGGGCACAAGTAGGGAAACAACGTGCATCTACAGCTCAGTGACATCCGGTGGCTCTGCTCGAGCAGAAAATGCCGTGACAGGAACAAGAAACCGTTTCGTAACCGACAATTTCAGAATAGAGGAAGACATATTTTCATCACAAAGTTCATCAGAGTCTTTTATCTATCAGGTGTCTGAAGATATCAGATCTAGCTCTGGGTCAAATTCAGAAGCTGATGATCAGTTACTGGGCAGGAACTTCAATTTGAACTACAGCCCCATAAATCATGCAGAACAGGCCAAGACAACTGCTCCATACCTGCAACAACAGTTTCAAGTAAGTTCTCACCCATCGACTTCTGACGGGCTACTTCACCAGAGCACAGTTACACCATCAGCTGGGTCCTGGTTGAGCATGTTGACAGGTCCAGATAGATGGGACGGGGATTCTCTTGAATTTTTGGGAAAAGAAAGCACGTCCTCATTGGCTTCAGTGGATTTTGGCTCTATCACTGGAGTAGCTGCAGAACCTGGACATGATAAAGCTGATCAATGTGGAGAAACTAGTTATACAGCCCAAGAAGCAGGAAGGCCAAAATCTCAGGCATCATTAGCGCATCGTGGGATTGTGAACAAGTACATCGGGCAGGAAGCAGATCCATCGGCTGTGTCTCAGGGAATAAATGTCCAGAATTTCACCAAAGCATCTCAGAAGGAAAGTTTTCTGGCTGACACCATAAGACCAGCTGAAGCCTCGAGTGCACAGCCAAGTAGTAACGTGCATAAGTGCACTGAACAGTACTTCAATAACCAGAACTCTGTTTCACATAATCCCCACCAATCTGGTGATGCTACTCCAGGTTCGAAAGAAATGGGGCAAGTAGAGTCTTCTGGTGGACCAGAGAGTAAAGCCAGCACAGCATCTCCGAATGGGAAAAAGAGAAAGGAGAAGGAAAAAGCAGAACCAATTAACTGGGATACCTTGAGAGAGCAGGTTCATAGGAAAAATGGACCACCGACTGGAGTAAATGCGAATGCAATGGATTCGCTTGACTATGAAGCATTAAGGAATGCTGATGTTAAGGAGATTTCCGATGCCATCAAGGAAAGGGGAATGAACAACATGCTAGCTGAACGAATGAAGGTATCTGGATTTGTTTTTCCAAAAGGACAATTCACAATATTTTCACATGTAAACTAAAATGCATTATTCTGATACTGTGCAGGACTTTCTGAATCGGCTGGTTCGAGATCATGGAAGAGTTGACTTGGAATGGCTTAGAGATGTTCAACCAGACAAAGCAAAGTAACTATTCTCTTCAAAGTTGATCATTTATTTAAATGCATAATGCATGCAATATCAAAGGCTGAAATTTCTTGCAGGGATTATCTATTGAGCATTCGTGGACTTGGCCTTAAGAGCGTCGAATGTGTGCGCCTCTTAACTCTGCATCATCTTGCTTTTCCGGTAAGGGCACATTCCTCTAGTTTTAAAGGCAATAGCAACTGACTGCAACAGGAACTTTGCACTGATTTTTCTGCTTGTCAGGTTGATACAAATGTTGGCCGCATTGCAGTGCGACTTGGTTGGGTTCCTCTCCAACCCCTTCCTGAGTCACTCCAACTGCATCTCCTCGAGATGTAAGTAGTTTATATAAAGTAAAATAAAGTTGAAACTTGTAATAGGATGCTAAATATTTCTCCACACAGGTACCCAGTGCTTGAATCGATCCAGAAGTATTTGTGGCCCAGACTATGCAAACTAGATCAGGAAACCTTGTAAGTTTTCTCAAGTTAGTGCATACCCTTCTCTGTTCTACATATGATGTTGCGCTAATCAATAATATATTGCGATATTGTAGGTATGAGCTTCATTATCAAATGATAACATTTGGAAAGGTATGACCTTTTTTATTATCAGTCGAATTCTCATCAAATTCTTTTGCTTAAAGAATTGGTCACTAAGTACCACCTGATACAGGTATTTTGCACTAAGAGAGAGCCGAATTGCAATGCATGTCCATTGAGAGCGGAATGCCGACATTTTGCAAGTGCCTTCGCAAGGTTAGCTCCAAATCATCTAAGTAATATTCATACAATTCAAGAAAGATTTTCTTTTCTCCTTTTTTTTGTTTTTTTTGTTTTTCAAGCAAAGGACCAGTTGTATTTTGTTCTGCAAATAAAAACAAAAATAATCACTACTTGCAAACTATGTGCAGTGCAAGACTTGCTCTTCCAGGGCCAGAAGAGAAACGTATTGTGACTTCAGCAGATCCAATAGGTGCTCGGGGAGGCCCTGAAGTGACCTTAAGACCAGTGCGATTACTTCCTGCTGGAAGTAACTTGGAGGGAGAAAAGGGGTTCACTAAAAATTGTGAACCAATCATTGAGGAACCAAAAACGCCAGAAGCTCCAACAGAAGCATGGGACAAAGATATTGAGGATGCGTTTTTTGAGGATCCTGATGAAATCCCGGTCATAAAGCTCAACTTGAAAGAGTTCACTTCAAACTTGCAGAGCTTTATGCAAGAGCACATGGAGATGCAAGAAGGTGATATGTCCAGGGCGCTAGTTGCGTTGAGCCCAGAGCTTGCATCTATTCCAACACCAAAACTGAAGCACGTCAGTCGACTGCGGACAGAGCATCAAGTGTAAGTTAATTATGAGCATCACTGAAGCACTGAAGTGGAACTAATTAGTCACTGAGAAAATATTGCGATAAAAATGCACAAAGTGTTAACGTAATAATTCACTGATCACCTAGTCCTTCTTGCAGATACGAGCTCCCAGATTCACATCCACTGCTGGAAGGGGTTAGTCGCCATTATATCTGTTTAACTAATATGTGTGCATTTGTTTGATTTCCTACTGACAGTATTGTTACATTTGTAGATGGACAGAAGAGAACCAGATGATCCAAGCCCTTATCTTTTAGCAATATGGACACCGGGTATGTCTATATCTGAATCTTAAATTTTGTTAGTTATCTTGCTGAAATGTAATCTTTTAACTGATTACTGATTCTACTTCAACTGAAATCATCTTATCAGGTGAGACTGCTGATTCTATTCAGCCACCAGAAAGTAAATGCAGCTCACTGGAAGGAGGACCTTGCAACCTTAGCACGTGTTTCTCATGTAACAGCATTAGGGAAGCCAATGCACAAACAGTGAGAGGGACAATACTGGTGAGCAAAAAACAGCAGACATCTATGTTTTCTTCTTCTTTGATTTTACCTGCCTAACTTTTAACTTCATGAAACCTTTCTATATATAGATACCGTGTAGAACAGCAATGAGAGGAAGCTTCCCGCTCAATGGCACCTATTTCCAAGTCAACGAGGTAAGAAATGAATTATAGCTACCATGAATGTATTGTAATATTTATTATCTAAGCCCAGTCTATATAAACACATAATAAAACGTGACAAATTTGAGCTATTGTTGCAGCTTTTTGCTGATCATGAGTCCAGTCTCAAGCCAATTGATGTGCCAAGGGGGCTGGTATGGCATCTGGAGAGAAGAACAGTGTATTTTGGAACCTCGGTCACTACCATATTCAAAGGTAAATAACATTTCATTTCTTTATAGCTGCTAATTCTGTAAAGACAAGTAGCTCACATATATATACTTATGGTGGTTGGCAGGCCTTCCAGTCCAACAAATCCAACAGGCCTTCTGGAGAGGTATGTATCTGTTTAAGTGTTCCTTTCATGTCGAATTAACCATCATATCAGACGTGATTTCTTACAAGTAATTCCATAATCCACTGCAGGTTTTGTATGTGTTAGAGGATTTGATAGAAAGAGTAGAGCACCGAAGCCTCTGAAGGCGAGATTGCATTTCCCTGCAAGTAAGTTGGCGGAGCAGAACAAGCAGAAAAGGGGGAATGCCGGGAAGGGGAATGCTGCGAGGCGTGAATGAGAGAGAGAGTTGTCTTCACCCTCTGAGAAGATGATGGAAAGCTGCGTGTAGAGTAGATGCATGTAGGCAGCTAACAATTTTTTTTCTCCATAGATATTATTATCCTCCTCCTCCTCTTTACATAAGCAGCAGAAATTAACAGTGTTCTGCTAACATATAGGAGTTTGATGTATACCATAGATAGTTTGAGTTTTAGTTGCTCATTTTTATTATGCTCAAGAATTGAGCCATTTTTTTTTCTCAAGACTACAGCTGTGAACTAATAATGTAGGAAAAATAAACAGAGAATAATGTAATTCTAGTATATATTACATGTATATATTATACATGTATATATATATTCTTGGCAGTTAATTGTTAGATTCAAAGAAGCCATTGGCTCTTTTTACTTGGACATGCTGTTAGTTCTATGGGGCATAGCCTGTAGTGAGTGACTTGTTACCCAGAAATGGATCACCATGTGCTTAATTCACATAACCAATATGTCAAGAATTGAAAGAGCAACACAATTATACATAGTCATAATGTTCTTAGTTCACTTCAGCTAACAAACGTCTAATGCTATCATACATTAGTTTTATTCTAAAACAAAGTAAATCATGACCGATCGAATCAGTCCCAGAAGCTGAAATAACTTAGAATCCTTCAAACAAATACCTCCATCATTTTTACCGCGCACCATCAGACCAGGGGAGACTAGACTCTCCACGAAGGCACCAACACCATCTTCACGGCAAAGACCCTGGCACTTGAGTGGGTGGCATCCAAGAGAATTACTCTCGGTATTGTAAATCACGAGGCCAGGTACCTCAAAACCATGGTAACCCACAATCTCGCCATTTGGCAATACGTGCAAGGGCTTCTGCAACTTCAAGTATCTGCTGTACAAAGGCTCATGAGAAAGTTGATATGGAACCCTGGCTACCAAACACCAAGAATCCATCAAACCATACTGCTTCATAACCCAGGAATCCCTTTTTTGACCCTCAGATATAACACATAGCACAGAGAGGCATCCATCAACCACAAACTCCTTCTCCTTCCCTGGTAGCTCAACATATCCATACACCTCTGTCGCTAAATCGAAAGACATAATTGTTTTCACTCCCTTGTGGTCTATGGACTAATGCAGCCTTCCATTCACAAACTTCCCCAACATATTACTAATATTAATATAACAACCATCATTGATGTCTCCCATTCTTGTCCAGGCATTAGTCTTCAAACTATACAAGTGAGCAGCAGCAAAAATACCATTAAGAGGACCTGTAGACAGCACAAGCAGCTTGTAATCATCATGGGATTCATCATAACCAAATCCATAACACTCGTATAGATAATAACTAACAAAACCGGGCAGCCGATTGTACTCTCTGGTTGCTGGGTTCCACAAAAACAAGTTGTTTTGAGCCTTTACACAGCAAAGGCCATTACAAGAACCCAATATCTCCGACCAGTACCCTTTCGTGTTTATCTGCAGCAAAGAGGGCAGCAGGGGTCTGCGTGAGCAGTAGGTGCAATTATGTTTAGCAATCTGGGTTTTATTGGTAGTAAAATTGCTGAGATGTAATTTTACGAACTGCTTGCTGGAAATCAGACTAGACCATGATTTACATACCAACTTGAACCTCAAAAGGGATCGATTTAACCGGCAATCTTGACAATATCTCTTCAGTGATTTCTACAGGGATGTGATGAAGAACTTCGTTCATGATTAGTTTTGTTCGGCATGCGCGCTAGGTAAGTAAACCAGAGTTATGACGAGTAGTCCTATTTATATACCTTAATTGGATTTAACCAGATTGATTCGAATACCTTATTGAACGAGTCAAATCAAGTTTTATGTTGCAGATTGATTCGAATACCTTATTGAACAAGTCAAATAAAATCTTATGTCGCAGATTGATTCGAATACCTTATTGAACAAGTCAAATCCAGTCTTATGTTGCAGATTGATTCGAATACCTTATTGAACAAGTCAAATAAAATCTTATGTCGCAGATTGATTCGAATACCTTATTGAACAAGTCAAATCAAGTCTTATTGATTTGGTAGAATTATGTATATTAGGTAAAAATGGGAACATATTAGAGTTTCCAATTTGATTCAAATACTTTATCAAATAAGTCAAACCAATATGAACATTTCATTAGAGATATTAAAGATCAAATTGCGTAACACCTACTATTGACATTGTAATGCCGTAAAATATAAGGGATTGAACATACTTCGTACTATTTATTTATATGAACTTCGAAATTAAGCGTGTTTATTGTAGATCAATCGAAGAACTGGTGTTCCACTATATCCTTCGTTGGGTGAGAAGGTTACACTTGTGTATTTTTTCGAGTATATTTTATGCTCTTTTATTTTATAAATTTTTTAACCGTTTCACTACAAAAGAATTGGTGTTCCACTAGGAAGTTCTTGCTTGCACGAGGCTAGGCCTGGCAATTGGTTCGGTCCGGACCGGTCCACCATCGGTGGATCGTATCCATGTTGGACCAATTCCAAAATTTTCGGATTGGACCCGGATCCGATCATATCCGAAAATTAAAAAAATCACCACAAAAATATTCATTTTGGATCAGATCCATAATGATCCAGACCGGACTCGGATCGGATCGGATCGGATCAGATCCGATGAGTTGTAATGTTTTGTCCGAATCGGGTCGAATCGGATCCAACTCAATGGATTGGTCCCAAATTGCAAGGCCTACACGGGCATGACTGAGAATAATGTGTGCGAAAAATGACACGTATTGATTTGTGAGGGCAAATATATCTATATATATATCACATGGATGGAGAGAAGCTGAATAACCAAGTTAGATCAAGGGTTGGACTTATGGCCCATTAGTCAGCCGGAGCGTTACAATAATAAGCAATTTATTTTCGAACAATGGCCAAATAAACTAATACTACGAAGTATAGCTTATAAGTTACTAGAATTTGTGAAACACATTATGTGTGTGTGTGATCGCATCTTCTTGTAAAACATCATTAGATTGTGTAATGCGTTTTCGATCTTTTCTTCATCTGTGGAAGACATTATGTTTTAACTTGTCCAAACACATTGAAGAATAGATAGAATAAAAGTTGTATTCTTCTGTTGAAATAAAAAATAAAAAAAAATCATCACTTTATATGGTGGTTGGCAGGCTTCCAGTCCAAGAAATCCAACAGGCCTTCTGGAGAGGTATGTATCTGTTTAAGTGTTCCTATCATGTCGACATAACCATCAATATCAGACGTGATTCCTTACATGCGATTCCAAAATCCACCGCAGGTTTTGTATGTGTTAGAGGATTTGATAGAAAGATAAGAGTAGAGCACCGAAGCCTCTAAAGGCGAGATTGCATTTCCCTGCAAGTAAGTTGGCGGAGCAGAACAAGCAGAAAAAGGGGAATGCCGGGAAGGGGAATGCTGCGAGGCGTGAATGAGAGAGAGTTGTCGTCTTCACCGTCTGAGAAGATGATGGAAAGCTGCGCGTAGAGTAGATGCATGTAGGCAGCTAACAAATTTTTTATCCATAGATTTTATTATCCTCCTCAGCTCCTCCTACTCCTCTTTACATAAGCAGCAGAAATTAACAGTTGTTCCGCTAACATATAGTAGGAGTTTGATATATATATACCACCACAGATAGAATGGAGCCATTTGTTTTTCTTCCTCAAGACTACAGCTGTGAACTAATAATGTAGGAAAAATAAACAGAGAGAACTAATAATGTAATTCTAGTATATATATATTCTTGGCAGTTAATCGTTAGATTCAAAGAAGCCATTGGCTCTTATTACATGGACAGGCAGTTAGCTTTATTGCGCATAGCCTGTAGTAACTTGTTAGCGCATAAATGGATCACTTAATCAACAGGTCATAACTCCACAACCATCCTAATCAAGCTAATGTACATAATAATTAACCAGCATGTCAAGAATTGAAAGAGCAACACAACAAAAAATAGACATAAATCATACTAATGTTCTTAGTTCACTTCAGCTAACAAATGTATATCGATATCATACATTAATTTTATTCTAAAAGCAAATTAATTATAAATGAGCTTGAAGAATGATCGAATCAGTAACAGAAGCCGAAATAACTTATATATAATCCGTCAAACACATATTTCCATCAGTTTACAATTACAGGCACCATCTGACCAGGGGAGATTAGACTCTCGATGAACGCACCAACACCGTCTTTAAGGCAAAGACCTTGGCACTTGATTCGGAGGCATCCAAACACCAAGAATCCATCAAACCATACTGCTTCATAACCCAGATATCCTGTTGATCAATCTCTGATAGGAGACATACCACAGAGAGGCATCCATCAACCACGAACGTCTCACTGATGACATATTTCTTCTCCTTCCCTGCAGGTAACTCAACAAATCCATACCCTTCTGTCGCTAAATCGAAAGAAAGAATTTTTTCCACTGTCTTGTGGTATATGGACCAATGCATGCAGCCTTCCATTCACAAACTTTCCCAACATATTAGTAACATAGCCATCAATGTCTCCCATACTTGCCCAAGCATTAGTCCTCAAACTATACAAGTGAGCAACATAAATAATATGATCATGAGAACTTGGCTTATTAGACATGACAAGCAGCTTGTAATCATCATGAAATTCATCGTATCCAAATCCAGAACGGCAGTAATTATCCCCAACGTTAATGCAATTGGGAAGCCGGTTGTACTCTCTGGTTGCTGGGTTGCAGAAAAAGATGTTGTTTTTAGATTTTACACAGCAAAGACCGTTACAAGAACCCAATACCTGAATCTTCTCTGACCGGTTCAGGTTCTGATTTGTATGCAGCAAAGAGGGAAGCAGGGATCTTTGAGAATTTAAATGGATTGAAATTACTACTTAAGAACAATAAAGTGCATATTTTATTTTGGAAATCTATGTATAAGAAATTCAGAGTTAACCGTGTTTGTTGTAAAACAATCTTATATTAATAGATTCGGTGATCCATTAGAAAGTTTTTCTTGGTGCACGCACAAGTTAATACAAAGTGCACGGAAAAGTACACACATTAGTTAATTTGTGGAACGGAGACAAGAAGTAACCAAAAATTCCAGCTTCCGCTCCCCTTATTGACAGAAGAACGGACAGCAGCCACCCAACAATCCACATCTGCATTACATTTTGCAATTACACAAAAGGGCATCACGGACACATACCACCATCACGAAACCTCTGCATTCACAAAATTAGTTCTATGTGAAACCTGTTTGCAATTTACACTAAATCACGGACACATCCATATCTACATTTCCCATACTTGTTTTCCTATCATAGTAAGATTAAAAGAACGAAGGTCTCAAAACCCATACCGCCATCACACTTGGAGTCACACACACACATATATAGAGTCCCAAACAATTCCTTAGATAAGTAGGGATAGCTTGGATAACAAATTTATTAAGAACTTAATTCCCAGCTTTAAACAAAAGTCTATTCTCAAACCCCTGAATCTTACTCCATGTTATCTTCGTCCGAGAGATTTTGAACCATGTAAATTTGAACTAAATTGAATTGAAATATTATTTTTAGATGAAAAATACAAGAGCTTCAGAAGTGGAGCTGAAATCAAATTGATTCCTAGAAGTATTTGAAATTGCAAGCATGATCATTGTAGACACATAAAATGTGTCTTGTAAATTATTAAAATTATCAAATTAATTAATTTTAATATACTTCATTTGTGGCCTATCAAATTGTGCTACGTGGTAATTGTGAAGATTTTAAAGCCACTTAATATTATTTCTCATGAAATAATCACGTGGAAAAGATGAGTTATTTCTCGCCAATCAAATGGTGCCACGGAATATTAACTGTGTCAATATTATTTTTACATTTAAAAATAATGACATGGGAAAGGAGACTAAAAGTGACCAATCATGATGTGACACGTCATAAAAAATTGATGCAGTTATTAATTAATTGCAAGAGGCAAATACAGATAAGATCAAATTTGTATTGACCTCTGTATCGATCAGTCAAAATTGGTCCTTCTCTTTTTCCACACCTATATAAGGAGCTCATTCTCCACCAGAAAAATCAGAATTCAGAAGCCAGAATTCCAGAGCTCAAACAGAAGTGAAGAATTTCACATCAAGACAAGAAGATCAAAGACATCTTTCTAAGCAAGAACTTCTCCAGTTCTTCAAGAAGGCGAAGGCAGCTAGCTCCAAGAACAAGTCGCGAAGACACTTGCAGCAGCAACAAAGATCGAACTCCATCGCGAAGATCGTGGAGGCACTCGCTCAAAGATCGAAGCAACAATCATCGTCGGTTTCAAGATCAAGTCTCTGCGATCCCTGAAGAAGCGTTCGTCGCGAAGATCAAGCTCCAAGGCCTGGCGTTCAATTCAAGATCAAGCACAAGCCCTTGCATTGACGCCATTCAAGTCAAATCCCCGTCAAGTTCGAGATCAAGCTGCGAAAGCCCTCGAATAGACGCACTCAAGCCAAGTCCGCCGTCCTAATCAAGATCAAGCAAGGCCTTGAGGAAGATAGAGACACACAAGTCAAGAAGCTCAAAGACGAAGTCAACGACATCCACATCAAGTCAACAAGAAGTTAACAAGCGATCGCCACCAACTTAAAGTGAAGATTCAAGAACAAGCTGTGAAGGCCCTTGAATCAACAAATCCAAGAAGTTAACAAGTGTCAACTGTCAACTTCAAGCAAGTCAAAGCGTCGTCTCAAGAACAAGCTGCGAAGGCCCTTGAGTCAACGAATCCCGACTTCCACGTCAACCAAGAGAAGACTGAAGCGTCAAAGTCGCTCAACTTCTCAAAAGCCAAGTTTAAATATTTCTTGAAGAGTCGAATCAGAGGATTCGTAGAGATTGTAAACTTAAATATTTTAAAATCAATTAAGTTTCATTTGCACAATTTTATTTTATTTGTTACAATCAAGAGCATATATGTTCAACATTTGCAGAGTATTATTTGTTGCCTGATCACTTGAGAAACCAACTAATCTCTTGTTATAGAACAATATAATTAAGACAAATCAATGATCAGTGTTAGTAATTAGTTTTGAGGTATGTGAGAATCTTCATCAAGTGCAAGACTTAATTTATCTTGTCTCCTGTTTAAACATCACAATCAAAATGTCATCTACCTAAGTAGCAAACTCTATAGTTTAACGTAATAATGATCAAATGTCCAGACATTTTTTTTTCCTCTTCTTCCCCTGTTATCTTTCTTCAAAAGATTTCAAGATAGGCATGCATTATCTGATAAGCTAATGTACATAACCAGCATATCAAGAATTGAAAGAGCAACACACACAATAAATAGTCATAACTCATAAATCATACTCCCTCCGTCCCACTCTAATTTACACATTTGACTTTTTTCGGTCAATAATTTTCAATTTTGATTCTCAATTACTCTTAAAAACTATAAAGATAAACCATTTGACGATATTTTTTTATGAAAATATAGAACCTAAATTTTTATAATATAATTTTGTTAAATATTTTATCACTATAGTCTAAGAGTAACGGGGAGTTAAAGTTGAAAACTGTTGACCGAAAAAAGTCAAACTGGATAATTTAAAACGGGACAGAGGGAGTAATGTTTTCTTAGTTCACTTCAGCTAACAAACGTATATATATCGATATCATACATTTATTTTACTCTAAAATAAAATTAATTATGGATTTGAAGCATGATCGAATCATTAACCGAAGCTGAAATAATTTAGAATCCTTCAAACAAATATCTCCATCATTTTTACCGGGGAGACTAGACTTAGGCACCAACACCGTCTTCAAGGCAATGACCCTGGCACTTGAGTGGGTGGCTTCTAAGAGAATTACGCGCGCTCGGTATTGTAAATCACGAGGCCAGGTGACTCATAACAATGGTAACCCACAATCTCGCCATTTGGCAATACGTGCAACTTTAAGTATCTGTACGAAGGCTGAGAAAGTGGATATGGAACACTAGCTACGAAACACCAAGAATCCATCAAACCATACTGCTTCATAACCCAGATATCCTTCGTAATCCAGATATCCTCTTCACTCTGTACCAGGTCACATACCACAGCTAGAGAGGTATCCATCAATTACGAACGTCTGGTTGTAGACATACTTCTTCTCCTCCCCTGCCGTAACTCAACAAATCCACACACCTCTGTTGCTAAATCAAATGAAAGAATTTTTTTCACTCTCTTCTTGTATATGGACCAATGCAGCCTTCCATTCACAAACGTTCCCGACATATTAGTGACATACCCATCGATGTCTTCCATTCTTGTCCAAGCATTAGTCCTCAAACTATACAAGTGTGCAGTACAAACAGAACCATCTGGATTAGACAGCACAACCATGGGATTCATCATAACCAAATCCATAACCGCGGTAATAATGACCAACGTTAACAAAACTGGGCAGCCGGTTGTACTCGCTGGTTGCTGGGTTCCACAAAAATAAGTAGTTTTGAGCCTTTACAGCAAAGACCATTACAAGAACCCAATACCTCAATCTCCTCCTCCCACCGGTTCGGGTTCGGGTCTATATGCAGCAAAGAGGGAAGCAGGGATCTTTGAGAGCAGTAGTTTCAATTGTGTTCCAGGAAATTAGCAATCTGGGTTTTGGTAGTAAAATTGTTGAGATGTACTTTTACCAAGTGCTTGCTGGAAATTAGACTACACCATGATTTGGATACCAACTTGAACCTCAAAAGGTTTTTAACCGGCAACCTTGACAATATCTCTGCAGGGATATGATGATCTTCGTTCATGATCAGTTTTGTTCGGTGGCGCTTAGAGTTTCTCTCCATCTTAGACTAATTGACTAGGTAACCGAGTTCTGGCGAGTCCTATTTATTTAGCCTAATTGGGCTTACTTGATTCGAATACTTTATCGAACAAGTTAACAATTCTTATTGATTTTGTGTATATCAGGTAAACGGCACAAATTAAATTAGAGTTAGAATTTGGGTCAAATAGTCAAACCAATTCTAACAATTAATTAATTAAAAATCGAATCGTAAGTAAATTTTCGTTGCACGCGCGCACGCGTGACGACAAGTGCACGAAAAAAACATATGTTGATTTGTGGGATGAATATATTATGTGGAGATAAGCCTATGAATAACTGGGACTCCGCCCCTTAGTTCCTCGGGTGTTATACAATAACGCTACATATTGAACTCTTTGATTGAACAAACTCTTTTTTGTTTAACAAAAAATCTTACAACTATATACTCCTACACAAATTTTATACAAATATCCTATAACACCTCATCTCCACGTACCTAAACCGTTTTATGTCTCCGTCGGGGATAGAACCCTGCACCTTTCCTTCACCAGCCCAAGCTCCGATCCCTTCCACTGCATCACCTTATAACTCTCTGATTGAACAAACTCTATTGGAGTCAAGTAAGAAATAGGGGTGGGCATTGTGATATATGTTCGAACTTTCAAATTAATCCTACATATTGCGGTCCAAATTTTATATTCTAGGTTCGATGCTGATTGGAGCTGAAATCAAATTGATTCCTAGCTAGAAATATCTGAAATTGCAAGCATGATGAAGAAAGTCATCATGCATCATGCATGCATGTGATAATAATGCCTCACTGGATGTGTTCAACATTTGCAGAATATTAGTATTTCTTACCTGATCACTTGAGAAAGTAACTAATTAATCTGTTGTTATAAAAACAAAATTAAGACAAATGATGAGTGTCGTTGTTAAGCTAATTTTGAGGTTTGTGATTGTGAGATTCTTCATCAAGTATCTTGTCTCCTCTTTAAACATCACAATCAAAATGTCAACTACCCAAGTAGCTAGCAAACTCGATCTAGTATAGTTTTAACCTGAAAGATACTTTTGGTGTCAATTTTGAAACATCATTATATTGCGCTTACTTGAGAAACTTTTCAGAGATATTTTGTGGGTGCCTGGGTGGTGTTGTATACTTGATCATGATAATCTAGATTCTAGAACAAGTTGAATGAATAGTCCATATCATAAAATTATACTCATACTCATGATCTTGATAGCTCGTATACTCCTCCTACGTCCCAAAATAGTTTGCAACGTTTTAACATATTTTGCTGTTAATAGTATTGAAGTTTAATCACAAATTGATCTTAAACAATACCGGTAAAATATTTACCCAAATTATATATTATGAAACTTAGTTTACATCCTAAATTTTCAATGTGTAACTTTGTTAAATATTTTATTATTACAGTTCGAAAATAAATTATATTTAAACATCAAAATTGGTAATTGTAAAAATTTAAAACGTGACTGTTTTGGAAGGAAGGGATGGGAGTATATATGAGTATATATATACTACTTTTGTTGCAACTTGTAATTTTACCAACTATACAAAGGGTTGGTTATTCTAAGCCGCCAATGGCCTTAACAGGAAAGTGAAAGGGAAGCCATGAAACTTACTCGAGTCAATAATTTTCTTTTCTTCGGGTGTTGCATGAATATAACGTACTACTGTAGTACTGTAAAAACAAACACAAATTGCAGCCGTAAACTAATTAATTATTTAATTACTTAACCAGATTCCAAATAACAATAGTACTTTATGTACATGAAACAATCGAGTACCCACCCAACTTGTTTGAGTAATGTTGACAACTTGAAAATATAGTACAAGTCTATAAGATCCCCTTACATAAAAATACATAATATAACATAATCCTCACCCGACCACCTTATGTGAGTCGGGCTCTGTCTATTCGTTTCATTTGAAAAGTGATCAATTCAATTTTATTAAATTATGTTTAGTTTAGATTTCATAAATTTGGTTTACGTTACATTTTCTTAACTCGATTTCTTTCATATATATATAAAATAATAATAACTATAAAATGATTAGCTGTCTTGGTCTCATCATCGACGAATTCACCCACCAAATCGGGCAAAACATACTAGATAGTTAGATTAGGTCATCTAACTACATGAGTTTACTATACATCCAAAAGGAAGTCCCTAATTAATACATTACTACTATCATCATGATCGTCAAAAGCTCTACTATTTGGCACTATTAATAAAATACTAGTTTGGTGATTAGCCTTAAGTTGAAATTTTTTGGAACTTCCTTGTTTGATATTCATCTGTTTATTTTATTCTATATGCGTATTCCATTTGTGTACGTTTCTTTGAATTCTATACGTTTTATTTTTGACAAATGTTTATCTCACAACTTTATTGTGGATCCTACCACTAAGCCAACACACTACACTCATTATATAAATCTCCTAAAACTCCGATTCAAAAGCAAACGTATAGAATAAAAAAACAGATGAGTTATGACAAAAGTTGGTAATGCTCGTGAACAACTGGATATATATGAAGCAGCATTGATGATATTTTGATTGTGTAGCTAGCTAGCCTTAAAAAATATTCAATCGTTACATGACATTTTAAGGACAAAAGTTATGACAGTACCTATGATCGAACCACACATTTTGATTTCACTTGAATAATAATACAATTGGCAGCCGACCTAATATCCTTATCGTATATATTAAGGATCATACATTTTGTTGACAGAATAATCTATCTATATAATATATAAAACCAGAGTTCACATTTTAAAAATATCAACCAATAAGAATGCTCAATTCAAGTTCATGCTGACTGTCAATTTCTCATTTAATTGGAATAAATTTATTTTAAAATTCACTTGGAAAACATTGACTAAAAAAATAGAATAAAATTAAAATTCAACTAAGCATATGCCAAAAATTAATTAATCTAACTCAAAATATAATCTCCTAGTATTCCTGAAAATAAACGTGGTGAAAATATAATCTCCCCATATTCAATTAACACTAGAATTTCTATCTTATAATCAAAATTTTGATTCCTCTGTCGAAAATTTCATGTATACATTAAAAATTAAAAAAAATGATAGAAAAAGAAGGTATAATATTTTAATTACTTTGTATTTATGTCACTACTCATGAATTTATTCAACAATAATTTAGAATAATAGATATATTTGCCATGTGTATTACACAAAAAATTATAATAACACTCATATTTGGTGATACCATTTTGAATATGTCTATCAATGAAAATGAAAGAAAATATCATTATGTATTTTATTTGATATTTATTTAGCGTTTAGGTAATTTAGAACGAAAGATATGTTTGATATGTATATTCCGCAATAAATAAGAACTACAATAACATTCGAATCAATGATGGTACTATCATATAAACTTTTTATCCATAAAAATTATTTTAGAAAATAGTTATTTATTTATTATTTAATACTACCACCGTCCCTGTATAAGTTTATCATTTGCTTTGTATAGGGTAAAACTCATTTCAGTTATTCCGGAGTGCCCTTGTCCAAATTAGGTAGTCTAGAGTGCGCCATGTTCAATTTAACACACTGACCAATTTAGATACTTCATTGCAAGTTTTTAACACACTGACCAATTTTGGTACTTTTCCAATTTAACGTAAAAAATGTGAACAATACAAGCGTGTGATAGCCACTCACTTGAGGGACCAAAATTCTCAAGACAATAGGAAAATTGACATGTCTTATACAATGCATTAAAATCCCAGTTTGGTACTCCAAAGTACCAAAAGTGTATATAGCACCCGTCCATTTTTCATTTTTTTTTTTGCAATTTTTTAATTCTTATTTTATTCGCTATTTTCGATATGTCGGATGTGTTACCATGCTTGAATTATTCAAATTGAAAAAGTATCAAAATTGGCAACGTGTTACAATAAAGTAAATAAATTGGACACGGGCGCTCTTTGGATTACCAAAAATAGATTTATTCGAATATTACGAGTGGAAGCATGAGATGTTGATTATTGATTGGAAGATAGAAAGTTGAAAATAAAGAGAGAAAGATGAAACTAGAGAGAGGGAAATGAGAGGAAAAAAGCGAGAGGTCTCTCAAAATGTGAACAGTACCTGGTGCCTCTTTAATTGAAACTCAAATGTGAGGTCAATTATAGACGTCGAGAGGCCTCTATAGTCCAAATCCAAATATGTTGTAGGAGTTTTGTTGAAAGACTATTAACTCCAATATATGAACGCATTTGAGAAAAATAGAGTGAAGGTGATATAGAATCTATGGCAAGTTCATGGTCACGGGGCAAATGAAAGACATTCAGGTGGATGACAATATACCCAGTCTTAATTATGCCGATATAATTTATAATAGTGGATGGGTTTGATTGTGTTCCATAATAATTAAACTAATATTTGCATTTGATGGGACTACCATGTAGCCTATCTATTCATATAAGTGTATACTGGCTTTATCCTATTTTGAAATTCAAGAGACTAAGGGGTTTTGATGAATGAAAATTGAAATCCAATATTGGAACACATTTGATGAAAATAGGGTGAACGTGATATGGGATCTATGGCAAGTTCATGATCACGGGGGAAATGAAAGACATTCATGTGGATGACATTACACTCAGTCTTAATTATGCTGAAACACCGGATGTGTTCGAATGGTGTACTCATGTGATAATTTACAATAACAATCACAATAGATGGGACTACCATGTAGGATTCTATCTATAATAAGTGTATTCTTACTTATCCTATTTTGAAGTTCAACATAATATTAGAGGTTTTGTTGAATGACTATTGAACTCCAATATTGGAACCCATTTAATTTGAGGAAAAAACAGAGCGAAGGTGATATAGGATCCATGACAAATTCATGGTCACGGGGAAAATGAAATACATTCATGTGGATGACATTATACTTAGTCTTAATTATGCTGAAATAATTTATAATAGTGGATGGGTTTCATTGTGTTCCATAACAATTAAAATAATAATTGCATTTGATAGGACTACCATGTAGGCTATCTATCCATAATAAGTGTATACTGGATTTATCCTATTTTGAAATTCAAAAGATTAAGGGTGTTCCTGAATGAGAACTGAAATCCAATATTGAAACGCATTTGAGGAAAATAGGGTGAACGTGATATGGGATCTATGGCAAGTTCATGATCACGGGGCAAATGAGATACAATCATGTTGATGACATACTCCGTCTGAATTATGTTGAACCAGTGGATGTGTTCGATTGGTGTACTCATTTGATAATTTACAATAACAATCACAATAGATGGGACTACCATGTAGGCTTCTATCTATAATAAGTGTATTCTTACTTATCCTATTTTGAAGTTCAACATGATATTAGATGTTTTGTTGAATGACTATTGAACTCCAATATTGGAACCCATTTAATTTGAGGAAAAAACAGAGCGAAGGTGATATAGGATCCATGACAAATTCATGGTCACGGGGAAAATGAAAGACATTCATGTGGATGACATTATACTCAGTCTTAATTATGCCGAAATAATTTATAATAGTGGATGGGTTTCATTGTGTTCCATAACAATTAAAGTAATAATTGCATTTGATGGGACTACCATGTAGGCTATCTATCCATAATAAGTGTATACTGGCTTTATCCTATTTTGAAATTCAAAAGATTAAGGGCTTTGCTGAATCTGAATGAGAATTGAAATCCAATATTGGAACGCATTTAAGGAAAATAGGGTGAACGTGATATGGGATCTATGGCAAGTTCATGATCACGGGGCAAATGAAAGACATTCATGTGGATGACTTTATACTCGGTCTTAATTATGCTGAAACAGTAGATGTGTTCGATTGGTGTACTCATGTGATAATTAACAATAACAATCACAATAGATGAGACTACTCTATAGGCTCTCTATCTATAATAAGTGTATTCTTGCTTATTCTATTTTGAAGTTCAACATATTAGGGGTTTTGTTGAATGACTATTGAACTCCAATATTGGAACCCATTTAATTTGAGGAAAATAGAGCGAAGGTGATACATGATCCATGATAAGTTCATGGTCACGGGGAAAATAAAAGACATTCATGTGGATGACATTACACTCAGTCTTAATTATGACACATATGAATATTATGCATGTACGTGTTAAGTTTGAAGATGAAAAATACATCATGTTAAGTATTTGTAAATTCAACATTTTTCCTTTGGTAAAAGTGGAGTATTATATGACCATGTTCATAGGGCAAAGGAAAGACATTCATATCGAAAATATCATTGTACCGATGGTTGTTGGAGGTCGATAATAGTACCAATGCCAATGAAAATGATAATGGGGAGATATTAAATTGACATATGACATTCTAATTCAATGAAAAAATACATCCTATTAAGTTTTTGGATACTATAAGATGTTCCAGTTAAGAGTTGATGAGTGGTAATGCTTATGATAAACATAGACCGAGATGGAGAGATAAACAATTGTGTAACAATACACATATGAGCAATATCTTTCTTTATTTGTTATGCCACATAATCAAATTTATATAGTAACAAGTGTGCGCACAACTTTTTTATGCCCCGTCGAGTACTTGACGGGTTAATTAACTAGTTAATATATATGGCTGGGATCATCTTTTTCTTCTACTTCTTCTCCTAATATAATATATTAATTATGTAACAATTATGCACATATATAACGGATTACAGATTTTATAGGGTATTAGTTAGATATGGCACGACACGACAAATGTTAATATTGATTTCTCCAAGATTTCGTATATATTGTTAAATGTTAACCAATAATCACTACTTTACATATAACAAAATCCAATCTTTACGTATCACCTCACTTTAATAATGAATAGTATATATTATTATTATTATTATTATTATTTTTTTTTTTTATTATTATTATTATTATTATTATTTATTTGCTTAGCTAGCTAGGTTCAAAATAAATCTCATAATGAAGCTAATTTGGTCACGAGCAATCTCAATCATTCATTTTCCAGACCATTCCTTTTTGACATTTTAGAGTACTAATAATATTAAATTAAATGCCATTACTGCCATTGTGCCCGTGTTTAATTGGGTTGAGGTGATTCTCTCTTAGAACTTTTACCCTGCTTTACTTATGTTCTAAATAAATTCTTCAACAGTTTAAAAATAAATAAATGAGGTACGCTACTTAAAAAACTTATTTTAACACCCGGTCCAGGTGGTCATATACACGTATACATTATATCATTGAAAGAAAATTAAAAAAATAAAAGATGTTCTATTCTATAGATCATTAGAATTTGCAGGCAGGAATGTGCAAAATACTAATTAATTAGATAAAAAAAACCCTTCTTTAGTTTTGGTTGCATTGTAGTCGCCTTTAGTTATTCTGTTGCCGTACGAGCCAAACAATGCAATAGTGTATAAATACACATAGTCCCATCTATAAAAAAGAAATGCAGAATTCTAATTAAAAAAGGATGCCAATTTTGAGCTGAAATGTAAATATGTAGTTGTTGAACTAACAAAAAGTAAAATGTAAATAGGGTATCTAATAATTTCCGCATTCATAATCACCGACATTCATTCCGATAGTGTTTGACTTAATTAGTTGTACGTTGTAAATAAAAAATAAAAATAAAAATTGATAAATAGATTGATAAATAGATCAATCTCTAAATTGACAAACGGTGCAATATTTTGTTCGAGAACTTAAATTTCAAATGCGGAAATGTATGTCAAGAAGAAACTCAAATTGGTAAGAAAGAAGTACTTAAAACGTAAAACCAAGAAGCAATAAATAATGAAGCATATATGAAACAAAAATGGGTAGCTATGATGATATGATGAATACATGTTGCTAATGACGTGAACTCCAGTCAGCTACCACCCAAGAGCAGAGCTCGTACCGTTCGTATATATGTAACGCGGCGACTTGAAATGACTCATATTACTATACTATAGTATAATATCTTCGTTTGGAAAGTATTACAAGATAGGCTCACAATCAGGGGCAAAGTCAGAAATTTCTATTAGCCCGTGTGTTTCATTCGGGGGCGGAACCAGGGGTGCCGGAAGGGGCCTCCGCCCCAAAAGAAAAAACTCTTAGGTAGATTTTATGATTTTTCAAAACATTTAAAGGTAACTTTTACGAATTTTCAACTTTTGGCACCCCCGAACTTAAAAAAATAACGTAATTTTACCTCCCGAACTTTAATTTTTGACTCCGCCTCTGGTCCCAGTTTTTTTTAATAAGAAGAATGGCATTATATATAAGTTATAGTATAAAGTATTTAACGAAATTATATTATGAAAATATAGAACCTAAATTTTCATAACATAATTTACTAAATATTTTATTATTATAGTTTAAAAGTAATTGAGAGTCAAAATTGAAAATTGTTGATAAAAAAATCAAATTGAATAATTTTATAATGATACATGGAGTAGTTAACCATAAAAATATAATATACAGTAGCTAGTAAGAAGTTTACTTTTGTTTATCCTTTCTTACTAAGAGAAGAGTTAATATAATGGGCCGAATAAAATTCAGTCAAAATCCATCCCCTATGTCCCCATTGAAAAGTTAAATTTTGCAATACTAAAAAAAAAAAAGTTTGACCCCGTGTGTTGCTACATGCCTTCGCCCCTGCTCCCAACAAAAGTGAACTTGGAAAGAAGAGGAGTATTCATTAGTGAGACGGATCGAGCTTGTAAGTGGTGTGGGGTGGAGAATGAGACCACGTGGCATATCTTGGGAGGTTGTGAAGTGGCGAAAAAGGTATGGAGAATTATTTGCGATTGGCTAAGGGTAGACTACACGCTTGGTCATAATCTACTAGAGATTCTTCAAGCTCACGAAAATAGTGCCCAAGAGGATTGAAGGAGGCTTGACAATTGATTTGGCATGACACATTATGGAATCTTTGATTGGCTAGGAATGGAGTCTTATTTACCGGGGTGAGTCTCAATCCTTGGCAAATTGCGGAGAAGGAGAAGTTGAATAGTTGATTTTGGTTGAAAGGAAAGAATAAACTAACGATCAATGACTCTTTTGCTTCGCGGTTTATGGAACCACATCTTTGTTTGGCTTGAGGTGGAGGATGAGAGGCGTTTGAAGAAAAGGGACTCGGAGGAACACGGGGCGGAGGATACCGACCAAAGTGAATGGTTGAGGTTTGGAGTTTTGATCTAACACTTATTATTTCTTGTGTTCTCTTCCTTGATTGATTAGGTGATTGTTTAGGAGGCGTTGGTGCGGACCCAAATTCGCTCCTCTCTTTCATGAAGGGGATTAACAGAAGGATTTAGAGGAGGCGGTGATTTCTAATGTTGGAGTTTTCGAACTTAATCTTTAACGTTTACATGTTTGGTGGTTGCTTGCCCGTTTTAGGTACTTGGGTATAAGGAACATGGTTGCGAGAGAAGGTGATGCCTACTCGGTTTGGTGAGTTTCCTTCCTTGTTCCTTGTATCTCATGTTTGGTGGGGCTTTAAATTACTTGCCACTTGTTGGAATCGTATACTTACGAGGAGGGTTAGGATCAACATACTCGTAGTCATCCCGCATTAACAAGGATGGATCTTGACGTTTGATGCAGCTTTCTTATGTCCCTAGCTTAAAGTTGCTCGTTGTAATTACACATTTCGACATAGGGTGTAGGAGCGTGACCACATGAGACCGCGTTACTACCCCGGACCACATAAATTACTTGCCACTTGTCCGAAAGGACATAGGGTGTAGGAGGTTGGCTAGGGGTGGTAGTTTGAAACAAAAATAATTGACGGGATGGCCATTTTACTTGGGTTCGCACTGCTGGATTTTGGTAGGAGCAGGGAGAATATCATGCTTTTCGTGTTCATTTTGGGCCCTGCTTCATGACTTGGTTCGAGTATGGCTGGGATGCAACTCTCCCCACTGATCATACCTTTTGATTTCCTTGGTGGATTGATGATGTCTATTCTATACCGAGATACTCCTTTCTGTTTGCATTGTTTAGAAGATTTTGCTTTGCTTTAACTAGGGGCTTTTTTAGAAAAATTTTGGAGGCCTTTTTGTGCTTGCTAGTTCTCTAGGTTCATCGGCCGATGAGGTGGTTTTATCCGGTCTTTGTTGTAATTTGGATGAATTATTATGTGAGTATTTCTTATACTCGTGGTATCAATAAAAGTTTTTAGCCGTTTCAAAAGAAAATACTTTACAAATTCATTTTCTTCATTCTTTCACCATCTAATAATACATACAACAGTTTGTAGTACCATCGTACGAACGGATTATTTCAATCTATCCTTAATAACTTTGTGTCCTCATTTATTTTACATCATTATATTACCATACTTTAAAAGTATATGTAAATTTAAATGTACACCACTTTAAATCACTTATTACCATGTTAAAGATAAGATGTCCATTTTTATGATGTGAACTAGAGTTAAATATCTACTTGGAAGGATTGTTATCCTCCTTAACTTGATTTTAATATTATAAAAAAAAAAATGTATGTGCGCATGCAGTGCGTATTCTAGTTTTGTGATGAAATTTTGGGAAAGTTCCTGAATGCCTGGTCCCTGGTGAATGGAAATGGTGCACTTTTAAGTCCCCACCACTTTAATTCTTGGAGGTGGACTACAGGTTCATTTGCTCAAATACTATTGTGATTTAAATATTATTTCAATAATGAGGGGTTCATTTGAGAATTGATGGATCTGTTGGTTTCCAAATTTGATGTAACATTTTGAATAATATGGCAAATTTGGTTGCAATTTGGTTACAATAGGAAAAAGAAAGAAAAAAGAAAAAAAAATGCACTAGTTTTGCAGTTTTGTCCCTTTCAGAATGCAATTATCAGCTCTATATTCTACATAAAAGAGAGAGAGAACAGAATATTGGCGACAGATATTTAGGATTTATTGAATAGTTTTTCTTTTCAATACATTGTTTGATAAAGATTACTACTAGTATACTTCAACAAGTTAATAACCACAAGAAATATATATCGTGCTTCATTTGTGTGAAAAATTCTAACTACATAATAGTATGAAGTTTGATTAAGCTGAATTTAATTGAATTATAATTTTGAATTAAATAAAAATAATTTATTTTAGACGAGGGCCCTAGTTTTTTTTTACAAACTTTCTAAGTTAAAAACTAATGTGTGACTCTTCTTATCTGTTTATCTGTTAAGATCTCACTTAGGATGGATCACTCATTAACGAACTAAGCTTTGAAACTAATCGTCTACTCTTAGTGGACTGTGTTCGGATGAAATCAGTAGACCTTCTACGGAGGGGAAGAAATACGACGTCAACAAATATTTATTTTATCTATGTGATTATTACAAATTTACAATCACAATTATTTACAACATTAAAGAATATAACAACAACAGACAAGTGTCCTAATCTTAACTCCCGAGTAAATAAAAATAAACATAAAATTAAATCTAAGAGGCCATATTTAAGAGGGAATATAGAAAGTTTATACTAACTTCTTAGATTACTAGAGTGTAAATCGGGATCCCAACATACTCCGTCCGAGTCCACATCTTGATCTATTTGACATTGCAATGCAATAACGAATAAGTGGTTATATGCTAAACCACCTAAACAAGTCCCCCCTAAACAAGCTCATAGATTAGAAGCAATTAATTAGCAACAGGACCATTGACTATAAATAAGATGATGAGAAAAATTCCAATTGGACTAAACAAAATTTTCTCCTGCTGTTTGACTAACAGACTCTCAATCAAGATGCTTAGCTTATTTAACATCTGTTTTACTTCCTTAATAATGACACAACACATTCACTAATAATCATTCTTGATCAATTTTTCTTTCTCTCTCTCTCTCTCTCTCCCCTGCCCTAACACAATAAAAATCCGTCCTTTTCTTGATTGCCTTTTTCTCCAAAAATCGTGCTCCCTAAATCTTTCCTCATCCCACAATCTGCTCTTATACATACCCCAGCAACACAAAACAACAGGAGCTAACTGATACAGATAGAGTGTGAGCTGTGAGAACAAAGCTAGCTAGATTTTTATTAAGAAAAAAAAAGGTAGGGTAAGAAAGAAGATTCTTCAAGATGGGATTACGAAGTGGGTTTCAAGATACAGCAGCCTTTTTAATCTTTTCCTTTGTCTTGATGATGGATTTGACCCAGATATAGATAGGGTTCTTTTTTTTCTCTTCCTCTTTAATTTTGTTTTTGTTTCTAAATGTTATGGGCAAGCCAAGATTTGTTGAACTTTTCTGGTGCTTTTACTCTTCTAGTGTTGTTACATAGGTGAAAAGGGAAAGGAAGTGAATTGGTTGGTAATTTAGATTAGAATAGGAATGATGTCTTCCGGAATTAATTTGGTGATGACCGTTATTGGATTTGTGGTCAGTACTCTGTTCATAGTCTTTGTTTGCACAAGGCTCATTTGGGCTAGAATTCATTTGAATGCCGCCAGAAGGTCTTTTGCCAGAGCTTCTCGATCTGACCTTAGCACTGTAAGAATCAACAAGTTCACTTTATTGCTACCTTTTCAATGTGTTGCTGATTTCATTTGGTTTCTGATTTTGTTTACTACATCAAGTTTGTGTTTTCTATTCATGTCTTGTTAGCAAATTGGTTTTGACAGATACCCAACTGTACTTTATTTAACACCCTGTTCTTGCTTTGTTTGATTGCTCAAATAATAGTAGCTCTTTCTTGTTCAGCTTTTGTCTAGGCATGTACTAGGTTTTATTCCATTATAGGGAGTGTAGTAAAATCCAAAATTTGTATGGGATTTGTGATTGCTTTACTAAACTGTGGTTGATACTCCAGTTGATAACACTTGTTCTCTTTGTTTTATTCACTTTCTGGTTGGTTTAGTATGAGCTTTATATTAAGTTCTTTCTGTCTTTGTTTTATGGCAGTTGGAGAGGGGTCTCCATGGTCTTGAGCCCCTGGCAGTAGCCAACTTTCCGATAAAGAAGTATAGAGAACTATGCCTCTCCTCTAAAGAAAATTCTCAGTAAGGGATTCTGTTTCTGTTTTGTGATTTGATTGGATTGTTTTGCTTCATGTTTGGAACCTGTATGCCAAGTATATTTGGGTGCACATTGGGGAAACCCCTCGGGCTCACACACTAACATGCAAACCCCGTATGCCAAGTAAATTGCGCCTAGTGTGACAACGGTCTGACCCGCAGGATGTTATTCATCTATTTTAACAACTAGAACACCCCTGCGGTTATTTCATTGGATATTGACTAAGCAAAATGCCAAAATCCAATCTTTCTCTTTGTTTCTGTGGAGTGGACTTGTGGTTACTTGAGTAGCTACTTTGAAGTAGATGTTTTCTTGCCTCTTCAATCAAAGTATGATCAAGTTAAATAAGGCCCTTGTTCTGTGTAAAAGTTCAACTTTTCTCAGGAACACATAGTTAATGATACTATGGTTTTTACGGTAATGACCTAGGAGTCTTGTCAAATTTTCTATGTATAGTCGTAATCAAATGTTACATTTAGGATTGTGCTGCCTCAGCAGTTATTTTATAGAAAGACATGCTACTGACCAATTGATTCATTTGAATGACTTACATTACCTAAGCATAAATTCAATTACAAACCTCCACCGTTTCAACTTTCAAGTTCATTAACTGTGTTAGTGGGGAGGGTAGGCATATTTTTCGTAGCTTTAACATTGCATTTCCATGTGGAGAGGCTATTTCCAGACCTCGAACTAACATCCAAAAGGTTGCCAGCGGAGCCACTTACTCTTGCGCTGAGGCTTGTCCTCACATCACCAATTAACATGAAAACTAAATCAAAGATTGTCAACTGATTAAGGTACAAAACAAGCTGTCTGAAATTGAAACTGAGCCTATAACCCACAAAAAGAAAGCATACATCATAATTCCTGCACCATACCTCCCACCTTTTACTATCACCTGAGAATCAATATTAAAATATGTTTGTTGATTTCTCCATGTCGTACCCAGTAGTTGTGATCTCATTTTCAACTGATAGAGCATTTCAGCCAACTTTAATTTTTGTTTCTTCTATATTTAAATTTACTTTTGGTAGATAGGGAGATAAGTCAATAGCAAGTTGTTGAGTGCCCATGCCTGAGAGTGGAAATAGTATCCTCATGGCCAACTTGTGTAACTTTTCTGAAAAGTTAACAAAAGCTGAAAAATGGAATCACCCATTTTCATTTCTCATTCCTCCTTTGAATTTTTTTTTTCCTTTTTTGGGAAATTGGCATCGTAAGGAGGCTTTCTCGTCCTGTGGTCTTTCATCCTTTCTTTTTTTCCTTTTCTTAATTTTTTTTTCATCGTAGTTGTGGCTTATTCTCAGTGTCTTATTCTATATGACTGTGCTTGTGGTCTTATTTTACGCATATGTGGAGTCTAGTGCCGTGGTTCTTTTGTGTCAGAGCTGCATACTTGTATGCCATAGGAGCAAGATTCTGTATACAGTTTCCATCTTATCCTTCCATTTGGCTGCTATGCTCATAGCCATGGGCCTCCAGCAGACCAAGCATTAAAATTTTGTCAATATGGTGTTTATTAAGCTTCATTTCCAAAGACAGCAATGGCTGGACATCATTTTGCATTTATCAATACATCATGAACTGGAATGTACAGTGTACTCATCGCCATCTGCAAATTTCTTAGTGTTGACTTTGTGTGTACTTGAGATTGTATACTTGGCACCTGAGCTGGCTCTTACTTCATGGGTTTACCATGAACTGTTTCTGTAAAGACCCTCTTTCACTTGTGCTGATCTTCTGCATGAACCATGTTTGCTTCATTTCTACATTACCCGCCTTCTCATCTTGCCCATGTTTGCTTCTTGATAAATGTCTCCATTCAGTTTTAAAATTAACTCTGTTAATGGTCATTCTCTTTTATTTTTTTCGTCCCAAACAATTTTGTCTCTTAAAGTGTGAATCTGTTATTATGCTGCTATCCAATGCTTGTTGCCTGGTGTACAGATCGTAGACTTGATGTTCCATTAATTAGCCTAGGTCTTTTTTTTTTTTTTTGTTCAAAGCTTCTATTAACAATCTGATTCTCTACTTGTTCAATGTCATTCAAATTGATGACACAGCATCAATCCATTTTTGGTTGACTAACTTGGAAACATTACACCACAGGTGCACAGTATGCCTGTCCGAGTACCAAGGTGAAGATGAGTTACGTATACTCCCAGTATGCGGTCACTCCTTTCACGCAAACTGTATTGACATATGGCTGCAGCAGCACTCAACATGTCCAGTATGTCGAATTTCTCTACGTGAGCTTCCTGAACGGAAGTGGTTTATGCAGCCAATGTTCAGCTCCGCTGTCAGATCTCAGCAAAGTTTGCAGTCTGTCAATGCACACTGTTGCCGCTGCATGGGAAACATGCACATGACTTCATCAAGATCTCGTGATAACCAAATATCAGAACCCACCAACTCTGAGGAAAACAGAGTTGATGTTGGCGATCTCGATTCTATCTCTGTTGATCAGAATCAGATCACCAAAGATCTGGCAGACAGAAAAACTGAGAGCCCGTCTAACGGACTAGTTCTTCAAGCTTAAATCACAGCTGAAAAGTTGGCAGTTCCTAACTTTTCGGCTCTCTGTACATATGTCATGCGACATTAGTGATATATTCGCAGTTTCTCTATTTCTTTTTCCAACCTTTATTCTCTTTGAAGGGGAAAGTTTTGTATTGTTCTGTGACCAGTCCACTGTAATATAGTTGCCTAGTACCTACTCCATGTGTGAGAGTTGGTCATTTAATTGAAGGGAAACTGTTCCTGTATCTGTAGTGTTCATGCGCACTGAATCACCACCACAAATCCAGGGTACATCCATGATACGATTTGTGGCCTAATGTCAAGATGGCAACTCGAGCTACGCCTTTGTGATGGATGGATCAAGGTTTGTCGAGTCAACTGTCATTGTAGAACTGAAGTCTTGCTTTGAGTCTTAAAGCTCAAGATCCTGTAAAACAGAGTTGATCATATCCTCCTATGGGTGAAAAGTGCATAGGCCTAGTTAGGATTATATGTAAGTTGCCTTGCTTCTGTAAATAAGTATAATCTATTTCTTGAACACGAATTAACCTTATGAGATTTCAAAGTTTTTATGTTTGTTTGGGGTCAAACCGTCAAAGTAAGTAATTAACAGGATAGTCGAGGGCATTTGTATTTTATAGTAAGAGGAGCAACTGCGTAATCATTTGTGATGATGTTTTGATTAAAGAACTGATGCTTTCACTATTGTTTAAGTTCATTAACATTAATCTGCAAGTTCCAGAAGAAGACTTTGATGGAGACTAGCCCTCAAAAGAAGAAAAAAAAAAAAAAAAAAATCTCCATTTGACCTCCGCGAATATTTGATAATATTATACTAATTGGAGGAGTACAGTTCCTTTTTTAAAAGTACAATTGATGATTGACAAGAAATTAAAAAATTGCAATGATTTAATCTTCTTTTAAAAGTGCCATGCACCACATAGAATATAAGATAAGGTGCTGATTTGACTCCATTCAGAACGGATAAGAAGAGTATACTTCGATTTTCCTCCACAGGGTTGCTTCATGCTTATTGCTAACAGGGTTATTGTGGTTCTTTAATTCTTTATGGCACCGTTCTTAATTGACTCTATAATTTGCGCTCCAGGTTATGATATTATCTACTACTACTACCTTGTACTTTATTTAAGATTATTGATTTATGTTGGCATCAAAGTATAATTATAGTAAGTGTTAAGATGTTGTCTCAATCTTTAACCTTTAGTGCCACACCGTTACACAACACAGTTATATGAACACTTTTTTAATTACTTTCTTCAAATGTTCACATTTTCTTAACAAAATCAATTGGTTCCACGATTTTGTGCAGGAAGTAAAATGGGATAAGGATAACTACAAGGAAATAGTTGATGGTCAATTAAAAATAGTCCCAACAAGGATGGAGATCTTATGAAGATACTTTGGATAGGAAGAAGAGTTCGTAAAGGAGTCTAACACATTTGTTGTATATACTCCAAGTCAACTTCAAAAGATACATAAAAGATACATAAGCAAAAAATAATCACAAGAAATTCCGTGTTCATTTCGCAAGTTTTATAGTTTAGCTTTAGAAGAACTCGTTCTTCACTGTCACTGGATCATAGGTCAAGATAAGTTGGTACTCATCAACTTCCAACTTGTGTTTAGCTAGTTGACTTTTACATGATAATTCATAACATTGTAAGAAAAGTATAAGGTAGTGATTTTGCAATTTACTTCTCTGGGTTATTTACACATCCGTCGCACCATATATATAAATCTGGGTTATTTACACATCCGTCGCACCATATATATAAATGTTTATCTATAACCTGAGACGGGTGTTAGTGTTACACTAAGTGTTCACTAACCAAACCAAAATCCTATGCTTGTCTATTACACTCATAATATTTCACGTCAAGTTGGATCCTACCATTTTCAAATACAATTTTGTTACTTTCTTTCGAAAATTCAATAAAATATCTTGATAACTATTCTTGTAGTAAATTGATATAAACATAGAGAACTATTTCAACAATGACCGCATAGCGCAGTGGATTAGCGCGTTTGACTTCGGATCAAAAGGTCGTGGGTTCGACTCCCACTGTGGTCACTCATATTTTTCAACTCTTTCAATTTTCCCCCTCATTTTCCAGAATTTCTCTGCTAACAAAACTTGTTGCACCTCAAGCAAACCAGGTTGTACTTTTAGCATCTCCATTCAATTTAATCCATTAATCACAGAGCCACCGGATTTTAATTCATTTCCTGATTGTTTCCGGCAAAAAAAATGCTAACACTACCACCAGTTCGTCCATCCCTAATTAATCTCCTCATCACCCCCAAATCTCTCCCACTTCAAAACCCTAATTTCCTCCCAATCTTAGCTCGAATTCCAAAACAATTCCGACTCTACGCACAAAACGGCAACAACAACAACAAAGCTGAAAACGGCATCAACAATGACGAAGAAGGGAAGGTGAAGAACGAGAAGCCATTCAAACTGAACCTGCTGAATCTGGTCCTGGATCCTGACCCGGAAAACGTGGTGGCTGTAGGATTGACAGGTGTGCTGACTTGGGCAAGCGTTCAGGTCTTGTGGCAGCTCCTTGTTGTGACGGCAACGATTCTGATCTCCGCCGTTAAATACAGCGTTGTTGCTGCTTTGCTTATATTCATTCTCATTACTCTGCTCTGAATTGTTGTTCTGTGTATTGTAGTGATGGTACTTGATTGATGATCACAGTTGTGGTGGAGTTTAAATAATTTTGTCATATGTGTCTACTTTTGCTACTTAACGTCAATAGAGTTTCATCTCATCTAAAACTTGTCTTTAGTTTCGAAGATTTCCAGGGGGAACAACGTTACAACGAAAACTTAATCAACTTCGATCCATGACATGTGGCACTAACCAGATGAAATTGGTTCGAATTGAATTACTAGCTTTTATAATGTTAAGTTCTCGAATGTAGAATGAGAGAGATACTATGAGAAGCTTGAATGAGCGGCATACTATACTGAATTCTGGACAGTTTGCTACAATACTTATATGCAGAATCTGCGGAAACATCTGTACTTTCAGTGTGTGGTGACGAAGGATATGTGGTGTAGCCGTGTAGGGTGTTGCAGTGGCTTATGATACTGCATTCCCCTGTTAACTTTGAATCAGAAGTGGAATGGATCTGTGACTGAGCAAAGAGCAAACACTGGAAAATGAGACATAGTTAAAGATATTAGAAACTGAGGGGTATAGGGTATAGGTGGACAGTTAGCATTGTGTATGCAGGGGCTTTGTTCTTACACTCCTGCATTTTTTGTTTTGTTGGCTGCCTGGACGTGAGTCAGCTTGTAATTTTGGGTTTTGGATATATGAGATAATGAGAATGCTCTTTGTTCCAAAAAAAAGAAAAAAAGAAGGTTCAATTCTTGAGGAAAAATCACTAGCTAAGTTGCACAAGAGCCAGCAGCAGAAGCTATTTCATGTTCTGCAAAAGGTGCAGAACATGATGTTAAAAAACATTGGAAAAAACTATCCAGCGAAGTGTGAACTCCAGTAGCTAAAAGAGCCTGTTTATGCAGGCTGCATGTGCCTGGATTTGGTCTAAAAAACACTGCATTCAGAGAAACAGCATAACGGAAAATGTGTTCATAAAAGGTTACTGTATATAAACTGAACCTATCCCATTGCCAGTAGAAAAATTAACACGCATATCATTCAAAGAATCAAGACCCAAAAAAAAAATCCATTGATGAATGCTGTAACTGGCTACAATATCTAAATGTTCCTTTAAGCTATTTACATATCTCAATCTAGCAGCTATCACCAATTTGACATTTGTGCCAACTTCAAAACATGGTGGAGACTTGAATACCCTACTGTTAAGTGCAAATGACAAAATGCCTTACTACTGTTTAGAGATCTTAGGTACACTAGCCTTTTCAATTTCCACAATGGAGTTGATGTATGCTGCAGAAACAACCGATTTTAGCTTCTTCAATAAGGCAACCTCACCACTGCCTGAAGAAGTCGCTGCTTCTGATTTCGTTGCAATCAGCACGAAATTCTCTCCACTTCCAACATCAATCTCATACAATTTTTCGAAAACCATCTGAAACTCAACAATCAACCACTCGTAAAACTCTTCAGTCGGAGCAATTACATTCAGAATAACAGCACCATGGTCGTAAAGAATCATCCTCAACGCTTCAAGAACAGACTTCTCCACAAACTCCACTGGCGGCGCAGAAACACCCAGTGTATAGTCACTCGAATCCAAATCAACCATAACAACATCGAACCTACTACTCAACATATCAAGATCATCCTTAGCCAGATTCTTAACATACTCAATCCCATCATCGACACACAACTCTATCGACGGGGATAACCCAAAATATCTCTTTGCAACTTGAATAACCGTAATATCTGCCTCTACGCCTACAACCTCGAAATCCAACCGGTAAGTCAAGAATCCAAGCAATGCACCTCCCCCAACACCCAAACACAGAGTCCTAGGCCTAATACCCTTCCACACCTGCCTCTGAAGCGATGAGCTCACAACCGCAATACCAGACACCATTGCACTCAAATAAGTATGAACTGACTTTTTACCATCCAACACAAACTCCTGGTCTTTGAACTCTCCAAGAACGGACTCGCCACCTTTCGGCCTAATCATGACCTGAGTCTGCAAACCATGCGGCATTCGCTTAAACCGCAACCTTCTGATATACACAGACAAGCCATCTTGCTGCTCCAACTCAACATTTTCAACTAACATCTCACCAACAATAGGCCCTTCCAAGATTTCCAACACTAGACTCTTAACCACCCCATCCTCGTAAGCGTAGAAGGGCACTTTGGGAATTTCACCATTGTTACCGAAACAAGATTTGGGGGTTAGGGCTAATAGTAAAGGGGTGATTTGGTGTTGGAAATTCTCCATGTCGAAGGAGTGGTGGAGTGTGGAATCGTAGGAGGTTGAAGGTGGGTCTGGCGGGTTGTTTCCGACGAGAATGAGGCGGGAGAGAGAGGCGGCGGAGCAGTTGAGGAGGAGGTGGGTGTGGCCGGACTGAGTGGAGAAAATCCAGTCGGATTCGCGGCCAGGTGGGACTAACATGGCACCGACAAGAGGGGGCGTGGTGGCGGAGGAATCGAGGACGGCGAGGCGGAGGAGGTGGTTTTTGAGGGTGGGGGAAGGGAAGGTGAAGGTGGTGTAGAGGGAAGGGCGTATGGTTTCGAATATTGAAGGATCCATTTTCTCCCAACCAATCTCACTCCCCGGTGTTGTCACCATCTTTTCTTTTCTTTTCTTTTTTGACTATTGAAATAATCAAAGAATTGGTAGTTGATTAGGTGGGTTTATAAATCTCATTTTTATATTCGAAATAAATTCATGTGTTCGGAACTTAGGCTAACATAAGTAATGCAAATCGATTAAGGTATGGTCCTCGTTTATATTTGTTGTTTGTTCGACAATTTGATCGTAAAAAAATCATGAATTGAAGATTGCATATTAGTCATCTTTGGAGGTTCATCAATCAAGAGACGTTATACTAGGTAGGTGCGGATATACATAATATTATATTAGTTGAATGGACACACGTGTCAATATTGTATTAACGATTAGATTTGTTGTAACGGTCTGATATAACATGTTATGAAATCTCGACTCCCTCCAAAAAAGATAAAAGCCACAATATTAGCTGGGATGGAAGTAAATGTCAACCCTACAACGGTATCATCCTCGTTTATGTTGTTGGCGGTTTGTTCGACACTTAGGTCATACAGAATCATGAATTTAAGATTGCGAATCAATCACCCTATCCTAGTTAGGTACGGATTGTCATAATATTAGTTGAACGTGTCACACATGTCAGTGTTGCACCGACCATACAAGTTCTAGACAATAAGTTTGTTGTAACGGTCTGATATAACGTGTTATCACAACTCCCTCAAAAACAAAAAATTGAGAAAAATCCAATGCTAGCTGGGATGGAATAAATTACAAGAATCAGTGAAGAAGTAGTATTATCTTTTACACTTAATTAACCTCCAAATTTAGGATGTTTATAAATTGTGCAGGTCAAAATAAAATCCCTACACAACATAACTACAACCACATTTAGAACTTTGCTGTTAAGAAAACACATAAAGTGAAAAGTTCCAACCAACTGGAAACTCTACTGCAAACAAACTTCATCACTATAATAGCTAAAACTAAAATGATCAAATCTCCAGTAATCTGTTTCACTAATCACTTTCAACTATATATAACTGATTCAATTCTGCTGAATCACAGAACATTCAGTAACAATCTGTCTCACAAATGGAATCTGAGAAAAACTCAATCAAGATTCTGATGCTACCACTTCTTGCCCATGGACATGTCTCTCCATTCCTAGAACTCTCCAAAAGACTTGCACAAAGAGGCTTCCAAATCTACATTTGCACCACCAAAGCAAATTTCAGCTCCATCAGAGGAAAGATCACTGAGAAATACTCCGAATCTATACGGTTCGTGGAGCTCAAACTTCCATCCTCCCCTGAACTCCCTCCCGAGTTCCATACAGGCAATGGCCTCCCGCCACACCTACTAAACCACCTTGATAAAGCTCGTGATGACGGGGCCCCTTCATTTTCTAATGTTTTGGACGAAATTAGGCCAGATTTGGTCATTTATGACATTTTCATGATGTGGGCTCCTGGAGTTGCCTCTTCCTATAACATCCCTGCTGTTCAGTTTCTTTCGTTTGGTGCATCAATGACGTCGTTCTGTATCCACAAGTCGGAAAGGCCAGACGAGGAGTTCCCGTTTCCGGAGATATATCTCCGTGACAACGAGAAAGAAGTTTGTGAAGCGAGAGCGTTGTTTTGGGCTAAAATTGTTAAAAAGTTAGTCGAAGGGTCAAGGGATATAGTACTCATCAAAGCATGCGATGAAATCGAAGGGAGATATATCGATTATCTGTCGAAACTTTTGAGCAAGAAGGTAGTTCCTGTTGGTCCATTAGTCCAAGAATGTGAATTATTGGCAGATGAAGAGTATGGTGATGTAATGCACTGGCTTGATAAGAAAGAGAGGAAATCTGTTGTGTTTGTTTCCTTTGGCAGTGAAGGGTTTTTATCTAATGAAGAAAGAAATGAATTGGCTAAAGGATTGGAACTAAGTGATGTTAGCTTCATATGGGCTATTAGGTTCCCTATTGGGGAAAATGTTATGATTGAAGATGCATTTTCGAACGGATTTATTGAGAGAATGGAGGCCGAAAACAGAGGATTCTTCATACAGGGTTGGGCCCCTCAAGCAGCAATATTGTCTCACCCGAGCACTGGTGGCTTCGTGAGTCACTGCGGATGGAGTTCGGTAATGGAAGGCATGAAAAGTGGAGTGCCAATTGTTGCACTGCCAATACATACTATAGACCAGCCTGTTAATGCGAAATTGGTGGAGGCGGTGGGAGTTGGAGTGGAAGCCTTGAAGGATGAGAATCGGATGCTTCAGCACGGTGAGATTGCGAAAGCTTTGAGAAAAGTTGTTTTGGATGAGAGTGGGGAAGATATTAGGAAGAGAGCTAGGGAAATGAGTGAGAAGTTGAGGATGAAAGGTGATGAAGTTTTTGATACCATGGCACAAGAGTTGGTTAAACTTTGTACTGTACCTAAGGAAACTAATGTGCAGTACTGACTAATGTTGATGATTAATTCAATAAGTTTATAATCCTGGATCTGCCCCTCCTGCTGTCCTGCATTTAAGATTTTTATACCATTGGTGTAATTCTGAAACAAATGTAATGAAGCTTTCTTTACATGTTATTCGAATATTATGTTATATGCATGCATGTAACGAATTTCTATACTTGAAATTTATATTTCAGATTTTTTTTAGTCGAATCAAATAAAATACATTTCTAAATAGTCATTATAAGAGCAGAGCACAAATACAACTCTTTTTATAATTAGGCCATGGGCTTATTTTTTCACCCCTACAAATTTTAACCACGGAGACATGTAAGTAGGAACAAATTAATATGACAAAATGTTACACTATTGAAACTCCAGGCGGCGCATGAGCCCAACCACACTCGGTTTTGCCTAATCTAGGATCCCATTCGCAGACTTTGGTGTTGGTTGCAGGCTGGGTAGGAGCGTCGCCATTGAAATAAATACCGTCATCTTTAGCCACCCATATACAAATGCGACTTTGGCAACGATCCTTCCAATCTGCATCAAACACTTCAAATGACTTCTCCTTTCCCCCCACCACAAGTGACAAAAGAATACTGTGTCGCCAATAAGCGTTTGACAAAAATCCCAATGCAACTCTTGGTTTGTAGTGAGATTATGAAACCCTATATCATTATCCTTGGATGCACAATGTACCAACATTGGAACAGATCTTTCAGGAAGATAATTCATTACATGAACCTCGTATCTTGGAACGATGATACAAGGACGTGCCAATGCTTCGAAATGGATGCATGATAATATGGTTAAGATCTTAACCGCGATTGAAAATCGAGTTAAGCTTGGCTGATCATGATGTTGATACATTGTGGTGCTAGCTAGCTAGAATGTGTTGAAATTCTATGTCCCATGGGAGTGATTTATACGGTGTATTGTATAGTGAAATTTTAAAGCTAAGTTCTTTCATGTTCAAGATTTAAGCATATAAAGAAAGAGAGAAATTACATGAATAATACATGCAATTTTGAAAAGTAAGTGAAAACAGAATTAAAAGTATTGAATGTTGAGATAATTTTAAAGGTGTTTGTTCTACACTTCTACTATATATACTTTGTTCATGTAATCAAGAATATGCCACCTTAGAAGGGAATATATCAAAGATATGCTACAATTACGTTAAGAATAAAAAGAATACATGTAATACGATATGACATAAAGAAATGCGTAGATTAGAATTCGTACTTGTTTTTAATAAGGCTATATATGTTATATTCATTTGATTGAAACTTCATTCATTTTAATTCCGCTCAATTACTTAATTAATTCAGTTCAATTAAGTTATTTTTAAATTTACTTTGTTACTACTTTTTATACTAAAAATAAGTTCTCGACTGTTCAATTCAATTCAGCTTATTTCAGTTATATTCAATTCAGTTCGATTTTCTTCAATTTTGTTCGGATGAAGAGAACGAAGCCAAATAGCCATAGGTAGGTTAATTATGCAGTAATATTCATATATATAGGAAAAAAGTATAAGGGAGGTATGGTGCTTAAGGGGGTCTCCCTTCAGCAAGTATTCAGTAACTCCATTAATTTGCCCTCATGCCCAAAAGAAATACAAAATCGTGTTAGATGGTTAGTTATAAAACTCCTAATTTACACTCATCTTGATAAATACGTTTTTAGCGCCTCAAAGTTCTAATCTTGATAAACCAATAATAGATCAAACCATGTGTGCAAGGTCAGGGGGATAGAAGCTAGTGTATTGAGTAACGTGAACTCTGTTTACTTGTATAGTTGTATATATAGTTCAAGGACTAATTATTCCTGGCAAATAATTCCGGACTTTGATGTTGAGACATTTTCAGCTGGTTCTGGTAAGTTTGTGAGTAGAAAGCTACATATATACATAGGTTGAAGTGGGATGTGGTAATTACCATACGTACCTGGCAAATAGTTTCTTTTCACTTGGGGAGCAAAGTCCGTGGATTGGTTGATCAGTTACCTACTTCTTTTGAAAAAGAAGAAGAGAAGATAACGTTCCTTTCCATTTGGGGGTGCTTCACGGATCGATGCCTTTGTCTTCGATTACAAGTTGCCGAATGCGTATCTATGCACTTGTGGGTTCTGCACCAATATGTGCCGAGGGAGTCTTGAGTGATTCTAAAATTAAATTCGTGCGGGCTCAGGTCCAAATCGGATATTACATATGATTAGTAGATGAGTAACCGTGCCAGCCCAAATGGTCGGGTCTCAGCCCATAAGGGCCAAGTCGTTACAAATTTATAGGGCGATCCCATAAGATATGTTTCTAAATTCATCATGTGGGCATAGCTAGCACAAATACGAGTTTGTTTTTTTATTACTAGAAATAAAGGTACGCGATACTCGCGCGCATTCAATATTTACAATAATGTAAGTCAAACTTATTTAATTATATTTATATTTAAATTACATTCTGAAAGTTATCTCTTATAATTATAAGTTTTTCTATTTCTCTACCATTTAATTAAGTTAATGCCGTATACCTAAAACACAATGGATAAATAAGGTAACTACCAATGAAGTGGTAAGTAATATCCATTTGGTACCATAACTAACTTGTGCATCTTTTCCTTTATATAATTTATATAATAGTATAGATTATCTATATGCGCTTGTGCCATGGGTTTATTTTTTCACCCCTACTAATTTTAACCACAATATGATCCAAAATGTTACACTGTTGAATTTTCAGGAGGCTTATGAGCCCAACCACAATCGGTTTTGCCTGAGCTAGGATCCCATGGACAGACTTTGGTGTTTTTTTCAGGCTGAGTAGGAATGTCGCCATTGAAATAAATACCGTCACGTTTAGCCACCCATATACAAATGCCACTTTCACAACGTTCTTTCCAACCTGCATTAAACACTTCAAATGACTTCTCCCTTTTCCCCCACCAGAAGTGACAAAAGAAACATGTCTCGCCAATAAGCCTTATACAAAAATTCCAATGCAATTCTTGGTTTTTAGTGAGATTATGAAACCCTATATCATCCTCCTTGGATGCACAATGTATCATCAATGGAATTTTACTTTTAGGCAAATTGTTCATCACATGAACCTCATACCTTGGAACGAACATGCAACGATGTGCCAACGCTTCAAAATGGATACATAATATGGTTAACATCTTAACCGCGGTTGAAAATCGAGTTAACCTTAGCTGATCATGATGATGATACATTGTGGTGCTAGCTAGCTAGCTAGAATGTGTTGAAATTCTATGTTCCCATGGGAGTAATTTATTATATAGTGTGTTGTTTAGTGAAATACTAAAGCCAAGTTCTTTAATTTCATGTTCAAGATTTAAGTATACTGGAGTAAAAGAAAGAGAGAAATTACATAAAGCAATTTTGAAAAATAAGTGAAGACAGAATTAAAAGCATTGAATGTTAAGATAATTTTAAAGGTGTTTTTCTCTAAAAAGAATTATAAAGGTGTTTGTTCTATACCTCTGGCTCTACTATACTCTGTTGGGGCCCTACTATGTTCATGTAAAAAAGAATGTGCCACTTTAGAAAGGGAATATACCAATGATATGCTACAATTACCTGAAGAAAAGAATAAAGAAAAAAAATAAACTCACTCCGTTCAAGTATAAGTTACGCAATTTGACTTTGTTTGATAAACATCTTTCAACTTTGATATCCGATTACTCCTAAATTAATTATAATAATAAAATATTTAATAAAATATATTATGAAAATATAGACCAAAATTTTCATGATATAATTTTATTAGATATTATATCTTTTTCGTTTAAGAGTATGTGTCATGGCTCGTTTTGCTTGGTTTGACCCATGATTAACGTGTTTCATATTATTTTTTGCATAACTTATCATTTAATGTTCATTGTTCAGTAATCTAAGTGTTAAAACGAGCAAAACGACCTTGGACGCCCAAGTGTTACATTTGGGGTGCTTCAAGGATGCCTTTGTCTTGATTACAAGTACCCGAATGCCTATATATGCTATGGGTGGAGGGAGTTTTGGTTGATTCAAAAAGCAAATGCGTGCGCACTTAAGTCCAAAACGAACAATATTATATTGATGAGACGTGTGCGACCAGTCCATGAATAACCGCGCCGGCCCCAGGCGATCCCATAAGATATATTTCTAAATTGGCCATGAGAGACAACTTTTTTATATTATTATGTGCGTTTGTGCCCGGGTCCATGGATTTATTTTTTCACCCCTATCAATTTTAATCACCAAGACATGTAAGTAGTACTCCTCTGTTTTTTTAAATTATTTACTTTTGGCTATTGGAACGAAGTTTTAGTATGTTTGTATAATGAGTATGATGTTTGGTTTAGTGACCCACAATAAAATTGTGTGATAAAATATTGTAAAATTGGAAACATAACAACCTATAAAAAGGCAAAAAAGGAATAGGTAAACAATATAAAAAAACAGATGAGTAACAAATACAATCGAAAATGTTACACTTCTAAATTTTCAGGCTTATGAGCCCAACCACAATCGGTTTTGCCTAATCTAGGATCCCAATCGCAGACTTTGGTGTTGTTTGAAGGCTGAGTAGGAACATCGCCATTGAAATAAATACCGTCGTTTTTAGCCACCCATATACAAATGTGACTTTGGCAACGATCCTTCCAATCTGCATCAAACACTTCAAATGACTTCTCCTTTCCCCCCACCACAAGTGACAAAAGAATACTGTGTCGCCAAAAAGCGTTTGACAAAAATCCCAATGCAACTCTTGGTTTGTAGTGAGATTATGAAACCCCAAATCATTATCCTTGGATGCACAATGTATCACCATTGGAACGGATCTTTCAGGTAGATAGTTCATTACATGAACCTCGTATCTTGGAACGATTATACAAGGACGTGCCAACGCTTCAAAATGGATACATGATAATATAGTTAAGATTTTAACCGCGGTTGAAAAACGAGTCAACCTTGGCGGATGATGATACATTGTGGTGCTAGCTAGCTAGAATGTGTTGAAATTCTATGTTCCCATGGGACTGATTTATACAGTGTTGTGTAGTGAAATTTTCAAGCTTAGTTCTTTCATGTTCAAGATTTAAGCATATTGGAGTAAAAGAGAGAGAGAAACTACATAAATGATACATGCAATTATGAAAAATAAGTGAAAATAGAACTAAAAGCATTGAATCTTAAGATAATTTTAAAGGTGTTTGTTCTACACTTCTACAATACTTTGTTCATGTAATCAAGAATATCCCACCTTAAAGGGAATATACCAATGATATGTCACAATTACATCAATAAATAAATAAAAAATATACTCTTTCCGTCCCACTATAATTATTCATTTTGAATTATTTAGGTCAACTCTATTTGACTTTGACCTTAGATTTGTCTTAAATTATAATGTTATAATCTATAGTGAAATTATATAATGAGATTTTAAGATCTATATTTTAATGATAAATTTTAAATATTTTATCATCTTAGCTTATAGTTTAAGACTAATTTGTGGTCAAAATTAAAATCTATTAACTAAAAAGTCAAATTGGATAAATTATAATGGAAGATGGATAGGTGAAATTGACACGGAAAGCACAAAGTGTATTAGATCATCTCCAGCAGAAGCTCATCAAAGGACTTGAGCTCCATTGTTGAGCTCCATCATAGACTCATCTGGGAGCAACTCAACTTTTAGTTGAGCTTGAGCTCATCTATCGAGCTCAAGCTCAACTAGTTAATATATATATATATTCAAGAAGCCCAAGAATGTGGAGCTCAAGCTCAGAGCTCAACTAGTTAATATATACTCCCTTCGTTCCAGAGCAGTTGCACCATTTGATTTTGGGCACAAAAAATAAGATGAGAGTTAAATATTGAGCTATATTGATAGTGGAGGTTACTTTTACTTTATTGGTGTTTTATGGTCACTCAAATGTGTTGGTGGAATATAAAATTATTATATACATGTCCCAAAATGGCAAAGAAATGAAATGGTGCAACTCTAACGGGACGCCCAAAATGACAAAATGGTGCAACTGTTCTGGGACGGAGGAGTATAGACACACACACGTTGCCAGATTCAAGAAGCCCAAGAATTCCTTTTTCTTTTTTTTTGTCTCTATTACTTTGTGTGATTCAAACTCAACAATTCTCCTTTTTTCTTTTCTTTTTTTTATTTTCATGTTTATTATTCTATTTTATAATTAATACATACATAATAATATTTAAAATATAAAATACACTAAAAAAATAAAATACACTTTGTAAAAACTTACCAATACATTATTGTTTTTTTTCATTTTTATGTTTAACAACTAAAATCCAGCTTAATTTTAGAAGAAGTTGGGGTACAACCCCAACTTTTCAACTTCAACTTATCCAATTTAATTTAAGAGAATTAAGCAGCTTATAAGCTACTAGGAAGTAGCGTGTGAAGCGTAATCTTCTAAAACATTATTGTTTTATTAAATAATATATTGAAATATATCATCTTTACGTACATAATGACTTCAAACGTAATAAAAAAAAAACTAATTGAGTAATTAAACTTAATATAAATGGTGTGTTATAAATTTATATAGTTTTTGTAGTATGTAATTAATAATTTTGAATTGAACTATATTAGACATACGAAAAGTATTCTTCCGATGAGTTAATAACCATCAGATACATCTTTAGACTTTGGAAACATTCAACTTCAAAATCTGCAATGTATCTTTTTCACATGTTAATTGGTATTTTTCATCAGTTGAATATATTGTCAAGTGCTTCATATAAACATTTTAGTTCATAATATGATATTTTTAGTTATTTTTATCGTAAGGTTTAAGAATAATATAAAGTCAAAATGACCATCGAAAAAGTCAACAAAATCAAGTGTTACATTTATTATTAGGACGAAGGAAGTATGTCTTTTTTTATAAGAACATATCATGGTTATTTTTAAAATTAAGTATAATACGTCATACAACTTTATGTTAAAATATAAAAAATTAAGAAGAGAATAAATAAAAAAGAAAAAAATTACGTCAATAAGATTCGAACCCAACACCTTCAACTAAAATAATGATACAAATAATAAAGAAAAATCACGCCAACAAGATTCGAACCAAACACCTTCAATAAAAATAATAATAAAAATAATGAAAAAAATCACGCCAACATGATTCGAACTCTACATCTTTTAATTAACTAATGACACATGTACGCACCAGATTGAAATTGGATAAGCAAGATCAACAGATTAAAATTGATTGGTAGGTCAATCAATTGGATAAATCAACCGGCTTATTATATTACTTTAATTTAATAAAATTAGCTAATTCTACTAAATTATAAAGTTAAGATGTTGCAAACACATGTTGGATGGCTTAGATTTAGTGTATGTATTTCTAGCCGGTTCAACTTATCTTAGTTAAAATTTGACTTTAGAGAATTTAAAAAATAATGTTTAAAAATTCATTTGTTTTAGATAAACATAATTAAAATGGACGATAAATTCTTTCTCAACCCTGGCTATGGCCATTAGTGTATAGTAAATAACTAATAGTAAGAAGAAATAAAAACAAGAGGGTTTTAAACTTCACCCATAATAGTCCTAAAAAAAGAAGATGTTACACGCGAAGGAATTCAGCTCCAGCAAATACAGTTTCAAAAACAGCAGAGTACATCTTTAAAAGTTGAACATGATTTTTATTAAACTCAGGAGGCAATCAAGAAGATGAAGTTTCAGTAGATGTTGGTACATCATCTTTGTGCTTAACCATGCCAGAATCAACAAGGATGGGAATTTCTGCCGCAAGCCAAGGTGCAAGTCCCAAACAAAGTGCATGCGCTATGCCAAATCTAGGACTGCCAAAAAGAGACCAAAGAAAATGATTCAGGAAAACGTAACTAAAACATACCGAAGTAGAATACATAGACCCTAGTACAGAATACAATACTGTGAATGTGCAGGATGCTTCTATACTCGAACTTGCTCTAAAACCTGATGATTAACTGGAATACCGAAGAAACTTAGTGTTGCCAAAGGCTTGTTAAGCCATCTATGTGTGTAGCAGTTAAGGCTTATTGGCTTCTGCGTGCTTTTCATTTTAAATAAAGCATACTAATGTGCACATGCTAATTGCTTTAGGTGCTTCTGGAAGCACCCTGTCAACATACTTGAAAAACCATATAAAATCTGCATAAAAAGAGCATAACTCGGATACACATAATCCATAAGGCACTATGGATTATGGAATTCACAAACTAATAGCATTCTGGTTCAGATTTCGTTCCAGCCTGGAGTCATGGTGATAACAGAAACCACTAGCTAGATTTGTAACTCATTCAAGTACGGGAACCACATAATATTCTTGCTGACACATGGAATAAAGATGCCCGTCACTTTACCGGTACTCTGTTTCTATACTGTGTAGAAACTGGTTCCACACAGAAACTAAAGGATTCATCCAAAATGGTGATTGTAAATTGTAACAACAGAGTCATTCCACTAAAGAAGTATCAATTCAACTCACTAGGAGTTTGTTACTTATGGCTTAGTCTAAAGGTTAAGGGCCTTAGAGACTTCGTGTAAGCTAAACCTAGATCGTAAGCGAACAAAGTCTACATCATATTCTACAAGACCAAAAAAATTCATCCACGCATAACATGTCATTGTTCAATCATTTACAACCAATTTTGTTGAGTGTTTCTATTGTCGATTTTATCCGAAGAACTTGGCCTATGCAATATCATCAGGTAGCAATCTAATCACATCATTTCCTCTCCAATGCATACAGAACAAATCAAACAATCAGGCAAAGCAAGAAGAATAATGACATACCAATTTTTGGCCCAGAGCGGCTTGAAGTGAACCGTCAAACATATCTTACCACCTCTATACATCTAATCAACCAAATCAATCAACACAAAAACATGATCAGTCAAACAATCAGCAACCAAACCCTAATTCCCCAAATGATCAAGCCAAATTGAACAAAACCACAAACCTTCTGAGTCTTTCCATCGAGCTGAGGCAACTCAATTTCAGGCGCGGTAGCAGGATAAGTCACGGGGATATCGAATTGCAAATCAAACTCGTATTTGAGCAGATTGTGAACGTACCAACACTTTCCGGTCCAGCGAGTGCCCTCTGGATTAGCGGCGGAGATTCGGAACCAGTCGTTGTCCTTGGATTTGTTCATGGAGGTGTAGGTGATGAGCGCCTTGTACTCTTCCTTGAGGCGTTGAGTCCACGCGCTGCCATCGCAGGGCCCGGCTTTGACGGAGAGGAGAGGGATCTGTGTCAAGGTCGATTTCGTTGTCGGATCCCAAGTCTCCATGGTCCGACCCGGAATTTGATGCCTGGTTTTTCTGCGTTTTGTTTTTTTTTGTGTGTGTGTGTGTGTTTTATTTTGTTGTTGGTCTTATAAATTTGTTTATTCGGACTGCTTTTAGAACATTAAATGAGAGTCGATCTTTAAAGATTACAAGGAATTATTTGGATTCGGACATTTTTCAGTCTCACTCTAACAGAATCGAATTTAACAAAAATAAAAAGAAATTCAACTTTTATAAAAAAGTATATTCTTCTTATAAATAACTCATTTAGTAATTTAATAAGATTTTGTTCTCTTCGTATAAGTAGAATTGAAATGAATTATTAGAAAATAACAAAATGAAATCTAAACTGAACTGATCGAAGAAAATAAAATTTGAGTTTTAAAAGGTTGTAAATCAACTTATGAGATTTAAAGTGAGCATTATGTCTAAATGAAGTACCTAGTCCTCTTTTGAAAGTTTAATGACGAAGTCACCAGAGACTTACATCCGTACAATTTTGATAAACCTTGTTTATGCCAAGAATTTACATTTACATTTCCTCCTGTAAATGTTTCTGAAAAATAGGCTGTTCAGTACATCTTTGATACTTAACTTGGCAATGTTGAAGTCTAACTTGGAGCTTTAAATTGGCGGAATTTTGACTGTACTATTTCAAATGACTTGGCGGGCTGGCGCCAAGTGAAACTACAAATCATCACACACTTATCAAATCTGTCTTGGTTATTCCCCAAAGATAAAGGGCCAAAATTCATCTGCTTTGATAGCATGTTGCTTTCTCTTTGTTCGTAGGGTGTATTTAAAGGGATTTTTCATTCTTCTGTATTCAAAGGTAACATTTCTTTTCTAGGACTACTTTATTACAAACTAGACCAACAATAATACATGGTTTGAAGTTTGAAAATTTTTATGTGGGAGCTTGACTGTTAAAACAGAAGTACAGAACCAACATTCAAGACATCATTTTAGACTAAAATAGCTCTTCCGATGTTAATTCCCCATTTAGTTGTGAGTATACGCCTCACCAGTCACCACGGTTTTGGAATCGCCCCTTATAATTTCGTATAGTTTTGGAGGGGGACCAAACTGAAAATCGATAATATATATAAAAACAAGTTAAAATTTTAACTGGGACGGATGTCCCACAATGCTCGTCCTCGATTCCCAAACTGGACCGATAGTTCCAAAGCTGGTTCCATAAGTCCAAAAGTTGAAACCAAAACCATCTGTACTACATTCCATGGCCCGGTTCCGGTTTTATGTGATAGGATCAACTTGTGGGTCGTGTGATACATTCATACGTGACGTCTGAGGTAAGGTAGAAAAGAAAATAAAACTTAACTTATCTGGTAGTGCTACTAACTCCTGTTTCTCACCCAACAAATATGACCAGTACATGCAAGTTGTACTGTGGGAGTAACCTAATTTGAACATATGCATCCAACAAACTTGCCCATATCTCAAAGTCTTGCAATTCTATTATTATTATTACAGCACTAATCACAGATTGTGTTTTTATTCATTTAAATTCCAAGATGAAACCTTAATAATACTATTAACAATGACTTCTCAGTGTTTCTAGTAAACCCCACTAATTTTACCATCATACAAAAGAAAAAAAATGGTGAGAACATGATTACTTGTCTAAACAGGTGATGAAACTAAGCTCAGTTAACTTGACATCCTAAACACAACTTGTATGGAAACTGAGTGCTCAAATAAGTAAGTGAACCCACCCCACCATAGAGTATAGACTAGTTAGTTTTACCTCCAAAATATAACTTGAAAGCCAAGAGAGGGGTGGAAAAAAAGAAATCAAGCATTAAAGCAAAAGCAAAAAAGTCAGATAACTCACAACCTTCAGATTCCCTATATATACTATGGGAAGATACATTACAACTTACAAGGAAAGAGACTACATGTTACAAATGAAGAGTCTTTCAAGTGTTGGGAGCAGTGGCCGATCAACGGCAGAAGACAACAATGATGATGATGAGGCTACCAGAATGGCAATTGCTTCATTCCAGGCAAAGGAAGAAGAGATTGAGCGGAAAAAAACGCAAATGAAGGAGCGAGTGGAGTCACAGCTCAACCGTGCAGAAGAAGAAACCAAGCGTTTAGCTCAAGTTTGGGAGGTGAGTTTCGAAAATATGCATCATGTTTGCTAAATATTTTTTCAATATGAGCTCAGATATCAAACATATTATTGTATGACTGCAGATAAAACCATTGTGCCATATGCAAGTTGCACCACTCATGTAGAATTTGTAATAACGCTGCATCACATCTCCATTCTTCCGAGTTACAAAACTTCTCGTTTCGTATAAAATTCTAACATAAGGGGATCTTGTGTAACAAAAACATACTTAATGATGCAACTCGTATACCACAGAAGACATTCATCAATTTTTGCAGTATTTTTTTCACATTGTTTAACATTTTATGAAAATGAAATTCTGTAATAGCAACATAAGTTAGCAGTTAGGCTTGATTAAACATATACTGATTCAACACTCTGAAAATGTATCAGGAACTCGAGGTGTTAACAGACCCCATGAGAAAGGAAGTTGCGGGTGTGCGTAAAAGAATAGACGTTGCAAACCGGGACCTTAAATCCCTAGGACAGATGTGCCAAAAGAAAGTAAGATTCTTCTATAATCTCCTAAAGAAAAGAACAAACAGAATCTTGTCTATTACTAGCAAATTAAAAAGGAAAAAAAAATAAAAATTTAGATGATGCATCAACAAGAAACATCTAAAGGCAAATCTTTACTGTCTTTTTGACCAAATTTGGAACAGAATGGATTCTTATTGAAACTATCTTTATTGGGACAGGAGAAAGAATATAAAGAAGTTATGGAGGCCTTCAACGAAAAGAACAATGAAAGAGCTCAACTCACAGCCACCCTCGTGGAGGTAATTCAAAATGCATTTTTACCTCCTGACTTTTTATTTTTTTACTAATTACATGACTGTTAATAACAATGATATATTATATTCTGTGAATTGACATAATTCACATCTCGTTTTTACTGGGACTGAATTTTTTTTGGCTTCTCACTTACAGTTGGTAGAACAAAGTGAGAAATTCAGAATGAGGAAGCTGGAAGAGCTCAGCAAGATAGTGAATTCAAAAAAATGATACTACGTATATTATTAAATTCTTATTATTCTCTTCTTTTAATTTGGTATTCATTTCTTTTTCTCCATAATATTTGCATTAACGAATGTTGTAATCGTTTCTGGATGTTCAAAATTATTTACATTGGGGTTGAATTCAAATATTCAGTGCACTAACATACTAGTACTACTAGCAAAATAAGATAATGACAGGATACTCAGTTCTATGAATATAGCTTTTGCATCAGAATTACTGAACAACCTAACTTAGCAGTCCAAAACTTCAAATACACATACTGACTCGCTGTCATAAGTTTCAACATGCTGTTAATTTTAATTTTTAAACTTTGCAAAAGAAAATGGAGAACTTACGATTATAAGCTTTATGAAACAAATGATAGACATCAAAGTGTATCTCCAAAATACAACCGACCTGTTGATCCTTGGAGTCGGATTATAGATCCTCTGGTTTCAATCCCTTGCATTGAAAGTAATGGAGAGACTTCAAATTTGTTTCCTATTCCATATAAGTACAAGGAGGCTTCTCCGAACTGTTAGGCGTTTGATACTGTTACATCACTAGCAAGAGTATGATTTACAAGCCCTTTGTATTCTATCAATAGCTTTGGGACATCCTTCAATTGTATCTGAAAAATGAAAATGTAAACAAATCTGCATCAGAAGGTGCAAAAGAACAAGTGAAAAGGAATTTTACAAGTATATTTAGTCTAAAGACTGAGTAGATGGTCTCAATACAGAAACTCTGTTTACAATCTGCGGATAAATTTGTGATCTATAGCAAGTTCTGTTTCTATTTCGAGTATCACTGGTTTACTACTCAAGAACAGCTATTAAGGATAGACAAAATTTTGGTCTAAACCCAGGCTGCTTGATAACAATCACCACCCAACCAAACCTAAGAGTTCCAGATCGAACTTCCACATTTCCCTTGTCTTAGTCAAGATAGTGAACCCTTTTAGTATGGGATGAGACAAATGACTTCAAACTATATTTAGTATAAGGCACATCACAAAATCTCAATAGGCATCGAGAAAAACAATACCTGCGAGGCCTTTTTGACATGGTAGAAGCGAAAGGCATCTGTTCCAGGAAAACCAGATTCTACAAGTGCTAAATTGGATCCAAGCTTCCCTCTGTTCAAGGAATGTGAAAGTTCATATATAGTCATAAAGGTAACTACTACGAGATTATTTCAATATCATAGTATCAAACTCACATATGATGATGGACGATTAAACGCTGATAATCATTTAGCAATGGACTCAACTCCTTTAATGTTATGGAGTTTGGTGAAGACTTCAACCAGTGTTCTCGAAGTGCTTTCACAGCCTTGAACCAAAACAGTGTCAGAGATCATGGCAGATATGATACTGATATTAGTTTACAAATATAACTTTAAGACATTTAAAAAACAAAAGAGTAAGAACAAACCTGCATGTTGCTGGTAGCTCCATCACCAACAATCCTTGATGCTTGCTGCATGAATTCCTTGTCTTCCAACTCATTTATAACACGGTCTGCATTAGAAACAACTGTTGGTATTTCAAACCTCTTCTTCAACTTAGCCATAGCAGAATCTCCTCCTTGGACTTCCTGGAAAGAGAGAATATGATCATACATTCTGAATTACTATAGTTAAAAGATAAGTACAGTGTACCAAAGAGGCAAAGATAACTCTATCATTTTATCCTTCAAGCCAAGTCATTGAAAATTAATTTGTTTCCTTTATAAAGGCGTAAGCATCTTGATCTCAATGCGGGTACTTACAACGTACACGCACTTGGAGAAGCGTTTACTGCTGTACTGAGGGAGGAAGATCTGACTTCCAAAGTTCACTAATATATAAATGAGCAGGGGGAGAAATTTTCTCCACATACCTTTGTCTCTGTAGCTGTACTTGTATCTCCTGAAATAGCATTTGCTGTCCCTCTTTTTGCAATAGGGTCATCTGTTATGAGCACAGTTATGAAAACACAGTATAATTTCATGAAAAGAAAACAGAATTATTTTTTCTGTGAGCGTGAAAAAGGTGATGCAGAAACAGTTCAGTCCTTTATTTTGTGTGTTTTAGATGATAACAGAAGGCTTTTAACCAAAAACAGAAATTAGAAAGAAAAAAAAAAGGTGAATGATCAAAACACGTGAAAAAGGCAAAATATACACTTACATTCAGAGAGTGAGAGAAAATATCATGGTTTTACATTTTCAAAACCATGATGTAGAAGTAGATCATGTTTTTACATTATGAAAACATCAAGTTAATATATGGTAATATATAGACAAACCAACAAAAGACAGTGTTGAGTGTTGACTAGCAATTCCGTACAAGACCGAGTATGCCAATTTGTCATGCCTAATGGTAGTAAAAGTACCTTCAGGTACAAGCCACCAGATATCGCCATATGTTGTCTTTCCATCAAAACCACCAAACAGTAAGTACCGTGAACCAACACTGTTCATGGAATGGTATGCTCTAGCAGCTGGGGGTTCATTGGTAGTGGGCATGAGCTTCCACTGCACAGAAACTGCATTTAAAGAGAAGCTACTCAGAGTAAATAATGAGGCCTTACATGAGAAGCGCAAACTCTTAGACAACTGTATTTCACATTGTTCTTTTGGTGATAATGTCTTCTTTCTAAAAGATAAAATGAGTAAGTGAAAAGAGTGATCCACTAAGCATGGAAAAATGGTATCACATTCTATGCAAGTAGATGGAAGAATAACAGATAAAACTCTTGCTTCATAATTGACTCCCAGGAAACTGGATCCAGTGAATGACTTTTACAAATGGCAAAACAATTCTTGACAAAGATGATATGGATAGGATGCATGGAATAGCCCAAGATACTACACTAGTTCTCCATCAATAAGCAAGTGATGCATTCACAAAAGGCACAGTTGCTACTAGTCTCAATTTTAGAAGCAATTTCATTAAGTACCATGGTTTCGAAGCTGATGTAAGTGGTTATAAAGTGTATTGAACTTTTTTCTAATGTTCTGTACTACTTTAACTGTATAATGTACTATCATTTTTCTTAAATTCACACATGTTTCCCTAAATTACTAAACCGCATAACTTCTCGCCAAGTTCATAAAATGCAGAAAAGACTACTTTTTAATGTTTTAATGAGTTGCGGGTTTGATTTTGAAAAGATGAAATTATGGTGTTGCAAGTGTATCAGAGCAAGTTATGTGGATACGAAAGGAACTGAATTATCAATTTTATGGCGCCATCACTGTTTTGTACAATTCTTTTCTCGCAGTCGATGAAAGGGCTAAGGAAACACACAGAATAATAGGCAGGCCACAAACATACAAACGAAAGCAACTATATTAACTGGAAATACAACAGAGATGACATTGCATGACATCTGGAGTATATTAGTGAGGCTGGGATGGATCAGAAAAAACAATACTTACCCCTGTCTAAAACAACACAATCATTGTAGTAAATATCATAACGGCTTAACCAACCACCAGTTCCATGTCCTCCAAATAACAAAAGCTGTACATAGAAAACATTTATAACACTCAGGACAATAAGTACAGATAAGCTTTCGACCTTTGTCGAGCCCGCTTTTATTTCTGACCGACATTTAACACACAAAACGTTTAATAACTTCTACAGAAATATATGGTGGTCTTTTACTCAACACTGAGAATCAAAAAGCTATTTACTGCCTGAGAATGCAAAAAAGTTCAAAGTAACATTGATGCTAAACACTTGGAACTATGAAAATAAAAAATAGTTCATAGATAACATACAAACAGCCAGATGAAAATGGACAATGCAACTCCTACTGGCAAGTCATCCCAGACGACTATGCATTCACACTAAAGTTTAGGTTTCCACCGGACATCCTTGATAGAACTACAGCCCCATTCTAATTTTACAAGGCAAAACTGATAATAAAATAGAAACCTACTTTATTTGGGCCAGACCTGAAACTTCTCACTTGAATAACCAAATCTCATTCTAATTGTAACAAATGCTATGCTTTTGATTATGATATTTAATCAGTAAACTACAGGCAAAAGATCCACCTAACTATATTGAATAGAATTATTTTGTGATATTAATTATTATAGCCTAATGGGCACAGATAAACTGTATATAGCATCTGCTAGCAAGAATTGATGTTCTTACGTAAGGCCCTCCAGAAGTTATAGTGTGTCCACAACGAGGTGAGGGGGCTTGACCAGGAAGCTTTAATTGAGTCCAACCAGGAGCTTCATTCTCTTCCTTCCACAAAAAAATAAATAAATAAGGAAGAGACACCAAAGTTATATAACAGATATGGCAAGTGTTAATAATTTAGGAGAAGTTGCATGCAACAAAGAGAATATTATCTTTTATGGGGTATTCTTGTAAGCAAAACAGTTAAAAGTGATGCAAATTTGGATTATGTGAAACAAGAAGATGCAGAAATGAAGAATTAGAGCATTTAACTAAGTCCACAAGTTTATAGATTTCATAATTTCTAAACAGATGTTAAATCCCGAATTAGGAAAAACCTTCTTCAATAAGTCCCTTCAGAGCCCATAGATCGCCCATAATTGGTCCTCCACCACCTGCAAAAAAAAGAGAATAAATCCATATAGCTTTATTAGATTGAACTAATCCAGGCACACAATATTGAATCTAAAATTGCAGGGGGTTATCGAAAATTTTGATGGAAAAATCTTTTCTCCGAGAATGATAAAAGGTGAAATAAAATTCAGGTCATGGCTGTGAATATAAAAAATTGACAGTTAACATTTCATTCATTAGGTGCCTCAAGGGCATAGCATAACAATGTCCTACTTTAGGATATAAGAATTGTGGGAGTTATCTGGAAAAGATGGGGCAAATCTTATAGAAATGTGAAAAGTACATCATAAAGAACACTTAATTAAGAAGGTAATGGATCATGCATTTAGGGACATAAAAAGCATGTGGTATATCTTCACATGAAAGGCTCAAAATGCTCAAAATGAATTTTCGGACAAAAGATTGACATGTTGTGACCTGATTACTAGGGAGATGTGGAAGTATTATGGGGAGAGGGAGAGAGGGAGAGTGGGGGGGGGGGGGGCATTTTCCGTCTAAACTAGTATATCGAGAGAAGAATCGAAAAATTGGTCATTGGAGTAAATTAGTCAGTGGCAGATTACCTCTACCACCATAAATGAGCAATCGCTTCTCAATCATTGTGACAGAATGGCCACATCTTGGTGGAGGTATTGACCCTGAAACTGATAGCTCCACCCACTCAAGTGAAACTGTTTGAGATGTATATCAAACTAACAGTTACTACCATGCTCGAGTATAACACTTTAACAACAGTAATAGCAAGATGACACATAAAAAAATAAACTTACTTGTATCCATAACATAAACATCTGAGAGCCACTTCTTTCCATCCCAGCCACCATACCTATCTTTAAGTAAGGTTTGTAAGCCACAAATAGACAAAGAACTCAAGAAAAGAACTTAAAGAAAATCAATCCTCACATTACGATTTTGCGGTTTCCAATAGCAGAAGCAGCAGCAAAGTCTCTCGATGACGGCAAGTCACCAAAACTGGTGAGTTCTGACCATTGCCATATATCTGTCACAATAGGATGTCAGCCAACCATTTATTATGTAACTCTATCTCCATTACAATTTAACTGGTTATAAAAAGAAGCTCACCAGTATCTAAGACCCAGAAATCACCTAGCCTGCCAATAGTAACAATTTTGTAAATAAAGTGAACAAACTTTAGCATTTGCGATTAGAACACGGAAGGTACATATATAAATTTGTAGTAGTACCTATTACCACCAGATCTCCCTCCAAATATGAACATGTGACAATCAATTGCAACAGCAATATGAAAAGCACGTGGGCTTGGGCCCACTTTCCCATCCGATCCACTCCCTGTGCACTCCGGCTGAAACCACAATTTATTGTCTGTAACAAACAAAAATTTGAAAACCTCAGAGCAAGACCAGGGGCAACTAAGGTTTTCATTTACAATAATATACCAATTAAGATACATAGAGAGTTCCATAGGGGAGACCTGTCACATTTTGGCGTTCTTATGTAGTATTTTTATGTTTCCTATCTCTCCTTTAACTTCAGGATGATGTCTATTCAAGAAGCAATACAAATCAGCACCAAATCGTCTATTGTGAACTAGTGAAAGCACATTTCCATATTAGAAACTACTTGAATTTCCCTTAAAACTTAAAACAAAGAGAGAAACAGATCATAGATTACTCAGGTCAGCAATCAACCCCTGATGCTTAGGAATATTTTATGTAGACTGCAAAATCACTGTGGCCTGATCGACAAATTTCCAGTTTCAATGAAAAGGTACTAGAACAACTCCCAAATTAGAAAATATTTATTAGTCTCAGACTGCAATTGCTACAAACCTGACACTCGTCACACTAGTGAATGGTACTAATAGGAATTCCAGGCAGCACAACACACTTAGGGAATTCATTACATATGTCCTCAACTATTCAGGTCTTACAATCCAGCCAGAAGCAGCTGAAAACGGCCAGGCATGTATGCCAGTTTCAGCCTCCTAAACTCTACAATCGTATCCATAACATCGGAGTTGAAAATGCTTTAATGTTAAACTATTTTTTCATCAACTCCAGTTAAGTGAGCTCAATCTTATGAACCTGATCAGTAATTCCCAGAACTAGAGCTTCGAATTAAAATTTCCAACCTAAGTAATCAATTAAGTCACTTAGATCCTTAAACCTAAAAATTTAAAGGAAGATCACAACAATTACACAGCCATTAATTCTGAAGTAATTTGATCAATAATCGAAAGAGACAAAGGAAGTAGTACCGATATCGTAAACAATAACGTCATTGAGGAACTTCTTGTCCAGTAAACCACCGAATAACACTATCTTCGACTTCCCGATGTTTACAGCTGTGTGACCACTGCAATCCAAAATTTAATTGAATAAATTTCAATATACTCTTAACACTTTGAGAAAATGCTGGACTGAAACAAAACCAAATTCACATTGAGCTTGCCTTCGAGGTTGAGGAATCGGACCGGTGAAATCGGAAGCAGAAGCACGAATCCAGCAATGGGTTTTCATTTTCTCTCTCTAAACTCTTTGTTTCTCTCTCTCCTCCGGAATACTACTCTGCTACTGTTTGATTTGATTTCTATGCGGAAAGTTTATTTCATTTTAGTCCTCAACGTTTAGGGTAACGTTGAAAATCATCCTCAGACTTTTAAATTTACTCATTTAGTATTATTTTTTCATTTTTACTATTTTTTATAGGTCCATATCTGTATTTGTGAACATAATTATTCATTTTAAAAAGTTGTCAAGAGTACGTTAGCAATGTTAGCAATGTTCTAGCAACTACTTAATTTGTCACATTTTCTCAAAAATTAAGAATATCACCAACTCATCGATTAATTCACTTATAGCGTGATCATACCTTGTATGTGTGAACTATGTTGAACATGCATGATAGTATCATTATTATAATTATAATTATGATAAAGATAAGCATGAGATATAACCAGATCATTTTATTTGATTAAAGGACAATAATTTACAGAACTTTACATAAACCAGTGCCCACAAAGTAAATAATAAATGGACCTTTACATGAGAAACAATACATTTTTAGCAAACTACTTGGATTTATTCATTCTTGTGAGATGTTCATGCTAAAGCTATCTTTTTTCTTTTCCAGCTTATCTTCTCTGGAAGTTCAAGACCTTGATTCCATAGACAAACACAAAGAAGAAGAGAAGTGCCCATCCAACATGAGCCAAGGCAACATATCCGAGAAAATCAGATTCGTAGCCTAGAAACTGTTTGAGGTAGTCTTTCACTGGGATGAAACCATGATCAGGTACTTCAACAAGGTCCATTTTGTCTCCAACTTGTGATGTTACAAGGCCGTAGATTGTCCATGCCACAGGTGAACCCCAGTAATACCACCTCCACCAGATCGGAATTGCCTGCAAGTTTTTTAGAAGCAACATTCGTCAGTTGAATGAGAAAGAACACACATTCTTTAAACATTCTCACAAAATGAGAAATTGATAAGCATGTTGATGCAACATGTAAAATGTGGCTAATGTTTTTACCATTCTTGGGATGAGGAAACCAGAGAAGAGATTCCAGAAGCTGAGGAAAAATGACATGACAATGGCGGCTATTTGATAACTTGGTGTCAGTGCCACAAGCATCATTCCGTATAGTGTGAAGTACACGAAGCACATGAAGACATAGTAATAAAACCATAAGAACTTGGCAGCCGTCCAATGGAAACCAATCATGGAGTAGAGGAGAAGACTGTATACAAAGGTTTGAATCGCAACGTAAATGGTTTCCACTGACACCTGTGAAGAACATGAAGTGAATCAAAATCAGGTTCCTTGTGAAAAGTTTTATTCAACACGTTTTCACATTTTGTAACTTGTGTGTAGATGCAACAATTAAAATATATACCTGTGCAAATGCGTAAGGCAAAGCTGAGAACATCCCAGCTGCTCTTTCTCGATAAAAGACCGTTCTTTCGATTGCAACTACAGATTGCACAGCCGAAGTATTTGTTCCACCAAGGAATAGAACAGCAGCATACATAGCTCCAAGAAGATTTGAGAGGTCTTGTTGTTTATGGCTGTAACAGTCAATAGCTGTATGAGTTACTTCAACAATTTCAGGCAGCATGTCAAGCTACAGTATGATTTCGGAGAAAATTACTTACATCATATTTCCTTTATCCCAGAAGATGACTCCAAATATGATTCCAATTACTATTGTCATAAAAAATCGAATAACATTGTATTGTGGATTTCTCCAATAAGACCAGTGTTGCTTCCAGAAGCAGGCAATGAACTGGACCAGGAAGGGCTGTGAGTATTTAGTAGGAAAATACAAGTCCTGGGCCTCAGGTGGTGCAGAGCTCAACTCCATAATAAGGTCCAAATTTCTCCTGTAAATATGGGATTGGGAAGGAGAGAAAATACTTGGTTGTTAAGCATCATATCGTAATAGGTTCAGAAGAAGAACAAACCTATTGAATTTATTTCATTACCTATACAGATCAGAAGTGGAGTATATGTCTGCAAAGTTCAACTCAAGTTGAGTTTCAATGGCTGAAGAACTAACTTCCAGCATCCAAGTAGCAGGGTTGTATCCATATTTGATTTTAGACACACCTGGAACAGACTGCAAGATGTACTATATATTAAACTCGTGCAAAAAGAACAATTATGGATCAGACTTATCCTTAGTATATTTAGCACATTTATAATGGAACAGGGCATGATATTGATAGGATACCTCAAAGTATTCGACCAGAAGCTGAGAGTTGCGCCCAAGAGCTCCTGCATAAATAACTTGTCCTCCTCTCTTCATCAGAAATAGCTGAAGCAAAAAGTTAACAGGTTAAAGTTGAAGTGTATGAATGGTATATTAATGAATACTACTACTTCATATGGTAATAAGTCCTAAACAAAATACCTCATCGAATGATTCAAAAATATCAATACTCGGTTGGTGAATTGTGCAGACGACAGTTCTCCCTGTGTCCACTGTATTCCTCACAGCACGCATGACAATGGCAGCAGCTCTAGCATCCAGGCCCGAGGTTGGTTCGTCCATGAAAATAATAGATGGATTTGCTACTAATTCTACAGCTATTGTGAGCCTCTTTCTCTGTTCAGTTGATAATCCATTAACTCCAGGAAGCCCAACCAGAGCGCCTCTTAACGCTGTCAGCTCAACTAGCTCCATAACTTCCTCAACAAACATCTGAAATGATATTGCACCATTTTCAATGAGATAACAGAACTGATAAGTTCGCTTGTATGTCATACACATGATCTTTTATATGATACAGAAAATGAAAGTAGATACAGAAAGTAAGATGGAATGATAACTTGCCTGCCTTGTTTCCTTGTTCACATCTGCGGGAAGACGAAGCCAGGCTGAGTACAGAAGGGACTCGTAAACAGTAACGTGTGGAGAATGGATATCATTCTGCTCACAGTAGCCACTCACACGAGCAAATGTCTCTTGATTTTTCGGGAAACCAGATATTTTAATTTCTCCTTCTATGTATCCACCAGTTTTTCTTCCAGCTAGAACATCCATCAATGTGGTTTTTCCAGCACCACTAACCCCCATCAATGCTGTTAAAACTCCAGGTCTAAACGCTCCGCTAACGTCTTTCAACAGTTGCAACCGTGTTTCCTCAAATCCTTGGCTCTTCATTTCCTGATAAAGAAACATCTATCATTTTCCAATTATACACGAACTAACACCTTAAGTCTGTTATGACTTTGACATTATACTGCAGCAACTAATGACTCAAGTTTATAGGTTAACAAATCCACACTTGAACCATAAGCAAATACATATGCTGGCTGCAGTGCCCTAATTAAAATTTTACATTGCCAAACTGTATTACAGCTCTTAATCTGATTGAATGTCCATTTCATGCAGTCAAATTGATCATCCATACCAAAAGAACCGTAGTATTGAATTGTAGTATATCAGATGAGGAATTAGATAAATCACTTACTGCTGGCATATCAACGAAGTAATTCACATGATTGAATGAAAGTGATAAGGGTTGGAACGGAAGCACCATTCCTTTCTTGTTAGTTGCACTAACCACTGAATTAGCATTTGTTACTCCTGGAATATTTAACCATATAATTAGTAACTCACAGAAACCCAAAGGCGAATGATATATAAAAGAACCTTGCATTTGATCAACTAACCTTCACATGCAGATGGTGAGCTCTCATCTATTGCCACCTTTCCCTTAGACAGCTGCATCTTGTTTTTGTTACTTTCATCATCAACGTTCGAGCTAATAGATTTGGAATCTCCGAAGGCTGCACTCAAATTTACAAGATAGATTGTTAGTTTCATACTGAAGAACAGGAAAGGAAGATAAATATTCCTAGCGCGTAAAACTCGTAACACAACTCACAACTTACGTTTCAAGTAGGTTAATGCCGCAACAAAGCACACATTGAAGAACAGAGAAAATCCAAATAGTGCAATGACACAGATCCAATACCAATGCTCTTCAGTAAACATCCCCCTACCAGCTAGAAGCTCTTCTCCAGTGGTACGTCCAGCAAACCTCCCATCATCATTTGGCTGTATAACAGATAATTCATATGAAATATCATGTATGCTAATGGAAAAATGTGCAGTCTAGCATAGGACGATCACTATTCACTACATTTACAAGGTAGGTTAACTTACCGTTCCCCATCTTGGATCGAGAAATTCTACGAGAACAATGGCATTTTGTCCATATGACATGGGAGAAAGATAGTAAGCCCATTTCATCCATGGTTGAAGGTCATCTGCATTTGACATAGGAATGTTTTTTAATTTTCAAAACTAACAGTAAGACAGCATATCCGTTTCAAAAAAAAAAAAAAAAAAAAAAGTAAAACAGCATATAGTTGTATAACATCACAGAAAATGAGAAGAGATTCAGTTTCCAACCTTTCGCAATAATGAATCCACCCAAGACAAAAACCAGCAATAATGTGAAGGTTCCAAGAGTATTTGCAACAACCTGTGTTCTACCAAGGGCCGCAATGAAACGAAACAGACCCAAGGCCATCTGATGTATACCCACAAACGCCAAGAATTGGCGGAAGAACCTGTAAGAATTGCGAAAGTTTAATTAAAACTCAATACGTCGATGTTTGATACAGAAAGAACCGTTCAAACACTAACCTACTAGCTGCAGGAGCATATCCGACTGTGTAATACGTGAGAATTATCCATATTCCAGACTCCATGAAGGAAATAGGAATACGAAGGAGCCAAATTGGTAGTGAAAATGCCCAGGCCGGGTAAAATAATGCATCCCTCTGCTTAAAGAACACTGGGAGCCTAAAAATGGTCATGGCAAGCTCAGCCATTCCATTGAACATCACATTGATGAGGCTGAAGAAAAGGGCACCATAAAACTTTCCTCCATCATCTATATGACCAACTTTCATTTTCGTTCTAAAGAACACTGTGAAAGTAAAAAGGGCCATGATTGTGATCTGTGTAGTCTTGAAAATGTACACAAATGAGTTCCGCTTCATTAACAACCACTCTCTTGACAGACACGCCTTGAATAGATCTTTGTTTGAAACACCATACTTATCCTTCACTAATGCTGCAGGATGAACTTTACTCTTGTCGTAAGGGACCGCAAGTTCTCCGAAAATCTTCTGTCCTCCGTAGAAAGACTCAAAACTATGGGCAAATTCCGGTACTGATACAAATCGGTAAGGCTGATTTCTAGACCAGTATTGCTCTTGGTCCTTATTAGAAGTAACCTCTTGTAGAAAATCTGCAACTCCTTTCCTCTCGGGACACTTGAATCCTACACTCTCAAAGAAGTCAAGGATATTCTCACGTGGACCCTGATAGACTATTTGTCCTTCCGAAAGCAAAATTATGTCATCAAAAAGATCAAAAGTTTCAGGGGCCGGTTGGAGAAGAGAGATGATCATTGTAATATCCATTATGTGGACCATTTGTCTCATATACTTCACAATTTGGAACGTGGTGGAACTGTCAAGACCAGTAGAGATTTCATCCATAAAGAACACTTTGGCAGGCCCAACCAACATTTCTCCTATTTTTATACGAAATAGATAACCGTGCATTAGCATTTCACAGTCTGGAAATAAAGTTTGAGTTTCAAATGTGTATACCACAAGTAATGGGTCGTTTCACATACCAGTTGTGACACGTTTCTTCTGTCCTCCTGATATACCTCTTCGCATTTCATCACCTACCATAGTATCAGCACAAATGTCCACTCCAAGTATCTGCAGTGTGAAAAATGCGATTAGTTGATTAAAATGTTTAGTCAGATAGTCACTTAATGCATATTGAAAGTGAAGAAACCTTTAGCACATAGTCTGTGACTAAACTAGTCTCCTGTCCAGCTACTGAGATTGCTTTCATGAAGGAATCAATTTGAGGATCTGGTTTGATTCCTGACACTTTTTCCCGCCTCGATACTTCTGCCAGTAATTCATATCGAGCACCGACACCGAAGCAACGACCAGCAAAATCAAACGTCTCTCTAACTGTCATCTCACCATGGTGAAGATCCTGCTGGCTGATGTAAGCACATGTTCTCTGAGGAACAAATTCTTTCAATTCATGTCCACAATAAGTGATCTTCCCACTCTCCTGATATCAGAAACCGAAACAAAGTTCAGCATAGGATTCAAGTATGACATCTAAGACTTAGTCTTTAGATTATTCAAAAAGCTTGCAGACCCTAAGATCTTGCTCCAGCTTTCCAGCAAGTGCCTTCAGCAATGTAGTCTTTCCTGAGCTCGGAGGTCCTAGAAGCAGCGTTAACCTGCATATCATAAATTATGTGACAAAGCTATTCAAGAAATTTCAAAGAAACAACTAAAAACGCATACATCTCTATTCAAATTTAAAACGCGGAGGTGAACATGTGGATGAAGAGCTTAAGCATAGACATACTTTAAAATCATCTATCACTTATCATTTATTGGATGTATTTTGCCACAGATTTGATAAAGGATAAATTTTAGACTTGGATTTTATCCGTACCTTGCTGGGCGTACTATTCCAGAGACATCAGTTAGTATCTTGATAGCCTTCTTTTTCGATGGGAACAATCTCAGAGAACTAAGAAGTCCCTGTTCATAATCACAATAAACCAGACCAAACTTGTGTTATGCAATGGTATGAATGTTAAATTTGCATCATACGCATGAATGTTTCATATTAAATTCCAGCACGCTGAGATAAAAGTACCTCGATTGTATTCATTGTGGAATTAAACAGTGTTGGAAGTGCCCTACTTCCAGCTAATGCGTCTCCTTCAATTGTCAAATGCTCAAATCTGACTTCGCAATGTGGTAAAGTGATACCTACCCTGTTTGATAGAAAGGCAGAAGTCTTAAAAACATTTCATTTCACCAAAACGATGAGCAACATAGGATTTGTATTCAAGTTGCCCATTACCTATCGAGTCTGTCACGGAGTCTCTTAAGTAACCTCTCATTATCATCTTCAAAAGCTTTCAGCATATTATCCATGATATGCTTCTTGTCCTGCATGCCAAGATTAGCAAAATCCACTTCCTCATTCACAACTCTCCCATTGTCAAGAACTTGCTGCAAGATTCCCCTCCTCATTCGATCATAAGTTGGTAGCCTTTCGATGGCCGCCCATTTAAGCTCTTCCTCATCATCAACCCTCCCACTCTTCTGGAAAACATCCCCTCCCGGAGCAACAAACGCCTCCCGGATACTAGACGAAGCCCAACCCTTTGTACTGGGAGACGAAAAGCTCCCTTTCCGACTCATGGAGCGAGTCAACTCATCTCTCGTCACTGGGGCTGCCATTTAGACTGCCACAGAACTGTGTCTCCACTAGAAAACCAAATACACTCGGTTGGGTTATCGAATAGAAACAACCAAAGAATGTCTTGTTAAGAGATTTGTTGGACTTGTAAGTCAGATGTTGATGATGAACTGATAAGTGATTTGGAGCATATATATACAAGAAGTGATGAAAAGGAGACATGGGATCAGCTCCAAAACTTGGTATGAGAGAGTTTTCAAGATGAAGCATCTTACAGTAGAAAAATATGTTCTGCTTCTTGTCAGCTAATACGGCAAAATCAAGAACACTTGAGAAACATTCGAAATTTTGTCTTTAGTTTGAAAGCGTACTGACAAACACATAAGATAATCCACACTGGCAATTCATCAAACAGCTGAAGTGCATACTTAAGTTAACAGTTAACACTAAACATACATACCCATATCCAAACCTAAAGCAATAAGCATAAATCCATGTAATAACAATTCAATTTTAAATTTTTAACCTAACTCAGAGTAACATTTGCAATTATCTTCAAACACAAATAGATTCTAACGAATGAAGAGAATCGGAAACAAATGGTGAAATTGGGGTGGGTACGGTAGTCTTCGAATCCGTTCGCGCGTGTACTACTTTATTTATTTAAAAACCAGCCCTGATCCTTGGACTTGGGTCCGGACCGGGTCGATCCACTAAAGTTATTTACTTAGACTCACGGATTAGAATTCGTATGGATCGAATTTTATTGAATTCAAAAGAATCTGATCCACAAATCTAACATACATTATTTTGTGACTCTTCACTTTTTTTTATCCTCCGGTCCGGATTCATAGATAAGATGCTTCATCTTGAAAACTCGAGCTAGATTACTAGACTTGATACAGTCGAGTCGAAGCTCGATTAAATTCATTTCGTTCGCATTCATATAAAATTCATTAAATGTTCATGATTTGATCTCGAACTCGAGCTAGATCAATTACTAGACTTGATGTGGTCGAACTATACATACAAACTTCATTAAAATGCTCATGACTTAGATCTCAAACTCAAGCTAGATTACTAGGCTTCATACGGGCGAAAGCTTGATTAAACTCATTGTTATTGTTTGTCTTTTTTTTTTAGATGTTGGAGTAAGTGGGTAACCATATGACGATATCCTCTAATAGAGAATGTGATCTCCATGTGTGGAACCACATTCTCTATTAGAGGTATCGTATTGGTTAACAAGTATCTCATAAACGCATTGAAAATACCAAGAGACGTTAAAAATTTGAAGGAAGCTAAATTTTATACAGAAGGAAAATTTTCAAGCATATTACTAAAAAAATCTTGAAATTGCTAAAAATTAATCCACTAATTTTTTCTAGTTTAGAGAGGTCTAAGATACTTAATTGTTAATATAGTCAAACACATAGATAGAGTATGTGGTCCCTATGTGTAGACCTACATTCTCTAATAGCCATCACGTTGGTTACCAAGCATCTCATAAACGCATTAAAAATATCAAGAGACGTTACAAATTTGAAGGAAGCTAAGTCTTATATAGAAGGAAAATTTTCTAGCACATTACTAAAAATCTTGAAATTACTAAAAATTAATCTACTAACTTTTTTTCTAGTTTAGAGAGGTCTAAGATACTTGTTAATCATAGTGAGACAACCTCTGATAGAGGATGTTGTCCCTATGTGTCTATTAGAGGCATCGCATTAGTTATCAAACATCTCATAAACGCATTGAAAATACTCAGAGACGTTACAAATTTAAGGAAGCTAAAAGTTATACATAAGGAAATTTTAAAGCATATTACTAAAAAACTTGAAATTTACTAAAAATTAGTCTACTAATTTTTTTCTAAGTTTAGAGAGGTCTAGGTTACTTACTAAATTCTAAATTCGATACGCAATCTGGCCAGTCAAAGTTAATAAAATATTTAAAAGATTTCCATCATAATATGGAGTAATAAATAAGTACTTTTTTTTTAATAGTGAATGTCAATAAATACTCAATAGCAAACAATGTGATTTAAAAACTCATGCAAATAAATAATCAATAGTAAATGGAAGGTATCATGAAGACTGAAGCTACCAAAAAGGTAACCATAATCTTTCAAAACATTCATTTCCATAAAATAAAAACAATTCCTATTCAAATACACATCCAAATGTTGGAAAGTTTCCTAAATCTCCTCTTATACTGAAATAATAAAGCTGAAACTAACCTTGTAAACAAATCTATAAAAACACAAGAAGCAAAGGATGTTGTAATTTCAACAAGTTCAAACCCATTACAGTTCGTTCATATCTAGCAAGAAGAATCCTTCACTGAATTCTCTGTTTCCTCTCTTTTACAGCTGGCTTTCATGCATGCTTGAGTTGCACTATCACTAGCACCACTACTGATAAAGATCAGTTTTTCGGCCTTTAGAACAGATCGAAATAGTTTACTCTCCACTCTCCAGGCATATTTGTTGAAGTTCGTTTGGAAATGGAGTACGCGCAAATGAGTAAGAACATGCTCGACCTCTCCCAGCTCAAACAGATTAATGACCTTGAGAGAGATGTAAGGTTTTTTTTTTTTTTTTTTTTTTTTTTTTACCTTCTTTTCTTTTGTTCTCTGTTTGTGGAATCTGATGAATTGTTCCTTGTTTGTTTTATTGTTCTAGGTTAGAATCTGATTTAAGTTTATGTATATATGTACGTACGTGGATTGCTTCTGAATTGAGTTGATTGAATAATTATTTTGCTGTTTTCTCAACTGAAATTTGGTGTTTGAGAGATGAACTCCATCTTGTTGTGGCATTAGTGAATTCATTTTGTGTCTATGTTCTCCGAATATAAATTCATGATTGCTGAGACGGAGCGGAAGGCCTAATCTTGCTGGGATCAATTCCTGATGAGTGCATTTAACTGGATGGACAAATTTATTGATTTGTTTTTGCAATCTAGGGACTGGTTGACGGAAATTTTAGGCAATGCCATTCGCTAAAGGAGGAAAGCAGGGCAACATTCCTCTTAGACCTGATAAACGAATTCATGATCAATGTTCACTCAGTTGTGAGCGAAATGACAAAAGCACTGTAAGTTCTCCCAAATTTTAGTAGACTTCTATACATAGGCTTTACTCTTTTATCGATATGCTAACATGTTTGATTCAACTCTTTTCCAGGAATCAACCGATTGTGGACTTTAAAGTGATTTATTGTCAATCTATAAAGATTAAGGGAAGTTGTTCATGGTAATGCATTAGATTATTTTCCCTCTGAATTTACTTTGGATTTGGTATCCTACATAGAAGAATCCCAAAGATTCACATTTCTTGATTTTCTGCTGATAAAATGCCTGTATTGTTGCACAGTATTGGTGCATGTCGCGTGAGAGATGAGTGTTCCCGTCTATGTAGTGCAATCGAAAATGAGTCGAAACAAGGGTAAGATGACTTCACCCACAACACAAGTACTAAGATTCGTTGATTTCAGAACCGTGCATATTGCTCCATGTGATAACTAATACTAGTAACATGGTATTTGTTGCTTTTTTAAATTTCAGGTGTCTCGAGGCATTGAAGAACATAAAACACCAATATGACATCCTAGCCATCCGGCTGGACAGTTTTATGAGGGTAAGTAATAGCTTCTTCACTTCGGTAGTTTAACGCGAGCCTTATTGAATAGTTGTTCTTCATTTGCCCCTGTATTCTTCTATCTTGTTATTCTAACAAACTCTCCATTATTTCTACCTGCACAGATTGAGCAAGAAATTGTTTCAAGTCAAACCTGATCCAAGAAAAGTATATATCCATCCCTGCTTCAGTTCAAACAGATGGACGGTATACAAAGAGCATGAGAGTTATTATACATTGAAACCATGCGGCGAGATAGTACTTATAGTTGTTTATCCTTTGTCTAATTAATATGTTTGTGTTGTAACTTATGCGCAAACACATCGCAATAAATGGTGTACTTCAACAACTACAACAAGTTGTCAATTTATCACAAAGTGTCGCAATCATAAAATAAGTAATGCGCAAACACATCGCAATACATAGTGCACTTCAATAACTATGCAAAGTTATCAATCTATCACTAAGTATTGCAATCATCGAATAAATTATGCGCAAACACTTCGCAATACATGCATGGTGCATTTCAATAACTATACAAAGTTATCAATCTATCACTAAGTAACGCAATCATAGAATATGTGCAAACAGATCGCAATACATGGTGCATTTCAATAACTATACAAAGTTATCAATCTATCACTAAGTATCACATTCATAGAATAAGTTACGCGCAAACACATCGCAATACATGGTGCACTTCAATAACTTACAAAGTTGCCAATTTATAACTAATTCATCAGCTGCTAATAAAATAGTATGTTTGAAGTTTTCATGGAGTTGACCCAGTTCTTGTAAAAAATAGTAAAACAGAATAAATGAATGATTCATCAGATTGAGATGGAATTCAATAGATCTGGCAGCAAATAAGTAACAACACACTGACATATCTTGTAAAAATATATGGCTGAGATTAACATTTTTCACAATATGGAAGAAAATCCCGATTCAATTGGTTGATAATCATTGCCATACACAACTAAACACGCGCAAGGGATTCACTGTAGTCTAATCCATATTCACCAACAAAGTTGCGAGTTTCTGCGTTCACTCCTCTGTTGACTGACCTACGCAGGACATTGAAACTATCATGCACAAAATCACACAGCTTCTCCCAGGTTCCATCAGAAAGATTAATCATTATGGCTTAACAATCTGTATAATCTGTGGGCATTCAGCAACAAAGTGGACACAAGATTGACATGGTACTTTATAACAATCCACTCAGAATAATCGGTCTTCATCTCATACACGTTGAACCAAGTGCATGTAGCCACAAGACTCCCCAAAGTAATATAGCTCGTCCCACGAAGCTTTCTGTGCGCGACAGGCACTGAAGGCATCTCATGCAGCAATAGAGTGCCAACACTAAACCGCAACAATGAACGCCCTGCATGACTCCTCCAAAACAAATGTGTAGACAGCCAATGGATAGATCCATTACAATACACCCCTTCGCAGTTTGTAAAGGACGAATCACCTCAAACCCATTTGCTATCACAAACTCACAACAATCAATCCAGACTCTAATCTCAGATGCGTAAACCATAATCTAAAAAGTCATTTCCTCCATTACAACCATGACAACATTGAACACAGGAGACTTGACTGGGTCGAAAGCCAATGCATCACCCCTTTGTGATCCACCGTGAACGTCAGGAAGGGCGGCATAGGCTCAGGTGGTCGGATTGAACACACACAACGAACAATCCCTCTCATGGATCATGCACAAATCGAGGTTCAGAGAGGGCGATTCCATGTTGTGATTTATCGGAATGTGCCCAGTAGAAACGATCGGTTTCGATGCACATGACGATTCAATTGGCGGGATTTTGCGCAAGGTTTCGCAGGAGACAAAATCCACTGCTGAAAATGAGCGAAATCCATCGTTTGCTGACCAATTTGCAGCGGAAGAGCGGTTTGATTGGTAATCGAATAAGAATATTGGTGAGGAGATCATCAATTGAAGCCACCTCTTCAGCGGAATTCATAGCAATTTGACAAAATCAGGAATTAGGGTTCTTATTTTCTCTGAAACTGAATTGTATCTTTTTTCTTCTCCGGCCTGGGAATTGGGGTAATTAACTTCATAACTTTTTTGCTTGCTATGTTTACATCACTCATTCTCTTTTTTCCAGTGAGGAGATGGTCGATTGACGCCACCTCTTCAGCTGAATTCATGGAATTTGGGCGAATAGAGGAATTAGGGATACTCATTTTCTCTGCTTTACTGAAACTGAAATTGTACTATCTCTTTTTGTTCTCAAGTTACTCATTTTCTGGATCATGTTCCACCGTTTTCTGAACCAATTTTCCAATTTGATTGTTTGTTGCGCGATGTATGCGAAAAGGTATGTGTTGCAGATATAGCGCAAAGCTGCATAGTAGAGTGAATTGTTGGCCCCAACTTCTTTTGTGTTGCGATTGATCGGAATGTACTGGTAATGGTAGAAAAGATCGGTTTCGATTTGCAGGACGATTCCACGAGCGGGATTTTGCGCAGGGTTTCACCAGAGACAAAATCGACGGCTGGAAATAAGATAAATCCACCGTTTGCTGACCAATTTGCAGCGGAAGAGCAATTTGATCGGTAATTTGATAAGAATTTCAGTCAGGAGATCATCGATTGAAGCCACCTCTACAGCAGAAATCATGGCAATTCAACAAAATCAGGAATTAGGGTTCTTATTTTCTCTAAAACTGAATTGTATCTTTTTTCTTCTCCGGCCTGGGAATTGGGATAATTAACTTCATAACTTTTTTGCTTGCTATGTTTACATCACTCATTCTATATTTTCCAGTGAGGAGATGGTCGATTGACGCCACCTCTTCTCAGCTGAATTCATCGAATTTGGGCGAACAGAGGAATTAGGGATACTCATTTTCTCTGCTTTACTGAAACTGAAATTATACTATCTCTTTTTGTTCTCAAGTTACTCATTTTCTGGATCATGTTCCACCGTTTTCTGACCAATTTTCCATTTTGATTGTTTGTTGCGCGATGTATGCGCAAAGGTATGTGTTGCAGATATAGCGCAAAGCTGCATAGTAGAGTGAATTGTTGGCCCCAACTTCTTTTGTGTTGCGATTGATCGGAATTTGATACCTAAGGGTTTTACGTTAAAGAAATATAATAAAACACTTTTGACTTAAAATGAAAGAACTACATAAGCAACAGAAGGGATGAGAGAACATACGCTGATGCATTTCAGGAAAATGTAATGTATCATGTATGCTTATTACCGCCAGTTTTTGAAAGATGTAATTTGTATCTTTTCAGTCTCTGTCACCTTATAGTGAACATTACCGACCAACTGAAAGAAAATCTTAGCATCTTCCTGGCCTTCCTCCGGAACAGTTGTGTTAATCTTGAAGAAGTTCAGGCACAAAACACATGCACCTTATTGCCCATTAAATGAAATCAGCTGGGGCTACACTATGAATGAAGCCATTGTTGACTGCTGTTTCTTCACCTGAGCATGCCTTTGCTTTCTTTCTCCTCATAAAAACATCATTGTATCGTCTTGCTACATTGATGTAAGCAAAAAGAGGTCGATCTGGGATTCGTTCTGCCAGGTAAAGTCACAAAGCAATGTCATAGAGAATACTATTTTTAACAATCCTTAAGATGTGGAATTCTTAACTAACAACTACTGGTGGGTTCTATATAGTCAATATTTAGCTTTCAGCTCTGCTCATGAGAATGTCATTTAAAGCAACTAGCAGAAGTAACATTTAGGAGCCGCCACAGCAACGCTTTAGCTTGTGTGCCTATCCTTGGTCAGTTGGTTGGATGGAAATGTATTTCTTAGCATGATGCAACATGTTATGGGTAATAAATTTTCATGAGCGATCACCCCTATATGATAATCAATAACAGGGTAGATCTTTTAATACTAAAAACAGATATTGCATGAATTGAAATTGATATCAAAAATCGAAAGTGATTGGTGATATGCGAACTCCAGCCATAAGTGAGGGTTTCCAAGACTGGGAACCATGCGTGTGCACAGTTGTTTCTGACTAATAAGCTTGTGCATCTCTATAAATATGTTAATGCTGGTATGTAATGGAGTGATATAGCTTCCATCATCAATGTTGATACTTGATACAATAAATACAGAGTCACAGAGATATACTAGTATACAAGTAGTAACTCAGAGAACCATTCTCCCATATATTGATCAGTAATGAAAATTAAGCTAAATAAAACTTGCACTGTATAGAAGATCTGGCAGCAAATAAGTAGCAGTACATTGACATATCTACTAAAAAAGATGGCTGAAAATTAACATTTCTCACAATATGGAAGTAAATCCGTAATCAATTGGTTGATCATCATTGCCACAAACACATTCATCAACAAGATCACACGCGACTAAACACTTGCAAGGGATTCAATGTAGTCGAATCCATGTTCATAAATAAAACTGCAAGTTTCTTTATGTAATGCTTTCTCTTTCAGCAGAATATTGGTTCGGGAAGTTTCACTTCACATGTTCAACTCAGCATATAAAACAGAGAATATGACATAAAATTGACAAAAAAGTGAAGAAGACTAGATGATGATGTAAAATATCCCTTAATCAATCACCTAATAGGGGTCCTGATATAATAAACCCTATTACAAGTTATGAAATTATGAAATTTGAATTTGTTCTGGCAAGATATTTAAATTTTAACTTCCAATTAAATTACTTTATAAAATTATAATGATAATTTAAAAAGTCAAAGTAGGTAGGAATGAGTGTTATATATACGTAATTTCCTGTATATTCCATTCTATCAGAAATCAGACAGAAAAAGAAAAAGCAAACCAACAAAAAAGTCGATCTAGACCTAGGGTTTCATTGCTCTCGCTGGCATACGATCGAAATTTCCGAGCTAATGGCCCTTTGTTTGTCGGAAAGTGAAAGAGCAATAAAGAAAGAAGGAGCAGAAAGAATAGATGAAGAAGAAGATGAAGAATTTTATGATAAAGAAGAAGCAGAGAGAAGAGATGAAGAATTTTATGATAAAGAAGAAGCAGAAGATGAAGAAGAAGATGACGAATTTTATGATAAAGAAGAAGCAGAATTAGCCAAACGAATGGGGAAGCTGTGGCCCTGGCGCAATCGTTTGAAGACTTGCATCAATAAGGGGAAGGGGAAGATATTAATCCGGCAGGTGGTGATGAAGGAGATAAAGTTATCCGAGCGCCGCAACAAATATAGTACTACTAATTGGAGGTATGAGGATCAGATCCAAACGATGCCAACCAAGTGCTGGCCGGGGTTAATGGACAAGAAGGTGGCATCGGATGAATTTTACTATCCAGCCTCTGGTTTAGGCTCGTACACCGATTGGGGCTGGGATCACTTTTTTGGAATTTTGAATGGGACGAATATTATGATTATTTCCAAACTTATGAATTTAGATTGGATGATGCTGTGGGAACCGGAACGCTATGGGAACCGGAACGGCTCACGTCGGGCAGATATATTCACTCAAACTTACCCCAAATGGTGGTACTAGTAGTAATAAGGAGCCTATGTTTCCATTGGAGGTGTATGGTCTGATGCATCTGTATTCCAGGGTAGGTCCGTGTTACCAAGTTATCTTCAACCGGGACAGAAATCACTGCCAAACCCTCACCGAAAAGGTTTGTTGCTTGCTTTGTTTTCTATTCTTGTTGTTGTTGTTGTTAATAATTACTATTTATTATTTTATGTCTGTGTTCCCCAAACCAAATGCTTTAGATATTAGTGTATGTATGTATGTATGTATGTATGTGTGTGCACGTTTTGAGTCTTCTTTTAAGTTAATAATAATGTATCAATTTGACTACCTGGCAATCTGGCATCACTGTGCTCCTACTCTGCATTACACACACACAGACCGTTTTGTTTGATTGTATGTGTTGTTGTGTTGTCTTTCCTTTTCTCTGCTTCCACTTTACTTTTCCACTAGCAGTTTCTAAAATCCAACAAGGATTGTGAAAATAATACTTAAAAAAGATGGAATTAAGCACATTAATTCATCATCTACTTATTAACCAATGATGCTCCCTGCATCCATGTAGGATCCATATTTGTTACTCACAGGTCCTGCCCTTCCTCATGTGGCCTATTGTGATTTGCGCATTCAAGGCACACTGAAATTGAAGAGCACTACTCAATCTGAGGAGGACGACAAGTTTCTGATCGTACCAACTCGCAAACGCAAGTCGATCACAGAAGAATCTGACGAGGATGATCCTATGGGCTATGTGCAAGGTGAGCAGGTCTCTGAGTGCCCAATACAGGAGGAGACCCGCAAGCACTACTCTCTCGAGATGACATGTGGCATTGTCATCTTCAGCTTTGTGGCCACCATCACCGTGCATATTAAGAAGGGTGTGTTGCCGTCAGACTGCTGTTTTATTGCCTCTACTGCCAGTTTTCCGGAAATGGAGCTTGTGCTACTCCACTCAAGAGATGCCAAGGTTCTCCCAAATGGCATGGTTAAGCTCTCACGCCATACCATCTGTGTTGAATTTGGTGGGAAGCTCAACTTTATTATAAAGCGTGGTGATAATCTGATTAAAAAGTTGGAATTCCCAACTCAACATCACAATGTGAAGCACCCTACAGTTTGTACTGATTCATATGATATCAACTCCTGCACCATAGTAGTCGAAGTCGCATGGAGGGACTACACGGACTGTTTTTAATGGGTAATTGTTCATTGATGTGCCTTATCTCGCCCTGTCACGAATGTTATATTTTAATTTATAGATATTTGGAACTGGAGGATTGTGGTGCTGTTTAATTTATCGTATGGTTTAAACTGGCATTTGTGCCAACTGTGCTTTATGTTTGAACCTGTTGGATTTTAGTTGATCTTAATTTAATTTTATTTCGTGATCTTTACATAACTATGTACATCTCTCTCTCTCTCTCTCTCATATACTTCCTCCGCCCCATGCCAAGTTCCCATTTATTTTGTTGATTTTTTCGAGTCTCTGTTTGACCTAAATCATAACGGAAATATAAAGTTTGAACAAAAAGCGTACGACACGGTGGAATTGGATGCTTTGACACAGTGTATGGGTGGGCGACATAAGGGCGATGGCTAAACATTTTAATTTGCAGCATCCTGAAGCCCCTTTATTTCTTGCTGGAGCAAGCATTGGAGCTAATCTGCTGCAGGTATATTCATCTTCTTCCCGTCTTGAAACTCAAAAGTACACCAATACACATGCAATCATACAACCATGATCGTTCTTATTTTGAATTTGCATATATATTGAGTAACAGGGCTACCTTGAACTGCTCTGCGAACACCTAGTTCAATGGATAATACTGTAAAACTTATGGGTGGGCTTGCCATTGCATGCACTAAAATGCATTCTTTATTTTTAATGTATTAATCATCAGGTACTCTACCTTGGTGAGGACGGGATTGATGTCCCTATAGTTGAAGCTGCAGCAATATGTTCCCCTTGGGACCCTTTGGTTAGTTTTTGTCTATAAATTTATTACAGTGATTCATAACAAGCGAGAGTGGAAGTCCTTTTGAACTTGGTAAATGAAATAAAATTTTATCATCAAGCATGAAGAATACTTGTTAACCTTCCCGTTATGGAACTTGTGTTTTTCCTGTATTTTCCAGTTATGTTATAGGTTCTTGAGCTGTGGAATCATAAAAAATAGTTACAGCAAAGCAATCGCCACTGGCCTAAGAGTTTAAGCTAATCTGTATGTTTATGACGTCTTATGATTTATGAACCCAGATAAACAGACATGGCAGACCCGAAGGGTCCAGTCTGACCATTTATCCTCCCTCTCTCTCTCATTTAATTCTAGTTTCTTAAATAGAATCAACATGTTCTTATTCTCAATACACCAGGCAATCAATTATGTATATTCACATTCAATCTGATATGAAAATTCAAGCTACATGTTCTGTTTCTTGATCTCATGTTCATTTTAGTACAGACTCACACTAGTGGTTTGCACAATGAGGGAGAAGTGTAGCGAACATGGTCAATAAATTGCTTACCACGAATCCCATAAGGACCTGTGAGGGTACTATTTTGCTTTTAGTACAGATTTCCAGAGAGTATTTTTATCTTGTAGGAGTTTGTGGATCACCATTGGTTTGTAGTTGAATGCTTGGAAAGTGTCGGCTAAGTTTGTGGCGTTTTGTTGCTGTAGGTATGAAGGAGAATGGCTGCAAAACAATATGGAAGGTCATGGTGTTATTGAAGTGGACATTCCCACTCCGCAACCTATTCCTGTTTCGGTTCGAAGTACGTCTTTCATACATACTATGGTAGCTCATTCCTATTGTAGTCAGCAGGTAGAATAGATGCATCCTGTGGTGAATTTATTAGACGTTTCTCGGTGTCATTCCAGGCTGGAAGCTAAAATGAGAGCTGATGAGGAAATAATAACAAGAGATTTTTTGTCCCCAGAAGATTGGGAATGGCTTGAGAAGGATATTGAAGACAGTGTAGCCTTAGCTGATGGGGAATATGAGATCCCTCTATGAGAATGAAGAGTGGGTCACATATTTTGGGAAGAAGCCGTAAGTTTTGTTGTGGTTAAGTACTTAAGTATGATATCAATAGAATGAAAGAAAAGTGTACCATGAAATTGCTCCTAGGAAATACATTTAAATTATATGAGAGGAAAAATGACTATCTAATTCAGAATTCATTTTTAAAATGTCTGTCTGTTATAGGTTCCACAATATAATTGTAAAGTGTTGTCCATTGGTTTCATTTCATGGAAATCTGTGTTGGTGTTTTCTTATTAAGCAGATCTATTAAGCGAAATCCACCGTTTGCTGACCAATTTGCAGCGGAAGAGCGATTTGATCGGTGATCCGATAAGAATTTCAGTCAGAAGATCATCGATTGAAGCCACCTCTTCAGCAGAATTCATGGCAATTCGACCAACAAAGGAATAAGGGTTACTATCATTTACTCTGCTTTACTCAAACTGAAACTGAAATTGGGAATGGGGATGAAATTAAGTACACAACAGCAGCACACAGCATTTGGCTTGCAAATAAACATGTCTTTTTTCTTTGTCCTTTTCTGGGGAAGTTTGAATTTACTCATGAAAAACCCATCACCACAAGTCCACAACAGAGGAATTAGGGTTAGTCATTTTCACTGCTTTACTGAGACTGAAACTGAAATTGTACTATCTTTTTTGTTCTCAGGTTACTCATTTTCTCTCATGGATCACATGTTCCACCGTTTTTCAACATTTATCATCCCATCAAGTAACTTTTGTCAACATTAAATCGTACACTAAGAAAGACTCTTGACAAAATTAAATCCTACAAGGCTACAACAAAAGAAAAACAGTTTATAAAGAAAGGAAACAAACATAGAATAATTTATGTGCAAACACATCGCAATACACGGTTTATTCAATAACTATACAAAGTTGTAAATTTATCACTTATTACCGCAATCATATAAGAAGTTATGTGTAAACTCATGCAATACATGGTGTACTTCAATAACACTACAAAGTTGTCAATATATCACTAGTATCACAATCATAGAATAAGTTATGTGAAGACACATCACGATAAATTCATCAACAAGATGGATGAAAATAAACATATAGTTCTCACAGAATGTGGGAGTAAATCCTGAATCAATTGGTTGATCATGATCACTAAAAACACATTCATCAACAAGATCACACGCGACTAAATACTTGCAAGGGATTCAATGTAGTCTAATCCATATTCACCGACAAAGTTGTGAGTTTCTGTGTTCACTCCTCTGTTTGACAGACCTACGCAGGACATTGAAACTATCATGCGCAAAATCACACAACTTCTCCTAGGTTCCATCAGTAAGATTAATCATTATGGCTTTGTGAGGAATCCTCAGAACTAATTTTGAATATTCCTCGCCCCGATTCACAGAGAGTATATAAACAATGGAAAGTTCTGGGATGAAAAGACCACCCGGTATAATCTGTGGGTATTCAGCAATAAAAACGGACGCAATGATTGACATGGTACTTAACAATCCACTCAGAATAATCAGTCTTCATCTCGTACACGTTGAACTCTTCAAGCATCGGTTCAGCAAAGTGCAAGTAGCCACAAGACTCCCCAAAGTAATAGTTTGTCCCCGAAGCTGTATGCACACAACAGGTGGTGATGGTATCTCATGCAACAACAGAGTGTCAACATTAAACCGCAACGATGAGCGCTTTGCATGATTCCTCCAAAACAAACGTGTCAGACTCACAAACTCACCGAAATTAATCCAGACTCTCATCTCAGATGTGTAAACCACAATTCAAAAAGTCGAGTCCTCTATTACAACCATGACAACACTGCAGTACTCAGGAGATCTGACCGGGTCGAAAGCCAGCGCAACATTGCTTGTTGAATACCCTAAGATGACTGTTCTTCTCTGGTCGAATATGAGAAATTCTAGAATGATGATGGTGAAACATTGACAAAAACTGGTTCATGGTGTATACATTAGGCCACGACCCCCACTGTTTGTGAAATTTTCCATTTTGATTGTTTGTTGCGCAATGTATACGCAAAGGTATGTGTTGTAGTCTTGCAGACATATCACAAAGCTGCATAGTAGAGTGAATTGTTGACCTCAACTCCTTTTGTGTTGCGATTGATCGAAATGTACTGGTAATGGTATAAAGGATCGGTTTCGATTCGCGGGACGATTCCACGGGCGGGATTTTGCGCAGGGTTTCGCCAGAGACAAAATCGACGGTTGGAAATCAGAGAAATCCACCGTTTGCTGACCAATTTGCGGCGGAAGAGAGGTTTGATCGGTAATCGGATAAGAATTTCGGTAAGGAGATCATCGATTGAAGCCACTTCTTCAACGGAATTCATGGCAATTCGACAAAATCAGGAATTAGGGTTCTTAGTTTCTCTGAAACTGAATTGTATCTTTTTTCTTCTCCGGTTGGGAATCGGGATAATGAACTTCATAGCTTTTTGCTTGCTATGTTCACGCCACTCATTCTCTTTTTTCCTTTTATGACAAAGTTGAATTTCCTCAGAAAGAGTAATCAGGTAAGGATTTCAGTCAGGAGATGATCAATTGACGCCACATCTTCAGCTGAATTTGGGTTTACTCATTTTCTGTGAAACTGAAAATGTATCTATTTTGTTATCATGGATCATGTTCCTCCCTCCCTGAGAGGTGGAACAGAGTATATAAGAGGCCATTGCAAGACCCAAGGAGGTTGAGCTCCAATGAAATCAAGGTTCAGAGACAGCGTTTCCACATTGCGAATCCACCGTTTTCTGACAATTTTCCATTTTGATTGTTTGTTGCGCGATTTTTGCACAAAGGTATGTGTTGCAGATATAGCGCAAAGCTGCATAGTATAGTTAATTGTTGTCCTATACAGATTGTATATATATATACTCAACTCCTTTTGAACATCTCTAAGATTCTTTCTGGATAAAGAAACAATCACTGAGCAATGAGCATGAGAACACAAAGCTGCTAATAAAATGGCCTGTTTTGATTTTCATGGAGATGAACCAGTACTTGTCAAAAAGTAGTAAAACAGAACAAATGGATGATGCATCAGATTGAGATGGAATTCGAAGCTGTCAATTTACGAGGACCGGATGATCATGCCCATCACATCCCCCTGGTTGGATATCTGTTTCAACTAATTTACCAAAATAAGACCCCAGAATTTAACACTCTGCTCTCAATTCAATATCATCAATATAAGTAAATGGTGAAGAATATTGTCTTGCACAGATTTAATATATATAATAAAAACTGGGTAATTCCACAACTCTCTACAAGTCGATCTTTGAGATGAGAGGAATTCATTTGTCAACATATCATAGCCTTAGGCATATGACTGGATCCAGGGATCGATTCCACCATTTACGCCTCCACAAGTATCGATCTAATTAATTATCCACTTGTTGAGACTCCGAAAGACATTAAAATAAGTCCAATGTAGTCAGGGGCGGAACCAGGATTGAGAAGTGGGGGTGGCGATATATATCACAACAAAAGTTTTGTACGGAAGTTAAGAAAATATTAACTAAGTGACTAAGCTAACGAAAAACTTTAATTAGGGGTTGCGAGACCATATTAAGATAATTCAAAAGTTTGGGGTGGCGACCGCCCCTGAATGTATTATGTACACCTCCGCCCCTGAATGTATTAAGTACAATTACTCATGTCGGTAATGTTCGGTTTGGTTTCTGGTGCTTGCAAGTTGCTATATACACATGTTTCCAGAACATTTTGCACCAGCACACAACATGTCACTGATCAGCAGCTAATAATTGCTTTCTTATATCTTTAACCTTATCTTCCGTTTTTGTATGTTTAGGACTCTTAATATTAAAACTGCAACTATATATATCTTTAACCTTATCTGTCCTGTAAATTAATTAACCAACATGCATATTTAAAAAACAAGCAGAGATGGAAGGCGTGTGCATTACAATAATGCAAGAATTTTTTTTTAAAAAAAATGATCAAATAGACTAATTAATACCAACCATGTTTTTCAAACCTGCAACATCTAAAAAGTGCATTAAGTCAACCAGTAGGCTAAGAATTGAACAAGATAGAGACAACTGGATTTGATTCCTTTTGTTGGATAGACAAGGCTGAAAATTTAGATCTCAAGCAAAAAAGAGGTGGGCGGAGTAGGCAGCTACTTAATGTGTATAAATGCAAGGTGACAAATTAAATACAGAAATAGGGAGGACCCCAGGTTAAATCTCTGCCAAGTAACAATCAAAAGTTATATAATAGTACTATTCAACTCAGGAGCGGTTGTAACTTGCAACTAACCATTTAATGCCACCTTTTTACTAGAATTTTAAACTAGTGATTTCCAACATATAAAATCACTCCCCTTTTAACACTGTTTCCTTACAATGAGAATATGGATTGTGGCAACCAACCTATTCAAAGCTCTCATCTTCAATCAATCACCATTATAGCTGCAGTGAGGCTCCAGAAAGTTTACCGGAGTTATCGTACGCGGCGTAGGTTGGCAGATTCTGCTATTGTATCAGAAGAGTTATGGTAAGTTGTTATCTGATATAACTTCTATATTTTCTAAGATGAGTTATGAATTTTAAACTAAACATGATGAAATGATCATGTGCAGGTGGCAGGCAACTGAATATGCTCGACTCAACCACACAACAACGGCTTTCTTCAACCATTTCCAACCCGAAAAAGCAGCAACAAGGTGGAGCAGGGTCAGCTGGAATGCTTCCAAGGCACGTGTATTCGAAATACAGACACGAAGTCTTAAATATAAGTTTATACAAATGGAAGTCTTATTTGATGAGATTTATGATCCATAATTAGGTTGGAAAGGGTTTAGGAAAGGATGCAAAGGCTCGAAAGATGGCTTTCCAACACTGGATTGAAGCTGTAAGAATGTTTTATATGGCATAGTACAATCTTGTCATTCTAATTTATACATGAATTATGATGTGATCATTTAGATTATGGTTGTAGATTGATCCCAGACATCGATACGGTCATAATCTGACGGTATATTTTCAAGAGTGGTACAGAAGAGATACAGGACAGCCATTTTTCTATTGGTGAGTAGTTTACTACAGTAGATAGGACATCAGTAAAGCTATGATTTTAGTCCATATACTTCTGCTTATTTATATGTCTAAACTACACTGAGTGTACTTTGATACATCAACATTACTAACATACCTCAATTAGGCTGGATGTTGGAGACGGAAAAGAGCTAGATCTTGAAGATTGCCCAAAATCAAGACTTCGGCAACAATGCATCACCTATCTCGGACCTGTAAGTACCTATCAGACATTCACTTTCTGAAACTCTGCTAATCTCATAGAAAAATGCATAAACTGCTAGTTACCGAACAGAGAAGATAAACATTGAAAGTTGTTGTACATTTTGCAATTAATTGTCTCTATAAATGTTGTATCAGTTGCTTTAGAAAGAAAAAAAAATAACAGTATTAAGAAAAATGGTTTTACAATTGACTTTGCCATTTATCCTGAGATAAGAAAGAAAGGGAGCACTACGAATATACCATAGTTGAAGGTCAGGTGATCAACAAGACAACTGGAGATCTCCTTGATACACAGAGCGAAGCCACAGGATCAAAGTGGATATTTGTGATGAGCACCTCAAAAAAACTATATGCAGGAAAGGTTAGATAATAATCATAAATAAATGTTTGTAGTTCTTTTAGTTTATCAATCTTCTTGACAGACATATAAATCAGGATCTTTTTCTTTTTCTTTTTCATGTTCTTTAAACAGAAAAGCAGGGGATTGTTTCACCATTCCAGCTTTTTAGCAGGTGGTGCCACACTAGCAGCTGGCAGACTTGAGGCAAAACAAGGAAAACTCAAGGTATGGGATTAAATACAAGAATTTGATACCCCTAAGTTAGAGTTTTATGTTAAAGAAATACAACAGAACACTTTTGACTAAATGAAAGAACTACAGAAGCAACAGAAGGGGTGAGAGAACATACGCTGATGCATTTCGGGAAAAATTTAATGTACGCTTATTACTGCCAGTTTTTGAAAGCTGTAATTTGTATCTTTTCAGTCTGTGTCACCTTATAGTGGACATTACCGACCAACTGAAGAAAATCTTTGCATCTTCCTGGCCTTTCTTCGGAACAATGGTGTTAATCTTGAAGAAGTTCAGGTACAAAACACATGCACGTTATTGCTCATTGTTGCCTCATGTTTCTCACAAGTTAAATGAAATCAGCTGGGGCCTTAACCTGAGAATGCCTTTGCTTTCTTTGTCGTCACAAAAGCCATCATTGTATCGTCTTGTCCAAGATTTTACTAGCTGACATATATCTTCTTTTTCCTTTTCGTCACTAGGCAAGAAACATTCTGAAAAAGTCATCTCATAGGTATGATGACATAGACAACTATGATGGTGGAAATAACAACAAGAGTCCAAATTGAACTTGAAGAGGTGAAGCTTCAAGTTACAAACACAATTGAGCTAAAACAATGTATACCTTCTGATGATTGACCTCAATGCAGTTATGAAAATAATCCATCAATGCTCCCAAGGAAAAAGATGGGTTCTCCCGATAGTGATACACCAAACTGTCTTGACTCCAATACAGATGCAAAATTGTACGGGGTTGAACCTAATCTACCAGTGAAATGGAAAACAGGAGCAGGCGTAAGACTTGGACGCACTTCTGGTAATCTCGCCAATTAAAAGAGCACGCCATGGAGGTTATTCATGTCTCGGAGCAAAAGATCCCTGTTTCATTAGCTTCTGAATGTTATTCTCAATAAGAACGCACAAGTGTTTACAATGTATGAACTTCTTTTTTTGTCCAATAAATGGATGGTCTCCTGTATTCGACATATCAATTAAACAAAACAAGTAAATATGGATTATGCCATCAGAATCATATCAGTTACCAGTTGCTCAAAAGTTTAGCTTGATTCGTGAAAAAGCATATACAGATTATGAGGCATAGAGAACAAAGAACCAGGAATTCAACCCAGTTATAGCCAGTTTCTTTCTGTAATGCTTTCTCTATCAGCAGAAATAAAATAAAATGTTAGGTAGGCATGCTTTTCTGCTCATCAGCCATTCTCACACATATTGATCAGTAATGAAAATCAAGCTAAATAAAACTTGCACAGCATAGAACTGGCAGCAAATATGTAACAGTACATTGACGTATCTACTTATAAAAAAGATGAAAACATACTGAAAATGAACATTTCTCACAAAATGGAAGTAAATCCTGAATGAATTGGTTGATCATCATTGCCACAAACACATTCATCAACAAGATCACACGCGACTAAACACTTGCAAGGGATTCAATGTAGTTGAATCCATATTCAAACATAAACTTGCGAGTTGTTTCCTCACCCAATCGACCGTTGTCATCAATACACCGACAGGTCATGATATGATCTTCCTGAAAATCACAAAGCTTCTCCCAGGTTCTCAGTAAGACTAAACTTAATGGCTTTGCCAGGAATCCTCAGAACTAATTTTGGGTACTCCTTGTCCCGAATCACAGAGAGTATATTAACAACACAAATGCCTTCTATTATCATCTTTGGGCATTCAGCAACCAAAGACGTAAGATTGACATGGTACTTAAAAAATCCACTGAGAATAATCAGTCTCCATCTCATACACGTTGATCTGTTGCAGCATCGGTTCAACAAAGTGCAAGCCGCCACAAGACTCCCTGAAGTAATAGTTTTGCCCACAAGGCGTTCTGCGCAAAACAGGTGGTGAAGGCATCTCATTCAGCAACAGATTGTCAACATTAAACCGCAACGATATGCAATCTCTATGATTCATCATAAACAACTGTGAAGAGATCGAGCCAATGGACAGATCCACTACAATACACCCTCTGTCGAATAGCCACTTTAAAAATGGCCTCATTTCCATTTGCTGTCTCGCCACATTTCCGTCCAGCTTCTGGTTTCGGAGGAGTAAACCGTAATCCGGAAAGTCGATTTCTCCATGACAAACATGACAACTTTGTAATGAGGAGACTTGAATGGGTCGACAGCCAACGCAAGAAACCTTTTTGACCCTCGGGGAATGTCAGGGAGGATGGCATAGCTTTGCGCAGTTGGATTGCAGACATAGAACGTGCACTGTGCGTATGTGGAACAGAGTATTAAACCATTGCAAGACCCCAGAATCATTATCCTGCCAAAGTCGAGGTTTAGAAATGGCGTTTTAACGTTGGGATCGATCATAATGTAATAGTAACGGACTAACGGACGGTAGAAAAAATCAGTTTCGATCCTGAAGATGATTCCATGGGCCGGATTTGGTGCAGGGTTTCGCAGGAGACAAAAGTGACGGTTGGAAATCCACCGTTTGCTGACCAATTTGCAGCGGAAGAGCGGTTTGAACGGTAATCGGATAAGAATCTCGGTGAGGAGATCATCATTTGAAGCCACCTCTTCACCGGAATTCATCGCAATTCGACAAACAAGAGGAATTAGAGTTACTCATTTACTCTGCTTTACTGAAACTGAAATGGTTTGATGAATACCTAGATAAGTGCGGATGCATTCCGACCCGGGTTATATTAGAGTTGGGGTTTTTTCTTTTCTTTTTTTTATACTTTTAGAAGTTTCTTTTGTCGGTTTCTTGGTCATCATTATTTTTTCCTACGCCTGAATGATCCTCCATTCATCTTTATGGATAGTTAATAGTTTACAAAGGTGGTGTAGACTGAGAGAACAGAAATCTATCAGCTGTGAATTGTTGCGTTGATGAGAAATAGAACACAGCAATTAAAGAGAATCAAGTGGAATAGTAAATCTTCAAATATTGGCCAGCACACTCATGTTGTATAAGAAAATGTCATACTGGATATAACTAGCAGTCATCTTCATCATCTAACTTGCAGTTTTTACAGATGCTTATAGCAGCTACCGTCGATCCCTATGCCACGTGTTATAATCTGGTTTTGTGCCGCATAATCAACTCGCCCTTTTACTTATAGATGCACGTTTTAGTTATTACGATTTTAATCATGCCACACTGCTGCATTGTTAACAAACTCACTGCTAGATTGAGCGGATGGGAAGAATAACTTTCTGTCTATACTTTGGGGCAAGCTACACTCATATATACCATCTGTATCCAGGCCACTCTCCGATACACATTAGCTATATGCAATCCAGTTGGCTTCCACATAATGTTTGAGATAGATTGGATCAATTTAGCAGGGATTATTGTGGTCTACAGGTCGCGCTCAAAGGAAGATGCACTTAATGGTAATCTATAACAGGGCAAATCTTTTGTTACTAAACAGATATTGCATGAACTGAATTGATCTAAGAAATCGAAAGTGATTGGTGACATGCGAACTCCAGCAAGAAGTGGTTGTTTCCAAGACTGCGAAGCATGTGTGCACAGTTACGTTGCTTCTGATTAATATATGTTACAGCTAGTATGTAATGGAGTGATATAGCTTCCTAGTGTGTAGTGTTATGCCATCATCAATGTTGATACAAAAAGATAGAGCCACAGAGATACACTAGTGTACAAGTCGTAACTCAGAGAACCATTCTCACATATATTGATCAGTAATGAAAATGAAGCTAAATAAAACTTGCACTGTATAGAAGATCTGGCAGCAAATAAGTAGCGGTACATTGACATATTAAAAAAAGATGGCCGAAAAATAACATTTCTCACAAAATACATCATTGCCACAAACACACACATTCATCAACATGATCACACAGCGATTAATTAAGCACTTGCAAGGGATTCAATGTAGTCGAATCCATGTTCATAAATAAAGCTGCGATTTTCCTTAACCAATCCGCTGTTTTCATCAATAGACAGAGTGCTCATGATATTATCATGCACAAAATCGCAAAGCTTCTCCCAGGTTCCATCAGTAAGATTAAACTTAATGGCTTTGCCAGGAATCCTCAAAACTAGTTTTGGGTATGCCTCGTCCCGAATCACAGCGAGTACATAAACAACACAAAGGTCATCTATCATCATCTGTGGATATTCAGCAACGAAAGCCGACGAAAGATTGACATGGTACTTAACAACCCACTGAGAATAATCAGTCTCCATCTCGTACACGTTGAACCGTTGCAGCATCGGTTCAACAAAGTGCAAGCGGCCACAAGACTCCCCGAAGTAATAGTTCCTCCCACAACCCGATCTGTGCCCGACAGGTGGTGAAGGCATCTCATGAAGCAACAGATTGTCAACATTAAACTGCACCGATATGCACTCTCTATGATTCTTCGAAAACAGCTGTGAAGAGAGCCAATGCACAGAACCATTGCAATACACCCCCTGTCCAATCTCCACATTAAGAATGAACTCATTTCCATTTGCTACATCACCACAATACGTCCAGCTTCTGGTCTCGGAGGAGTAAACGGTAATCCGAAAAGCCGATTGCTCCATGACAAACATGACAACTTTGTAATGAGGAGACTTGACGGGGTCGTAAGCCAACGCAGCAGCCCTTCGTGACCCTTGGGGAACGTCGGGAAGGATGGCAATAATGGCATGGACTAGCGTAGTTGGATTGTAGACATAGAACGTGCAGTTGCCCTGGATAAAGTCTGTGATGGAACAGAGTATTAAACCATTGCAAGACCCCAGAATCAAGACCCTGCTAGGACCTTGAGATCCTGTAACGTGGTTTGCGTTGGGATCGATCCGAATGTACTGGTAATTGAAGAGAAAACCGGTTTGGAACCGGAGGAAGATTCCACGGGCTGGATTTGGTGCTGGATTTCGCCGGAGACAAAAGTGACGGCTGGAAATCAGAGAAATCCACCGTTTGCTGACCAATTTAAACCGGAAGAGAGGCTTGATCGGCAATCGGAGAAGAATCTCGGTGAGGAGATCATCGTTTGAAGCCACTTCTTCGGCGGAATTCATCGCAATTAGGCAAAATGAGGAATTAGGGTTCGCAAAATCAGGATTTAGGGTTCTTATTTGCTCTGAAACTGAATTGTATCATTTGTCTTCTCCGATTGGGAATTTTGATGATTAACCTCATATCTCTTTTGCTTTCAATGTTCACATAATCCATTCTCCTTTTTCCTTCTTTTATGATAAAGTTGAAATTTTATTGTAAAATGACTACTAGTTATTTCCAGGATGAACATTTTACAGTTATTTCCAGGATGAACATTTGTAAAATGTTCATCCTGGAAATAACTAGTAGTCATCTTCATCATCTAACTTGCAGTTTTTACAGATTCTTATAGCAGCTACCGTCGATCCCTATGCCACGTGTTATAATCTGGTGTCTTGTCGCATAATCAATTAACTCGCCCCCTGTTACTTATAGATGCGCGTTTTAGTTTACGATTTTAAGCATGCTACACTGAGCAGATGGGAAGGATAAATTTCTTTCTGTCTGTAGTGCGGGGTGAGCTACACTCATATAATCTGTATATTCAGGCCACTCCGATACACTCAGCTCTATGGAATATGTAATCCAATTGGCTTCCTTTGAGATCGATTGGATTGGATCAGTTTAGCAGGGATTTTTGTGGTCTGCAGGCCGTGCTTAAAGGAAGAACCGAAGAAGATACACTTTGGTGGGTTGAAACAAAGTCACTAGACCTAAGGAATGAGGAAGAAGATCTGGGATTCATACTGCTAGGCAAAGTAACCAAGAATTGTCTTAAAAAATGATGTGGAAAATTCTTTGTATGGAGAAGACTGTTTGTCTGTTTGGGAAGAACTTATATTTCCAGGCCAAATATCTTGTGTTAGTTTGCTTGATTATATTGCTAAACTGCCTAAACATGATTAATTAAACCTTTTCTTATATGAATGATTGGAGATAGAGTATAATTTCTAATAGAGCTTGAGTCATCACACAAGTACTGGTTGAGAAGGAGATGGGTAATTCTGGGCAGATGATGCTGTCCAAGGCATCCATCCAACAAGTCTGATTTTACAAAAATATGTAAGCTTGTGAAAACCTATTGAGGCAAAAGAGTTGCAAACCATATAATTTGAGACATGACTTGAGAAAGCTGTTACAAGTAGTAATTAACTCATAGCAAGGTGGGAAATTAACCCCATTAATTATTTGTTGGCTGCTGGTAGACTATCGATATATGGCGGCCATGATGTATGATTTAGGAACAAAAGTGACACTTCTTAGCGCTTATTTATAGCATAGGTAAAATGTACACTCCACAAGCATTGACATTGTACAATTTCACAAAGAAAGTATAAACTATAAAGTATATATGCAAACAAAGTACGCGTGACATGTGGATCAAATTCGAATTTACACACTGCAATTGCCAATTGAAGTTGAAGGTCAAAATAAAGATGCATGATTATTTGTTTAAACCATCTTCCAAGTTTGTTTTTTACTTAATCTTACTTGTCAAGTGTGCAAATTGCAATACATTACTACCATTAACAATTCATGACACTATCAACTAAGACAAATTATGCAATATTTTAAATCCAAGTAGAGATAAATCATTCACTTGTTGCAAATTTCAAACTGTTTTGTACTAAACAATTAAGTCAACAATGGTGGCTCCATGTATTTTCTGTTCAGTTAACCACGTCAAGGAACTCTTTATAACCATTGATCAGGTTACTACTCAAAATCAGTACTAAATGCAATATACACATCTTAATTTCTTAAACAATGCCACAAACATATTCTACTACTACAGCAATGCTGCTGCTCATCATTTCCTTGCATTTATCTTCTCTAATTACTAGTTCTACTGCTCAACCACTCAATGCCATGACTGATGAATCGATTCTTCTCTCGATCAAATCATTCATAACATCCGATCCTAACAACATTATAACTGCCAACTGGTCGCAGGGCACGTCGTTCTGCACCTGGACTGGCATCACATGCAGCCCCAGGCACCAAAGAGTCACCACCCTTGACCTTTTCGATTTCGAATTAAACGGCACAATATCACCTCAAATCGGTAACCTCTCATTCCTCACCTTCTTAGACATACGAAACAACAGCTTCACTGACATGATCCCGGACACAATCGGGAATTTGTTCCGCCTTCGTGAACTAAGAATGAACGGCAATCAACTGAGTGGGAACGTTCCTCCATCTCTAGGATTGTTACGGAATCTGGAAATAATGGATTTGGCTGATAACAACTTGAGAGGCAATGTTCCTTGGGGGATATTCAACATTACCTCTCTCAGAGAGATTAGTGTCCGCAGCAATCAACAACTCACTGGCAATCTTCCCCCAGAGATATGTCCTCCTTCGTCAAGGTTACATGACCTACGGTTATCACAAAATCAATTTTCTGGAGAGATTCCAAGAGGTTGGTCGAATTGTGCAGAGTTGAGGAACCTTTATTTATCTTACAATAATTTTTCTGGGAGTTTGCCAATGGAATTAACCAACTTGCCACAGTTGCAGATACTTGCTCTAGGTCAAAATTTCCTGACAGGTAAATTATCGGTTTATATCATTACATTGAAAATTTATTGGGAAAACTGGCACTATTGGTCCCCTAAGTCAGAGTACCCGTGATTTAGGTCTCATTTTTTTATTTTTTATTTTTTTATTTATTTTGGAAAGTTGGTCTGAAGTACGCGAGATTTATAATGAATACATATTTTGAGCCACATTTTCAATCCCATAATGAAAATTAATACTAATTTTCCTCAATGTTTTATAAATTTTAAAATTACTTCGAATAAAATTGTAACATTAACCCCACAGTACTTTATAAAATTTTACTTTTGGCCCCAAAATTGAAAAAAACCCCAATTTAAAACTCTAACACTAATTAATAAATTCCTCAAATTCAAATGAGTAAAATATAAGCTATGTATTGTACGTTCATAATAATTTAAAATAAAAATAAAATAAAATAAAATAAAATGGGCACTTAAAAGCATCTAATTCTCTATGAAAACAACAATACTTTGTCTTTTTTATTTAAAAAATATATATACTAGTACTTCATAAGTCCTACATTAAACTTAACACTTTTTTTGTTGATTTTTTAAAGGTCCGTTTGATTTCACATTAAAACCAAATTATACTTGAAAAATAAATAAAAAGATTATATTATGAAATTATAACATTTAAAATTCCATAATATTAAAAAAATTACAAGAGTTAAGATTAATTTAAAGTCAAAACAAACACTTCAAAAAGTCAATAAAATGATGAAGTGTTAAACATAAAATGATTCAAAAATAATACTTTATATAGTACTCCCTTCCCTTCGTCCATGTCAAAGGTTTTTCATTACATTTTGTGGAATGTTTTACGTTCGCAAAATACTTTTAAAATTATATTGGTCAAAAGAATGAAAACAATTATATTTGGTTAATATATAATAAATTTATATTAGAAAAGTAATCTTAATTTTTATTAATAATAATATAATTTTATTATATTTTTTAATGGTGTACAAATAACTAAAAAGTAATTTGTGGTCTAAATTCGAAAAAATGTATACTTAGAAAGATAAAAATGGAACATTTGGAATATTAAAATAGTATAATTGTAAGATTGTATTTGTGTAATTTAAAAAAAAAAAATCTTTCAAGTGATTAGTAATCTACGATTGAAAAATGGTCAGCAAAACTAAATACAAAATATTTGACGGACAGAAAACGTACTATATAGTAAGAAAGAAAACAAATGAAATGAAATTAGAAGACCAATAAGAAAATAGGATTAAAAAAAATACCTAAATCGTGGGGACTTTGACATAGGGATCAATAGTATAATTAACTTTTCCCAATTTTATTTTCTGCTTCCATTATATATAATCGATTATATATGATTTATAGGTTTTATTCCACCCTCAATTGGTAACTTGTCAAATTTGGAAATGCTAGACTTGGGTGATAATGGTTTTGAAGGCATTGTTCCTTCGGAATTAGGACGTTTATCCAACTTAACGCTTTTGAATCTACAATTCAACAGACTGAACGGTGAACTGCCACTATCAATTTTCAACCTCACGCGACTGCAAGCACTTTCTCTTGTAACAAATGAACTCTTTGGAACCATACCACCTTCCATAGGCATGTCGCTAGCGAACCTTGAGATTTTATACATCGGAATAAATAGATTTTCAGGAGAAATCCCCATTACCATTGCCAATTTATCACAACTGACTTTTGTCGATATCAGCCAAAACTTTTTCACCGGTCTAATCCCAACAAATCTTGGAAACTTACGCCAGCTAATATCCCTTAGAGTTTCGACAAATGAGTTCACAAATGACCTCTCCATACCCGAGCAAGACTTTCTAACTTCATTAACGAATTGTAGAAATCTGACGACTTTGCACATATCAGTAAACAACATGACGGGTGCTTTACCCATATCTGTGGGCAACCTCTCTGCCTCCTCTTTAACACAGTTTCTCGCACAAAGTTGCAGGCTCAGTGACAAAATTCCAAGTGAGATTGGTAATCTAAGTAGTTTGTTTCGGTTAGACTTGGGAATAAATCAACTCACTGGGGAGATTCCCACGACCCTGGGAAATTTAAGAAACTTGCAGGTCTTGTTACTCTATGGTAACAATTTACATGGCTCACTACCTGCAAATCTCTGCAGCCTAGAAAACCTTTTTGCAGGTGATTTAGGGGGCAATAGTCTCTCTGGACATCTACCATCGTGTATAGGAAATTTTACTTCACTGCGAGAACTCTTTCTATACAACAATTCATTCAATTCCACCATCCCTTCGTCTTTGGGGTTTAATTTCCGAATTCAAGTTTTATCCTTGTCGGGAAATCAATTTGATGGTTCTTTGCCAAATGAGATAGGAAACCTTGGAAACTTGCAGAGAATGTACCTTGATGGGAATCATTTCTCTGGGAACATTCCAAATGCTATTAGTAATCTTCGGATGCTAACACATTTGGAGTTGCAAAATAACAGGTTGAATGGCCCTATACCTCCATCTTTCGCCAATCAGCATGCCTTGGAGTATTTGGACTTATCTCAAAACAAGCTTTCTGGTCCAATTCCAATATCCTTGGAGAACCTTGTGTATCTTAATTACTTCAATGTCTCGTTCAATGAACTTACCGGAGAAATCCCCAATGGAGGTCGCTTTTGGAACTTCAGTTCAGGGCATTTCATGGGTAATAGAGGTTTGTGTGGACCATCTCGATTCGGTGTTGAGCCATGTGTTAACAAGTCCAACTCTTCAAGGAGAAAGGATAGACTTCACACAATTTTGAGGTATGTTCTCCCCTCATTCGCGTTTGCTATAGTAGCTGCACTTGTCATCCTCTTGCTGCTCAGATGTTATTGTAGAAAGAAAAGAGCTACACCTTGGACAGATTCACCTCTTGGAATCACACATGAGAGGATTTCATATTACGAAATTCTTCGAGCGCAACGAACAACCTGGGTATTGGGAACTTGATTGGAAAAGGGGGTATTGGCTCCGTATACCAGGCAGTGTTTTCTAATCAAATGGTCGCTGTTGTGAAGGTTTTCAATTTAGAAGTGCAGGGTGCTTTCAAGAGTTTTGACATAGAGTGTGGAATACTAAGGAGAATTCGACACAGAAATCTTGTCAAGATCATTACTAGTTGCTCTAACCTTGAATTTAGAGCATTGGTGATGGAATATATGCCAAATGGGAACCTTGATAAGTGGCTCCATTCCCCTGATTGTGGGTTGAACTTTCATCAAAGATTGCAAATTATGATTGATGTGGGTTCTGCAATGGAGTACCTTCATCATGGATATTCCAACCCCATTGTTCATTGTGATTTGAAGCCAAGCAACATTCTTTTGGGTGAAGATATGGTAGCTCGCGTTGGCGACTTTGGAATTGCGAAGCTCCTAACAAAAAATCAAAGGTCAGAGCAGACCAAAACGTTGGGTACAATCGGATACATGGCACCAGGTAATAGTCTTGTACTCAAGTAATCTTGATCAATGCATATTTATATTTAGCAGTGAAGTCATATGTGTCATAGTTGATGTCTTATAAACTATGTTGGTCTCATCTATCAATCACACTCATGAATTTGCAGAGTATGGGTCATCAGGAATAGTGTCGACAACAGCAGACATTTACAGCTATGGCATTATGTTGATGGAAATAATTACAGGAAAAAATCCTACTGATGAGCTATTTTCGGAAGGGATACCCATGAACAAATGGGTGCAGGAATCATATCCAATTCATACAGTGCAAATTGTTGATGATAGGCTGTTAAATCCGGAAGAAGGTTCCAATAGCTCCAACATTGAGGAGTGCGTGAAGTCAATCGTGGAACTAGCCTTACAATGCACTGAAGATGCCCCAGATAAGAGGCCTAATATCCAAGATGTTATGGTTAGGCTCAAGAAGATGCTTGTTCAACTTGACAACCTAAGTGGATGATGTTTTCTCCATTCTTGATACGTCTATCTAGTCATTTGCGGATGTATTTTGCCACGGATTTGATAATGGATAAATTTTCTAAACTTGACTGAAATTGTAGCTATTTTCTTCTCAGAGTGGGAATTGGGATAATTAGCTTCATGGACTTTTGCTTGCTATGTTTCCATCACTCATTCTTTTTTCTTTTTTTTTTTTTTTCTTTTTTTTTTTTTTTTTCTTTTATGAGAAAGTTGAATTTACTCATAAAGAGTAGCCCCTGAAACCGCCGTGACGAGAAGAATTCTGAGACTCTCATTGTCTTTACAAAGTTACCTAACAAACGTGGTGAAGTAACAAAGCACTGTTGCACAAGGAGGTCATGCAATCTTGAAGTTACAATTATGTCTACTCCTGAAGCTCTGTCTTTTATTTATATTAGCATAATGTTTCGGGTTCTTCTCCAAAAAGCTACATCCTTGAAACAAGATTCTACAGACATTTCAACTACTGTAAGTCTACCTCTTATTGACAGTGATTGGCTTTCTGAGTTCTCACATGGCATAATTGCATAATTCAAGCCATCTGAAGTTTTTTGATAATTGTAGAAACGATGTCAGGTGGGTTATGTTTATATTGGGTTGACACAAATATGGAGATAATAGAAGACATTCTAATTTAGAGTCTGATCAATAGGCGCATGCAATCATGCTTCACCAAGAGTGGAATACAATGTGTGTTTCGTTTCATTATGGAACTTGCAATTAAGTGTGTTCATTTTCTTCATGTGGTTACTTTCCGTCTCTGAACAATAACATTAAAGGGTCTAACAAATTTTTAACAGAAACGAAGAAAACAGATCACATGCAAAAATGAAATCCTTGAAAGATCTACTACCTCACTGCACCAACAAGGTCAACTGTATGTATGTATCAACTATTATTAAGTTGAATGAGTTCATTTCAAGTGATTCTAACAGTGTCCATACTTGCATACTGTATAGCTGTATTGGTTGTTTTCAAGTATTGTGAACCTGATCAATCGCATAGGAGAACTGCTGTATTAATATGTGTAGGATCATGTTAAGTCTATATAATTGTGTACAACTCTGCACTTTCAGTTATGGCTTGTTGGAGTTCTTCTTTACAACTTCCTTGGAAAGGATTTTATGTTTTTCTTGCACATGCCATTAGTTCCCCTTCAGTTTAATTTTCTACATAGCTTTCTGGTTGTTGTTTTTGTTGCATTTGTTATGGTCCTATTATGGCTATATAGCAAGTCAGAGCCTCACTGTATTTTGATTATTCAGGTTGTTCTTACTTGGTGCCTTGGTGGCTGGTACAGATGGAGTAGGAACCAAACTGAAACTGGCTTTTGACTCTGGAGTCCATGACACCATTTGCATTGATTTGGTAAAGATCTTTGATCTTTGTGCGTCTGCATATAATTAATTTGCTAATAACCTTCAAGTCTATATCAGGTTAATTAACATGAACTTTAATGACATAATTATCACCTCCGGGGCAAAACCATTGTTCTTCCTTGATTACTATGCTACTAATCGTCTTGACGTTGACCTAGCTGGAAAGGCATGACAATGCATTATGCTTTTTTCCGGCTAATGCAGGTGGTTATTAGATGCATAGTTAATGGTTGTGAGCAGTCAGATTGTGCTCTTCTAGGCAAAGAATTGAATTGTACTTCTGGTGATCTGGTCTAAACCTACACAAATTAATACAGCAGTTCTCCTATACCACATGTATCTGGTGTCTTGTCGCATAATCAACTCTCCCTTTTACTTATAGATGCGCGCTTCAGTTATTATGATTTTTAAGAGTTTCAAAACAAGCAAGCTACACTGCTATATCGTTAACAACTCATTGCTAGATTGAGTGGAAGAGAAGAATAACTTTCTATCTATAGTGCGAGTACACTCATACAATCTGTATCCAGGCTACTTCGATACACTCTATGGCATATGCAATCCAGTTGGCTTCATCATAATGTTTGAGATCGATTGGACTCAATTTAGCAGGGATTTTTATGGTCTGCAGGTCGCGCTCAAAAGAAGATACAGAATAAAACGCAATGTGTTGTGGGGAATAAAACGCCATGAGTCCGGGCTTTGTGACATTTAAGTTCACCCCTTTGTGGTAAGCTATAACAGAGAAGACCTTGTGTTACTTAATATATAGAGATCTTCATGCGTCAATTGAAATTGATCTCAAAAATCGGAAGTGATTGGTGACATGCGAACTCCAGCCCGAAGTGGCTGTTTCCAAGACTGGGAAGCATGTTACACAGTTGTTTCTGACTAATAAGCTGTGCATCTCAATAAATATGTTACTGCTAGTATGTAATGGAGTGATATATATAGCTTCCTAGTGTGTAGTGTTATGCCATCATCAATGTTGATATAAAAAGATAGAGCCACAGAGATATACTAGTATACAAGTAGTAACTCAGAGAACCATTCTCACATATATTGATCAGTAATGAAAATTAAGCTAAATAAAACTTGCACTGTATAGTGTATAGAAGATCTGGCAGCAAATAAGTAGCAGTACATTGACATACCTACTAAAAAAAGATGGCTGAAAATTAACATTTCGTACAATATGGATGTAAATCCTGAATTAATTGGCTGATCATCATCGCCACAAACACATCCATCGACATGATCACACGTGACTAAACACTTGCAAGGGATTCAATGTAATCCAATCCATATTCACCGACAAAGTTTCTGTGTTCACTCCTCTGTTGACAGACCTACGCACGACATTGAAACTATCATGCACAAAATCACAGAGCTTCTACCAGGTTCCATGAGCTCCTGTGTTCACAAAACCATGAAGCTCCATCATGAAAACTGATTGACGACTAGCCTGAGTTACACTCAGGCTCGACCAGCATCCTCACATTACCATCTTATCTGCCTGAAGGAAGAAATTTGGAGTATATAACATAATACCTGATGCAAATACGCAAGAGCCAATTTGAGAACTCGTCATATCTCTAATATTACAGGAGAGTATCTCCTAAAGAGAACTCGCAAACAAGATCTCCTCATCTTGAAACTTGTAATAGGGTACCAGCAACCTATGGCCGTTGGCAACCATGTCCCCAGTACTACTCTTTTGGTCCAAGACTCCGCATCTGCATACTTCTCCATTGTCCATATGCTACTCTCTGACACCGTACTAAAATCAAACAGGCTAAACCGACCATCATATATAGTCAAGGGAGTGAAGTGAACATAGGGTATGCAATTAAAATGTGAACCTAAGCCCCACGGACCCAAAAATTGACCAGAAGCCTCCTCGTTGAGGTCATAGGTACATATCTTTAAGTCGGGCCTGCAGAGTCCACCCAACTTTCCAGCTTCAAGATCAGCATTATAGGATACAAAGGGAATCCAATGGAATGCCCCGCCGAAAGAAAGCTTTGGCATATAAGCTTCTAAACCCATCTGAGTCCGTGGGCAAGCTCCTCCATTGATCATCAACTCCAATTGTGAAAAATTTGATATCTTCTGGATAACCACTAGAGTACTAAACAAATTTTGGACCAAGTTTATGAACTATTCTCATCACCTTAAAGTTATTTCCAGAAGAATTAGAACCAAAATGGTACTGCTGCGAGTAGACAAAACCATATTGTGTTTCAACTGCCGGAGGAAATGCAAGAGGATTTCCCATGATCCGGATTTACGACATTAACAGTTGGTAACCCCTTATTGTCTATGAAGCAAAGCAAACCATTGCACAAGCCTACCAAATAAGATGAATGGAACGCTGTAAAACCGACTAGGCAATTTTGGGTTAATAAGAGATGGAGTACAAACCCTAAATTCAGAAATTTCTATCAAATGCACCAAACCCGGGTTATCAACAGCATGGAAATTCATGAGCGGGGCCTTAAAGGATGAATTTCTAGAATAACAGACCGAGAAATCAGGTTTGGAGATGAGCTTGTACCATGTATTGCAAACACATTTAGACCGCATGATAGTCTTGATTGGAAGCCTAAAAAAGATTTCATGTAAAAGAATCTTGGTGAGGAGATGGTCGATTGACGCCACATCGTATAGTAATCATTCTCAAAAATAGTGATAGTTTTCATCGTCTAACTTGTAGTATTACAGTTGCTTATAGCAGTTGCCGTCGATTTCTATGCCACGTGTTATAATCTGGTGTCTTGTCTCACATAATGAAGTCGTCCTTTTACTTGTAGATGCGCGTTTTAGTTACTACGATTTTAAGGAGTTTTCAAAACAAGCAAGCTACACTTCTAGTATATTGTTAGGCTGCTCACTGTAGGTGTTCACGGAGTCGTTCACGGAGCAGTTCACAGCCTCATGAACAACTTTTTATCTGTTGTGGTGGTTCACAATCAATTGCACCAAACAGTTCACTAGCAAAGTTGTTCAGGCAGTGGCGTGGTGTTCACAACAAAAAAGAAAGGAGTTTTTAATCAGGCGGTGACCGCCTGGTTCATTCTTTTTTTTTTTTTTTTTGTCTTTCATTTTGTATCAAAAACATTAACAAAGTAAATTCTAAAAAATCTGAAAAAATTACCAACACTCTTATTTTGTTTTCTCTACATATAGACACCAATTTTGTATATGTTTTGATTATTTTCTTTTATAGTAAAAATCAAAAAAATTAATATTTAATAAAAAATATTTGTTATATTAAATTAAATTTAATATGAAATTAAAAATATTAATTACCATAAAAAAATAACCTAAAAATTAAATACAAAATTAAAAAAAAAAAAGAAAAAAGAGTGGTGAACTGCATGAACCAGTTCACCATAGCATGCTAGTGAACTGAAATGTTGTTCACACAGTTCACTACACCCAAAAAACTGTGGTGAACTGCAGTTCACCATAGTGAGCAGCCTTAACAAACTCACTAGTGTCTTGTAGTAATCGACTCGCCCTTTTATTACTTGTCGACGAGGTGATTTTCAAGAGTAGAAGTTGGAGTAGCTAATTTGTCCTAAATTGTCTACGGTCCTTTATTCTAAGTAAAGGTTTACGGTTCTTTTCCCCTGATGCAAAGGTCCCTTTCCCAAGTATGAATGTCCCTTCTCCTAGGTGCACGTGCCTTCTTCAAACTTGTATTCCTCCAAAGTGGGTTGGGGAGGGGGATTAGTGCAATATCAACAGTTTGATCTTCATTACAACTAGGTAGAGACTTTAGTCAAAGGGATTAGTTTCAATATTTATACGTTCCCCTTGTAGTCCAAATGAGGGAATGGGGAAAGTATCATTTTTAGGAGTTTTCAAAACAAGCAGGCTACACAGCTATGTTGTTAACAAACTTATTACTGCTAGATTGTGCGGGGCGAGCGACTCTCATACAAATCTGATGCCACAAAAAATTGCTTCACGTTCATGATTCTAAAATGAAATGAAATTTGGCATGATGCCTAAACCACTGTATTGCCATGAAATTATCAGAGCGGTATAAGGAGATAGGAACATAAATAAATCCTTGAGAGACTTGCAAGTATCTGGCACAATTATTTACTCATCTTCACAGTAAGAAACCAATACTCTGTAGAAACCTTCCTGTGTTACAACATTATGCCAACTTCTTTTCATAAGCTAGTTCAGACTTATAAACCATATAGAATGAGACATGACTCCAGAAAGTTGTATAGTAGTATTACACATTCGAAACCACAAACAAGCATATTATGCAGTAGCAACTGCCTCGGTTGGCTTTGTTTCTGGCTCGGCTGCTGGAGCCTCAGTGGGCTTTGCTTCTGGCTCAGTTGCCGAAGCCTCGGTGGGCTTTTCTTCTGGCACAGGTGCTGCTTCCCAGAACTCAGTTTTCTTGCCAGTCTTTGAAACAGTCTGCAGCACTGCTTCTTTCTCAACGTTGCCTTTCACAGTCACCTTTTGCTTCTCAATATCAATGTCAAATGACTCGACACCTGATTTACAACAAACCACCAGAGTTAAATTCACAACCATACTGCATAAATTAGTCTGAACTTGCTAGAAAGAACATAATGTTAGGAGTCGTTAGTGGGGAAAAAAAGGAGGAAAATGGCACAGAGAGTGAAGTGATGAATGACACAGAAAACTAAAAATTAGTGAAATTTATCAGACTAGAGACCCTCTACAGTTCTGCTGTTCACATTCAGCTAACTTAGTTATTCACAAACTAAAAGTTATCCCTGCAAAATACTAAAACCCATTGCATAAATAAGTCAGAAAGCTAGAGCAAACACCCATTGCATAACCAACTGTGTCAGAGTAGCTTGTTTTACGAGTTCCCATGTCAAGCGAGAATTCCATAAGACTATATGTTTCATTCAGTGTCATAAGTAGCTCAGGTCCAAGCATAACTGGATTGCCTTTACCAATAACCAGCTAAAAGTAGAGTATTTCAAATGTACCAAACTTCAAGAGGGAATAGCTTAAAAACTCTGGTAACAACAATGGATGAAACAAAGTCCCTTGATTCTGATACTTCACCTAAATTAAAAGACCTTTCTAACAGATCAGTATAAGGATTATAATATATAAGACAAAAAATCAACCAAAATAGTGATCAGACTTGTGGTAAACTTGTATTCAAACTGAAATGCTTTGCCATAATTCAATAATTCATACAACATGCTAAGTTGAGACCTAAAACAGATGTTCCTACACAATCATTTATCTAGGAAATTATGCCATGTATTAATAATTAGACAATCATCACACATACTTGTGGAAATAAATCACCATCATAATTGACTAAACTGAAGTTCCTGTGACACCCTGTGTATTTCAAGAAATGGCACCAAACCGTCCAAACCAATAAAAAATACCCATAAACAAAGCTCACAGATTTCCTAGTCTACACCAAGTGTGTTTCGAAATTGCATTATTATGAGAACTCAATAGTCATACAACATAATGCATCAGAAAGAACTCACTACATGTTGGATTCAGAAACATGAGAACCAAAAGAGAAAAGGAAACAACAGACCTTCCATTTTCCCGAGAACCCGCTTAACCGCTCCAACACAGCCTTGGCATGACATGCCAACCTTGAGCTCAACAGTCTGTATCACATAAACGGATCAAATCAAATCGGATCAACTTGACACCAATATAAGTCATAAGCAACTTCCAATTTCCAATGAAAATCTAACTTTCTAATTCTGATTAGACCAAGATATTAAGCTAAATCACAATACAAAAACAAAGTCCATCCAAATCAGGATCACCAAAACAGCAGTACAAAAGGATTTTATCTATAGTCAAAATTATGAGTTTTCTAAGTTTCTGAACTCCAGTTAAAAACCTAGTTCATTATTCTTGAGATTTATCCATGATCACAGATCAAATTACAAAGTAACAGTAAAAATAAAATACAATAACAAATACCCCAACATTGCAAATCCTACAAATCGAATTGAGGAAGTTTCGAAAAGTCAATGAAAGAAAGAAGCTACAGCTTACCTGAGACATGATTGTAATACTTCTTCGATTCGATTAATGGTATAGAGTTATTGATTGATTGAAAACGGCAATGGGAATTGGGGTGAATTTTGGAGTTTAGATGAGGGAGATATTTATAGAGGAGAACAAAAAAGATTCCAAGAAGAAACAAGATTGAGAAATAAAGATGAGATTGACACAGCAATTTTCCTATTAAAGAAAAAATACAGAGCTATTTGGTTACACGACGTCGTTTTTCCATTTGAAATTTTGGAGGAAAAATTGACTTTTTAGTTTTTACGAGTACTAATTAGCCTATTTTCTTTTGAAAATTTATTCAGTTTATTTAGTTATGTTCAGTTTTATTCAATTCAATTCAGTTCGGTCCAGTTTTGTTCATTCAGTTCAGATTTATTTAATTTTGTTCAAACGAAATGAACAATTTATTACAATAATATTCTACTCTTTTTTTTTCATTTTTTTAATACTCTCCTTTCGTTTAACTCCAACAATATTTAATTTTTTCCTGTTAGTACCTTATTACTACGTATTATAATGTCTCTAACAATATTGTATTCATTTTTATAAGTGTTTGGTGAATATACATTTTTTTTAATTATTTTAGAAATTTAAAAGTCAATGTATACATCTAAATTTAAAAAGTTAATATGGTGTATTGATGTGATTGGATAGCATTGTGTTAAAGGTAATTTACCTGCAAAAAAATATGTGACTACTTGAAAAATAAGTATAAAATACTTATTATTGATTGGTCTCTCAGTCACATTACTCACTTGTAACTTGTAAGTATGAGATGGTGGTTAGAGCTACATGTTTATAGATAGAATAAGTAATCAAACTCTCTATCACCAAATTATAGCTTAAAATTCAAATCTAAAACATGTTTTTACGATCCGATAATCAAATTCATACCTCTAGAGCGAGAGAAATAAATAGATTAACGTGAGCCTCATACTTCCTCCATTTCATTACAAACTTCTTTTTTGGTCAACGACTGTCATGTTTGACTCATATATTACACTTAAATTATATTGATAAAAAATAAAAGAAATATTTAAAATACTACTTCCTCCGGAAATTTAATAGGTTTACACTTTGTTTTTGTTGAATTTTTTATGTCTGGTTTGACCTCAAATTAATCATAATTGATTAGGAAAACATTAATTTTAGAAGTTATATTATAAAAATATAAAAAGTATACTTTTATAATATAATTTTTAAAATTTTTTTTTTAAAGAGTTATTATTTATTTGAGGTCAAATCGAACATCGAAAAGTCAACAAAATAAAGTGTAAACCTATTAAGTTTCCAGAGAAAGTACTAATTAACTTATGAACTTTAATTATATAACTTTAAAAAAGAATTGCATCGTATAATTTAGGAGTAATGTGCGGTCAAACATGAAATGTGTTGACCGAAAAGGGAGTTTAATGAAATGGAGTAAGTACGAATTAAGTCACTTCATATGAATGAATCGGATAAGAATTCACTTAATTGTAACATTTAAGCATAATTTAGATACTCGTGCATGTCTGCACCAAAACATTTGTAAAGTATGCTAGAATCGCGTGAAGGCATGTATATAAAGTAGAAGAAACCATTTCTTTCCTTCGGAGCACCTAAAATATCCATTTGCAAACAGTCTATCATACATATGTACTCGAATGCAAAGGTGAGAGTGACAATATAAGCATCGCCGTTGGTCAATATATCATTTAATTTAATACTACATTATTTAAAATGGCAGATGGTTAGACTTGTAAAAAAATAGAGTTTAAAATGGCAGATGGTTAGACTTGTAAAAAAATAGAGCTGGTATCAATTTATATGGGTCTAATATTAATATTTTTTCAGTCTAATTCTTATCTAAATTTCAAAAGGTGCTAAATTAAAAGCTTCACCTTATTAGAAAGTAAGATTACACAAATATAATAACATTTCTCCACTATTATATACTTCATCCGTCCCAGAGCAGTTGCACCATTTGTTTTTTGACACAAAAAATAAGGAGAAGATTTAAATATTGAGTTATATTGATAGTGGGTGTTGCTTTTACTTTATGGAGGATTTGTGGCCACAAAAATGTGTTGATGGAATATAAAATTATTATAACCATGTCCAAATATGACAAATAAATGAAATGGTGCAACTCTAACGGGACGCCCAAAATGGCAAAATGGTGCAACTGTTTTGGAACGGAGGGAGTATATTAATCTCATGGTGGTCAATCATAATCCAAAGACTTTGATAAAATAGTTGGAAGAAAACGAATTACGAAATGAAGAGATCGAAACATGTTGATGAGTATTAGTGCAATAATATTGATCTTGATCTCGGTGGATTCAGCTGACGCAATCATGTGTTACGCACACTGTTTGGGGGAGTGTATGCCTATATGCTTAATTACTTGTGTAGTGTGTTGCAAAAGGAGGCATGATTGTGGATGGGGCATTTCGCCACTCCATCACGTCGGTAAAGGGACATCCCCGAAGTTATGCCCAACAAAATCCGATTTTCCAGCATATGAAGCGGGTTATGATACTCCTCTTCCCACTGGTTACAAGGCCGTATCATTACAGCCAATGTGAAACTCAACGAATAAGTTTAGCCCAATTTAATTGTAATAATGGTTTTAAATCCAAGAAGTTTGTACATTGGTTTCGAACCTCGTAGCTACTAGTGAACTATGCTTTGGACCATACCATATGCTCTTTTGTACTATAAACATTTATAAATAAATTTACTTGGCTATTAAATAAAAAGGATTATTATTACTTACTGATTACTTACTGTATCTTTTGAGTATATGAGCATGATGGTTTATCCAATGACAACTGCGGAGAAGAAAATTCATAACCAAATCTTGACGACAGTTTTACTTTAATACTCTGTGTGGTATGCAAAATTTATATCTTTTTGTTCTGTTTAGTGAATGGTGATTGGTAAACATCTTGAAGAGGGATCTAATATGTGCTTCATTAGCTTTTTGTCTATTTGTGTAATCATTCATGTCCTTTCGGCGTGCTTGAGCTAAAGATCACTCGTAGTGCAGAAATGATAGATATATATTGCATGATGGTGAACCCAATTTCAGGTCAAAGTACACGAGACGAAAGTCACTGGACCTTGATGAGAAAGTAGCAAGTGATTGCAAAAGCTATAGAAAAAAGTATTTTTATCTTTAAATACGTGTGTATTTGATAGCATAACGGCTTCTCAAATAGATTCGAACATTCCATTTTAAATTGAAAATCTTGTTCCCACTAGCAAAAAAAATTAGTATACCGCTTTTTCTTTGATACAAGTATTAATAAAGAGTGAATTTGATTAAGTGACGGAGACGCAGAGTGCACTATAATATTGGATATCTAAGTAGATAATCATAGATAGAAAACCTAACGATTACGCAATTTCAACCTACGATGAATCGTTACCCACATTTCAAGTTGGTGGCCAAATCATACTGACTGACACCCCTTCAAAGTAAAGCATTGTATTCTCTCACTTTTTTTTTCTTGGTGGACCTAAATATAGAAGGCATTTGGTGAGGATTTTAGGTTGTAGTAGAAGTAGTACAAGTTCATATACGTAGTACATTATTCGTAGCATGTAGTACATCAAAGTGTGAAGTACAACTTGTACAAGCACGTGAAATGTATTGGTTTCTTTCTTTTATTCTCTGTTTCGATCTAGAATCTGTAAAATTGCATGGTTTTTTGTTCCTTAGCATGTCGGTTTGGACCTTTTTGTTTTAAGCCCACCAATATCCCTTAACCAGGCCGCTCTGATAATGGTGCCCACAATTTATTTGGGCTTAGCATTTGCAAATCATGTTTCCAATTTCAAGACGGTTTGACCGGTCCATTATAGGCGTGTTGGGCTACGTTTTCTTCATATGAAAGATATGTTCGACTCTGTTTTCCTTCATTTAGATTTTAGACATAATTGAACTGATTCATATATTCTTAGTTGGATTAATTCTGTTCGTGCTACTGTGTCACGGGAGGATTTTGCTCTATTTGTATCATCTTGTTGGCATTTGTGGAGTAATCGTAATCGTATTGTACATGATATAACAGGTTATGAGCCTAGAGATGGTGTGGTGTTTGTGGTGGACTTTGTTCGAAGATTCCAGGATGCTCAATTGTTGTTCAAACAGCCCAAGCCACCAGAAGTTGCGTGTTTATGGGAGCCACCAGGTTTGTCTGCTATTAAACTTAATTATGATGCATCCATCAAGAAGCATCAACCTGGAGTGAGTCTTGGAGTTGTAGCACGGGATTCTGGGGGCACTGTTTTGTTTTGGCAAAGATTGTTTATGAGTCATGTGCAAGAATCAGAAATTGGAGAAGCATTGGCTCTCCGACTCGCGGTATATTCAGCTGCTCGGTTACATTCCCAGAATTTTGTGTTTGAGGGTGACTGCAAAAGACTAGTACAGCAGATTCAGCAGGCAGGACCTTATTTTGGAGTTTCAGCCAGTATTCTTCAAGAGATCAAGACCTTTTCTTTTTTTCTTTCCTCGGTTCATTTTGTGTTTGTGAATCGGGGTTGCAATAAACTAGCACATATGCTAGCACATGACATTCTTGTTGATTGTTTTGGTTTTGGTACTCTTCCTGTCACAAATCCTGATGTAACTCCTACTTCTTAATTTATAGAATGACATTCTTTTGCTAAAAAAAAAAAAAAACCTAATCTGAACTAACTTCAAATTAATAGTTTTTCAGACAGGAGAATAGAGTCTAAGCAATACTTATTATAATATAGTCAAACCACATCACTTGATTAGACGATTGATCACCCGGAACACAATAGCAAATGAAATAGGTCGGCAATTTGGCGTAGGAAATGTGAAGGTACTACGAATTGGATCTCTCCATGCAAGAGAAGAGAACTAAAATCTAACCGCGCTCAGAATGAGGATAACGTTACACACGACACAAGTTCCGAGGACCTACGTAAACCAAATACGGTTAAGAAATATATCAGAGAATAAGGGTTCTGAGAGAAGGTATCACAGCTTTATAAACAGCAGACCAGCCATGATTAGAAGGATGTATAGAGTCCCAAAAGAATGACTTGTTTGGATCTTCACAGACTGTGTATCTCTTTTCTCCCATTGCACCAATCAAGCCACAATCTCCACCATTTACACCAACACAGCATGGCTTCAGCAGATCAGTTGTTGAGTTTCCTGAAGTCAATCAAGGTTCTGTTCATCAACTTATGTACTTAACTCATAAAACAGCTACATGAAATATTTTGGTGATTAATAATACCTTGAGGAATCTGATCAAGTTTAAGGGCGGTGGTGAAAGCGTTGTAGATGTTTAGATATGTAGTATTGTAGCTCAGTCCAAGTAGATTTTGTTTGAGCAGTTGGTTGTGGGCTAGTGATATATTGTTTCCTTCAGGAATGCAGTACTGGTGAGAATTTGAAGCAGTGTTTCTTGGCAAGCAGCCTGCTGGTTCCATTCCAGTGACTGCTATTTTCTTGATTCCCAGACTGTGAATCCGGTTCACATTCAGGATTAGCTGATTGACTACTGATCTCGTGAACGCTGGTATCCCCTGTTAGCAATTTAGAAGCATTATGTGACGACGTTAAAGCATGCTGTTCTGGTTAACTTTAAGTTCTCAAAGTATTGAACTAAGAGGAAGACCAAGTTCCATGGAACAATGCGCTGTTTACCATGTTGCGCCACGTAAATGTGATTACATAGCAATTAGCATACAACTGATGCAACAAACAATTTTCGACAAATCAAGATCATAAGCAAGTTTGTTCACCTAAAACTTAAGAATGAAAATTAGATCAACAAACTCACCTGCATAGAACCATTTCTGGCAAGGTAAGTCCCATAGTCGTTACCTCCAAGAGAGACAAGGGCGATAGACGAGGTCAGATTTTGCGACGTGTAAATATTCTTGTCAATGATTTGTTGCAACAGATCAATTTGTCTGGTCATGTTTGGTTGATCAACAAGTGTCCGGAACACTCCTGTCCCACCATACGCGAAATTGATACCGTGTTCTATTGATTTCACTTCAAAATTCTTTTTCACGTACGGCATTGGAGATTTTATGCCAAGAAACGAAGCTGCAACAGTAAAATTTCACCAGAAAGTTTATGACAATTAACAAGTGAAGAATTAATATAAAGTTATAAGCAAGTAAACAATCACAGATCAAAATTTGCTTGCCTATGTAATCAGTGAGCACGCGACCATCAGAAAACCTTCCGTATGGCTTTCTAGGGAACGTAATCCCGTATGGCTGCCTCCACGAAACAGAACCTGTACGCGGGCAGTTCCCCACATCCACGTACGAGTCCCCAAACACAAAAAGCTTCACATTTCCCTGACGCTTGTGTCGTTTTGCATATGCTTCTGCAAAATTATAGCAATGCAAGAACAAAAGAATTATTCACCATCACTATTTCAAAACAAAAAGAGTACCTCACATTCAGAGTCTATAAGGAACCTGTCGAACAACAGAGGATGAGGCAGAAAAAGAAGGCCAAGCATGTTTTCACTTTCATTGGAAGAGTATTGACTATCCGATCACTATTAGTATGATATTGCACAAAACTAATATAAGTATTGTAGCAAGATTTTAGAGTTGAATAATTATGATATATTAACAATGTCTAACATGGGATTTTTCAGATTTAGGTAAGACAGAGAGGAATATATGTTCAAGTTACTTATTTTGCTGCAGAACTCATATTGTGACACCTAATCTCTATTAGGTAAGGCAGGGAAGAATATAACTACATGAACTGCTAAGAAACAAGCCATCAGAAATTCAGAATACACAATGAAAACTAGGATCTCAAAACCTTAATTTGTTGAAGAGCCTTTGCGCTAACAAACCTAATCTGTTGAAGCGGCTAATTGGAATAAGAGTTAAAAGGAGGATTAAAAATGTGAAACAGAACACAATACAATATTAAGGAGCAAACAGGTGCGGAGCTTCCAAAAAAGATAATGTAACAATTTATAGGTAATACTTTCAATTTTCAAGAGTTGGCCCTCCAAACAGGGGCGCAATCCGTATGCCTAATTTGACAGGAGTCTAAAAAAATTCACTTGATGTTTATAAATATAATATTTTAAAAACAACAAACAAAAAGATATATATACAAATATTACACTATACCTCCCTAACTAAAAATAGCACTAGAATAAGGCCTAAAATTTAAATTAATACTTATAATGTGACTAAAAATAGCAATAGTAGGAGTAACTAAATTAAGCCAAAAACCAAACTAGCTAACCGTGACTAACAAATTTACTAAAAAAAGCATTACTAAAATTTTTTAAAAATATTATTGAACCCATGCAACTCACGGGGTGAACCAGGCATACATTCGGCCCTGCCTCCAAAGTTCCAACTTCCAAGCCTAGCCCTCCCCCCAAGAAAAAGATCAAAGTCTTCAACAATTACATTAGACATAATAAAACTTGTTTTGAAACTATATATTAAAAATTCAACATACTAATAAAAATATGGTGCTTGAGATAATCTGCATGCATAAACATCTCGGCTGGCTCCTATTTTATTCAAACAGCCAAAAAATTTATTAATAACTAAAAAGTCGGGCAATACAAAGAGTATGAGAAATACTCTTAGGAATACACAAGAGCAAACAACAAACGAAACCACCGGAAGGGTGCTACAAAACCACCAACACAACCCCAAACCAAAACAAATGAAAACAAATCGCCAAGCCCTCAAAAAAGTTGCCTGCTTTATCAAGCAAAGATCTAGCTAGCTCCACCTTGTTGCACACACCAACAACGTCCACCAAAATTCGATACCTCAATCCAACCCATTGCCAACCTCCTATACCCTACGTCCTTGCGAACAAGTGATAAGTAATTTAAAGATGTGGTCATGAGTTGCAACGAAGTACCAAATCGAAACAAACACCGTCAAATCCATACAAGAATAAATACCTCAAAATAACCCATGGCCAACCTCCTCGGCTGGCTCCTACTGCATATTGGTCAAGCATGCATCAACCCCATCTTTGTTCGATCTCATCCCGAACAAAAGGTGAAACTAAACTCCCAACAATCACTTGCGCACTTGAGAACTGCTGATTGCATTTACATCCATGGGATGAGAACCGCTCGCATTCACATCCATGCTTTATCACCAGGTTCTCAAAACGCTTAGTTTCTGGATCATACCTTACAAAAGCCGAGTTACCATCGATAAGAATAGCTTTACCCTCTTGTGAAATACAGAGTGGCATGTTCATACGTATCTCAGTATTCCATGGATCACCAACATGAGGAATGGTTATCAATTTAACCAAAGACTCTTTCACTCCATACTCCTTAAATACCCAAATGTCTCTTTTAGTCCTGCGATCATCACAAACCAAACAGAGTGATCCATCTAGAACGCATAACACCTTGGAATAACCATCAGTATGGCTTGGTAGCTCCAGTGGTTTATCATACAGCTCAGTCCCTAAATTGAAAGACACAATCAACCTGCTGCTACATTCCTTTGAACGGCCTAGCCAGTGAAGTTTCCCATTCAGAAACCTGGCAATCTTGTCCGAAATAGTCTCAAGACAATAATGTTCCATAGAATTCCAGGAATTTGCCTTTGAACTGCATATATGTATGGACTTGTCATTTAAACAAATAAAGACCTTGTAATCCTGACTAACCTCGTCGAAACCAAAACCCGACCTTGTCGTGTTTCTTGGCGCATGATCATAATTCTTGTCCTTGGTAATAACTGGATTAATTGGCAATTTCTTGGCCTTTCTGGTCAATGGATTCAACAAGATAATATCTTCATCTACGATCATGCAACAGAGCCCATCATGACAACCAACAAGAGTAATAAACATGTCTAACTTACTCAGGGGTATGTCAATTGCATTTGCGCATGATTCGTGCACCATGGAACGAATGCTATATAGACTTATAAAGTCGGCAAAGTCGTTTGTCATCAGTGTAAACACATGACCATTGTTGATGAAACTCGATAAGTCATTTTTCGAGGTTTCCAGGTGAGCTTTGATGAAAGGTCTGCTGGAGATCAGTGAGCACCAAGATTTAGAGACGCACTTGAACCTTAAGAGGGATTTTACTGGGAGTTTCGACAAGATGAGTTCGACCAGTTCGGGAAGTAAACATGATAGTACAACTTGGATGATGAACAGCTGGTTCCCTGCCATTGTCTCTGAAGAAAGAAAAAATAAGGTATTTGCACATTACAATTACGACAAGAACTGCGCAACATAATTAACGCATGAAATTAACTTTGTATAAACATAACATAACTGAACTAGGATGCACAGGGTCCACGAAATGTATGCAACTAGCCAAAGAAAATCTTTTAGTTTATTTTATACTAAAATTAAAAGGGTCAATTACTTGACATTTTAGCATCTTAATTACATTCTAATATCATTTAAAATCTTGTTTTCAAAAAAGTGTCTTTTGTAGTAAAATGCCCAAAATAGGCCTCTCTTACATATATTACTATATTTATCAATTTCATTTAACACGTAAATTTCGTCTCTCCCTCTCCTCCAAATTCCATTTCCAACAACCTATAGCATTGAATTATATTGATTTAAGACATGGATATATATTATCTTGTACAAATACAATTAATTAAAAGATTACCACAATTTTCTTGCATGTATACTATATCCACTCCCATAAACCATGTATCACAAATGATAAATCACATTTATGGAAGTATACATGAAGATGATAAAAATATACATGTTTAAGGAACTATACATGATGTTAAAATGTATACACGAAAAAATATCATTATCATCATACGATAGTACATGAAAATACATTACTATAGTAAGGTACCTATCTACATGATAGTCGAACAGTCAGAGAACATATATTTTGGTTTTCATCCGAGTAAAATTAAAGCAAAGCAAAGGTTACTTTCACACCAGAAACATAATGCATGACAAAGATTAGCAAATTTAAAGTACGGTACATGCAAAATTATATTCATACAAGTCTTATCTATTTAACTGGTACATGATTTTTTAATTAGTAAATCCAAAGTACGGTACATGCAAAATTATATTTATACAAGTCTTATCTATTTAATTGTACATGATTTTTTAATTAGCAAATTCAAATTACTGTACATGTAAAATTATATTCATACAACTATTATCTATTTGGTACATGATTTTGTGGGCTTTGATACATGAATAATTAATGTTAATGATACTTATGGATTGGTGCATGTTGTAGTACATGATATTTGAGAACAAATAATTTTAAACTTTACTGAAGTACAGTAAAATCAAAATGCAATCAAGCACGGTACCATGGAGAGATCTAAGAATAGTATATTAGTATTAACTATATGTATATGCGAAAGATGGTCAACCATCATTATTACATTAACTAAATTGGTGGAATCAAAATTTCCAAATTTATCTTGCACGGAGATATTTAAAATCCAATTCAAAATGAAGAAAGGGTAACTTTGGTATGAAAAAGTATTTATTAGTAATTAAAATTTAAAATATGTCATCAATATGTAATAAAGATTGAAACATGTCACTAATAATGTAAGAAAGAATATTGTCATCATTAATGTGTAAATTAAATTGAGAAACATCACTTATATGTAATTTTCCGAAATTAAAATTCTATGGTTATTTATACTAATTTTGATTATACTATATATACTAGTCTTATTGCAATTATATTATAAAGTATAAGTATAGTTATAACAGACAACAACATGATACCCCATCTATCTAATCTCAACAAGTTCTAGACTGATTTTAAAATAAGAGGAAGAAAGCTAAGTAATTAATAAACCAATGATATTACTATCAAATTTACTAAACATAATATAGAAATAAGAATATGTTCAGAAAGAACATATAATTGCAAAATAAGTATATTGAGAATCTACATTATAAAACTTAATAAACTTTCATAACCAGTTCTAGATACATATATTACAAGTAACTGAATGGTTATATATTTAATGATAGATACAAAAACATATGACAAACATATATTATACGTACTAAGATTATAGAAATACTTTCTTAAAGCAAATGGTACGTGGACTGGTCCAGGTCCATCTGCCAATTAGTAAGGCACAAGCCTAATTCACAGATCATTAACAGGTTGGGTCAAACTAAAAATGAATCAACCCAGATCCATACGGAACATACTGAATCGCCATCATCTCTCACCCTAAACACAAAAGACCAAGCAACATAAAAGCATGTCAATCACGATCAATTAAGCTCATGTAACATTTGTTTTTGTGACGGGCAAAAAACTAAATCATGATCGAACTTCTGCAAAAGTTAATCACTAGTTGGCCAAAGGATCGATTACGATCGAAGCTTTGTTAATTGAAATTGACAATTAAGTTATCGATAACTGCCCTTTCAGAACGCACATCATTAATACCTACAATATTTTCTTTTGTTTAGTTGCCATAAACATGTAAATCACAATTCATCAATTCATCACATATGCATCATATGATATTCATAACGAAACACACATATTAGCATATATATAATCCAAGCGACATCATACAAATTTATGATTTGAAAAACAACCTAAATTTGAAGTTATCAATATTTTCTATACTTACCTGAAAAGAGTAGGCGGTGGTGGCGCGGCAGTGGATACAATTGTTGGAAATGATTAGAGTGATTCTAGGTTGAGGTTTTAATAGGTCAATTGGGGCCGAATTTCATTTTATGCTTGACCTAATTCATCTTAATTCGTTCAAATTCGCCTATTAAAATGATGCGATATTTTTGAAGGAATACGTGTGGTGTTACAAATTTGCATCGTCTTAATGCGTCCAAATTCGTTTAAACAAATTAATCTTGCAAATTATGAGCATACTACTTCAGTTCAAATAGAAACAATATTGCTTTCATTTCACTTGAAAACCAACATTTGCTATAATGGGTACTAGTTTCCGAAATGACACCCTTACTGATTTGACCTACAACGTCGGGTATTCATCTTATTGTCCATTGTATTTATAATCATGATTTATCTCTAGTACCGGTGCAAGAACACGAGCATGGGCAATGTGACCACCGTATTCCTACCATGCGGGTCAATAGACACGGTCGTCAATGACACTGACTCATCATCCATAGTGAACATTAATCATGACGGCCTCGACGAAGTCACCATCTCCTCCAGTCCTCCTATCCGAAGTTCACCTACTCAGGCCACATGCCCTTTAAGAGTGAATCTACCTGCTCAATTTGCCTGGCTAATTATAGGGAGACGGACTTGCTATGGAAGTCGTTGGATTATGGCCATTTTTACCACCTCGAGTGTGTTGATCAATGGTTGATGATGCACGCGACTTGTCCCACATTTGTCGGAATTCGCCTTTTTCCGCCACTCTTTCTCCCGTCACTCATTCATTAGGTCATTGAATCACAACTTTTTGGTGGTAGAAACATTCATCATACTCCTCCGTCCTACAAAACATTGAATAGGGTACAATTTAAAAAGAAACAATAAAGTAGTATAAAGTTAGTGGTGAATGTTGATTTTATAAACGAAATGGAATCGTTAAAGTATAAAGTAGTGGTAAAATTGTAATATAGCGTACAAAATAATATTTTTAATATGTGGAATAATTTTCTTTTAGGGAATGATGATAATGTTTTGTGGGACATCTATATATGAAAACTGGATAAAGTTTTGTGAGACGGATGTATCCGGTTGTAAACTTGGTTTCGGAAGAATTTGTTTTAATTTGTTGTGCCTCAGTGACTATGTTCGTTATTGGTTCAATCTCATTTTGTTTTACGATATCATGATTAGTGACATCAATCATCATGGACATTTTACTTAATATACTGTATCTAATTTTTTTTTTCCTCAGAACAAAAGCACATTACTACTTCGAGAAAACTTACAGGCAAAATATCTAGCCCATCCCCATGGCCATCATCACTAGCTTGACAAGTCACAAGCCTATAAGTGTGCTAATTTATTGCTATCTCTAGGAACAAAGCCAAAAAGAAATGAAATCAAATGTAGTCTGCAAGTCTTTGATATAATCCAGAATAACACCAGCATATGACAAATTGGGTCCAGCTTACTGAATTAAGCACCAGATTGATACAATTTGTTTCAACCTCAACCTGCTGGAAACTATGTCTCAAAGCCATGAACAAACCTTCCCGTACAGCCAATGTCTCTACAGCTTCTGGACTGTGCATGCATCACACTTCTCTAACACCAGGCCAAAACCTCCCCAGCGGATCCCCTTGCAACACATCCCAGCTTAGCAGACTGGCCATCTGGTATCTTTTTGTTAATAACATATCAAGGTCTATTTTTAGTTAACTATAGACGGTCTCCCAAAGCCTCCTCTGTGTATTTACTTAGGCATATACTAGCATCAGGTTTTCTTGTTTGGATTCAACATCAGGCCGAGTAGTTGAACACTTTTTTTTTTCTTTTTGGGTAAAAACAATAAGACATAATTATTTTCATCACTTAACATCCCAGTCCAACACGTTGCACGCATAACATTCTTCAGAACTCGAGCAAAGCACATGTTACATGTTCAAAAGCTCTAACTCAGGATTTGAATTTAAAAAGGAACATCATAATATATGTGGTTACTTTCGTGGGATTATGTTCAGCTCGTGTACAAGAAAAAGAAACCACAGTTGCTCGTGTATACAAGATAATAAGACCATAATTGTATCTGCTTTTAGAAGTATCATCTACATGAGTTCTACTCTACACCCACCTAAAACATTTACTATGAGTACAAAATTACAAGCATCCTAATCAAAGCATTCAACCAGTGCCTCACACATATATTAGCACATGCTCTAAAAAGCACGCAAGAGTAAATGTACAAACAGAGTACTGCAAAAGCTAGACCTACAATAAGAGTATTAAGCAGTAAGCACTAAACACAGCAGCTGAAGAATCATCTTGCCAGCCTTTAAAACAGAAACTCAAGTCTTTTACAAGATTGTTAAATCCACCTGCACTTTAGCACAGGGTCATTGGTGATAAGAGTCTTCATCTAATCATGTTGAGACTCCAATATCGGTAAAAAGAGATTCAGAGCCACACAGTCGGTCAATGATCAATAAGTTCTGCTAAGCATGCGGTGTAGATTGTGTTCACATGTCACATCCATAAAATCCACGCGTAACATGTGTACTGCAGTATGTCCTTTTCTCACTAAATCACAAGCCTCTCCTCACTAAATTAGAAAGAAAGAGCAAATGAGCAAAAGTCAATGAAATGGAAATCAATGACTTCCTGCTTAGCGTAGTTTTGAGAACTTACTTTATCAGATGCTTTCCCTGGACCATGAATCCATGATAGGGGCATCCTTGATCAACTTGTTATTCCTTCTAGTTTGATATCATTGCACAACAATAGAACACACCAATCAACATAGGCAAAATATAAGGCATCAGGATGCAAATCTCGGTTGGCCTCTGGTATACTTTGGGGGGTTCTTCTTGGCAACATCAACCGTAATCATCCAGCCATTGATTATCTGAAAGCAGAATAATGAATGCATAAATACAGATAAAGAACAAATGACATCTGTTTTCTGCTGGAAACATAAAGAGAGAGCTTTAGCAGTTTGGCTACCTTTCCATTCATATCTTTGAGAGCTACACTTGCAGCCTCCTCGGTGGTGTACTCTACAAAAGCATAACCTTTGGACCTCTTTGATATTTTGTCCATTATGATTTTCACTGTCAGAAATGAAGGATAATAGTAGTAGCATACACTCTGTCAGTTTGTAGTCAAGTACTGAAATAGTCAAATAGATATATGAAAAAATAAAATAGTACCTTCAAGAATTTCGCCAAAACTCTCAAATGCTGAGCGTAAGGTTTTCTCCGATGTATAGAAAGATAGACCTGCAGATACAGAGAAATTGAATCTACTTTCAGCGCCGTCAGAAAAATATCATGATATACTCAATGGGACATTATTGAAAGCTTATCATAGTTTCAATGGTAGTAGTACTATACTAAGCTCCAGAGCCACCAGAGGGACAATATATTGTAACTTCTTCAAATAATGAGTTTTAACACTTAGAACCCTGTGTAACATGTTCTAAATGTCTAAGTTAATGGATCAAAGGGATTTTATGATGAGAGATATGAGGTATAGTTTACCAGTTACAAACAGCTTCTTTGTTTGAATATCACTCGTTAAACTTGGTGCTGGAGATTCCTCCGAGGCTATAGACTGCTGCACCTTCTCACCTGCAAGATACACTTGTTACTTGTGGCATACTTCAATTACAAGAACATAAAGGTTAAGAGACCATTTCTGTTTATAACTTTACATGCATCAAGTGTTCAGTGAATCTTCCAATAATTATGTATTTTTATTGTGCATGATAAGGATATTTTGCTTCAGTCATCTCTAGAGACTACAATTTTCGTAATATTATATGAGCTCTGACTCCTGACCATAATATTTCTTTTGCATTGATGCACACTCCACTTTTTCTCATACGCTCTGTAACCCTCATAATTTATTTGTTTATTTATTTGATTTGATTTTATTTTTTTGGGGGGTGGGGGAAAGAGCCAGCATCTGAAACATGCCTTGCTTGAGTAATCTGGTGCTATCATCTCAAATTCAACTATCTCCAAGATGATAACGTGAATGACATAATGCACACATTCAATTTTACATCACTACAGATCATAGATGCACTGACATATCCTTGAGCCTTATTTAAACTGATTTTTTTCATGTAAACACATGAACTTACAGAGTAACAAAAGAGAAGTAACTTTCCTTGAAATTACTTATATGTCCAAAATTTTTTTTTTTTTTTTGGTAATGATATGTCCAAATTTATGGATCCTTAACGATTTAGATGAAAATTGTAGAGGATTACAAACCTGCATAATCCTTATCATCTGAACCAAACTTTTCATCTGTCTGGACAGAAAGAACACCAGGTATGCCTGCATAAATGAAGAATCCACTTTATAATCTTGAAAAATATGCATATTGTTACTGAGTGATGCAAAAATCTTGCAATACAAACCATATAGTTCTTGAGCACACTCATCATCTAGTACGCAACAGAAACCATGATTGGATTGCCATGAAACATGATACATACACATCTGGGCGTCCTTCTCACTGCAAATAACAATAATCTATTCTTAAACCATCTCAGCGGTAAAAGATTCCAAAAAATAAACAGAAGAAGAACACACTACTCACTTCCCCAAAACTCTGGTTAAGACTTGCACATAATAATCAACCACGGCTGCCTTCCTGATGACTCCAACTGCTGGCCGAGCCATCCGAACAAGCCAGTATTTCGTAGTACCAGAAGGAAACAACAATGTACTATCAGAGAATTGGTTCGACTGAGAATTCAGTCCAATCTCCGAATAACTGTAATTCTTCTGCCCAGAGCTGTCCAGGTCAGGCTTAACTGAAAGTACTCCAGGAATTCCTACAGTGTGTAAAAGTAGAGTTTCTCAGGTCATAATTCATGTTTACAGCCCAATTCAATAACACAAGATAAACTTAGCTATCACATTAGGCTCCGTTACAGAGACAAATCATATCTTTCTTGTCAGCTTTAGCATACATATATACACAACAAGTTAATATTTGCAAACTGATTGAAGAGTTTCTGCAGCATAATCGTTCTGTTTGCATAATGATCGGTTAAGTTTAAAGTCATCTTTACTACAAGATGACCTCCTAGTTGACTCTTCCAACTCATTAACAGTAGTTAAGCTAGTTTTATCTGATTCTGCTTCATCCAATCATTTCACAATAACTTTAAATTTTTGCAAACAGGCACTAGATCAATAAATGGCAAGGGTGTAGAAACTAGATAGCGAAATCGAAACATACGAGCTAGCTCATGAGCAACTTGTTCTTCAATTTCACAGCAGAAACCAAAATGCATATCACATGAAGCATCATATATACACATCTCAGCATCCTTCTCACTGCCAAAAACCACGGAAAATAATAATAATAATAAATAAATAAATAAACAAAATTCATCAGGAAATTAAATCGAGGAGCATATTAACAAACAACCTTCCGAGAACAATTTCGAGTGTTCGGACATAGTAGTCGACAATTTGGGGTTTAGAGGCGAGTTCTACTGGAGGAGGTTCCATGAGAATCATCCATCGGTGATTGTGGCTGTTTTGAGATGTTGTTGGAGAGGGAAAGTTGGATAGTGAATTGGAGAAACGAGGAGCTGGACAGAAGAGGCCGCGAGATGATGTTGGTATTGTGAGTGAGGGGAGTGTGAGATGTGAATGCCTGGGGAGTTTAGCGGATAGGATTGGGAAGGCGGTGGCGGAGATGGAGGCAACTCCGGTGGTGGTGCTGGTGGTAATTGGGGAAGAAGGAGAAAGCAGCATGCTGGATATTTTTTGTTTATTTCAAAAATACCATAAAAACAGTTTTTGACTTGCTATTCCAAATACGGTCAATTTCAAGATGTGCTGTGTGCCTGTGGGCTGTGTCAAAGAAGGGCCGGAATGTTTCAATTATATTCCACCTATGTTTTAAAAAACGGAGCCGGAGGTTGAGCCGGACACCCCTCAAAAAAGGTCCAATCGGGGTCGGACCCGTTGAGCCGTTATGTGAGCCAGATTGAGCCGGTATACCATTATAATAATATTAATTAATACTATACCATAGAAACTCCATATATAAAAATACAATTTATTTCTAAACGACTAAACGTAATTCTTCAAAGGGTTTATTCCTGAGTTCGGATCGTAAATTATTTATTACTATAACAATTATATATATTTATTACTATTAGAGAGTCTACCTTTTTTCATATACTAACAAATAACAATCATAATATCACTACTAGGAATAAATAATGAAGATAACGAAACAACATAAAAAAGAAAATAAATATAGTAGTAGTACTATACTGGAGTAGTAGTAGTTTAAATATAGTAGTAGTACACTAGTACTATACTGGAGTAGTAGTAGTTTAAAGAGAGAGGTTTTACTATATAAAAGAAAACAAAGAGGGGGTTTCTTTTCTTTCAACAAGTCAAAAGTCTCTGCATCATCTAATATTCTAATTTTTCTTCCCTTTATCATCAGATCGGATTGATTGATGATTGTATCTCTATCTCCTCATCATCATCATGTCAAAAAGATGGAAAACCTTTATCAGATCTGAAAAATCCTCTCCAAAACTAGATCTAATGGTGTAGAATGTGCACTAAATACCTTCTCCATCTCCATGAGCAGAAAACTGCATACCACATCAATGAGTATTGCTAATAACAGTGAGTAGGGTTTTGAGTTTTCTTCTTTCTCTTTTGTAAAAAAGGGCTTTTCTTCTTCTTTTTTTTTGCAATTCTACCACAAAAAACGGTTTAAGCGCCGGCCCACCAGCTTTCCGGTTCACCGGTTTTGCCGTTTTTGGGCCGTTTTTTCCGTTTTTTGGGGCAGCGGCGTTTTGGCGTTTAAATGATGACTTTAGACCGGTGACATCCGGTTTCCACGGTCCGACCGGTCCGACCGGGCGGTTCAATCCGTTTTTTAAAACATAGTATTCCACCTATGTTTTCGAATCCGCCGGGTCAACCCGGATTCGGAGGCCTTGGCGGGTTTTTATACAAACTTGGAACTGAGTTTTTTCTGAAATTTTGCTGGTTTAACTCGTTTTAAGCTAAAAAACAATATTAGCAAAAAAAAAATTGTTTATGTGGATTTTTTTACTTCTTTTCACTTATTATTTTTTATATAGGTAATGAAATTTACTTCATTTGGTAAAATATAGTACATGATAATTTATTTATCAAAAATATATTTTATTTATTTTTAATTTTGGGTCAACCTTTCGAGTTGACCTGGGTTGACTCCTCCGAGATAATATTCTGGTTCAAACCTGGGTTGAGTACGGTTGTTGCAGTTTTATACTATATGGAATAGAACTGTAGAATCATGTTAAATTATTGAAAATATTACACCCTTCCAACCCGTGTGTCAGTCCATGAGATAACAAATTAGGCATAATTTTACTTTTTTCCATAACACCAACTAAAAGAACATAAGATCCCTAACAGGACGCTAAGCCTTCATATATGCATCTGATACTTAACAGCGCCTGAAGTTCCTCATTTGAGAACTAGGCCGTTCGAATGAGTTTAGAGTCCTATAGAACTTTTCTAACCATAATATATGTAGCCTATGCTTGAAATTAATGATGCATCGTTCGTCATCATGATAACAGTGGCGCTTCGATGTTTTCTATGTCGTCTTCTGGATGTTTGTCAGATGTGGGGTCTAGGTTTATTGTCCAAGCAAAGAAGGAGGAGACCACCTGAAAGTCAAGAGTGTGTTAGAACTTTGACATGCACAATAAGAACCGTGTGGGTTGTGGCTTGTAATTCTCGAAGGCTTTTTACCATGCTTAGAGATGCAAATATGATGCTGAAACCTTTACAATCGAAAGGGGCATCGCTGGACAGAAACCAAGCTGTAATAAGACAGAAACAGGGTTTTCAGCATGCAATCATGTTTCTCAACGAGAAAAAAATAAAGCAAGGAAACAGCTATAATAGATGACTTACTAGTTAGTGGACTCATTGCTACTGGCGAAAGCAAACTGGCGACAGACTGAATGCCAGCAATGAATCCTTGTGCTTTTCCCTGATTCAAGAAACCAGGATCAGGAACAATGTGCATTTCAGATTACACATTTGGCAACTCTACTCGAACTTCAAGCAGGTAAGCCATTTTTATTTGTTTTATTTACATTTAAGCACTTCTACTAATATTAATGTTCTACCAGCTACTGCGTATTCCCAACAAGAAATAGGAAACTTTTGTTCATAGAAGTTTGGATGAGTAGTTTTAGCACTTTTTAAGAGAGTAAATCAATGCAACATTTAGGTCTTGTTGCTACAGACTGACCTGATCAGCAGAGGCTGCTCCTCTAGATATAACTGCATACGTCTGCAAATCATCAAACATCCAGTGAATAGATTAATTCATAAAAGCTGTGATGTTGAAGGCCTTAAAAAGTAAGTGTAGAGCTCCAATTTCAAACAATACTTACAGAAGGTTTAACAAGTACATAGATCACTCCAAAAGAAGCACTGAGATAGGGTACCTGCATTAGAGATAGTTAAAAGTCCGCCAATGTGTCGTGGAAAGTTGCGCGCACACAGATAGATCTTAATGACATGGAGGGGTTAGCACCAATCATTATGTACAGGTCTACAGGACTCAGAATTCAGAAACATATGAAGAGATGAGGCTTTGAAGCATTTTCATATGATTCCCATATACATCTGGGCATCAGTTATTCAATAATTTTAGGAAGAGGAATTATAGCTTTTAGTATTGGATTACGAAGGTAATTGCACAAAAAAAACGCCATAAATTTATATTAGCATGTAAATTTGCACATACCCAAGGCGCCCAAGCCAAGCCATAAAGCAAACCCTGTAAAAAAAGGAGGTTATTAATGAGAGCGCTTCCATTTCAACAACAATAGTTAGATGAAATATCCTAGCAAAATATTTTTCCTTTTATTAGTTTAGAACTTACATATGCTACAGAGGCGAGCAAGGCTGCAATGAGGATCAATCTCTCCCCGACCAATGGATTAATTAGGGGAAGCACCAGCATCTTGAAGCATTCAATTTAAGAAGCAACACATGAGGCACCAAAAAAAAAAGAAAAAAGGCAAAATTTACTGAGCTGGTAAGTCTCATCATAGATATTTTCTCTTTCAGCCAAAGTGACAATGCAAGCCATGTCTGTATGGGAAGTTCTAGGGAATATTATTGCTCATGTTAAGTTTACTTGTGAATAATAATCACCCAAAACATAACCCATATATAGCCAAAAGTTTTTTGTATACAAGGTATGCTGATCATCTGTATTTCTTTGTTTCTTTTTCATATATATGGATATGTTTATTTTCACTGAAACTTCCTTTCGGTTGTAGGGTGAAAAAGAAAAGAGAAACACCCAGCTCCTGAAAACCTCTTTCGGATTTTGGGAACTTACAAAATTAATTCCTCAAAATGTAAGGAGAAAAAAGTTTGAACTTAAGAAGCAAGTTTCTTTATAATTCAAGAGGTTAGAGAATAGGATGGAAATAGTGAATATTAAATTGCCTTGAGTGAAAGAAAAATGACTGGAATATTGTCAGTACCTGAGAAAAGATTGAGCCAACGCCCACCATCATCAGGATCTCTGATAATTGATTCTTGTTGAAACCAAATACCGACTTCAAATAGTACTGCACTTATAAGCATTCAGGAATTAATTCAAATAATTAGCAGCAAGCAGCAGGTGATTTTAAAACTAAAAATAAATTAGCTATGCATGTCAAACTGAAGAATCGTATTGTCCTTGGCTCCTTTCTAGATGATGGTAAGGAGAGAAGTAACTATATCCTAGTGTGAAATGGGTATCAGTAGACAACAACAGTTTCAAATGAATGATCTTCATTCTTTAGGACAAAAGAAGTAAATGCAACATTTTCTGCTGAAAGTACCTAAAAGGGTATTCTTGGATAATTTAATGCATACAACTTTGTTTCGGACAACAAACGTTTAATCATTCTATATGCGAAGAAACAATATGTCTTAAAGAGTTTACAGAAAAGAAAAAGAAAATTAGGTGTCCAATGGGATCGTTAAATTTTCAACAGGTTCCTGGTTGCTACAAAATGACATTGATAATTGACTTCAGAGTGTTACGGTACTTACCAATAAAACACTGCTGATACCAGACATACCCAATTCATAAAAGAAGGAAACTAGGGACATGCGTTTTAGTGTTGAGCTGAAAAAAAAAAAGCATTTAGAAATAGACTAATAGTATACGAGCTAGTAAGTTCCAATATTCGGACATAGAAGAGATTTGAAACCTAATAACTTCACCTGTTGGAAACAATATATGCAGCATGCTTCATTGAGTTATATCGCTCTTGAACAACCTTGATTGCCCAATTTACACCGCAAATACGATGATCAGATTTTTGTATTGGTTGTACTGTTTCTGGTAGAAACAGCGCCATGTAAACCGGAACAAAAGTCAACAAAGCTATCGACACCTGAAAATGTAATTTTATCACCGTATTCAAGAGGAACAGCTGCAAATTAGATTAGAAATAAAATGGCAACGCAACATGAACATGCCTCAAAAATGTAATCCTCGGGAAGAAAACGTGCTAGGATGTTGCCTATAACATGTGATGCGGAAAATAGGCCAGTGATCCAACTGAAAGATGCAGCCCTTCTAGAGTCGTCTATAACATCTGCCTGCAAGAAAATAAAATAATAATAAATCCAACTCAAGTCCAAGGTCCAGTCATTATTAGAGAAGAACAAGAAATGAACTTACTGCATAAGCAACAGCAATGCAGAAGATGCTCCCTTGGCTTATGATATAAGATATAGTCCGGATACCATAATAAGCATAAACAGCTTCTTTTGACTGGTTGATGGCGAGCAAAGCTGAAAAGGATAATATGATTAAGACATGCATTTAGAACACAGAAAATATTCTAGTAAGATGTACAGAAAATATGCATCTAATAGAAACACGGTTATATCTGAATTATAATGGATCAAACTCCTTATGTATCACCAAATTATGAAAGAAAGGGGAAAAAAAAGATTGAGAAAATGGTGATTGTGACATGCACGCTTAGCTTGGAATGTTGTTTTAGACTGATTTTTGTTAAGTATTAACATCAGGACATTCTGTTCCACAGGAAAAGTAATTTCAAAATTTAGTGTTTGTTCCAACATCAAATAGACCGGGAGTTTTTAAGAAGCAAACAAATGAAGGGATCCAATCAATTATTTGAAGACTATTTGGGCAGGTATTAGCTGCCTGTACATGGAGCTTCCCCTAACGTTCCATGGCATGACCCATGGGTATGAGTCTATGACATATAGTTCAATCAATAACAAGAAGAAAATCCTTGCTCTCATAAACTTATACAGGATGAATTGCCCAGTAATTGATCAGAAAATGATGGTATGTTTCCAAAAGCATACCGAATGGAACAATAGTCGTAGATAGAGTGATAAGAAGCAGAGGTTTCCGCCCATGCTCATCGGCCAGCTGACCCAACAGGGGAAGCACTATCATCTTAAAAATCCCGACAACCTACATGCGTAAACACAAGCCTAAAACTTGAGAAAGAAAATCACTGTGGCACAAGCTTTGGAATTTATAGAGTAATAAGATTGTAGTAGAATTTTATTTCAAGATACTTATTCAGTTCACTGTAAATTTTTCTTGAGAAGGTTGGTTACTTCACATTACTGACTATATTTGATTAACATTATGAAAGTTACTAACCATGAACAAAATGAGAAGAAAAATGTTCCTAAACTAAATCCTAGTACTAGCTTTAACTCACATGTTAGATCCCCCCCCCACATGTCATCATCCTGAGGTCCCCAGTCATTGCAATGTACTATAGTGTAGACATCACCTTAATTATGAAATGAAAGAAAGCCTTATCTCTCAAGATAAGAAAGTGCCATCTTGATGTTGACCCAACCGAAAACTACTGAACCATAAATTTATGCAGTATTTTTACGAAACTCAACAAGAGAGTCCAGACCAAATATTATACTTATTTTCTGAGGGCCATTACCTTGATTGGAGTATTACTTGCAGAAAGAAATCATTTGGCTCATTGATTAGTTTACTCTACTACTAGTAGTTAAGAAAAGTCCAGAACTCTTAAATAAAATATTAATCTAGAAGCATCAGTGTAGTGCAAGAACCATAAGTATATGTAACTTAAGTCAAAGGCCAGTTGGCCAGTATCTTAAGCTACCTTATTTAATTAATGACGACATGTATAAACTTTAATCTGACTTGAAGAAACAAACTGCTTACAAAATACACATTAAAAAATATTGACAAAATTTGAAGTATCATGGATTCAAGATCACAAATCTACCTCACCAGTCACCAGAGACCTTGAATTTATGGAAGACGAAACAGTCTAATAATTCACAATATCAAAGTATGCAAGTAACTTAACAGCCTAGACTAATCGAAAACTTCACAATATATATCACCAGAGACGTTGGACTTATCGAAGACAAAGCAGTCTAATTCACAATATCAAAGTATGCAAGTAACTAAACAGCCTGGACTAATCGGAAACTTAGAATTTGCGGGGTAAATTAGAGATAAGTGAGGGGAGGAGACTAACAGTTTGTTGGATGCCATTGACATAGATAGCTTGAGGACAAGTCTTCTGGCCCGGGCAGAGAGCATTGGTAGTGACATCAACGAGCACAGAAACAGTCATTTCTTCAGCGACCCAATGAAAACAGAGCGGGAACAGCAGGTGGAAGAGTGGCCTCAGCTCCCTCAAATTCTCCCTCAACATTATTCACTCCGATCAAGCTTAAATTCCCAAACACTGCAGTATTGAAATTGAACATATAATGATGATGATGATTAGTTCAGTTGGTGTCGTGTTTATAGGTGTTTTTATATGATGGCAAATGGGGGTGGCAGGAAGAGGCAATTAATGAGGTAGTTGAAGAAATTTCGTTTCCTTTAGAATCTAGTCTTTGGACATTTGTGATGTACTACTGTATGTCAAATAGAATAATGATGAAGGGAGGTGTACTTTGTGGACTAGAAGTTGTACCTGGGGGGTTTTGGCAAGCCACGAGCGGAAAAGGCTGCGGCACGGTGAAATTGCGTGACGGCGTTCGGTGGGCGTGTGTGCATTGTGAAGACTTGCATGAGGCGTTTCAATTCTATAATAATTTCCATGGAGAATCGATGGATACTTCTTCAGGGATCATGAACACGCAGGAAGAAAAAAGATTTGTTTACTGTACAGGTCAAAATGCGAAGGCGGTACCTAAGGACAATGCACTAATGTGTGAAGCATGCCATGTTTATACGAAGGTACTAGAAAACATTGTGGTGGTGGAGTAGAAAGTAAAATTAATAAAATTAGTGATGTTTTTAATATGATCTATTAATTTTCTCAAAACTCAGATATGAATTGCTGCACAAATCCACTCCAAACGACTCGTAAAATATGTACAAACATCTTAATTTTCCCGGGATAAAATTAACATAAATTCAAGCTTTTTATTTATATTTTAAAATGTTAGGAAATGGCGGAGCATTTAGTTTTTCCCACGAGAATTTTCAAAAGCTCTTCGAACATTTCATTTTTCATGCAACTATCCATGTGTATGCCTGTCAGGCAGTGTTGTATAATTGAATTTGATACAGATCCAATTTGAAACTGGTTGGTCTTTACCCGGAAGGTGAAAGCCTGAAAACACTCTGAATTGAACCCTGAAATGTATAAATTTCTAAGTAAGAAAATCTGAAAGTGAACCAAAAAAAAAAAAAAAAAAAAACTGCAAAGCCACGGGAAAATCAACTACTGCATAACACACTAAAATGGATCCATCCAGATGCGTATGTATAAAAATAAATTCCCGTCAAAGATTATTTTCACTCTCGCAGCATAGCTACAATAGTTACTAGTTGTGCAAACAAATACAGAGTACAGACTACTATAAAAAAATATTTTATAGGATTGAAGGCCGACTCTGAAGCCAGTAACACTTGCTGGTGTATGTGAAGCAGTCACACCTCTCAACATTAATGACTCGAATAAGTAACAACTAACAAGATATCATGCTATCCCTTCCTCGAACCATGTGATTATTCCACATAAACATAAAGACATTTGATATTACTCGTGTGGTGCTCCACTTAACGCCATATCTTCTTCCTCGGCGTCGAATTCCTGTTCCACGCCCTTAACCTCAGGCACATAGTGCATCAGCATATTCTCAATGCCAGATTTCAGTGTGACGGATGAGCTGGGGCATCCACTGCATGCTCCTTGCATTCTGAGTTTGACTATTCCAGAGTCTGGATCAAATCCTACATACTCGATATCTCCACCATCATCTTGTACAGCTGGACGGATACGAGTCTCTAAGAGTTCTTTGATCATAGCAACAGTTTCAGAGTCGTCTTCTTGGATGGCCGTGTCCATGGAAGCGGCTGTAGCTGAATCTAATAACAATGGCTGTCCAGAAGAATAGAAATCCATTATTGCAGCAAATATTTCGGGTTTCAGAAGATCCCATGAGTTCTCCTCTGACTTTGTCACAGTTACAAAGTCTGATCCAAAGAAGACCCTAGTGATTCCTGTAGAGTAAAAAGATTTAGATAGGTCAGAAATATCAAATATATACTATAGTTTAGTGTGGGAAAATTCAATCAGATGAGATAACCAGATACTGATAGTTCTGACAGCAAGAAATTCTCAAAATATTATCAGATTTGAAGCTAGGTTCAATTCAATGGCTACTCCATCAAATCACACACAGATAATACCTTTTCATAATATAACGAGCTAACTAATTGTAAATTCATAAGCTAGGAAAATTACACCAACCTTCGATTTAGTAACACAAAACACAGGTGTAATTCCAACGTATCAATTTTTGCATGGCTAACACTTGGACAAATGTCAGCCCCAAGTCCCAAATTTAACTCGGACCAATTAAAATATGAAAAGGGTTAAAACAGATACTGAAATCTGCATTCAATAGCCATGCTTGATCTTTTTACTATTCATCATGTATCCACTCCCATAAGCATGAAAGAGTAGCTTAAAATGCAATGATGTCAATTGTTACCTATTTAAGAGCACATGAGTATCTCAATAAATGCAAGGTATAGGTCCAACTTATTCCAGTTAATAGTGGTATGATGTTAGGAATGCAGGTAACCAAGAACCAGGAAACAACCATAAAAATGCAGCACTATGGATGCAAAATAGTGTTAGGTAGTGTGAACAGCTTTCATCGAGTCTATTTACTAATTCCAACCAATAGTAGAAAACCTGTTTTTTAGGCAGATATTGTTCACAATACGAGGAAGGGAGTTGAATGTGTATTAAGGCAGGGATGTGTTAGACCAAAAAAGAAGCTGAAAACAACCTTCCTGAAAGATTTAACCAAAAGAAACATGCTGTGGGATAGATTAACCAAACCCAAAATTTAAAATGTACTAGTATAAAGTAAAGATAAGAGCGAATTCGCCCAGCAATTTTATAACATTCATGAAATTAATAATGAAAATGGCAAGTAATGTTGGGCCCAGAAGCTAGAATCATTCCAGACATCAAACAGAGCTAGCTTGAGGAGATATTTGAGCTAAAGAGATGGTAAATCTATTACCTAAATGGTTACTGGTGAACAATCCAACCATAACCCGAAAGTAATATTAATTCTAAACTATCTATGTAGCCCTTGGTGTCTTTATAACTGTTACATAAGCCAGAAAAACTAAATGCAAGCACTCACTTTCCAAATGAAAAACTACACCAAATGCTACAGAAAAGACAGTAATATATATGTCATACGTAAGGGATTTTAATTGCTGATTTATCTAGTAACCACCTCCATGATGGGATGACGAGAGTTTCCAAGTAGCTGTTCAATTAAGATTAAGAAAGCAAGTGATAAATTGGACAGCACCCTCTCTATCTTTCACAAAGGCACAGGAATCAGCAGGCAGATAAAACACCACATACTTGCAAAGCTAATACACAAGTAAAACCTCATTTAATTGCATCTTTCAGTAGACTCTGCACATTAGAGTAGGAAAAACTGACCATCTATGCCATACAGGGCCTTTGCCAGTGGTGAACTCATAGCTGATCGTGCATTAGGGAAGTCCGCGCTACCTGACTCCATAACCGGCTTTCCGGGATAGAACATGAGAGATGCAGGATTTGGAGTTGACTGCGTCTGGATAAACATGCCCCTCCTCTGCCCTGTCCAAGGTAAGAGATCAGTACATTTCTCTTCAACTCAGTCCCATATCGAAAAAATCCATATCAGCTAGAATCTCACGCCTAAACCTAATGAAGTCGAATTTACTATTTTCGCTTAACCTTTTCCGTTTTCAAACCTCTCAAGTTGCTACCAAGAAGCATGCTAGTGAGTAGTACTATCAACTAACAAAAAGTTTTGCACATAAAACACTGAAAATAACATAGGCAAGAAGAAGACCAAACACTAACCTCAATCATTAAGTACAGCAAAAGACAAAAAACTAAGTAGCTGATTAAATTATCCTATGATAAAAATCGAGCTAAGAAAATTGGAATCACATAAGGACTAGAAAATAATTCATGATTAATTACCTAAGGGGCTTTGGAACCTGGTTAACTGACACGATTGTGAAGTAGCAGCTCTCGTCGGCGCTAAGCCGGATAAATCACTGGAAGACGACGAAAAGAGGATTTGACGGAGTACATGCAATCCCCGAGCAGATTTTGGTATGTTATAAGGTTTGGATAACAATCCGCCATTGATGTTGAGAGAGCGAATTGCTCGATACGCAAATTGGCCTAGGTTTTTCATTTCTCCTTTTCAGGATCTCTGGAATTTTAGAAGAAGAAAATGTCTATATGAGGACATCTGAATTTCTGATCTAAGTCGGTTCCAAAGTTCAATTTCCATTTTATGTCTAAATCGAATTTGCCCCTTAACTTTTGTATTTCTTGTTTTCACTACCCTCATACTACTTTCTTATAAATTTACAAGTTTTTCCCTTTCTCTTTGTTAAGTTCTTATTTTCGGTCCCTTTATTTTTTCAGTTTTTTCGTCCTTCCAATTTTTGCTTCACCACATCATCATACTCCTCCGCCATGAGAACCGCAAATTTTCTACACCAGATGTCGTATTTTGCACCGGAATTAAAGCAAAGTGTAAAATATATTAGGAATATGTGCATGTTATGTGAAAATTATAGCAGGAAAATGTGATTTATACTGGGACATATATAAATTAAATATATGTGACATTTTATTTTGAACATATGAGCACGGAGTTACAACTCCCGCCGTTAATGCTTAACGCCTTTACAATAGCCATGTAAGTAGCTTTATTGCATAAGTTCTTAACAACTCTTGTAAAGTTGTTATGGCACGTCCGGGGTAACAAAACATATGTGTTATGTATAATTATTCTCCTTATGATATATATATATTGACCACATAAATCAAAACACATGTCATTCATGAAATACTATATTTTATGATAACTACTGCACTCTAAAAAACTTTCCCCTCTTCACTAAGTATATTCAACTATCGATAGTCGTTGCGCATTCTGTCATCACTTGTACATATGCCCGAAAAATTCATGCATCTTCGTTGGAGTATAATAAGTTCATAAAGCCAATTGCTTTCACTATCTACGATATGACTTGGCATATAGATCGAGCTCTTAGCATAATTGCTTATCTCTTATCGATGTATCGTTAATAGGGGATGGATGGAATCTTATGATATCGTCGTTCTTCTGGACAATTGTTTGAGGTACTTTTTATGCTTCTGAGGTGTCACATCCTTTTTTCTCTAGTGAACATGATATGGGAGATCCTTTTATCACCAAGTTTTATAAATGGGTACAAAGGGGTGGATTGTGGTTGTGGTAGAACACGAGGGGGGGGGGGTATGGTAGTTCTATAACAAAGCTTGTATTGTCCTCCACGGTATGCTCATCCATGTTGACTGAGTATAAAACTAGTCAAGATGTCGTTTGGGATAGATGACTTAGTGGTAATTATGTGTAATGGATGGTTGATTCCGAGTGATGTGTATATATAGATAAATTAACTGGCAAACACTAAGTACATTAAACAAATCACATTTGAATCGAATACATGATGTTTTAAACTAATTACAGTGACATTGATAGACAATTTGGTGTGCCATAACATATGTTAGTACGAATTAAACAATTGATGTTTGAAACAAGTCATGTTTACAATTGATTTATGCTCGCTCATGTTGATGCTCTTGCAACCGAAACAAACAATATTTGAAATGTAATTAGTGAAGTACATATACTACATACAATATAAATTTTGTATAGTTAAACAAGTTAATGCCCACGACAAATGATATATGAAAGCGAGAGATAAATCACTCAGTTATATTATGAAAAAGTTATCCAACACACAGTTAAAAAAGAGAAAGACAAGTTCAGATTAGTGTCGGTATTACAATTGCAATTACGAGTATTATAAAAGGACTGTTAAGGCGACCGAAAGTAAGATAAGTTATTCTTCTCCAAAGAGTTGGCTCACGAATTCTCTCCAATCAGACATCAATGTGTTCGAATCGAACATCACGTGTCGTGCACGTGACCAACTACATCACCGAATTGTGAAGAGGCAGCAAAAGCACAAGAACAACAATCGTCAAACCCTATCTACCTAATTTGCTCTATCTCTATCTCTCTCCCAAACCCTAACCGATTCATCTTCAACCCCTCATAGATTCAATCTGCAATTCCTACGAAATTCAACCCATGTTTCCATCAAATTCCAACTCCGGTGAAGATGCTACCCGCGTTTTCAGCTGGATTTGGTGATCTACTGTTCTCAGATCGAGCTCTGTAAACAATACTCGAAGAAGAAGCATATATTATCAGAATTCACAAATTATACAGATGGAGAGCTCTACTACAGCTTCGCTAGGTCCGGTGGATGACGGGCCGGAGTCATGGGAGGTTGCTGACGTCGACGCCAGCATGCGTCGTCTCATGCTTTCTACCAGAAAGGAGTCTACCACCAATATTGATAGCCATCAAGCTGAGCCAGTCGAGGCTCCCGATGCCGTTGGGAATTCTACATCGGCTTTTGGTATGTCGGAGGCTATGATTAACACCGTCGATCAGTTTCTTCGTGAAGCTATACAGAACCCCAGGGAGCGATTGTCTGGTTAGTGGAGTTTTTGCTGGCTTTTACTGAATTATTGGATTATTACTGTTGTGACAGTTGTTTATGCTTGTAATTTTGGCTTTGGCACTCGATATAATCTAGCTCCAGCTCCTTTTCGGTTTGGTTTATCTAGCTACTAGCTACTGGAGTAGTACTTATCGCTAACAATTAGTACAGTGATAGATATATAATGAACGTTGCGTGGTAAACTTGCACTTAACTACATGGTTACACTGACATAGATTACCACGGAAAAAAAAAGATAGGCTGCAGTCTCCTGTGAAGTTTATTACACTGACATAGATAGATTACTACGGAAAAAAAAAAAAGATAGGCTGCAGTCTCCTGTGAAGTTTATTAACAAGAGAAACATCTGGAGAAGGAGTGATGGTTAGTTTTGGGGTGGGGAGAGGGCTTGTGATTGTCGATGTCATTGTAATACATGCTAATATAGTTATCACTTTTGTCTAAATGTGTAAGCCCCACAGAGGGCTGTGTATGATTGATATAGAACCTAAACAGGCATGAAACCGAGTCTACTCATTGGGGTTATAATTAGTCAAATGGAAAATAATATTCTGTCAACTTTTGTATATGCTAACATTCTTGTGCTATGCAAGCTGATAATTTCGGTTTAAGTTATATTTGGAGTTATTTATTTCAATATCATAGTTTAGTGTAGCACAGCCGTTGCCTTAAGCAGGTGGGTTCCAGATGATGCACATATGAGCTATAGTTGTATAGTTTTGAAACATCAGTAATATTCTCTATTGCAAAAATAACTATGATACTCGAATTTCTTTACACGATATAGATAGATTGACTCGGTTTTCTTGCTAAATTATAAGTAATATACTGCAGATTAATACTGTCTTTAACTCTTAATGCCACAAGTGGTAGAATTCTTTGTTTTTCTTCCCTAATCATGTGCCTTTTATGCTAAATAAATAATAACAATATTGAATTCTTTAACAGTTCTGCGAATGGAGCAAGATGTCGAGAAGTTCATTCGTGATCCATCTAGAGAGCAGATGGAGTTCCATCAGCTGCCTACTTCTTATTTGCGGTTAGCTGCACATCGTGTTGCACAACACTACTCACTGCAATCCATGGTTCTCATGGACAATAATTTGCCTGATGGATCTGGTTCCAGAATCATTGTGCGCAAAACTACAAATATTCGGCCTCCTTTAGTTCGCCTAGCAGAAATTCCTGTAAGTTTACCTTCTGAAGGGAGTGGCTCTGTTAAAGTTGCGATCAAGAGGAGGCCAGAAAAGGGTTCACAAAATTCAAGCAATTCAAATTCGGGTTCTTCAAAATCGAATAGCTCTAAAAGTGTGGAGGAAAGAAAAGAGGAATACAATAGGGCCCGGGCAAGAATATTCAGTTCAAACAGTTCTGGTGGGAGTTCTAGCGGCAAACCAGTAAGTGAACCCAGGATTCAGGATAGTTTCCAACATATTACACCAGGAATAGCAAAGTCTGAAATGAGGAGCTTTCCTGTAGGTGGGTCTGATGTGAATATTGCTAGAAGTTTGTCAGACTCTTCTATGGTTAGTGGTAGATTAACTAGATCTATGACGGAAAAGGAGCCAATTGGCCGATCAAAGACAAATAGTAGGGTGGCTATATTCCGTGATCGTGAAATTGATCGTAAAGATCCTGACTATGACAGAAACTATGATAGGTATATATCAAGATTTACTCTGCTCTCCTGTTTTCTATTTCCTTTCCAATGTTGCATTTCCCCAACCTCCCCACCCCTCAGCTATTAGTATCCAATTGGTGGAACAAATTTATTTATAATGTAAGACCATGTATTGCACTCTCATGCAGTATTTTAACTTTCGTATTATTACCAGATACATGCAGAGGTTTGACCCTGGGTTTGGATTCAGTGGAGGTGCATATACCATTCAGCCTATGTATGCACCTACCATAAACTACAATACAGAATTTCCGCAGCTTGGAGCAGGTCAGAGGCCCCCACTTTCTTCTGAGCATCAACCTCGCCCTCATCCTCAACACCTTCCTGCGCCGTGGACCCCTCCAGCAGCTCCTGGGGGTGTTGCATATGGTCCTACAGAGACTATGTTGTCTCCATTCAGTCCTGGTCCCGTGAATGCACGTGCAAACTCTGGTCTTTACTTACATACTGCTCCATACCCTCAACGATCTGGAATGCCATATTTTAATCCACTTGACCCAGTTCACCAAGTCTTTTCACCACAGGTATAAATCAAAGCATTCTATATTTTTTAAGACCACATATCTTTTCAGCCACAACTGCTTGATGTCTTTCCTTTTATAAAGTCAAATAAAAGCACTTATTTATAATTATTAAAAGGGAATTGATCAGGTAACTGGTGTATTAAACAAGTGAAAATTTTGATGTAGTTCTAAGTTTATGTTCAATTGGAATTTAATTCTTCCCAAGCGTTCAGTTGAGGAGAGAAAATGTAGAAGACCTTTGGTGGTGGTTTCAATATTTTCATATAGGATTGTAGATGTCATCTTCGTTATAGATGCTCTAAGTTTAGTTTAGGCAGTGAATTTCATTTACATATGATGGAGGAAATGATGAGAAAACACCTTTCAGCATTCTTATTGGTATTTTATTTAATCTTGTTCTTTTCAGGAGCATGATGTTGTGATATTTAATACTTAATAGCACTGTTTATTCTCCTCATCCTATTACTTGGTGAAACTTTTCCATGGTAGCTCTTGGTCTGACCGACCTTATTTCTATTTTCAGTCTCACCAGCAGCAACAGGATGCAAGTTTTGGTCTAGCCCGGCCCCGTTGAGGGGCTTGGGCAACGCCTGCACCCTGGCTGGACATTATTGGGCTTGGTTTCAAGTTCGCTGCTAGGGCAGCATATTCGGCCCAACTAGCCAGGGTGCAGGCATTAACAACTGAGATGTGCTGGGTGGTGGTTCTTCATGTTCTGTACATCTTTACCATACAGCAAATCTCAGTTGAACAGAGCCCCGTGCTTGGGAGCTCTTTGGCAGTATCATCTCAAGAGATCAATGAGTTCCCTAGAACTGTGCTTGAGACTGCTTGTAACAATGAGGATGATGATGAAGACTGGAGATCAACAATGATTAGGAAATATCAGAGCCTTGAACTCGCTTTCCATGTTAAGTGCAGGTATGTTCAAACATTTAACTTTTTCAACATCTAATATTCTTGTGCAGCGATAATTTGATTTGTTATTGCGCCATGGCACACGATTATTGCCCTTAAATTTTATTCTTTTGTTTTGACAGTGCTTGTGCACGTGGAAACGGAATGGGGAGTTACACTCATAGACTTTGGAGGAATTTCCACAAGTGTGTGTGTTGGGTTACTTTACTGTATTTTCAGCTCTGAATGCATCTGTTTTTGCCTATTACTGTTATTATATAAGTAAATTCTTGCCACAGTTGTTGATTTTTTCCCCAATCAGTGTTACTTTCTCGATTTATGATTGCAACTTTCTTAGACTATATATAGAACCAGATATTATGAGATTCCATTTGTGGATGTTATGAGCTATTAAAAAGAAATTGGATGATATCCAAGGTCATTGCTCGGGAAACATTTTTAGATTTTTGAATATGTGGTAGCATAATGGGATGATTATAACACGAGGTCAAGACTCGGGGTATTGTACTTTTCTTAAGCTAAGAAGACTTTAACAAAGTATTATGTCCTTCCGTTCCAGCTTTGATGAAATGGCTAGATACCAAAGATGCTGTTCTGTTCTGTGCCACAAAAGCTAATGCATGTATTATGGATTTAGAGTATATCCACGGATCCACCAAATGTTACTAGAATGGAAATATATTACCAGAATATGAAAAATCTTGCAGACCGTTTTACTTGTGCCTGAGGCCCTGAGCATGTTTATGAAATGAAGTCTACACTGATATTTGGTGAAATGAATGTTTTCTCAGTTCTTGAAGAAGATGTAAATGTTTATCTTGTGGATTTGTTTGAAAGAATGTTACTTCCAACATTTTCAGTTTTTCTGGCCTATATTTTATTCCTTGTTACTCCGTATCCTTATTGTTATATATTGCCACTTTGATACTGGAAACTGTGTAAGAAAATGATTTGGAAAAATGTATGCAATTAATTACTAGAGGCTCTAAGGTAATTACGGATGTTATTCTATTAATTAGAGTAAAGAAAAAAATTTAAAATTTTATCGGAGAACTGGCCGTTCCCGATTCTAGAACCCTAACCACCGATTGAAGAACTGCCGATTATGGTTACAATTCCTTATTTATATATGGCGAAATGAAACTGACGGTGACGACAAATTTATCTATTCTGCACACCTATTCCTTTACCACCTTACACCTTATGACATACACCTATATCAACCATATGTCTCCGTTCGAACTCAGGATCTAACATTGGAATACATCCTTAGTACTAAACCAACATATAACTCCTCATGTTATTAAATTTTGCCTGGGAGAGGACATGTAGTGGGCCACTCGTTCACTATTGCAGGGAAGGGTCTGACACATTATAGTTCCAATATTGAGATCCATGGCACGTATGGAACGACTTAAAATATCATTACATGTACGGAGTAACTTAAAACTGAAATGTCACATTACACGTACGGAATAATTAAAACCTGAAATGTCACATTTATCTTAAATGAATGATGTAATCGTATGTTTTACTAATAGTTTCCATACAAAATGATATGTTTATATACTCTCTCCATAAATTTTAGTAGTACACTTTTATCCATGATAAAAAATTAATCGACCCCATAGCTTAAAAAGTATTATATTATTATACAATAAGAGTATAAAGTTGCAATCAATATTAATGTAACAATTAAATTTCAATTAAAAAATTATTTGTCAGATTAAATGTTTTATTTCTTTTATTAATTTAATATATTTATTCTAATTCTAAAGAGTAATGTTTTCGTTAGACGGAATGGTCAGTTGGTCACTCTTCACAAATAAGTTAACTTAACACATACACGCAATATACGAGTGCCTCATTATTTTCAAGACTTGATGTACACAAAGTGAGCTTAAGCACGCCAAATTCACCTCCTCCTTCATGTAAACACGCCATTTCCGTGAACCGGAAAGAAAAAATCTAGAACTTACAACGTGCTTTTCCGCATCGCTAATTCCGCCGTACGGATACTTCCTTCCTTCCTCTATATATTACCACAAAATCCATAACTCAGTCCCTTTGGCATGGCGGCCATGATGGCCGTAGCTCGGCCGTGTGTTCTCCGGCGGCCATTCCCATTCATTAAACCAGCAACATCTCTATCTAATTTCCCTCACTTGTCGCATTTTTCGACCTTCCGCAACAGAAACTCTCACGCAAATTTCCGTAAGCTATTATCCACTAATGCGCCACTTTGCTCCACCTCCGAGGTATCTCTCTACTCTACTACTCTCCATCTGTTAATTTCCGTTCCTTAGCCGTTATTTTGAATTTGAATTTTAATACTGTATCTCTCATTTTGATTGGGAACTCTCAGAGCAGCAATTCGAGTTCTGAAACTAGTCAATCTATAGTGGGCGACTTTCTCGATTATCTCAACGAGTCGTGGACGCAATTTCATGCTACCGGTATAGTTTTTCTTCTTCTGCATTCTTCCTTAAAATCTAAAAATGAATTGCCGTTGCATAATTGAGCTAATTGCAATTTGCCTGCTAGATTCCTAATCTGAGTAACTAATAAGCTCCTGTGGTGCTGTTATTGAATTTTATATAACTATGCGTACTTGAGGAGAAAGTGTGGTGGATTGCCTGACAATTCGTGAGATTAAGTGGTCTTACTTGGAAGAAGTTGAAAAGTTTGTACTCACATGACTCGATATTAGTCGAGTTGAGCTTTACTAGTGTACTCATGCTACATCAGAAACGAAAACGATACTGGAAAGACACTAGAGGTTTTAGTAGACGAGTTTATTTTAAGTGGAGTCTGCAAGCACTAGATCTGTGTAGTTTGTCTTGGAAATGTAGGTGCATGAGTCAGAGTAGTTTTATTTCAAGTTACACTATGATGATATGATAGATGTAAATCTTCGTGTGTTTTATTTAGATAAGTAGTACTCAGTATTTGTAAATAATTGCTTGCGACAATGAATCATGCACCCTTTCCTTCTCTGTAAAATAAATCCACTGCTGAAATTTTCTTGTGTAATGTATATATTGGTTGTATATTTTCCCAGCTGAAGCAAAAAGACAACTTATTGCGGCTGGTTTTCATATGTTGAATGAGAATGAAGAGTGGGAACTGAAGCCTGGTGGCCGCTACTTTTTCACGCGGAATATGTCTTCATTGGTTGCTTTTGCTGTTGGGGAAAAGTGAGTACATACGTAAAAGAAAAGTTATGCTTCATGATGCTATATGTTTCCACATGGTAGGTTGCACATTGCTCTCTGAGGCCCTGGGTATTCGCTATGCAATTGTGTGAATGCTAATCACTTGGAAGTTTTACTTTTTAAATAGTTAATGAGCATTCAACCACCACGTTTTTCTAGATTTATTAGGAGCTTGTATGTTAACTTGATTATGTTGCAATGAGGCATATCTTGTTCTATCTGTTGCCAATTTGAGGTCCATGGCATTGAAATACTTTGTTGATTTACAAATATATTGGCTGATCAAAATCCTAATGTTGCAGGTATTCGATTGGTAATGGCTTTCATGTGATCGCGGCTCATACTGATAGCCCATGTCTCAAACTGAAGCCGAAGTCTGCATCTTCGAAATCTGGCTATTTGATGGTCAATGTACAAACTTATGGTAGTGGGTTATGGCATACTTGGTTTGACAGAGACTTAAGTTTAGCTGGAAGGGTCATTGTTAGAGCTGATGATGGTTCCTTTTCCCATAGACTTGTAAAAATAAAGAGACCTCTACTACGGGTGCCTACCCTCGCAATTCACCTTAGCAGGTCAGTTTCATTAAAATTTAGCTCTTAAACATAATGTTTTACTAATGTTTCCTCATGTTGATCTCATTAGTTAATGTGCTTTTGTCTACTTATGCAATACTATGTCTTTTATTATCAGTGAGTGGTTCAAGGGGTACCAGTTGATATACATAATCTACTAAATTGTAATTTAAGGTTAATAGGTATGAAGAATTGCAGAAATTTTCCCTTGTAAGTATTATACTGAACATTGTGCAGTTCCATAGCTATTAACTGTGTTACTAAGGTGTATTGGTGAGGTAGATTCCTACATTGGATAGCTAAACATTCTTGAAAAAATCATCGATTCTGTAGCTATGTATACGAGTAATTCTATGCTTTTCAATGCATTCAGTTTTAAGCTGCTGCCTGGCTGTTCCCATGCAAGGATCACCAGTTGAAGTCTTTATTAGTTTTTTTGCCCAAAAATCAAATTGGTGGCACCATATCTACTTGTGACTTATATTTGCTTCTTGATTGGCAGGACTGTTAATACAGAAGGATTTAAGCCAAACCTTGAGACTCACCTAATCCCTCTGCTGGCAACAGAACCTGATAAGGAATCTTCTGAGCCTGATGACAAGATCAGTACATCGTCTTTGAAGGGTGCCCACCACCAACTGCTCATGCAGGTGTATCTGCAGTTGTGTTCCTTATAATAATATATCTACATGATAGATAGTTTTCAATGTGCTGTGATACTCTGTTTAACATATCTTTCCTTTTTTAATTAACATGTAAAAAGGGTTATGAAATGAAATTTGAGAAATAGTTACAACGTAATGCAAACATAAAGTTACTCCTCTAGACCCATTGTTCCACTGGAATCTTTTCCTGTGTACCAGGAATTCCGTTGGCTGCAACAAAGCCCTGAAAATGTAATTAATATACTGATGGTGTCCCATAATTTTCCCCCGTATAGATCCTTGCAAACAAATACACAAGGGCGTGTATCCTTCTCTTGTTTAATCGAACAATAACGGTCTAGCAAAAGATACTGTTCTAAATGTGGACTTGTCGCCTGTGAATTTTCTCGAGGTTTTTATGCTTTTATCCACTACTTCTGGGACTTGAGTTGTTTACTTAAAAGTTGAAGTCCAGCACCTATGCAGAATATTCTCATAGTATAGTATTTTGTGTCCAACTGCATCTTTTTGCTCATCCTATATTCATTTCACAAGACTGTATCCAGAAAACTACGTTGTTGCTTATTATTTCTTTTAATAATAGCAAAATCCATTTCATTTCTCAAGACAAAAAACACTTATTGCTTCTTCTTTCTAGATTTTTATCTTTACATGGGGCATGGTTAAATGAAAAAGAACTCTCTCTAGTGATAACTTTATTGTGCATTAGAAATCCTAATTGGTTATTTGTGAATTGAATTTTCAGATCTTGTCAGATGAGCTGGGCTGTAAAGTTCAAGATATAGCTAGCATTGAATTAAATGTATGTGATACCCAACCGAGCTGCCTTGGAGGTGCCAATGATGAGTTCATATTCTCTGGAAGACTGGATAATCTGGCTTCGAGCTTTTGTGCGTTGAGAGCTCTTGTTGATGCTTGTGCTACTCCTGCTGATCTAGAAAATGAACACGCGGTTCGAGTGGTTGCGTTATTTGACAATGAAGAGGTACATTCTTATGCCTTGTAATAGTTTTTATGACGACGAGTGATTTATTAACTATGTATATTCTTGTATGCTAAAGTATCATAGGACATGCCAGCGTCGGCCCTATACTGAGATTGGTGACCTCAATATATTGACAATATGTGCTATACAAATACAAATTGCGGATAGTTTAAGAGCAAAAAATGTAATTGTATACCAATGTGTCCAGGTGCTAAAGATCAAGGATAAGCAATGCATCCGAAGTAAATAATAATTACTTTTATCGTTTCCACTTCAGGCATCTGATAGAAAATTTCTAATTAACGCCTCAATTCAAGCCCTCTTTGGCAGTAAAATCTCAGAAAATCAGTTTAGCGCCTGGCTACTAAAATCCAATCTCGTTCAGAATAATTTAGTGTGTGCAAACTTTAGCCAAAAAGATTTGTAATTAGAACTAAAGAGGGAGAGATTGGAAGGAAATAAAGAGAAACATTTTGATACTAGATGATGGAAGATTATAGAGAGGGGCGACTCAAAGAGAATTATAATATTGGATTGAACATTTATAATTTTTCTTCAGTACGTTGAACATATTACATTTCCCCAGATTTGGACAAAGGGAGGATCTCTACTTCAACTAGGAACTTTACTGGTAATGCACAAACCGGAGAGGGGTTGTTATCTAGCTGGCATATATGATCATTCATCTTGCATATTATAGTGTCCGAGGTCAATTTAAACCTTTAACTTACAAACAAAATGGAAGCTTACTCAGGAAGATGGGCTCATATACTTCTAAATTCTTCACTTAATCTGTGGCCCATATTTCTTCCCATTGTCTTACAGACATGGGTTTTAAGCTTGTACAGCATGCAATCTTATTGAGGTTTAAATATTTAGCTACAATAAGATATCCTTTCACTTTCAGCACATTACTAAACATATGCTGCATTTGAATGGGTGGTTATGTTCTTGAAATGACCATTTGAGGAATTTTGAAAGAGATCAATGTATAGGAAAAGAGATTATATGGCAGTTATCGTGTTGAATGGTTCTAAGTTTAGGTGTATTACTAATATCAATTTTCATCCTGCGCATAAAGGGTGGTATACATGTCTACTTTTTTTGTGTTCATGTGTATTAAATATATTGACATTCCATGTTTTACAGGTTGGTTCAGATTCATACCAGGGAGCAGGTGCACCAACTGTATTTGAGACCATGAAACGAGTCTGTGCTTCTTTAGCTCAAAAGCATGTGGGGGAATGTGGCTTTGCACGTTCACTTCGCCACTCTTTCCTAGGTATGTTATTTTCCCATAGCTAAAGCAGGTACCCAGTGTTTCAGTAACATAGTCTTTTATCTGTGAAATCTCGACATTATATGAAATTGAAACTATTTAGTATTTTCCGACTTGCTTTGCTTAATTTAATTGAAACCATAGCCGCCCATGGACCGGAAGCATTGAAAAAGCAATATGTGGTTTACTTTCAGTGAGTGGAATTTATGCAGAAGCAACTTTTATGAAACCTAGTATTGTAGTTAACTTTTTGTGCAAATTTTAACCATATTGATTGTGTATTGTAACTCAAACTATCTTCCACATTGCCCTTTGACACATGGATTGAGGTATGTTGTAATATATGTGCTACAATGGTTGTGGGGGTATGAGGGTAGTATAATATTGGTTTCCTAGTGGTGGTGGTGTTTGGGTTTTTGTTAAATAAGTCAAGTAGAATATAGAGTTGGGGCGCCGAAATGGCAAACATAGTAGATGGATTTGGGAGAGAAATTTTCAGAGCCTTAGGGCGAATTAACAACTCTTTTGTTTTTTTTAGAAATTCTTTGGCCCAATGTAAAGACAACATTTATTAGAAAGTTGGTGTGAAGTGCAAACTGATTGAGTTTCCTTGTTCTTATTTATTTTTCCCTATCCTTGACATTTTATTTACTGCAAGTTTACTCTTGGCCACCTGTTTTGCAGTTTCTGCTGACATGGCTCATGGAGTCCACCCTAATTATGTGGATAAGCATGAAGAAAATCACCGGCCAATGTTGCAAAAGGGTCTCGTAATCAAGCACAATGCAAACCAACGCTATGCCACCAGCGGGATTACGTCTTTCCTTTTCAAAGAAGTAGCAAACACACATAATCTTCCCACTCAGGTATTAAGTTCTTATGTGATATACGAATACTGGCTTTGCTCATCTGAGCTAGTATTTTATTGTTGTAGACTGGTAGTAATCCTTTGCCAGTTTGCCCATCACACTTCTGTGCAATGATGTTGTAGCAAAATTGAAAAGCCTCTAAAAGAGCTTTGAAACTCTTCATTTGGGCATGACAGCCCATGAAGCTTTATCAGTAGTAATTCTGAAGTGGAACAACATATTTACAATTTTTACAGTGATTGGAAAAAGAGAAAAAAACTGAGAACTTCTAGTATCAAATAAGGCTTGTTATTGAGCTATCGAATTGTTTTTACGCTTGGTGAAAGCTTAATACTGTCAACATTGAATGCAATTTTTGTGCTAGAACTTGACTTAATTTAAATGCAGGAGTTTGCCGTGAGAAATGATATGGGATGTGGATCTACTATAGGTCCCATACTTGCTTCTGGAATTGGAATACGTACAGTTGATTGTGGGATAGCTCAGCTATCAATGCACAGGTTAGCAGTAATTGACTGGATGCCTATTTCAAAATCATGTGCAGACTCTGGAGTTAAGATAGGAGATAGAGCAACAGAGCTGAAGAATAGAATCCTCGTGTCTTCCCTCTTCACTCTAAAAATCTAAGGCAGTGTTTGGATTGTGACTAGTTGCATATTACCCAAACTTTATCCACATTTTTCAACTTTTCAACCCAAAATACACCTTGTTACCCTAGAAAACCCATTACACTATCACTCACACTCTTACTTTTGCAATCTACTGTGAACTTCCCATCTCACACAATCACAGCACAATCAGTATCATTGCTCACAAAATAAATCTAGTATATCCAGTCAATTACAAACAATTTGAACCCAAAAGAGGCTATTGGCTATTTTGACATTTGTGCTGCTGTAATCACCTGGTTTTTCCCTTGTCTTGTTTACTTTTAATTATTATTTTATTTATTTTCAGTGCGAGGGAAATCTGCGGGAGAGAAGATATTGACATTGCTTACAAGCACTTTAAGGCCTTCTACAAGACATTCTCAAGCATTGACAGGAAGTTAAAAGTTGATTGTTAAAATTCTCAACGAGCAAAGATTTCAACATCATTCAAAACTCTGTTTCTTGGGCTCTTTCTTTCTTGGGCATGGTAGGGAGAGATGGGGAGAGAGATGCAAGTATTTACACAGCAGTAGTTGATTGGGTTTTGGGGGAAGGGAGGATCTATGATAGGGTTTAAAGTACTAACCGGGTCTGTTCCCTTAGAATTACCAGAACTGAGATTATATTTATAGGATGCTAGAGAAATAAAATTACATTTAAGGCACTTTTATTTATTTCACATAGGCCTCTTTGACTTAATAAAAGACAATGGAAACTCTTAATAGTTATTATCTCAGTTCTGTTTATTTAAGGGAGTTTTCCTTGCCTTCTTGCATCCTTGAGTAGAGCTAGTGCTGGGCTCGGGTTTAGGTTCAGCTTCTTGTGTACCATTTGCTTCTGCTAGCCTCACCCTAAGCTCAGAAAGCAAAGCCTCTTTCTCCTGGTTCAGCTTTGCTGCTATCTGACGCAGCCTTGCATTTTCAAGAATCATTTGGCAGTTTTCCCTGTAGAGTTCACAATTCTTCTTCTCCATGCCTAAGTTATGATTGGCCTGCAAGAAATACAGAGACTCAGAGATTTGACTTCATGACATAATCAGGTGAAGCTCATTAACTAGTTTGTCCTTTAAATTCTGTTTTTATTAATGATGGGCATAAGTACATTTTGCACTCCCTTCCTCGAGTCTTTTTGAAGTTGTTAGACACCTCCTCCTGCAATGTTTTTGGCCAGATACTAGGCTGAAGCCCGAGGTGAGATTGGGGCCAAAAACACTGAGAGGATATACTCTGTAACAACTTAGAAACTCAAGGGTTTTCAGTATTACAACCACATAATTCAGGGAGTTTTGTGCAAACATACAAACCAAAAGATAATGATAATAATAAATTTAAAAAAAAACAAGAAAAGAATATATTGTGGTTGTAATTATCACTCATTATGTTATGTAATCAGTTCTACATTAGGATTAAATCCGTGTTTGTGTGTGTGCAGTTACTGAGAACCTGATGTTGGAAGACTTGCAAGTTTGGAGGATGTCTACACTGCTGGAGTATGTCTACACTGCTGGAGATGTATCTGTATGTTGTTGCTACTTTGTTCAGAGATGTTGGGTATTTATATTGTTTACAGTTCAACTGTTTTACGTAATAATCGGCAAAGCACACGAGAAGTGCAAGTGAATTTATTTGGAAAGCCGCACAATTATCTTTTGATCATGTGAAACGAGATGACCAAACGCTTTAACGGTTGAGTCGTGCTTTGTCTTAAGTGCCGGAAATATGCTTTTAAGATGATGTATCGCGTGGAACTTGCTTGTTTTCGTTTATGGAATGCATGTAAGTGTGAGTTTAGGTGAAACAGGACAGGAAGCCGGCGGGTTTTCTTAGTGTATAGGGGAAGATAAGTGAAATACAACAGCTAGTATCTGTACAAACATGTGTTGGTAAGGTAAGTTTTGTGCCGAATAGTTTCTAGATGAAGATACTGCCTTGCTGTCTAATGGTGAGCTCTTAGGTGCTAGTTCAGGGGAGTGCCTTCTTCAGTGAAGGCTTAGAAACTAGACAGCACTGAGATTCTGAGAATCATCCTGCCAGAGTCAGGGGCGTATTTTACACTTTTAACATATTTGCACCCCCTAGGTTTCATTTCTGACTCCGTCATTGGGCAAAAGTTATTAGTAATTTCGTATCCATGTCATGCTCTTGTTGAGTCATGCGGTCCATTATGTTGCACAAAATTTACTACCGCAACATAGAACCGGAGGCGGAGACTGTATGGTGTCCATCAGGATCAGGCGTTCCAATATTAGCATCTTTACCTGGCTATATAGCTGGTAGAAATTGACTCGATCATGCTCCTCAAGTTCGTAGTAGGCAATTTCCATTTCCTTTGAATCTTTCATTGATTTGACATGTTTTTTCACGCCTCGGACTCAACTGAGCACCTCATATAATGGGTTCAAGTTTTCAAAAGTTTAATTTTGCATATCACCTCACGTCATCTCACAAATGACAATCGTTTAACACTCCAAAACACATTACCCACCCTTCCTCTATTCCATATTTATAATTCCACCCCGAGATCTCTCTCTCTCTCACTCTCCTTCTCTCTCCACCAAAATCAAAATCTCCCCCAAAATCAAAAAAACCAAAAAAAAGTAAAAAAAAAACCCTAACTAACAGATCTCCCAATTTCTCTGTGATCATCCATGGACAAGAAGCAATTCAACGTCCCACCGGTAGTCTTCCCTTCCGCCACCGGCAACTCCGTCGCCTCGTCCTCCTCCAACCCTCACCAACGCCGCGTCCCCACCGCCCCTTTCCAACCCCCGCGCCAATCGAACGCGGCTCTTCCTTTCCTCTCCTTCGACGTCGGTTCAATCGCCCAATCCGTCGGCAACAACTTCGCCCCCGCACCTCAGTTCAACAACAACAACAACGTCATAAACACCGGAGCAGGCTTCGATGACGAGCCGCCGCTTCTGGAGGAGCTCGGAATCAACACTAAGCAAATCTACCAGAAAACCCTATCGATTCTGAATCCTTTCCGGATCAACCACCACCTCCACGAGGATGCGGATCTGTCAGGTCCGTTCCTGTTCCTTATGGCGTTCGGACTGTTCCAGCTGCTGGTAGGGAAGCTGCACTTTGGGATAATTCTAGGGTGGGTGACTATGGCGTCGATGTTTCTGTATGTGGTGTTTAATATGATTGCAGGAAGGAATGGGAATCTGGATATGTACACGTGTTTGAGCTTGATTGGGTACTGTATGTTGCCGATTGTGATGTTATCGGCTGTTAAACTGTTCCTGCCCCAAACTGTGTGGATGTGGTTCATCACTGCGGTTATGGTGCTCTGGGCGACACGGGCGTGTACGAAATTGGTGGTGGAGCTGGCTGGTTACGGAGAGGAACATCATTTATTGATCGGCTATGCTGTTCTTTTGATTTACATGGTTTTTTCGCTTCTTGTTGTTTTCTGAGCTCAACTATACTAGTACTACTTATTATTCACGGGTGATTGAAAGGATGCGTTGCTGTAGATGATTATGTTTTCGGTTATGCTTACTGCAACGATTTTCAGTGGTCAGGTGTATGTTGGATTTGGTTATGAGTCATGGCTTTAAGTATGCTGGATGTTGGATAATACTACAGATACCTATATTCTTTTGTGTTCTTTTGCACTGTTTTGCTTATATTGGATTTAGGAACCTTACTTCTAATCGAGCTGCTTCCGAGTAATGTATGGATATATATCGTATATGCCCTCGTTCTTTTAGCTTGCTTGGGCTATTCATTTAGTTCTTGTTTTTCCTGTCATTATATCATGTTTTTATCAAATGTATGGACATCTAGAGTTCAGAGTGCTTCATGTGCTACTCTTGTATGGCAATTTTGATCAAATTCGCTTTCGCTTTGTTATCACTGTTACGTGTGTGGTACTGTGAGTTAAGATTCAAGTATTTCTACAGGGGAGAATGTGAAATGGATGAGACTTTCAGCTCATTGGTCAGTCATGTGCATGTTTCGATTGATGCATATTTAGATGTGTAGATGGTTTGGTAAAGGTGGAAAGATATGAATTATCTTATGGGGGATTTTGTTTAGATTTGTTGCAGTTGTTATATCTTTACATGCTTTACTCTCCCCAAAGATTTTACCACAACACTGAGTTGAGAATGGTTGCTGGAGAGAATGTTTCATGCTTAATTATTTTGTTCATTTGTGCTGTTTTCTGGACCTTGTCTTGTCATTGTGGCGTCTATGATGCAAATTTTATACTTGCCCAGTCTCCATCTGTTTGTTGGTTATTTTTGTGATCTCGCAAATGGTTTATTTTTCTTCTGTTGGATGGATCTTTGTTATATTTTGAACAGTGGTGGATAAATGTCTTATATACTCTAGACTGTCATACACCCTAACTTGTATTGCTTATAGCATTGTGTAGGCAGCTCCATGTATTGTTGTTTTAGTCATTTGTGGCATGTCCATCAACCAGTTTCACCCTTTGATTGTCACTCCCTTGAATACATGGAAATCTAGCAATCCTGGGTATGAAATGTATGAAAATAATTCTGGGTTTAGATTTGTTGCGATTTTTATATCCTTAGATGGTTTACTCACCCCAAAGGTTTTACTTTTACCACAACACTTAGTTAAGAAGGGTCCCCAGTTAAGAATGGTTGCTGAAGAGAATGTTTCATGCTTAATTATTTTGTTCATTTGTGATGTTTATTGGACCTTGTCTTAGCACTGGGCCTATCTATAGATGCAACTTTTATACTTGCTCCAGTATCCGGTCGTATTTTTTAGGTTATGTTTGTTATCTCGCAAATGGTTTACTTGTCTTCTGTTGGATATTTTGAGCAGAAGTGGATAAATAAATGTCTAATGTACTCTGGTCTGTCATCCACCCTAACCTGTATTGCTGCTTATAGGATGTGTAGTCCATGCATTGTTATTTTAGTCATTTATGGCATGTCTCTGTCTTCCAGCTTGACCCTTAGATTGGCATTCCCATATATAAAAGAAATGTAGCATGCTGGTACGTAATGTATGAAAACAGTATCTATTAGCTTCTTATGTTTTGTGTAATCCCTGCTATATTTTCTTTCCGTTGTAAACATGGTCAGTGATGAATGGTGATACAGTTTGAAACAGAAGCACAATGTGAAATATTATCAGCGTGTTTCTTCTAGGTTAGTTTGTTCTCTCACCTCCTAGGTGTTGATGTCCATCCTGTTCTCTTCCAGGACAATCTTTTCCATTCTAACACCATAAGCCTGTATGCGTGAGCTTGTAGTTTGTTACGAGTACTTCAGAACTGGTTGAAATATTTGAGATTGTGTGTTATATAACTTTCCCCTGCACCCACATCATGGACTAGTCTCTGCACTGTGGCACCAAATGCCATGAGGAAGCTATGTGCAAAATAACAGGTTTTGAATGCTGAATGGCCTTTATTTGACAAAGGTTGTGGCTTGTCAGCTTGTTTTTTCCCTAAGCATTTCATTCCAAGACCCAAGTAGATTTATTGCTTTAGTGAGAATTTACAATGATCTGTTAAAAACTGTGTTGCTTAATATTTTGTTGTACAACTCTTTTCTTTTGCTAGTCCCTGTTGTCTCAGGTTTATGTTTAAACACCTTGCTCCTAGAGTGTTATTACATTTTTGCAATCTAAAGACAGTTTGTTTTTGCGCGAGGGCTCTTTGGTTTATAGTGGATTGGAAGGAGTAATCAAGAATGTGGCAGAAAATTATCTGAATTTGTACCAGAAACAGGTTCATAGTTTAAGTGCTTCTTAGAAATGTAAACAGAGTAAAGTGCTTCTTAGAAATGTAAGAAGGAAGACATGATCACATGATTCATGGTCCTCGTGCTAAAAATCCTTGACATTTAACATACATTTCTTGGGGATGCAAATTATGTAAAGATGCATAGATTTATTATTAGCTTATACCATACGTTTTCAACATCTTATCAATTACCCTTCGTTTGTTAGGCCCCAACAGTTCTCAATACATTTTAGACCATACTTAAAACTACATCTCCTCAGTGGTACTAATACGATAAAAAAACGCTTCCAATAAAAGGGTAAAACCCTATGTAAGTAATAAAGACGATAATTATAGAAGAGTAGGTATTGTTGTTTACAAACCGGAAAAAGAAAAGTCGGAAACCCCTAGGATTAGTTTCAGTGGCATTTAAGAGGTGTTTTGAACTTGGATATAGAAGTTGCAAATGGGACAGCCGGCCAGTATGTTTACAAAATTTGAAGGCCCTAATATCATTAACTAACATTCATTCCCCTTCCATTATAACTGGCTGCTCATATCGTACATGGCCGTCAAAAGAAAAGAAGCTTTTGAGAATATTGAATTATTGGTGATTTTAGTCGGCAAAGATGGTAGTAGATGAGAAAATGAGGTGGGGTAGTTTGGAGAAAGCTCTCAGAATGGCATACCTACTTTGACCTATTAGAAATGATGTTGAATCGATGATGATTCACAAATCCTCCAGGCTCCACCAAATCAATCAATAAATCGTACATGTTTGTTTATTTCACTTTCACTTGTTCATTTCCCAATTGTTCCCCACATAATCTCTCGTCTTTCTTCAAGGTTATCTCTCTCTCTCTCTACTTCTTATTATTATATGGCTGTAAAATCTACTATCAATTTCTTTTTTCTTACGTTGAATGTTTTTCTCCTACTGAGCTACCTATGCTTCTGTTTTACGCATTGTTGCCCTGTTTCTTCAATTTTTGGGTTCTCAATTTCCAACCCCAACATTTTTCCTCTTACAAATGTACGAACTCTACTCTGGATTTTGATTGATTCCTCATTGATTGTTGCTTCTTTGGTTTGGTACTATCATCTTGGCATTATTTATTCTACTTTTTTTTTTTTCCTTCATTTTTCGTCATGTAATTTAGTTTCACTTCACTTTTCCGCCTGATAAGATTTACAGTTATGATAGGAGCTGAATTATCAAGTATTGTTACATGTAATACTGTAATGTTGTTTAATGTTCAGACTTATCAACTGATTAAATGAAGATAATCAGGTAAAAACTGTCTGTCATTCTGAGGATCCTCTAATATATTCTTCGAAAAACCGTTTATTTTCATCTGATAATGCTCAGAAGCTAAGCTTTGTAGACCTTTATCTGTGACCCTGTGTGTGTGTGGCTACAAGTTATCTACAAACAAGCAACCTGTAGTGAATCCAAAAAAGGGCACTTGGTGGTAATTGCAAGAAACCCTCTCGCCATTTGGCCCCAAAAAAGGGAAAATGATGTATTTTCTTTTGACATCTAGAGTGTTAATTATAATGTTGAGATATTACTCATATTTTGTACCTTGGAATTAAGAATTGTTTTCGTATCTTGTCGTTAGTGTTTTCAGGGATGGCTTGGTGGAAAATTGTAGCAGTTTTATTGATTGCTGTTCTAGCATGGTCATATCAAGCTTTGTGCCCACCAGCCCCCCGAATATGTGGTTCTCCAGGTGGTCCAGTCGTTGAAGCGCCAAGAATAAAGCTTAGGGATGGAAGGCACTTGGCCTACATGGAGCATGGAGTCCCAAGAGAGACAGCTAATTACAAGATTATCTTCGTTCATGGCTTTGGATCAAGTAGACATGACGCTTCTATTGCTACATCGGTATCATTATTTGAACATCTTACTAGGCAATATGCAAGTTTATTTACCTAAGGTCGTGTTGCAGATAGTTTTTTGTGTTTACATTTTCAGGAATTGGTCCAGAAACTTGGTATACATATTCTGACTTTTGATAGACCTGGTTATGGACAAAGTGATCCTGACCCGAAACGTACATTTAAGAGCATAGCTTTGGACATAGAAGAGCTTGGCGTTCAATTACTTGGGCCAAAATTCCACATCATTGGAATTTCCATGGGTGGTCAGGTGGTTTGGGGATGCCTCAAGTACATTCCTCACAGGTAACTTGATGTCTGCACTCTTACTTTTCTGTTAGAATGAAATTCTCAAAATTTTACTCCATCCATGCCTATATTTGCCAGCTCTTGTTTCTGTTTTCTTGTGTCTATTATATTGATATTGCTTTATTTTCGCGTATTACGAATGTGTAGCTTACATGATTTTTACCTATTTTAAATTACCATTACCTGATGAAAAATTTCTAATTAGAATAAATTAGGATTTTTAGTTCTTAATGAACTTTATTACATTTCTCCACCTGTTTAAAGAACAAGTGGATCTATGTAATTTTGTTGGAGGTAGTATAATAGTATTTGCATAGTTAAAGATCAGCAAGTCATGTTTACTCTGTGAAATGAAGAATATACAAGAGGCAAATCATTTTTTCAGTAAAATAAGCCTAAAAAAGAAAAATAGGACAGCATATATTCAGTTAGTGCGGAAGCAAGAAAAGAATGTTATATTGCCTTGTTGGGAGCCTGGATCACATGACTTATTAAGTGAAATGATAAGCCAGGATCGGTTTAATGTATATCACACGGCTCGATTTGTTAAGTTTACGTCAATATCTGATTCATATGAAGTTTATGTGCTATACTATTCAATGACTTGCTTTTTATTATGTTCTGAGAGTATGTTCCATTCAACTTATGTCAGGCTGGCAGGAGCTGCATTGATTGCTCCAGTTGTCAACTACTGGTGGTCTGGTTTTCCTGCAGATTTAGCTACAGAAGCATATAATCAACAGTTTCCCCAGGACCAATGGGCACTACGAGTGGCACACCATGTCCCGTCACTTGTTTACTGGTGGAACACCCAGAAATGGTTTCCTTCATCTAGTGTTAATTCTGGAACCCCTAATTTCACTCTCCCTGATCTTAAAGTCCTTGCGCAATTTTCATCGAGAATGATTAGTCGGGTATGTGCTGCTCTACATATCTCGTATCATACAAATGAACTGGGAGTGCTTAAGTTTGAGAAAGCATGTTAATCCATGATTTCGCTAGAAATGAGTTTGAATCTGTTGCAAATACCCTCTTAGTGCCTGCTTGCAAAACTTGAGATTATTATGAAGTCATAAACGAATCTGAGTGAGGTGAGAGTGGATTTTAAGTGAATCAGTGGGTGTTTGCAAAAATGTGCTGAAAATAGAGATTGTAGTCGATTTACATAGCTACCTCAGAGGATCAGTGTTTTTTTTTTTTTTTTAATTAGATAATAATAAGCTGGAGATTACTAGAATCGGATTTTCCAAACACCTTTTTCTGGTGATTTTGCTACAAGTAAGCGTATAACCGGTTCTCAAAAATCATTTGCAAACAGATAATGACTGTGCTGCCTATTTCTTGATACCACATGCATCCCAGATGCCAGAAAATGACTGTGCTGCCTATTTCTCAGATTCAAGAAAATAGCTTTTGTGTGCTGCTTAGTTCTTGGTGCAGACTGAAACTTATTTCATGCTCTCAATTTTGCTTATGAGCAGGACTATGCAACACAACAGGGAACGTTTGAGTCCCTACACCGCGACATGATGGTTGGATTTGGGAACTCAGACGCAAATCCAATGGAACTTGAAAATCCGTTTCCTAACAACGAAGGCTCTGTGCATTTATGGCATGGTATTGACGATGGCCTCGTGCCAATTTCCCTGCAACGATACATTGCCAAGCAACTTCCATGGATACAATACCGTGAAATACCTGATGCTGGGCATTTGTTTCTCCTTGCTGATACAAGTGATAAAGATGATATCCTGAAGTCACTTTTGATAGGTGATAAGTAACACTACAACTGCTGACAATATTGTGAAGATCATATTCTTATGGTAGAAAGTAGAAACTCTCCCAAGGCTACTATTCATTATAACATTTATCTGTAACATAAGATGGTTCTTAATGGTTTCGCATGGATATGTGAACGCAGCTGCCAAGATCTGCGAACAGTGTACTTGATAAGTAAATCTTTTATACATGCTTTAGTGTAAATCATATTGTTTGTCTCTCTTGAATTGGCTTCAATCAACCATTTGATCTTGTTTTCTTGCTTTCCTGTGCAAGTCCCAAACTGTGTTTCTTTTTTCTGGACCATTTCATCTAAGGTCTATTTCACTGATTTTGCATGTTACAGACGACCCTCTGATTTAAAAAACAGAGTGAATCTTTCAATAGCACATGCAATATATATACTCCATTTGGTAGTCCAAAAAAAAAAAAACCCTTGTATTAAAAAGCTATTAATGGTTCAACTTCTCTAATAATTTTATTGTAGCTAATGTAAACACTCACCATTTAGACAAGCTTCACTCATGATTTAAACTAGAACCATTGCATTGTTGTCAAAAATACATGTTGTGTAATGAAAATGAAACCAACCATGTCCTAGTAGTGAAACACCTGACATAAAAACAATGAATAACAACAAGGTGGTAATCTCAAAAAATGGCAATATTCACTTAGGAAGTCCAGTTTCGGGGTTGATAAGAGAGCGACTCTCATCCTCTAGTACTATTGGACCTCTCCCAGGCCTCGTGCAGATGAAGTAGCTAACATCTCCCCTACACTTTTGTGGTACATTGTCTTTAATTTCTGGAGGTGGTGACAGTGCCTCAATATCCTTTATATCTTGTATGCCAGCATCTTGAAGTATTGTTTTGTCCCCAATAACATAACTGCAGATGAAACAAAGATAACTAAAAAAAAAAATCTTGAAGTATGCATTTCAGCAATCTTGTTATGTTGTATGCAACAGATACCATATTATGGCTGTAGCAAAGAATAGACATGCAAGTAAAAGATTACCTGCTCAGATCAGTATCTGCATTAGGAGGGAAGTGAAACAACAACCTCTGGAGTAGTTGAGCAGCAGTTTTTCTGTTTTGTGAAATCATAACTGCATTTGGCCCGGCATCAAAAGTATAAGCCACCTGTAAAGTATCTTCTTGTTAGTATCCATTTGCACGAAACACATGGCTAGGCCATTCTAACTCTCTTATTAACTCTATATTCAAACAGGATGTATAGAATCCAGTTGTTTTCAGAGGCGCACATGAAAAATATAAGAAATTCTCGACAACTCTCAATTCTTTCAGAGGCAGTTATGAGGAAGTAAGACCATGCTTTTTTTTTTTACCTGAGGTGTTCCTTCAGAGCGATTCCATTTCTCCACACAGCTAATTATCCTGTAGAGTAATGAATTGATGAGGTCCCAGACAAATTACATAACTATTGATCAATCAGAAGTAAGAACTAACAAGTAACTAGTGATACCAAAGCGTGTCTCTCGTGGTAGAGAATTAAAGATAATATAAGTGCATACCTGTGTGATGTGTCATTCATGTAGAAAATAGGAGGTGATGTATCTAGGCAGACTGCATGAAACTGGTTACTATCTGCACATGTCAAACGGGCAAAAGCTGGAAAATCACGATTCTTTATTGCTTCCTCCATTTGAACTATCCTTTTTGGTACAACTTCCTGTATAAATTTTGCAATACAAACATAAGACAAATAAAATAAAGCTGCGGAGGGTGAATAAGTCACCATTTTTTACATCTTCTATGATGTAAAATACAACAAAAGTTGAATTTTGGAGGTCTCATCTGAAAAATGAGGGCAAATACCTTTGCTCTGTGTTGAACAAGCATACTGGTTTCAACAGTTTCACGCATTCCCGAGGTACTACTTGTTTCCTTCTGTCTTGAGCTTACCTAAAATCAACAGAAGCTCTAGTGGATAAATTTGAAGGATCAACATATAAATTTATCACAGAGTTACAATTCCAGTAAGAAGCACAATGATATCTTTTCACATTTCGTGATGAATTAGCAAGAAATTGTTCACCAAAACTTTAAAAGAAACAATGAATTATCCCATGACGCTTCTACACAAATTTCGAGATGAAATGACGATACGGGCATTATATCCTAGTGGAAATAAGTACAGCCGAGATTATTGCAATGTGCAAATATTACAGCTTAAAGATAAATTTCATTTTTAGTATGGAAAACTGACACTAAGGATTGGAGAAGAAAATCCAAGGCATGTGACATATCTTCTTCTCCTAATGTTCTACTACTACTGAACAAGGTGAATTGAAAGATGGTCTTAAAGCCCTCACCCAAGCAGCACCTATGGTATGAAAAGGAAGTGTGCGATTTAAAAGAAAAGCAAGACAGAGAGGTTACGCACCACAGCAATGATAATAACCAGGTCATCCCAGTGCTTCTCATCCGTGAGTTGAACAGCAATGCTGTCGCTTCCATTTTCCTCCTGCAGCAATACAGGAAAATCAATTAGATAAGTCATACTTCTGTAAAATAAATAATAATACATGAAACTAAAATGATCAATTTGACATACTTTTCCCATGATCCACTTGACAAATCCACCATAAAGACTACGGCAAGCACTTCCTGAACCTTGCCTGCAAGTAAAAATGACAAAAAACTGTTGAATTACAGGTGAACGAGAGAAATGTTTTAAAGATAAAATAGAAAGACCATAGAAAGTATGGTGTGCATGCACCTAATTTTGTAAGTGTGCTTTCTAAAGGCCAGAAGGCAACATATCTACTCAAACGAACATATCATAAGAAAAACAAGCGAAACAAATCAATTTACAGAATGGCTAATTTAGTAAGTGTTCCTTTTTTCAGAAGAAATAGCTATCACAGATCAAAGAATTGAAGGAATGCACAGAAAGACATAAGCAATTACCTTGCAATAGCAGATAATCTACTATGGTCTTCTCTCACATTCATTAGCTTAGCAAGGGAAAAAACTGTAAATGTACGAGACAAGTGTTAGTTTCCTCAGACAACCAGATTTTGCAAAGTAAAACACTGAAACAAGTATAGAATCACTGTAATGGAGAAAGCTCAGCTGCAAAAAGCACAATATCAGGATGTGGTTTATTTATGCAAATGATAGGGGGAGTATTCATATTACCTAGGCAAGCCAAACCAGCAGCTGATGAGGCCAAACCGGCAGCAGTTGGGAAATTGTTGTACGAAACAATGTGTAAATGCAGAGTTTCCCAATCTTTCTTAGTGATTTTAATACCCTTCTTTTCATCCTCGACATCACTAGCACGGGAGCGAAGTTCCCTCAAGCAATTCTGGAAACGGCTTCCAGAAAGAGAAACCTCCTATAATAACAAGAAGTGTATATCATACAAAAACAGATCAGAATGCAGCTAAGCAATTAATCAAACGTTAAGTGTCAACAAGCACAGGCATCTGAATCCAGAGCAACAAAGACGATCTCTTTTTTTTTTTTTTCTTCTTTTTTCCTCTCTCTCTCTCTTTAGTATACAGTGTAATGCCATATCACAACATGTTATATCAAAGCAATACAATTTAAATGGATCTATTAAGAGAAATTTGAACATAACCACATCTGGAGGAATTAGTCCAGGACCTCGATCTCTTAGAACTAGGCTTGATACCCAAATAAGATCATATTACATGAAAGCCAAAAAGCAACAAATTTAAACAGCTATATTCATAGAAAGTTGAACACAAGTTCATATCCAGGAATCGATCACAGTCCGTCTGGATCCTCATTTCTGGACTCTACTAACTAGGATTTGAGTTTCAAAGTTATCCAAAGAAGACTAAGCAGCTACTCCTATTCATCCTAAGAAACAACCACACTTTCTCAAAACATTCCATCTCAGCCTGATTACTTCATTCTTTCACAAACTTATTAGTGCTAGGTTGGATTAGTCGTCAAATCAGATACACGGTAGAAATCGAAAAAAAAAATAAAAAAAATCTGAAGCACGATTCCAATTACTAAAGTTTAACAAGGAAAACCCCAAAAACGCCTCATAAAACCCCAGATCACAATCTAAGCATAAAAAGCAAAGAATAGAGAGCATTGGATTCGATACCTTGGCATTGAGCCACATGCGGTCGTGGGTGAATCCAGGGCTAACGGCAACGGAAGTGGTGGTGCAGAGGTGGTGAGGATCGAGAGTGACACTAATACTGTCATTAATCGGAAGAATCAGCTCCTCATCCCTCTTTCCCCAGTACTTGATCACCGCAATGTTCGTCGGCGTTTGAGCCGTCACAGTTAGCACCCAATTCTCAGCCGCCATTCTGTTTTAATTAGTTTCTTCCTGCAACGTGATTTCTCGCAAGTATTCACCTAACAACCGAATTGGATCGGATCTGTGAGTGGGTGATTGATTAACAGCTCCAGTTCAGTCACTGAGGTTTTGAGCATATATATAGAAGAAGAAGAAGAAGAAGAAGAGATAGTGGATTGGATTGGTGGGTATTTATTTATTTATTTATGTAGTGTGTGTACGCATGTGGTTTTTTGTCAGCTCAGCATTGTTGAAAACATCGATCATCGAATCGGAGATGATGATGATGACTTGGAATTTGGAAAGAAGAAAAATAGTACTACAGTATATTGAAAGTGACTACAAAAACGGGAATCAGATCAACAATTCATTTGCAAATTACTCCCCGAATTTATTTGACTCTTAGTTAGACATGGTCGATTGTAGGTTACAATATTATGTTATTTGACCAAGGAAATATCCCATGGTTATATATACTTCTAGGAGGCTTTCCAAATATTATGACATTTAACCTACTTTTAACAAAATTCAATTCAGGTATGGACCCAAGGAGGATCATGATTTCAAACACTGAAATTTTCTCAACTGCTTTTTTGTGCTAATAAAGTGTCACATAAATATTCCATTACCACTTTACCACCTATAATATAATATGTGCTGCATTATGCCTAACCCAAGCAACTACAACAACTTACAAGTAAATGGACATTCACTTAATTAATGAGTTGCAGTATTAGTTTTTCCTCACCAAACTCACAAGTCACCTGACTCCACAAAGGTCAAAGTAATTTTGCCAGCCTTTTAGCCCACTTCTATAAATCTGTCAATATTCTTCTACATTGGTCCATATATTCACACTTAACAGTTAACACCATTTATTTTGTTCATGTAATTAATATAAGTGTATATAATCAACATGTGTAGGACCGATCCGTTATTTTCTTCTAAAAAATATTCAGTTTGTTTTGTTCAAATTTTTTTTTTTTTTTTTTATATATTAGAATAGAAGTTAGGAAGCACCCATACGAAGACGAAGACGAAGACGAATACGAAAAACGATAAAATTTCAAATATAAAAATACGAATACGTTAAAAATACGTTTGAATTTTATATTTTTTTTTTATATATTTGATACATTAATGAAATTTTTAGGCATCTATATGAGTTAGATGATCTAGGATTGGTGAGATGGATAAGTGAATAAATTTGGAAGTTTTATTATTTTATTCTATATATAATCTAGTGGCTTAAAAAGAAACATAAGTGATCAAAATAATAAAAAAAAACACATGAAAGGTGATATAATATGTATGTGTGCCGTAGGTGAGCGCAATACGTGCGCGCTCGAAATACTCGGGGCATCGGACGTGCGGGTGCTTCTTAGATTAGAGTAGATTCAGATTCGTTCGGTTTAATTCAAAAAATTTAATTAAGATCAATTTAGATATTTCAATTTAAAATAACATAACCTACCATGAAAATAATGATAAAAAGAGATACCTAGTTTAGTTTCAACATGTAAACCTATTACAAAGTTGATTTAGTCAAATAAATTTGAGATGCTGGGAATTTCTAAAATGGACTCTATTTTCTACTCCTTTTTACTACTAATGTAGAGAGCTCTATAACCAGAGGAGTATCCTTTCCTTCACCAGGTTACCAGGTATCACCTTGAACTTGACAGGGCCTGAAGAAGTTCCAGTGCCTGGATAACTGGCCTCAGCTTCGTAATCTCCACGAAATAGGGACGTCTCAAAACGACCATCAGTGTTTGTTGTTCCATGTACTCCACCCGCGTGATTCCATTCAGCCAGGATCTTGTCAACAACATCGCCTGCAGGCAAGTTCACAAAATTCGGGTCTGTCAAGCACATATGCCAACACCGTCCAGTAGCCCACATTCCAGCCCAAAGCATCATGCCTTTTACAGCTCGGTGTGCATGAAGCTCCCTCGTCACCTCCTCCAAGTATTGTGCCTGTAAAAACATTACTTGACTGATTGAACGCAAATTACTTCTAAACTATACATGAAGAAGTTATACTTTCATAGTGTACTACTGTACTTACCACAATGGTTACTTCACCGCGGTTTTATTTCTAACATCCAACTCAGTGATCCAAATCGGCAAGTTTGCAGATTCAAGCACATCAAGTGATGACCTTATGTAAGGCAAACTCCTATCATAGAAGTGGCCCTGGAGACCGATTCCTAGTGGACCATCATAGCCATATTTCTGGATTTGCCAAACTTTCTGCAGGTACTTCCATGCTGATGTATTCCCAGAATAAGGTTTTTCAATGGTAAAGTAATTGTTAAGAAACAAAACAGGCTTCGGATCAATCTTGTGCACCCTTTGGAACTGAAGTGAAGAAGCATTCTCACCAAGGAATCAAAGAAATTCGGGCGTATGTTCTCATTCACAACATCCCAATGCATAGCTTGTCCTTTATATCTATTCACCAACGAGTCGGTATGCTCATTGACAAGTTCCTGAAATTTTTCTAAGGAAATATTGGTGACATTATGGAGATAGGGTGGTACATTATACTTGCTACCCCAGTGGATAGTGTGGCCGCGAACTTGCATTCCTCTAGACTTGGCGAACTTGAGCAGATCATCGGCTGGCATGTAAATTGGCTCAGGCCCAAAATATCCTGTAAATTCCCATTTCATCTCATTCTCAAATACGGTGTAATATTTGAATCTTGATGTGAACCATTCTTGATACTTGGTGCTATTGAGGATAAAATTATTCATTACACAGCCAAAAGGGAAATCGGGCCGTGTCTGTTTGATGGACACAGTGGCATTGGATACAGGTTGGCCCTTATCATCCACAGCTTGGAATATAGCCTTCCCCTTGCGCACCTGTAATCCGAAAATCAACCGGAAACAGGATTGTTTACAAAATCACTGATCTTTCCAAAAACTAAGGAAACAAAACACCGACTGTACCTTCTCAATACTCTGGTCTTGGTGAGATTTCCATTCTTCTTGTGAGAATGGTTGCAATGAGATACTGTCTACCCATATATCCGCATTTGTTGGATCATACCAATCCTTAAAATTAAACAGGAAATGATAAGTACTATATAACTTAAACAAGTAGCATGCAACAACATCCACATAGAAAAACTACAAGTACGGAAAATGAAATGAATCAAGAGAAATAAATACCTTAGCAAAATACAACTCAGCAGGGGTGGAAGAATTCACTTGTATGCCACCCTTGAGCATAGTCCAACAACCTGCCTGTGCAGTTACCCATCCGGCAGGTATTCTGTCATTGTACGTGTTGAACACAGCTCTGATGAAAGCATTTTCACTGCTTGTTTGAACCCAAGCTGCAATAGTATCATCATACAAGTTCTGCTATTTAACTTTGGACATTTACAGCGTTGAAGCCCAAACTATTGAAAATATTTGTACCTCAGAAAGTGTAAAGTTTGTCAACATCCAACTGGAACTTCTGCACAACAGTAGACTGGTTTCCATGCCTAGTAGCAACCATGAAGTCGTTACCATCTTTGCCCTGTCGAATCTCTACTGTTTGGCCTCCGACATGTGTCCAACCTTCTGAGCTATTGTCCAACTTGGGATTCACAACTATGCCTCCTCCATATTGAGGTTCAAGTGGCGTTGCCAGACACTGCATGCATTATGTTGAAAGCTAGTTATTGCCAAATTGTGTGTATAAAATCCACATTTAGGGGTGGTTTTGAATCAGGATGCCGTATATATATACTTTTGACAGAAAACTTGCCTCGTGTGTGAATGAATGATGGTACGCCACATGATCTGCAAGAACCTGAAAATCGCCTGTAAAACAACAAACTGGGAGATTGATGCAATTTTTACACCCCAATATATATAGTATAGTTTTTGACTGATTGTCAATTTTACTTTTTACTTCCAATGTTTTCAAGAAAAGGGAGGATAAATCCCCATTAAACTTATTATATTTATACGCGTCTTTATATGAAAATGCAGTGCAAGACCTGGGAAGGAGAGGAACACTATGACCAGAAAAGTAAGGAAAATCATCTGAGGTGCCAATGCCATAGTTGAAACTTAAGTTTCTGTTCCTCCTTGGCATGGACACATCTAAACAGCAACTTTATAGCTTTGAGATGGCTTGAAATCATAAGCACAGGAGACAAATTGTAACGACACTACCACATTTGGTCGTTTTCTAGTTGTTTCCTATGAATGAAAAGCTAGAGCCTGTGTTTTCTAGTTGTTTCCTTCAAACATCAACTCGTTGTGACTTGTGATTGATGTTTTGAATATGACTCATTCAAATGCTTCATAGGCATGATACATTGATACATGCCAACAACATGTAAAATGTGATCATTTGAGTTTATGTGAAAAATCTAGAAACAATTCAATGCAAGATTTTGGTAGATGCGCATGAACATGTAAAGCTGTAAACTTGTTGCTTGTCATTCATTTCACAAATCATTACCCTTTTCAAAACTCAATATCAGAACCAGAAAAGTTACAAACATGAACCCATAAGCAGATTCTGCTAAACTTATTTGTCAAATGATCAATCTCATACTGATCAGTTTCATAACTCCAGATTTATTCCTGTCTTATTATTTGTGTTAGTACTTGCAGAGACGACCTTTACGACCAATCGAGTATCATTTCCTCCAGGCATCACCCTGAATTTGACAGGTTCGCAAGAAGAGGCTCCAATTCCTGGGTAACTGACCTCAGCTTCGTAATCTCCATGATACAGGGACGTCTCAAAGCCACCATCACTGTTTGTTGTTCCTTGTACTCCATCCGCGTGATTCCATTCTGCCAGGATCTTGTCAACAACATCGCCTGTAGGCAAGTTCACAAAATTTGGGTCTGTCAAGCACACACGATAGCAGCGGCCACTTTCCCACATTGCAGACCAAAGCATCACTCCTTTTACAGATCGGTGCGCATGAAGCTCCCTTATGATCTCCTCTAACTGTTGTGCCTGTACAAATAAAACAAACCTCGACTGTTCAGTCAAAGACATATGATACATGGAAGTCCACATTCATTCTGAACTTGTCTTGGGGAAACAGCATGCTATGAATAATACATGAAACAGCATATATCCATGACTGCCTTTTAAGCCACAGCCTAAATTAAAGGAAGGAAACAAAACTGGGGGAGTAAAAGGTAAACGATATTTACCACGACAGTTAATTCACCATATGTGGAATTATTAACATCCAACTCAGTGATCCAAATCGGTAACTTTGTACTTTCGAGTATATCAAGTGATGACCTTATGTAAGGCAAACTTCTATCAGAGAAGTGGCCCTGGATTCCAATTCCCAGAGGACCATTATAGCCATATTTCTGGATCTGCCAAATCTTCTGCAGGTACTTCCATGCTGATGTATTTCCATCATCACTTTTTCGATGGTAAAGTAATCATTAAGAAACAAAAGAGGCTTTGGATCAATGTTGTGTACCCTTTGGAATTGAAGCGAGGCAGCATTATCGCCAAGGATGGTGTCAAAATCATTCTGGCGTATGTTCTCATTCACAACATCCCAATGCATAAGTTTTCCTTTATATCTATTCACCAATGAGTCAGTATGATCATATACAAGTTCCCGAAACTTTTCTGGAGTAAAGCTGACATTTATGAGGTGGGGTGGTAGATTATAATTACTACCCCAGTGAATAGTGTGGCCACGGACTTGGATGCCTTTGGACTCAGCAAACTTGAGCAGATTATCGACCAGGTGATAATCTGGTTTGGGCCCTTCATATTCAAGAAACCGCCATTTCAACTCATTCTCCAATACAGTATAATATTTGAATCTTGATGTAAACCATTCTTGGTACTTGGTGCTATTGAGGATAAACTTGTTAATTGCACAGCCAAAAGGGAAATCGGGCCGTGTCTGTTTGATAGACACAGTAGCATTAGATACAGGCCGGCCGAGATCATCCACAGCTTGGAAAATCACCTTGCCCTTGCGTACCTGTACGTAATTTGCAAATCAATGGACATGTTTGTTTTCAACGTCAGTGATCTTCCAAAAACCAATGACACAAACATCGTACCTTTTCAATACTCTGGTCTTGGTGAGATTTCCATTCTTCTTGTGTGAATGGTTGCAAAGAGATATTATCTACCCATATATCCGCAGTTGATGGATCATCTTGAGCCTTGAAATTGAACAGAAAACAAAACATATAATGTAAACAAGTATGGAAGACTGAAAATCCAAAGATGAATTCTATACAGAACTATCATCGTGTTTCGTTTCTATAGGTTGTTAAATGAACAAGAGAAAATAACAAATTAAACGAAATAAATCCTTACTTCATTTCAGGTCACAAAATGTTTATTTCAAATTCCCATGATATACTTTTTACAGGCACATATATGCTCGAGTATCTCAGAACTCAGATTTCAGAATATATACATGCGTACATCATCAAAATATAAACATTTTTGTTGTCATATAGGCAAAAGTTCCAAGAAAAAAATAAAGGTCTAGAAGGTGGCATAAATCAATTCAACTGTTTTTAGATGAAATAAATAAGGCGTACCGTAGCAAAATACAAGTCAGCAAGGGTGGTGACATTAACTTGTATGCCACCCTTGAGCATGGACCAACAACCCGCCTGTGCAGTTACCCATCCGGCAGGTATTTCGTCATTGGAAATCTTGAACACAGCTTTGATGTGAGCATTTCCGGAGCTTGTTTGAACCCAAGCTGCAACGAATATGAACAGTCAAATCATCACACAAAGATCATATGGTATGCCAAATCGTGCAATAGATTATCTCCATAATTCTCATTGCTTATCAGAATTGAAAAAAGTTTTCATTTAGTTATGTCTGAACTTTATGGAAATAAATAAAATAAAATAAAAAGATACCCAACCTTGCAGAGTTAGGGTGTATTTGTACCTGAGAAAGTGTAAAGCTTATCAGCCTCCAACTGAAACCTCTGCACAGCAGAAGTCTGGTTTCCAAGCCTAGTAGCAACCATGAAGTTGTTACCATCTTTGCCCTTTTGAATCTCTACTGTTTGGTTACTGGAAAGCTTCCATCCTTTCGAGCCTTTATTCAGTTGCGCATTTGTAACTATGCCTCCTCCATATTGAGGTCTAAGTGGTGTTGCCAAACACTGCATAACAAAAGCAATTCACAAAAAAAGGGATTTTGTTTTTAAATAATAACAAAAGGGAATCTCGATTTATCTTCTTTAACATATAGGAGCATGATTTTTCATCTCATTCCGAATCATTAACTTGTCCAACGTGAATGCAACTACTAGTTATCGCGAAAAACTACTCTGCATGAATCCGACACCAATCAAAAGGTGGGGGTAGTATCCGCGTGCAGCTACTTTACAAAACAAGGAGAAAATAATTTGTTGGAAAGCTTGCCTCATGTGTGAATGAATGATCGTATGGGACAGCAACAGCCTGGAAATCGCCTGCAGAGCAAAACAAAATTGCGTTAACCACGTAAAGATACATCAATGTTTCAAGAATTTAATTCCACAATGGATATTCCTTGCACGTCTGGCAGGAACAGAATTACACATTGAGATGATATCCCAGACATTGCATTGCATTTGGGAATTACACATAACGAAAAGAAGCTGTGCAAGAAAGGAGTACCTGGGAACGAGAGGAACAACAATATGACAAAGGAGAAGAAGAATGTATCGGCTACCAATGTTGAAACATGAAGAAGTTTGAAGGTAACAGGTCTACCATTTCTCCTTAACACGGACATGATAGCAAAAACTTATAAGCAGAAAAAATTGTCTTTCATACAAAATATAGGGATTGGATGGAAGTAGAAATTTCTTAAATAATGGAGGAGGTAAAATTCAACAGTCGTATAATTAGATCTCTTGGAATTCTACTATAAGTGTATGACATGACAATATTTACAGGCCAGCATAGCATTAATTACCACAGGCACTACTAATAGAAATTAAAGGTGGTGAAATGATATGATAATAATGCCAGATTCTAACCCACGTCGTGAAATTTTTAAGTTTCTGTCTAATAGTCTTCCATAATAATCTCCATCATACATTATATGTACTTGTGTTCGTGTAAGTAAATTCTCAGTCATGGTCCGTATTTCCTAAATATAAGTAGTACTCCACCCACACAAATATTGTGAGGTGGAAAACAAAAAGAACCTTGGTCGTTTATATACTAATTTTAGTGTAGTTACATGAACTTCAGCAGAATTTATCGTGCCAAAGTGTATGTTTGGCAAAATGAACTAATAAGATGTTCGTAGAAGATTAATCATCTTATTTTAAAACCTATTTTAAAACCAAATACCAAATAGTACTGCAATTAAACTTAACTTATGGAGTTCTAAGGATGGTCGGGTGGTAAGAGTGCTGGACTGTTGGAGTAGCACATGATAGGTCCAACATAGACATAAGGTGACATAATTGAAGTTAAAAGGTTGGTACAGAATGTGTATTGAATAGTCTTATTTGGACTTATAAGGTGGTAAATGTGTGGTGTAGAGTAGGGTAGTTATATTTGAAAAAAAAAAAACCTACCTAGTTTTGTTATATATTGCATTCTTTTATCTTCTTTTATATAACCAAAACATATATTGAAAGTATATTCTCATTCATTCATTTCAAATTGTACTTGGGGGGGGGGGGGGGGGGGATTTCTATTCTTTCTGAGGTCGACTTCGTGACAACTTTGGGTTATTAATCTCAATCATGGATTAAAGTTTCCTTGAATTTCCACCAAAAGTCATGAACAATCTGTTTTAAGCAGTCCATACAGATTCAGAAAAGAAAGATAGCTTTAGCACATAATGCTTCCAAAGATAGAAAAAGGTCTTTCATTGATTTACCAGAACAAGAGGATTCTACTAAAGATGAGGTCATTTTTCCATTTAAAGAAGTCTAATTCATAAGTTTCCATTTAAAGAAGGCAAATTCATACTAGGCTACTAGTTAGGGTATTACATTGTGAACCATCACCATCATTATGTCAACATACAGACTTTGGAACATAGCTTAGCCTGAGCCCATTCTCAAGTTAAATGCTCTGTGGTCCAGTTCAAAGAGAATCATCACCATTATGTTTTCAAGAATCAAACTGGTACTAAATCATGTCATAAAACTCAACACTGTAAGCAGTGAATTTATCAGAAAATACATACAATACAAGTGCAAGATACTGTTTGCCGTGTCATTCCATGGATCGATTAGGTTATGTATCCAGGATGGCGAGCATAAGTTAATAGAAACAGAAATTTCTGTTACACTGTCCCATTGGATATCTCAAGAACTAGAATGTGGAGAAAGAAACAAATTAATAAAAACAATGTTATAGCTACATCAATCGGGGCAAACTCTATCAGACTGTTTTTGCTACCGAGGGTAGTGTTTTGAGGAGTGATAATGAAGGACGTCGAACAATATGGTTGAGAAGAATCATTAAAGTTAGAAGAGTTAATGCTCCGGCTTGATGAGCGGATCCTAGTGAAACTGGTACGTAAGAGAGCAGGGTTGATATTCCCAAGGTAACCTGCAGGGAAGCACAGTTCAAAGCGATGAGCTTATGATAGCTTAAAAGAGACTCTGGGAAGAATAACACTAATAAAGAAAGAGGACAGAGCAAAATAGAATCTTGGAATTCAGAAGCAGCACCCAGGAGGCCGGAGGGGGACTGGAATGGGATTAGGCTTGGAATTTGGCCATAGGTGCTTAATGCCTCTTGATATATAGGTAAAGGTGAATATAAGATCTTTTTTTGAATTATCTAGAATTAGATGAAGCCCTTTCTGGTCTCTATACATGAATGTTTCAACATCGTGAACTTGGATCATTATCCATCGTCAACCAGGCACATGAAAAGCTTACATTTTAAATCCACATTAGCCCATGATTACAATATTTCATCAATCATCTATGTTAACCAAATAAGGTTCATCATATGGAAAACACAAGAGGAGCAGAAGAAGAACATACCTGAAGACCAGCCATGCCCACAATGCTTCCTATTAAGGAACGTACTGCAGGATGTATATCAAGTTTTCTTGTAGACAGCCATAAACCACAAATGGAAAGTAATGTTGCAGTTGCAAGAACTCGGTGATCAAACTGGATAATATAAGATAATAAAACATCAGTGCAGAGCCATCAACTTTGTATTTATTACAAATTAAGGTTGGTTAGGTGTGTATTTGGAATTATAAGGTGGTAAAGGGGTAGTGTAGGAGTAGGAGTAGGAGTAGGGTAGTGTTAAATTTGCCGTTTCAAAAAAAAGTTACACATAAATTCTTTCTTCATTTGCCAGAGAAGCAATTACCTTAATGTCCATTGATCAGTGCGTGAAGTTATATTTAGATGCTTTCTCTATTTATCTAGAAGGCACTTAAAAGCTAGGCAACACACTAACCAACCAAGGATCTGTAGCAACAGTCTAAGAAGCAGCATCAAAGTTCAACGCATGAAACTGTTGAAAATTAAAATACTTGAACAAATTACTAGCACAACATAGTATGTCTTTCAAGTTTAATAGATTTGCAGGAGAGTTATACATCTTTCGTCTGGAAGTACGATCACACATGAGTAAAAGATTTCGTCAAATTATGTGGTGTCTTAAGTGAAACTTGGGGCTCAAGCCTCTTAATTTAAAGAGTTAAATTAATAAAAACAGCTAACTTGTAGCCACATAGCACTTTAACTAATGCCATAGTCATATACAAGTACAGTTCCGAAAAGTGGTCAAGTGTCTTCAGCCTTGACTGACAGCATCACACGCATCACAGTAATTTGGGATGTAAGTGAGAAACTTTACCTGCACAGTTGCTGTGTTTTCAAAGAAATTGCGGACCAGAGGCTTCAAACTAAGTATACCCTCAGGAATCCATGTATCACCCATCTTAGGGAATGTGTTGAAGGCACGACCCTGGAAATCCAAAAAAAGCCAATATTTTTATATACCGTTTTTAAGGCACAATGCTTATAGAAACGAAGATATTGGAGATATACCGCGTCATTTCCGGCAACAAATGCTCCTGAGACAGCAGTGATCCCAACTATGATACTGACCGGAAGAGCAAGGCGCTTGACTTTTGCTGCCCCTTGAACCCAAGCCAAGGATTCAGCAGGGGGTTCGGGCATAACAACAGAAAGTGCCGTCCAAAAGAGTCCAGAATAAATAACAAATGCTGAAGTTAAATGAGCAGCAAGACGATATGGGCTTACTCTTGGTTCAGTGTACTCAGATTGGGGTTCCTTCAAGAAAAGGAAAAGAAGATTAAACATCTTCATCTAAAGAGAACTAGGATAGAACAAAAGACATACTATAAGTTTTCAAGTAGTATACCTCCAAACCACTCTTTACCATCCACCATCCTATTAATCCCTGTCCAGCACCAAGAGCAAATAGCCCAGAGAGCCTAAGGCCTAGTTGGACTGTAATATATCCTTTTCGCAGAAAGTATGAGAATGGTACTGCAAACATTATGCCCAGTGCCCTTCCCCACATTCGATGTGCGTACTCCATCCAGTATATGAACTTGAAATCATCAAGATTCATTCCTTTATTTATGCTGGAAACAGACAGAATTAAATAAAGTGATTAGTCAAATACCATATTACTTAATGAAGATAACATTTAAATACAGAAAACATCCATAGTTATCTAAGTATCAACATCTTAGTGCATAAAATGGAATGCTGAGAAACCAGACATTAAAAGGAAACAAAGTTGTAGAGAAATAACTCAAATACACATTGAATCCAAAACATGCCAATAACCTAGCAGATAACATAGAAAAAAGCAAACCGAAGAGCTCGAAAGTTGAAACTAACCGTTTGTATTCAGGTGATTGCTTGTATTTCTCAAATTCAACCAACCATTCCTCCTCAGTAAGAGGAGGAAGGCCACCGGTGAATTTCCAATCAGTCATTGACAGACCGGATCTTGTCAATCGTGTGACACCACCAAGCACCACCATACTAAACACCCAGGCCGCAGATACAAAAAGCCAAGTACCGACTGCTTTCCGAGCATGTGGTCCAGCAGTGACAAGGAACTTCATCCCCTCTCCACCTTTTGCAGATACAGATGCTGCAGTGGAAAAGTTCCTGAACGACGGCGTGTAGAATTCCTGAAGAAAACAAAACAACATATCCATCCAATCATGAATCCACAATGAAATTGAATCCAGTACAGTGACTGGATTGAATTCCCAACATGTGCCCCCAAGGAAAGTAACATGAAGAAATGCCAATGATATAACTAAGCGCCGGAGAATCACTCATAAAGCTACATAATTCAGTGTTCATTCAGATAATAGAGAGAGACTAAGACAAAATAGGTAATCATATATTTTCAAGAACTTCACATTACAGCACTTGTAGTATGAGGATTATATAGGCACAAAAACTTCCACATGATATGATTGGGCTAATATATTCAACATAATGCTTGAGCTGAAAACTTGAGAGAATAATCAATGAGCAAAATAGTTGACGGTATACCTTAACATTGTTCTGACGGAGCGATCTCAAGCCACCGGAAATGAAGTTTCTAGCAACTGATGTTTCTGTAGCAGGGACGAAAGAGAAAAATCTTGATTGGGTTCTTGGAAATGGACAAGGAGAAGAACACTTTGTGGTTACAGATTTCGTCTTCCTCAAGAGTGAAATCAGTCTGTTTTCAATCATGGTTATGGTGCTAGATTTCTTTTTGCAAAGGAATTCTATTCTATTTCTCAAATCTCAAGTATCAATGGGGTTCTTTATGAGGGTTTTAGAATTCCACAACGAACAAAGAAATTGGTACCACTTCTGCCAAGTCTTTCGACTTTTAACCGCAATACAATGGACTACTTTATTTGAGGACTTAATTACAAATATCCCTTTACTTAGGGACTTATTTGCAAATATCCCTCTATTTCAGAATTTAGTTCTAATTTATACCGTAAATCACAAATTTGGCATTTTCTTCTTACATTACTCATATAACAGCAGCACGGACACGAAGAAAACCTGAAAGTGAGATGTGGAGGCAGAAGGCACTAACTTACGCCGGTGGTGCACTGCGGCGGCTTGGGGCCTCGCAGCCGTCACGAGCTGCCTCTTCAACACAGCTATAGTCAACAGCGTCATTCTCCGCTCACTGAAAGATCACTATGTCGAAGTTTCCAAAATGAATCCTCCTCCTGTAAACCCTATCTCTCTTCTCTTGCTTCTTTCTTCACAATTGTGTTTATTATTGCTCAAATATTTAATTTCTCATTCCTAGGTATATTTCATTTTTCGACATTTATCTGTTTCAGGTGCCAATAGGGTTTTAGGGGTTTTATGGTTGATTCTAAGCTTATATTGATTTTACTGTGCATAAATAATACTAGTATTTACGATTTTTTATTTTTTTATTTTGTAACTTTGCATTAATGATCATTCATATGTAACTTTGTCTATGGCATTAGTATGTTTAATAAAATGAATGGACTAGAAGAAAATTGTGTGGTTAAACCAGCAAACGAGTCTGAGCTTTGGCTTGGACACATTTCAGGTCCTTTTTTTGGCATTAAGAACCTGAAATTTATGTTGTATGCTGCACGGTTTAGTGCATTTATATGCGCTTATGTTGGTGTTTCTGTTGCTTATTTGTGTCTTCTTTTATATTCAACAGAAAATTAGCCCCCCTGCTCCATACACAGTAGTTAAGGGGGCACTTCATAATGGGGGTCCGGTTCTGAAAGCTGGGTTTAAAGATGAGGAGATTTCTATATTTGTGATGCGATTGGCCGAACCTGACTATGAAAATGATGAAGATAATGTCAATCAGATGTTTCTTCATGTTGATATTTCTAAGCCAGGGCAGAAGGAGTCTCTGCGTTTTCTTTGTGGGTTGTATCCAGATGCTTTAGGGATTCATTCGGTCATGTTGGTACCAAAGGAAGAGTCTCTTGGCTTCCACCAGATTTCATCTAACTATGGTGGCCCAGTTTTCGAGTAAGTTCATTATTGTCTTCTCAATTGAGCTGCTTGAATGGTTTTATTTGCAGGACATTTTATTTTTCTAGTCGACTTTTTCATCTGTTTGTGTGTGGCGTGCATGATGTGTAGTCTATGCTCAACCATGTTTTGGAACCTAGGCACATCAATTTTTTGCATTTGAATTTTCAAAGCTCACAAAAAGCATCTGTTGACATCCATTAATGATATAAAGAGCCAGATGCCAAACTGTTTTTATGTGCTTATATAGTTGCTGAACATTTAGTTCTAAAAAGAGTGAATACTGTGGCCCTGTTCCTAGAACCTTTGATAAATTCTCCAGTATATACTGTACTAGTCTACTAAGTGTCTTGTGGCTGTGCGACTTAAAGACCTTTTATACTATTCTGTTCTTCTGTTTACCAAAGTGGTGAGGATTTTTCGCCAGTAGTCATGCATAGTCATTTAATTGTTGCCCATGTATCTAAACTCTAAACAATAAAATCTTCAGAAACATGCTGTGTGTTTGAGCTTTTGATCTAGTCTGGTAATGGCTATCCCTGGTTACTTCTAGCTTTCGTGTCCTAAGGATGGTAGAAACAGTTGGAGAAAATAATATACAGTGGAAATCAAAAGTTATGACAAATTTGAAATAGACCATTTTTCATTTTTTCTGCAAACAAAGAACATGTGTTGCTTCACATGGTCATGTTAATCTTTAAACCATTTAAAGAGCAGTGCATATGATATGAAAGAAAAAGATGTGCAGTGCAGCTCAAGACTTTGACTGTTTCCTGTTTGTATCTTCATGTCACTATAATCTCTTGGATTTTTATCATCAAAACATCTCAATTGGTGTCATAAGATCATATGATGTTTCATGTTTGAAAGACGTACTATTTTGTAGTCTATTATGTTTATTTCTATAGATGTATGGGCTGTTGCAGCTCATATTTCTTCTGATGCAATCCAACCAGGGGCCAGGACCCTCTCAATGTTAAAGGGACCCTAAGCTACAACTAGTTAAGTTCCATTACACTATTTTGGCTCATGTAAAATCTATTATCAATTGCAGAGAGGTTGGTGAAAAAGTTCGAGATGCTTTCCATGCTTATATTGAAGAGCGCGGGATAACTGAGAAGCTATTTCCATTTTTACAAGCTTGGCTTTATGTGAAGGATCATAAGAATCTCATGCGCTGGTATAAAACTGTTGGAACATTCATCTCTGAAAGCAGCCAGGATGCTGTGCAGTCTTGATGTTTAAATGTTGTGTTAATGTAAACCAGAGTAACTTTTAGAGATTTTACCAGGTGAGCTTGTACTCTGATTCAAAGTAGGCTTTGATTCTATCCTCCAGTTTGCTATGAGCCTATGAGAGAGTGCCTTTTGAGTCCGGTTGTGATCATGCAAATGCAACCATGAGAATATTTATTCTAGTGTTCTATTATTATTATTCTCTCTTTTAGGAGTATATTTTTTCCTCTCCAAATATCTTTTTAGACGAACAATTTCACTTACTATTCATGTTTGTTGAAAATCCGAACAAACAAGTTAAGTTCGTTACCAAACCAAATCAAATGTATTTCGGATAGTAATTGCACATTGCACTAGCAAGCGCAGCTTATTTATTTTTTCCACCAAATCAACTATAGAATGAATGACAAAAGTCAGGTGAAACTGTAAATTACACAACATTTTATTATTATTAGGACTATAATTAACAATAAGAATTCAGTGAGAGAAAGTTCATGTTCTAATAGCAAAGAGGACAAACAGCGGCTCTTGCTTCAAGTTTTGTTCAGGTGATCCAATTTGTAAGCATTATGCATACTTTGCAACAAAATCAAAATAAGACCATCTAATCTTGCATCAAGAATGATCTACCTTATTTCTTCGCTTGAGTCATGTACCAAACTCCTAAACAGAGCTTTAGTAAACCGGAATGCATCCAGAGTCACAAGTTCAGAACGAAACCAGATAAATCTTTCGTCACCAAATATACCGTCTGCCACTCAACATAGGAGGGCAGGAAGAATTGGGAGAACCCACCAGTTGTTCTTGAGAACGTTTAGCAAGGGGAGTATAGATACCGTTCCTATTATACATTCATTTGCTTGCAGTCGAGCAGAGCTGGGAAGCAAGTTTCACAACTCCTTGCATGGATGCATCATTCTGCAACACATTCAAGAAAATTATACCCTCATTTATGACCTATACTCTTGGAGAGATTTCCCGACAATGTATACTTGAAATTCCATGTGAACTCAAAGCCATGAAAATGTGAGAAGTACGGGAACAAATTTGAGTTCACCGGTGTGCATGCAAATTATATCCAGTAAAAGTAATTACAAGGGATTATGATTTATGTGTTGTGAGGTCAGGTCCTTTGTACTTCATGCCATACAAGAAGAGGACTTAGCATAAAGTTGTTTGTTTATCTGAAGTGCTAAAAGTATCAGTCTTATCATTTTAGCTAAAAGCTTTAATAAATCTTGGAGGACCTTTTGCCAAAGAGCATGATACCGCACCAATCATACATGGCCCTAAACTCCCCTAGGTTGGAACTAAGAATCTGAAGCTTTATACTTACCATATACACAACATCAAAGGCTTCCCGGTAGCTATCACTGGAACTCTCGATATTGTCATTCCTGCAAAAAGTAATTAATCAAACGATATCCACTAAAATGCAACAATAATGCATAATACCGTGTCAAACAAGAAATCATAAGAAAAATGCATGACTAGTAATGGATATAACGACGATCTCACTCAGAAATTATTATGTTTAGACATTAATTCCTGAAATTTGCAGAGAAATTGTAACTCACAGGAATCCGACAGATATTCTTGTCTTATAGTTCAAACCATCAGACATCCCAAGATCTCCTATGTGATCACCCAACAGCAATACATTGGTTCTCATTTTCACAGAGGATACATCATCTGTCAATCCATTAGCATCTCCTAGTTCATCATGAAGAGGTCCAGCCATCTCGATTGCATGCTCATTCTTATTCAGTACATGAATAGTTTTTCCTGTAACAGAGCACAACATCTTGGCTGAAAGTCTTGTTCCATTTAGAAAGAAAAGTGCAGGGGAAAGACACACTTAATTCGGCAATTAACAAAACGCTGTTGCAACTATCTATTCATCATCACAAATCTCCAACAAATCATTTTGTTTGGGTGTTTATATGAGGATCAACAGAGTCAATGCAACCATATAAATGAGTGAGAAAAGTAATGCATGACAAAAGAAAAAGTTTACTCGAGAAACTTAATTAGAAGAAGAATACCTTTGAACGATACAAGGTCACCATTATCGTTAAAAACCATACGGTTGGATACGATCCTAACATTTTTAAATGATCTGTGAAGCTTCTGCCTCAAGACCTGGTGCAAAGGACATGAGATTAAAGATTAGAAATCCTTTGTTGTGAATATTGTCTGCCTTGTTTGGATGTAGAAAATTAACCTCTTCAATTATATCAGCAAGCCCAGCAGAAAATATGAGAACAGGAACATCATACTTCTGCAAGTTGAGAAATAATTAATCAATCATGTGATCATGTCTGCCATGTAACACCAACTGATAGTCCAATACTGCTTCAAAAGGACACACATTAAGAAAAAAAAAAGAAAAAAGAAAAAAAAAAAAAGGAAAAAAAGGTGTAGTTTGATACTTCCTCCACTAATAATCTTACATTCTTACTATATACAAACACACTTATTACAGTCCAGACAATTGAACAAGCACCCCTTGAACTAGAAAAGTGCACAACCAACCATATATGCACTTGACAAAAGAAAAGATCGGCAGAAAAATTTTAGTTTACCTCTAACTGTTCAAAAAGTTCAACAACACCTTCTCTGAATGCAATCCTTGATTTAGCTACTGAGCTCTTTATATCAGTGTAGTTTAGTCCTCCCTCAATCAAAAGACCATGGGTTTTTCCCCACCTGCAATTATCATCAAACGAATTATGTCATTTTAGATAAACCCATCCAGCCAAACAGGGTCTGTGCAAATTTTGACTGTTTTACAAATGAGTGAAGCAGACATTTTTTGTACGTACCACTCTTCCATAAGTTGGCCTTTCTTATCAAGAGGTATTGTAGGGTCAATTTCTATTGGACGATAATAGTCGTATAATTTCTGCCTCTTGAGATCAAACTCAGGATTTCCTTGCTGCAGAAGCCCGTGGCTAGCTGCAATTTATAAGAATTATAGATAACCCACTGGCCTAACATGGAAAAAACTTGGCTTATAATTAACTATGGTTGCATTGAAGTTATAAAGTTTCGATATAAAGGTTCAAACCAGTTACATGTAATACACAATATATGAAGAAAAGAAGCTAGAGTAACATACTGTGCCCTCGCTGGCCATCAATCCGATACTTAGTGAGGGTAGCATCAAAATCTGCAATAACCTGGCATGTTGAAGTAAAATGTGACACATGGCTTACAGAAAACTAATCAAATCTGTGAAGTGCTTGATCAGTGATAATATACAGTAAAGGAACATTCAACATAGTAGTAAGAGCTAATGCACTTTGTATGAAGACATGAAGAAAATGAGTCTGTGGGGGGTGATATATCAATACATCAGTCTTCAGAATCCACAACACATTTTGGTTTATTTATAATTTAGATGCGTCTCAAACGTGTTTGTACATAATATCTATAACCAAAAAGAAAAACGAAATCAAGTCTCCGAAGTTTCAGCATCTGCCTTCAAGTGTGACTTCAGGCTTTACAAACATCAATATGCCAAAACCAGCAGAATGACAAAAAGGATCTCTGCTTGGCTACTAGCCTACCTTTCATAATTATGACATTATCAACCATATAGAGTACTTCACATACGTCAAAGAGTCCTGCACTCCTAGTTCTTATGTGCATCAAGTACAAGAGATGTAGCTTGCCGGATAATCAATCTTTCACTCACGATACCTTGCTTTTACGAGCAAGCTGGAGGTCATGGCTGTTCAAACTTAACCAGAAACAAGGTTCATATGCTGCTAGACTAGGACAGCATTTCAAATAGCCTTTTTAGCAATTGATGAAACACACAACCTATGAGATAACTATTCAAAGCTTCCAATAGAGACATTCCAAATTTCATATCTCTTGAGAAAAGATATATCCAATATTCCAGTTATCAAAATTCATAACCAATAAGAGGAGGTTAAATCACATTCTTTAATCCATACAAATAAAATTCAATTCAATACACAGGGGGTAGCTATGAACCAGACACTTAAGTTCAGGGTACACTAGAGCAGTTAAAATGGAGAAGTAGAAACCTGAAGCTTTGAAGGACCCTCGAGGCAAATGGAGGATATTTTGTGCTGAAGCAATTGAGGGTCACCCACCATTACTTGAGCCCCATCAAACACAACATGATCCATATTACTCTTGCTATAGCTTCTACACAACACCCTACAATTCCTCCTATCATGTGATGCATATGTTTACAAAATCAAATCTTTTGAGTACATACAATATATACAACAAACTGGCAGATCAAATTCATGGAAATAAATAAATAAATAAATAAAAACAACCTCAGGGGTGTGTGTAAATGATGGCCAAGAAAATTGCAGAAATGCAGCCAGGAATGGGAAAAAGTATTGAATATAGATACGAATAGTGAAAATTCGTAGAAAGTGGAGTCGTTAATTACCCGAATTTGCTGACGTGAAACGGAATGAAGCGGTAAAGGAAGCAATTTGGGAGTCTGTAACTCATGAGAGAGCTGAGGAGTACTAGTATAAAATTAAGGAGATGGTGTGAAATTATTCCAGGCCCAAATCAAACCCTCTTCATGGGTCTGGAGTCTGGACCGGGTTAACGGATCAGGTGCAGTAAGCAAGGGGAAGCCGAGCCAAGCCAAGCCTACCAATTTTGTTTTTTGCTTTTAATTTTCACATTAAATTGATTTATTTGTTTTTTTTAGTTTTTATTTTGTGTGTACTAGTCCCTCTATTTAACTGGTTCGTATAAGGAGTGTGTTGTTTAATTTAGTAGTATTCGTAGGAATAGACCGAAAATTTGATCATAATTTGAAATTTGAGTCGAAATACAATGAGATGGTCAACCAACCAAACATTGATCTGATTCGTACTTATCTGAATATATGACTAGAACACATTCGATATGAGATCACTCAAAAATAAATTTTACTCGTATTCATCCAATCTAAAATAACCTGAATCAGACTTGTAATGAGTATATAAATAATTTCATTTATTAAATCAACGTCTGAATTTGAATTGATTCGATTCAAAATCATCATAATTTTATACTCCTAAAAATACCCAAATTCGAATAAAACTTGAATTTGAACATTATTCTATTTGAAGTCGGTTTGAAATAAATCACGACTCGGACAATTCGATTCCAACTATCCAAATATAATTCACTTGCCAAGTATATAGATAATTTATTGAAACATTAAAAATTAAACACCTAATTTAATTTAAGGATTGATTGAACTTATTAAGTTCACATAATACATCCATTGATCAAACAGCACAATCAATAATACTCCACCAAGGCATGGAAGCACAATTTTCCATCTCCAAAACCTTCTAAAATGAATCAAAGAATAGTATCCATCTCATTACATTATAAAAAAAAAAAAAAACACAACAAATATCATCCATCTATACAAAACAATTCAACAACAAAATGGACAAATGACCACTCCATTCTCATTACACTCCTTACACTCCACAGCCTCACAACCACTCCCCTCCACCACAATTCTCCGGCTACCATCACAATTAAAACATACAACAAACCTAATCCCACCACACCCTTCACAAGGCCCTTCCCCTCGGTCAACCGGTAACCCTTCCAACAATGGCTTCAGCTTCCCTTGCTCATGCAATGCCAACACTTCATCGGCTCCGCCAATGTACCTCCCTTTAACAAACAGCCTTGGAGGAGCCACTTTTCCTCCCAACATCTCGAACAACTCGTCCTTATAACCCGAATGCATCGACATATCCCTTTCGAAAAACAGGATTCTCAGATTCTCCAGTAGAGACCTGACCTTATGACAATCCTCGAATGTCTTTCGTATACCTCTAAGGCCTGTAACGTATAGGACTACCGAATCACTCCCATTGGGCGGGCAGTTTTGTTGAAATTCGAGCAGTGGATCGACGAGTTCATCAACCTTTTCGAGTTCTGGCAGTGGCTCAAGCTCAAGCTCTTCTTCCCAGAATTTGGCTTCTCTGGCCTTAACTTCCATAACTGCTTGCTCGAAAGCTGCGAGAAGATTGGGGTCGAATAGAGTATTCGAATCCAAATCGGGTGGCCTAAAACAGGATACAGATATTTCCGATAAAGGCTGAATCTCAATACTTTGTTTCAGAGCACTCAATTTCTCTGATTCCGATTTCGATAGGCGATTCGGCTTAACATTCTCTTTTTCACTGATATCAGCATCTGATTCCATTTCTTGATCTTCCAGATCCTTCATCAGCTCGGAGACATCGATGATTTCGGGTTCTTGGGCTGGAAAACTACTGATGTTCTCTTGGGCATTGGGCTTATTGGGCTCTTGGTGGATTTCTTCAAATGGAACTCGATCGGTCAATTTCGACAAGTAACCAACTTGGAGGATGCTTTCGGAGTACCCGATTGTTTTGATTGTCTTCAGCTTCTTCATTAGCTTTCCTTTCACTGCCTTCATTTTCTTTGAACCTTGTAGGTTTCGGTTTCGAGTATAAGTTGAAGAAGCAAGATTTTGGAGCTGGCCAAGGCTGAAATGGAGTGTGTAATTGAGGAATTTGAGATTGAGCAATGAAATGGAATCTTGGTTATGAGTTTCGTACAGTGATTTGCAGAGGCGACGGATAATGTCAAAGGGTTAACGGCTAGATTTTGTGTGACGTTTTAAAATTGAAACTTATTGGGTGGGTGATGGTGCATTGCAGCTGGAGTGGAAAGCTGAGCTTTACGAACCGGCGGTTTACCCAGTTAGACCGGGCTAAATCTGTTTTTTGACTTTTTGACATACTCTCTGATTGGGGTTGGGAAGGATTTCATAGCATATTTCGCTGAAGACTATAAGTACCTGGTCATGAAGGTTCAAGTAGTAAAGTTCGATAGATATTATAATCCAAGTCGAGTCGGAGATGCGATTATTTTAAAATCTCTCACATGATATAGATTTCGCATTAATAAACGAATTAGAACCTTTTAATGAATCTTTGTGAACCGTTGGCTTTTTTATTGAATAATCATTTAGATCTTGCTAGATCGATCATATCACGCGGTTTAGTATTTCCGTTGCTATAGAGAAATAGACTGGGTCGGGATAAAACGGTCGTGGATCACTTTGTCGGGCAAACGCCTTCTGTGGCGGGGGAGATAGACGATATCAACAACTGTTTATTTCATCAATTTCATCGGCGTGATTATTACAAACGACGAACTCAATTACTAATAAGAGAAACATAAATAAGGAAGATAAGAATAATCGATAGTGCCGTAACCTTAATCAACACATAAATAATATATAAACATAATATTTAAGAGATAACTCTGAGAAGTCTATTCGAAACTTTCAGTAACTCCTACGAAACTAGAGAAATTGAATTATAATTTATAACATATACAAACCAAACGTTGACTCAGACTCACTTTAAACAAACCAAAGCAGCTTATGACAACTTTAAGGGATACAAATCACAAATGATCAAATAAGTTGCATCAAACACTAACAACGATTTGCTTAATAGAGTCATCAACTTGCGAGGCTCCTAATTCATTTGTTGAAGTCAATAAACAGGACACCAATACTTCATTAATTTGAAGTTTTGAAGTAATTTATGAATTCAAATTAACAAAATCATCATTGAATAAAAGCAAATGATTATATGAAATGATTAAAACAGCTTTTGTATTGTCGGTATATAGTGTGGCTAACCAACTCTATGCCTCAGTTATAGGTGTTAAAAAAAAGTAATGGTTTGTTTGTTTATGCCATTGGGACCTTTAATATGATTTGCTCTATGGAAAAGCAGCACAGGCCCATAGCAGATGACACCACGCCGTGGGATATATACAATAACGACATGAATTTGAATTGAATAACGTAAAGTGCAAACGAATTATTTCATATAGAGATTAATTTAAGAATTGCCATAATGAAATCTTAGTATAAAAATAACATCCCCAGGCCCATATAGATCAAGTAATGATTATTAATTGGTGGTTTCAACGTTACAAACTCAAATCTGTAACATTTCCGTCCGCCAAGGTGTTACGATTATTATTAGATTTCCAACATTCAAGAATATGATTAACAAAGTCATTGATCAATTAAAACCAATTCGGCTCATTTTTTAACAAATTAACAACATAGGATTTGACAAATCAAATTAATGGTGTACATGTTAATTTGAGGAATGTTTCTACCACCTAAAACGAGCCTGAATCACTGACTATGAACCTGAACAGCTTGTGCAAGAGGAATAGGCAAAGACGAGCTCCGACAGATCGGACAACTGGCGTGTATTCTCAACCATGGACCGACGCATTTAAGGTGGAAAAAATGGCCACAGTCCGGCAGCATCCTAAGCATGTCAATCTCCTTGTAATCGGATAGGCAAATGGAACAGCTCGAGGGGGTGGACTCGTTCTTAAGGGGCTTGAGCTGGTAGTAGGTGAACTTGCAAGAAGAGGAGATTGTCACCTCTTCGAGACCATCATGATCAATGGTCACCATGGATGAGCTGTCGTCAGTGGTGGCGGTGTCTGTCAAGCCACTATGTGGCTGGTATGTGGTGATGTCATGTCCACTCCTCAGCCTCCAACGGTAGCAAGCATAGGTGATAATTGCAACTACGACAAGCAATGCAAAGAATACCCCGATGGTGTAGCCAAAACCACCAGTTTCTGTATGAAAAGAAGCATCAGAGAAGTTGGTTGAATTCGAACAAGTACTCATTAAAGGAAGTGTTCTGTTAGGGACTTAGGGTTATGGAAGAGTAGTTTGAATGTTTATGAAGGAGAGGTTAAGGAAACTGTTGGAGGGGTTGTTATACTACTGTATGGGAAGCATGAGGGAAAGTTCACAAAAGAGACTTGGCCTAATTGTCAACTTGTTAGATTTTATATATTTATCTATTTATTTTTGTAGGGTCAACTAGGAGTGGTGTAATTGTCACAATGATAAGCTAGGCTATGTCTGGGGATTCAGTTTTTGAACACCCCTTCCCAAGATGGGAATTGAATTTGACTAGATGTTTTTTGCAAGTGAAAGCAACTTTATACCCACTTGAATAGAGATAGTTTGCTCGTAATAGTAGTGATCAAAATCTCAGAATATGTTTTAGATTCTTAAGAAATAACAGGACATTTTTGAATTTTTTGGAAACGTTTTAGAATGGAATGAAATCAACAATGTAACTTTGAATATGTTTTATACCCACTTGAATAGAGATAGTTTGCTCGTAATAGTAGTGATCAAAATCTCAGAATATGTTTTAGATTCTTAAGAAATAACAGGACATTTTGAATTTTTTGGAAACGTTTTAGAATGGAATGAAATCAACAATGTAACTTTGATTATCATCTACAAGCTTCAAGAATTTATTAAGAAAACTTTCACTCTGTAGCATTGAAACAGAGCTTAGCCTCATCCCAAGGGCCATTGATCTCAACTTTGAACCCTTGCATCCTAATCAGAAAGTACGGACAAACCAAATTGACAAAAAGCAATAGACTGAACAGCGAAATAAAGACTAATTGGTGCAGGCAGTAAACAAAGAGCAGAGTTGCTGCCATCAACACCATAGAGAAACACACATGCAAACGAAAAGAATATTTCTTCGTGCAAAAGCTAAGAATCGGAACAAACAAGAAAACTTGCAAAGAGAACAGTATGATAGCAAACACATGAAGCCTGGAAGGAAGTTGGGAAGCAATTAGAAGTGAAGCAACTATAGAAGCATTTAGAGAGATATTGCCAGTAAATGTTGAACTCTCAGTTGTGCCAGGAGCTTTCACTGTGGAGCCAGAATAGTTATGCAGGAAAAGATGGAGTATGATGAGAGAAGCTGTTAATGCCCAAATGGAGTCTGAGCTTATGGATCTTGTAAGAGTGTGATATATTGGAGATAAAACGTATAGGCCAATTATAAAGAAGGAGATTTTAAGAACATAAGTGAGGAGTTGATCTAATGAATATGTATCTGCAGTTAAAAGGACAACAGAGAAACCTGATACGAGAAGAATAATGTCAAGTAAGATGAGGGAGGTCTCACTAAAGGTAGATCGGAGTGTGAAAGTCCAGACCAAAACTACAAGAGCAACGGTGCATAAATATTGTGAGATGGAAAGTGAGTCTAGTATCACCTTAATCAAGTCTCTCTTCACAACATTTGCATTCATGATCATTTCATCCAAGAAAGATTCGTCAGTGTGATTGTCATCGTAACCAGGTTGCATTCCTCTGTAAGCAACTTTTCTCCATTTATGATAGGTTTGAGATGAGCTCCTACTGGAGCTGCAGGACTCCATTTGTATCAGAATGAATCACTTGATACCTGTCAACAAAGGCGCATGATAGTAGAAGATAAACAAGCAAAACCAAAATAGTGTATGAATTAGCTTATCTCAGTGTTGCATATGGTCTAGAATCTGAAAATGAATGCGAATAAGATTTGCATTCGACAAACACGAGAAAATAAGTATAACATGCACTAATACGCTGAGAATAACAAGAGATGGCTGCAATGCAATGCTATATGTGAAAAATATCTAAGCATGTCGGAAACAAAGCGTAAGAAGATGATCTAAACGTAAAATAACAGATACACAAAGGTTCGATTTCGAGCATTTTAGCATCTTCAGTACTTGCATACAATGAAAATAAGTTCATCAAATAATTAGATCAATCATGTTGGCTCAAGCACAAACATCAATCAGCTTCACACGCTTCGTATCAGTTCAGATTAACATATTGAGGTGAAACCAAATAGTCCATTCCCTTCATTGCCAAAATTACTCAGTAGTCAGTACAGATATACTATCTTCTGCATGTGCTAATTGAAATGCTTAGGTCAAAAACTCAATTCACTGAAACAATCAATTACTACCAAAAAAACTCAAATACTACCAGTAATCTATCATAATTGCAATGCGAATCGAAACAAGCAACAAACAAATATCATAACAGGAGTAAGAATCGAAAAAGTGTTAAGAGAAGAATGAACCTTTCAAGTCGCCCAAGCCATTGTTGTGAAGAGTGAGCTGAAGAAGATGATGAAATTGAATCCGGTTTAAATCCCAAAATATCGACCAAGTAAATTATTGGGCTGGTAATAGAGTTGGGCTTTAGAATTGGACCAAGTGAGAGAACTATTTCAATTGCAAAATGAAATAATAATACGAGTAATAAGGATTTATAATTGGCATGATGAATTGATGATATCCACTTATACTTTAAAGGAGTAAGATTTCTAAGCCTTTCCTTGCGCCACGTGTCCAATTCTCAATAGCTTTCACACACCAAATGCCACGTGTCCTATTCTCATTGGTTCTTATCCCTCAATTGCCAGGTGTCTCCCTTTCAACTATCTTCACCTCCTCACAATCAGAATAACACCTTCACAAACAACAAACAGAAAAAAAATAAATCAAATTCGATTTCTGCTACACCTTCACAGAAATGTCGATTTCATTAACCAAATTCGATTCAATCCCGTCGTCATTCCAGTCCGATCGATGACCCCAGAGCATTCGACGCCACCGCCATATGTCTACCAAAAATCCCAATCTAATTAACACCTTCACAGACGGAAAAGAGAAAACAAGTCGATTTCGATTTCCAGACAGAAATAAGAAATCAGATCGATATCTGCTACTGAGCTACACCTTCACAGAGACCGGTGGATCCAGTATGAGCTAATTGACAAGGGGTCCTTTTGGAGCTGTCTCCGAAGGGGTAATCGACTTCGGGGGTCGGGTTTGCCATTTACCCACAACGGAGGAGCCGCTGTGGCGAGGTCCTTGATCTGCAACACGCGGCCGCGTTCCTGCCACGCACCAAAATCAAAGCGTCGTTTGACTACAAGGAAAGGGCTGACTCCCACTTGTGTATAGTCACGGCCGGAGCCAGGCAGAATCCGGGAGAGAGTAGGTTGAATCTGTTGCAGAGGAATGTGGAGCTGTTTAGGCATATTTTTCCACCACTAGCGAAATTCTCCCCCGATTCGATTATTATGGTGGTTTCCAATCCGGTTGATTTGTAACTTATGTTGCAAACACCTTCACAGAGGCCGGTGGATCCACAATACTGATGGTGCAAACGGTCGGAAGCGAGGTGCCATTGCCCTCAATTTCTCTCTCAAGGTAATCAAATCTTTCTCTGTTTCGTTGCCAAATTGAGAGAATTAATATACCTGTAGTATATTCTATCAGTTTACAAGTAATTAATAGTATATAATAGGCTTTTTGGTAGACATGAAGTTGGGATTGTTGAGTTTTATGTTGTGTTGAACTTGATTTGGTTGTCATAGTTTGGAGTAGGAATTTGTTGTGATTTAGTTACGATTTGTCTTCTTTTTAATTTCAACAATGGAGTTCTTTTGAGTGTTACTAGAAGTAGTCGTATACGAGATGATGTTGTTTGGTGATTCAAGGTGTTACTTTTTAATTTTTTTGTATTTTTTTTGCACTGCCCACAGTATTATTGACGAAGAATTCGGCTTATGCTCTTCCCTTAATTATAATTTTGACCTTTACAATCTAATTTAGTACAAAAGTAGACTTAAGTTTGAATTGTGGAAATTGGAATAAATTACTCCCTTTTGCAAATCTGTTTTTATTTATAACGCCAATCAAATATTCATCTACAGAGGTTTCGGGATTTCTTTCCGAACATATATTGTAAATTTCACAGTGCTGGCCTTATATATACTCATTGTATCTCCGTAACCCTATTACTCCTGTGTCCAAACTCTCCCCATTGTAACCAAGGTATTTCTCTCTCAACTCTCTCAAGTAGCTCCTTTAAATTTTTGTCAATATGATGATGACCGAGCTCATCTGTTTTTCTGTAGTGGTAGATATCACATATACTCCCCTTAAGTTCTTCAGCATCAGCGGTCAGATCCTTCTTTATTTATGCACCTGCTCTTCATATAGTTATATCTACTTTTCTGATGAATTGAAATCTATTGCAATATAAGGATGTTAAACTCATTTTGGATTGTTATTAAATCTTTAGTTTTGCTTGTGCCCTATTGTTGTTTATATGATCTAATTGTAGTTGAGACTTAACATACAAGTGTATGTTCTGCCATGACTGGTTATTGTGTATGTACTGATTTGGTTCAAACATGTTTCTGTTGTTCAGAGCAGTTAGTCAATGTAAATAAGTATTCAAATTTAAATTGTTAGGTTTCTGTTGTAATGATCATAACAACATTATGTGCACGCCAATATTAGATTCCCCTCTCACATCAGCCTGTATTTTTATTTTTCTGTTAGCATCGACTTTGACAACCACTTATGCTCTTATATTTCTTTATATTTCAGACCATGTCGAGGATGTCTCATCTCATTCCGCTATCAGCCGTAGACAAGTCTCCTAGGTTTCGTAGCATCGAGGTTTGTGTAATGAGTGTTTGGGTACAGAAGGGTATTACTGGCAGAGAAACACTTGAGATGTATCTCATGGATGAACAGAGAGGTCGGTGAAATATAATTATATATATTGTTAGTTATATATATTGTCGTTGAAATATGATTAAATTGTTATATATATTACAGTGTATAAGAGTCGAGACTAATACTCAAATTTTCAATGGTTATAGAAAGAGATGATCGCGTTTTCTGTTCCCCACGGTTGGCTGAAGAAGTTAAAATCAGAGTTCAATGATGGTCATATTGTCAAGATTGATAATTTCACTGTGATCGACAATTGTCAACTGAATGGCAAATCAGCCATGATCAAACATGACTTGAAATTATCTATTGGGAGCTTAACGAAAATAGAGCAGCTGAGAGATTGGGGGATTTCCCCGTCAATTCTGTTTCATTTGTTCCTTTCACGGAATTCTTCCTGATCCAGATTCAGAGAAGGGTTTACCCAAGAACATTGATCCGCGCTTTGTCTTCGGTAAGCATTAGCGTTTTCAATGACATAATTTCAATTATGCAACTACATTTTGTGCGATGTATCTTAATTCTAAACAATTTTGGATTTTCTTTAGATGTCATCGGTATAGTGAGTACGCCATTGAAGGATATTGAGTATGTTCCCGCAGCGAAGGCCAGGAAATTGGATGTCACATTACTTGAGTATGAACTCTATTTATATTGGAAACTTCCAGTCTACACCATACTAACATCATATTCAGTTTGTATTTATGTATATATGATACCTTTCTTTGAAACTTGCGACAGTGGTACCTCTAGCCTCCAGTGCATTCTCTGGGAGTCCTTTGCAGATGAACTCAAAAACTTTGTTCATGAGAGGAGCGAAAATGAAAAAGACCCCATTGTGATCATCATACAGTTTGCCTGTCTTTCAACTTATAAAAGTAAGTAAAAATATGTTATGCTTCTCTTCCTTATTACTGTCAATTTAGTAATATACGTAGTTTATTATGCATATTAACAATTTGGTGCATTGTAGCTGTCCACCGTGCCCGGATTCAAAAGAATGGATCCAAAATGTTCATAAATTTGGATTGCGTTGATGCTAAGGCTTTAATCAATCGGTATGATTTTTTTTTAATATTTTGATATTGATCTCAGTCGCCATGACCATTAATATGAGAAACCTTGGCCACCACATGTATTTTATTGCAAAGTTATCTAAATATTTTCTAAGTGTGGTTAATGTTTGTACTATCTTATGTGCTCAAGGCGGGAATGGACAAGCGACTCGGCTACATGGAGTTTGACCACACAGAACAACAGTTCACATCCCGATAGGTGGTTGAAACCTTCGATGATACGGACCGTGGTTGAGCTTGACTCTTGCAAAGAGGTATGACAATCTTTGATAATTACAATTTGCTGGGGTAGAACATGATTTTAACCACTTATGTTTTGTTTATACAGGTTGGTGTTTACCTGACCCGTGCCATGACTTGGAAAATTGATCCAACTGCAACCTGGAACTATTCTGTATGTGGAAATAAGGACTGCACCAAAGGCGTCCCTCGGTATTGGGAAATAGGTGATGTGTGTTCAAAATGCAAGAATCGCATTGAGGCCATAGTCCCTAGGTAAAAACCTATATAATATAAAGTTAACTTAATCTTATTTTGCAATAAAAATATTCTATACGATGGAAGGTTATTTTATGCTGACTGATTTTATATCTGCTTCGACGGGGAATTTTCTAGGTTCAAGGTCAGGGTACAAGTTTTTGATCAATTTGACAACGCTGTTTACTTCACTTTGTTTGACAAGACTGTTGCATCTATTATTATTATTGAAAAGTCAGCGGCAAAGGTTTTGAATGACAACAACTTAGAGGTACCACAACTGTGTTTTTTCTATTCTACTTATATTACAATCTCGAATTTGCATATAAAGCCACAAATTTTATGTTCTAAACTTAATGCTTCTGCTACAACATTAGATTGGTGTCATTGGGGAAGTGCCTGATGAGATTGATGCGTTGTGTGGGCGAGAGTTTCTGTTCGGGGTTGAGGTCGACCAGAAATCAATTGATGAAAAGGATGAAAAGAAGAAGAGCTTTGTTGTCAAAGAACTGACAGATGACAGCAACATACTTGATAAATTCATAAAACTTGAAAGATCAGTTGTATGGGTAACATTATAAATCAGTAATATTGTCCAACCATCAATTAATCTTTCATACTTACCAAGTAACAATGACTCGCATTTTCAGGAGGTTGGATCCGCATTGAAACTTCATGACAAAGATATTTCTCTTCCAGCAGAAAAGAACCTTGCGGTAATTCATCTTTTTTTCTTTTCAAATCATTCATCAAATACCTTTTTAATAATCATTTTAGCATTTTGACTTCAAATGTTGATTTGTATATTAGGAAAAGCAACCGGGCATAATTGAAACTGAATGTGGTGATTCAACGGTTAGCCCTTCTGAGATCACTCCCGAGAAGAGCCAGCTTGCTGCCAAATCCAACACCTTCACTATTGATCAAGATGAGTTCCAGCTGTCTGTTGTCTCTAAGAAAATTAAGCTTGAGAAGTAGTTTACTTTGGATACAATTTTCTGAACTTCTTCTTTCAGATGTTTTTTTGGATTATTATGCTTTTTGAACACATTTTTACGTGGGTGAACTCAGTTTTAATGAATGAATGGAATGTTGTTTATTTTTAAACATATTAGCGCCTGATTGTTCTATTAATTAGTACCACATATATAATATGATTTCCTATATGTTATCAAATATAATATTTCTTCTTATCATGTTAAAAATTGTATGAGTTCACCCAGTTTGGTCAAGGGAATGTTTGGTCAAGGGAATGTGGATCTTCTTTTACATGTTATTCCCTTAGAAACAGTGTTGCAGGTCATGACTATGTACATTTATGAAGATCAGTATTGTTTGGCTATTTACTTCTTCTGGGTTTTAAAGTGCAAAATCCGTAGGAGTGCACTTACTTGGCATTGTTAAATTCGCAAGTTGCAAAGTTGTATAATGCGTTGGCACAAAATTTGGTTGTCTCTTTGCTGTTTGAAATTAGAATGTCCCATTGATGGGGAATAGTCATTCTCAAATAATAATATCCAAATTATCGTCGAGAGTACGTATCCTTTCTTATTAGATCATCTGGTTAATCCATCAGTCGATCCAGATTATTTTCCTAACAGGGCGGTTCTTGCACCCACCAATGACATAGTGGATACTATAAATGAATATGTGATGTCATTGATGCCCGATGATTGTAAGGAATACTTGAGTGCTGATAGCATCAGCCAAGAGGATTCTGATCAGCAGGGGCTGAGTGATATATTCTCTGTTGAATTTCTCAACACAATTAAATGCTCGGGTTTGCCTAATCACAGGATTGCATTGAAAGTTGGGTGTATGGTCATGTTGTTAAGGAATATAGACCCGTCTATGGAGTTATGCAATGGAACAAGGCTCATTGTTACAAATCTCGGAAAGAATGTGATAGAGGCTGAAACAATAACTGGGAAGAATCGTGGTCAATGAGTACTTATACCTAGGATGATCATGAGTCCATCAGATGTTACCAAGTTTCCCCTCGAGTTCGATAGGAGACAGTTTCCTTTATCTGTCTGCTTTGCTATGACCATTAATAAAAGTCAAGGACAATCTCTTGGTCATGTTGGTCTCTATCTACCCTCACCCGTATTCAGTCACGGCCAATTGTACGTTGCATTCTCGAGAGTCACCACCAAAAAGGGCCTTAAAGTTCTCATTTGTGACAAGGAAGGTAAAACATATGATACAACAAGGAATGTGGTCTACAAAGAAGTATTTGACAAGTTGTAATGTGGTAATGTTTCAATGCCTTACCAACTTAAAATTAACATATCTATGATTTAAATATGTGTATTTTTAATATTTAACTAATGTTCTTTTTGCTTTTTTTTTTTTTATTATATATGTTCATAAAGGTTTTGTCCCGTTGATACTCAATTATTGCTATGCTCTCAATCCAGCCTTCGAGGTGCAGATGGTGGGAGGTTGTGAAACTCAAGTTTTAGACTTAAGCCTTTTGTAGAATACAAATAAAGTTCAAGACAGTATATGTGCTTTGACATGTAGCCCTTTTTTTTTTTTTTTTTTTTTTTTACTCTTTATGAGATTTTTTTTATTTACAATTAATGTAACGTTTGGATATTATCATTTCAGAAAATTATTCCCCGTCGAAACTCGACGGGTTATTTACTAGTTGATTTAGTAAAAGAAAAGTGACAGTCAACCAATAATGAACATAGTCATTGAGGTAGAACAAATTAACACAGTTTTCTTCCAAAACAAAGTTTACAATAACATAGAGTTGTATGATGAATGTTTCGACCACCCAAAATTGTCTGATTCTATGACCAAATCAATGAGCGACCGGAGAAAGAGGGGCGGAATTGGAAATAGGTGAAGACCGACAAATGGGACAGGTCGCGTGCACCATCAACCATTTATCAACACATTTGAGGTGGTAAAAGTGGCCACAATCAGGCAACATCCTTAGCAAGTCCGTCTCCTTGTAATCAACCAAGCAAATCGAGCAGGTAGATTCGCTTTTATAGGGCATGTAGTCTGAGTAGGTGAACTTGGATATGAGGAGATGGTGACTTCATCTAGACCATCATGATGAACGTTCACTATGGATGATGAGCCATCGTTACTGATGGTCGTGTCTATTGACCCACGCGGGAGGAATACGGTGTTCACGTTGCCTCTGCTCGTGTTCTTGCACCAGTAGTAGAGATAGATCACGATTATAAATACGATGAGCAATGCAATGAATGCCCCAACGATATAAGTAAAACTAGTAAGAGTGTCATTTCGGAAGCTAGTATTCATGATAGCAAATGTTGCCTAGCTTTCAAGTGAAATGGAAGCAATGTTGTTCCATCTGACTCAAATAGTTTGCTAATAGTTTTTGTAGATTAAATGCGATTAAATTTGTTTCTAAATGCGCTTAGATTTAATTTCAATGTGGGGAGGGGGATATTTGTTGCAAATGTATCTATATGAATCGTGTTTGAAATAGTACAATATTCTAAGGCAATTATTATTTAATTTTAATCACATAAGATTATACCATTTGGTTGAATAAAGTATTTAGTTTGGACAATCGAACTCATGACCACTTGATTATAGGTGTTTTAACTAACAACTAGGCTAATTGTAAGTGTTCTTACAAAGGAAAAAACAACATGAGACGCATTAAGACGATGCAAATTTGTAACACCACACATAGTCGTTTAAAAACACCACATAATTTAATAGACAAATGTGAACGCATTCTGATGAATTAGGTTAAACATAAAATAAGTCCGGACTCAATTCACCTATTATAATCTCAACCTATAATCAACCCTAATAACTTCCACCGAAATTGAACACACAAATACCTAACAAGCTCTTTGTAGCCACCACCGCCCACCCTTTGAAGGTAAGTTATACTAAGTAGAAATCATATTGCTAAATTCAAATTTATGTTATTTCAACTCATATATTTGTATGATATGGTTGTGATTATATATGTGTTTTGTTATGAATGTCATATGATGCATATATGGTGAATTCTGAATTACTTTTTGTTGCCGATGGGAATAAATTATACTTCCTCCGACCCAGAACAGTTGCACCATTTTTACTTTTTGCGGTCAACGATTTTGAAGTTTGACTACAAAAACTATAATGATATAAAATTTACTAAAACTATATTATGAAACTTTTCGTCATAAATTTTCAACATATAATTTTGTTAAACATTTTACCATTATAGTTTAAGAGTAATTTGTAGTCAAACTTCGAAACTGTTGACCACGAAAATTCAAAACGGTGCAACTGTTCTGGGACGGAGGGAGTATATATTAGTGTGCGTTTTGAAAGGGCATTTTTCAATAAATTATTTGTCAATTTCAATCGATAAAGCGTCGATTGTAATCGAGCCTCTGGGCAACTAGTTAATAGCTTTCACGGAAGCTCGATTTTGATTTAGTTCTTGCCAGTCACAAAAAAAGTAAAAAAATACATGAGCTTGATCGTGATCGACATGCTCTTGGACTCTCGGTCTTTTGTGTCCAAGGATGGCAATTCGGCCTGTTCAGTTTGGGCTCGGAGCAATTTTATCGGGCCTAGTGCAACCTGTTAATGGTGTGTGGGTTGAGTTTATGCCTTACTTAATTTTATGGATTAAATTTTCATTTCAAGTGTTATGTTTCACAGCTATTGTATTTGTCAAGTTTATATTAGAAACTGTTCATTTCGTCTGAACTGAACAGAACTGAACAAAATTGAACTGAACTGAACTGAACAGAACTGAATGAAGCTGAACTGAACTGAACAGAACTGAACTGAATTTATTTGTAGTATAAAATACAACTAAGCAAGACTGAACAAAACTGAATTGAACTTAATGGAACTGAACTGAACTGAAAATAATGAGTTTTCATACGAAGAGAACAGAGCCTTATTGGCTTATTTCGAAGAACTTTAGCGGTTCAAATCTTGAAAATCCAAATTATCACCTATAAACTGTTATACTAGTATATTTTCTAGGTCCCCCCTCCCTCCATTTGCTCCTTAATATTACATTGTGTAGTGTTTTACTTTTTAATCCTCCTCTTAACTCTTGTTCCAATTAGCGGCTTCATCAAATAGGTTTGTTATACTAACCGCAATACAACTGGTGGACTTTGGAGCATAATTTTTGGCTTTGTACCTCTTGGAACGCTTTACAAACTTCCATTCTAGTACGATTGTTTCTTGATTCAGGACAAAACATGATTAAAAAAAAAGAAGGAAAAAAAAAAGTCATGCTGGAAATATTGGGCGTTAATATAAGTTTTTAAAATTTTCGGAGGAGGTTGAGTATAATTTAACTCATTTAACATTTAATTTTGTGTACTCAAACAAACTCGAAAATGAGAAACGTTTAAATTGCAATGGAGAACAGGAGAAGTTACCGACAAATGATTGCGAAATCGTAAAGAAAAAGGCAACAAGATAACTGTTTGATTTTATGTGTGAGGGAGGGGTCAAAAATAAAAAACCCACACCACACGTAATACATGTACATTCCTTGATAAACTTCACTTTAGCTTCCAACAATTTTCTAATAGAATCAAAATCATATTTTGCTGCTGTCTTGTGGCTTTATTCGATCCCTGTTCAGGTGTCCTAATCGAGATTGTCTGTAATTATTCTTGATTTCTTCAAACTGGGAAACTTATAGTAATATATAGACTTTGCTAATTGATATCACTAATAAGATTCAGCTAATCAGATCCAGCTGTGAAGATTTCCTGCTAATAAATTATGCTATTAGAAACCAACAACTAATCAAATCCAGCTGCCGATTTAACAAACCTATAGAATTAATAAACCCGAATATTATATGGAAACTTGCAATATTTTCACTTCGAACATCGAATATGAAAGTTAGACTAAGTAATTTTTTCGCCTTGGGTACTTTTGGAATTTTTTAGATTTTGTTATTTTTATCTGAAAAATATAACTTGACAGAATGCATTTATTGAATTTGAATTGAATTGAATTAATTTTGAATTGAACTGAAAATCTTGTTTTTTTATACGAAAATAACAAAGAGACTTATTACCTCCGTACCATTATTATTTTTTTAACTTTTCATTTGTAGCGTTCACATTATTATACTGAGATTCCAACACACGGATCGTACTAGTTTGTCAATCGAGGTCTTCCAAGCAGGGATCATCAACTTTGTTTTTAATTACATTAATTTGGCATTCACATTTCTAGTTAACATAGACATTTGCCAAATCAGTGCTATGACCATATGAATAAATATGACGAGTTTTCGAAGTTGGGGCTAGGGTAGACGTAACCCTACCACTCCACGGCCCACTCCCACAATTTTTATATAAATCATGCAGATATGGTGCAGGTTGCACCCGTATTTAATTTTTTATGTGCGGATAGAGAGCGGGTTCCCACCCGTTTACAAGCTCAACTACCATTTATGTTTGGCTTACGCACGAGTTGCATGTACAAGATGAATCATCGAAGTATGAACTTGTGGCCGAGCCAAGATTCCAATACATTACAAGTTTCCTAATTATTTACTGTTTCCACCTCTTAATTTGTTACTACTACTTTTATATAATTGTTATCATATTTTATCTCTCACTTACAACTTTATTATACTAATATATATAATATGGGATACAAACTAATACTCCCTACTTAGTATTAAGTTATTAATTATTAATTATAGAGAAATCAACCACGCTGTAAATTTAAGATGGAGATGAGGGAGACAGGGAGTAGTGTTTATTTCCTTGTTGGTCAAATAATGGAGACTGGAGATTTAGGTGTAACCACAGAAACTCAAAGGAACAGAGGCCACTAAAATTCAAGGTCTCAAACCAACAAAACTAAATAGTACCATAACTTGTTTGTCCTTCCAAATCCAGGACCACGAATCCATGATACGTGCACATGGTGACATGTACACAAAATTGCAACTTGTGGATGAAAATTACTAAAGAAACTAGTTCTATCACTGACATGACATATTTTCAAGAATTGTTTGGGTGTAATTGAGGAAGAGTTTAAATTAATTTTCATAATGAACTCATTAACGTCCACATTCAAAGTTCAAAAATCACATGGATAAGATGAAAGTCCCAAAAAGCAAAATTGTTAACTTTAAAAAAGTATAATTCCTATTATATTTTACAATCTTACTCTTTAACGAAATGCATATATATTTAACACACATTACACCTATATTGTTAACTTATGAATTTTAATTTTTTGTTTTATAAAACTTATGAATTTTAATTGCATTCATATTCATATAGTTTAGGAATAATGTGGGTCAAATATGAGCTAATTGAACAAGGATGGAAATTGTAAAAAAAGAGGAAGAATAGGTTACTTTCGGGACAAAAACACAAAAGTTAATTGGGCCACGTGCACAAAATTAAGAAAGATTACTTTACAAGCAGACTGGACGAGTACAAAATACGGTAGTTACAATGCGCTAATGGTTTCAAACTTTCAGCTAATAATCCAAATTAACAAAATGCTATCCTAATCCAAAAGGGAGGTAACCAATTAGATTAGACCACCAGTCATTACTTGGCCTTAAAAAATAGGACCAGTAATAATTTACAGCTTAGACTATAATAATATTACATCCATCCCATACGTTTGAAGCTTCACGCAGTAGTTTATGCAATTTTGTTTGTTTATTAGTGAATAATCCGTGGGTCCAATAGTAAATTAAACCCCAAGTTTGAGAATTTTGGTTCAATATACTTGTTATTATCAACTTATCATCATAGATTGCGTGTCCAATGACTTCAAGTTATATACTGTAGTCCATATTTTTTATGATTAAATTTACATTTTATTATTTACCGGATAAGTGTCGAGTTGAAGATAAAATAAAATGAAAAAAAAGATGATTGTAACATTCTAGGAATTAATAATATTTAATTGGTAGGATCATCACAAACATAATACTTGTATCTTGCTGATATAACAAAATGAAATGAAGAATAGAATTTCCTAAAATTAAAAATAATACTTACTCCGTCTCGGTCAAAACTTCATATTTAATTTTATTAATGTTTTTCAATTTAAATTACTTTTGTATCATAACAAATACAAAAATTATAAAAATTATATTAAAAAAGTATAAATAGTATACCTTTTAAATATAAATTTCTTTTTTTTTTTTTTTTTCAAATTTGCAATTTGCAATTTAGGAGTAATTTACGTCCATGGTCAACAAAACTAAATTGGGAGCTTTGACCGGAACGGAGGAATTAGACTTTGTTCTCCTTAATTATTTTAAGTTCAGTTCAATCTAAATCAGTTCAAATAGATTAAGTTCAATTCAGTTCAATTCAAATTCGTGAAATATTATTTTACACTACAAATAAGTTTAGTTCAGCTTCATCTTCATTGATCAGTTCGGTTCAGTTCAGTTAGATAAGTTTGTTTTGTTCTGTTCAATTCATGCAAAGATAACATACCGTTACTATATTATTATTACTATATGATATGAGAGGTAAAATGTAAATCTATAACAATTATAGGGGCATCTTGTTGCTATTATTACGCTCGTATGTGGCTAGCTTAGAAGGATGAATATTCAATACGGATACTTAGGCTACAAAAACGTATTCTTAGTTCTTTTCTGTTATTAGTATTATTACTTGCCTATTTTTATCAAATAAAAAAATACTTGCCTATCTTTACTCCGCTGGCGCTGTTGTTATTCTTATTTGATAAGGTAGAAGGGTTCATTGATTTTTTATATCTCTTAGCGTCCCTAATTACGAAATGAACATCCTTAGTTTATCAATTACATTTTAGTTCAAAGTCAACAAAAATTCACTATTCCAAATTGAATTTTGTTGGAACCAAACAAGCCTTAGTGATTTCAAATAAAAAAGATAAATAATTAAAAGAAAAACTAAGTACAATACTAAAATAAAATTTTATTTTTCATTTTTTTTAATTCTCTTTCTTCTTCACAATTCCGGTCACCGGAGATACTCCGATGAACGGAACTGTGTCCGGATCATCCAAGCTCCCTGATCGGAGCTTGGCAAGCTCCGATCAGGGAGCTTGTGGAGCTGCAAGCAAGCTCCCGATCAAGCAAGCTCCCGGAGCTTGCCAAGCTCCGATCTGGGAGCTTGTGCAGCTCCCAGATCGGTAGTTGTAAGCTCCCGATCGGAGCTTGCAAGCTCCGATCGGGAACTTGCAGCTCCTAGATCTTCAAGTCCGGTCACCGGATTCCGGTGAGGACTTGAAGAAGAAGAGAAGAAGATAAATAGAAAAGGAAAGAAAAGGAAAAAGAAAAAAGAAAAGAAAAAAAAAAATGTTAGGGCATATTTGGAATAGAAATAATAAAGTGATGGTCAACTCAAAAAACCTTCATTTGGACCAAAATGTAATTGATACCATAAGAGCATCCTTTTTTAGAAAGGACTTCATAAAGAGGTCTAAAAATCAATTTTCTCTAATGTAGAATATTGAAAGAGTTTTATTAAACTAAAACTCACTATATTGTGTAAATAAATAGACAAATTTAAAAGAGTTCTCATAAATCAAAAGATCTAATTAAATATAGATGCGTAATCCATATTACAAAAAGTAAAAAATAATAAAATGTATTTTCTCGTATTCATATTTTGTCATATTCTGGTATTGGTGATTTTTAGATGGCTATAACTTCTTGAAATTGGGTTCAGTAAAATAAAGTAAAATACTCGTATAATTTGTTAGATGTTGGTGACGTTGATATTTTGCAATAAAGAAAACGATATGACATAAACCTAATAATTGCCTCAAATACGTGTAACCGCAGCATAAATCGCGATTATGATAATTAGAAAAGAAACACCGATAATAAATTTAATAATAACAATAATAATTAAAAAAATTGTTCTTTAATTAAACGTCACTATCCGGTTAAGTACAATCACATGGATAACATGACAGTCAAAAAGGAAAATGAAACGAAATATTGAAAAGTAGTACATGTGATTATTTCGTTTCGTGACAAAATGAAACAAGTAAAGCTACATATAATGTAAATGCAAAAAATCTATCCCGTTTTCCATTTTCTGTAGAGAAAGCAAACTTGTTGGTTCTCAGTTCCATTGCACACCATAGAGACCTACCCTTATCTAGAAACCAAAACCCAACCACTCATAGAAATGGAGGACACCAAAATCCTGGCAAGAAACTCCCCCCTCCCGGAGGAAATCATCACAGACATCTTGCTGAGGCTGCCGGTCAAATCCCTGTTGAAGTTCAGGTGCGTTTCGAAATCATGGTGTTATTTAATTTCCAGCAAACGGTTCGCCAAACACCACCTCGAGGCTTCCACAAGTAACCCTTCCCTCGCTCACGAACGCACGATTTCAATCTTGCCGTTTTGTACTAATTGGTTTTACTCCTTCAACTACTGTCTTGTCGGTTCTTTGTTTTCGTCGGATCCGTCTTCTGATTTTGTCGTATTTGATTATCCGATTAACAAAGTGGATTATAGGACAAGGGTAGTGGGTTGCTGTAATGGCTTGTGTTGTGTGCTTGTGGATGGTAAGGATTTCATCTTGTGGAATCCTTGTACTAGGAAGTATAGGAAATTGCCTGATGTGTATGATAGGTACTTGTGGGTAGATATTGAAGGGTTTGGGTATGATGAGCGGAGTGACGATTTTAAGATCTTGGTTGTATTGACGGTCTCGTGGTTCGGGGCGTTTAGGAGGATTTTTCGATTGTATAGCTTCAAGGCCAATTCTTGGAAAACAGTCGATTTCGGCGGGGGTGATGCGCCTTTTAAAGGTCAGGGTGTCTTTGTGTGTGGTAAGCTTCACTGGGTGAGGAGAGATGCTGTCTACCGTGGTAGTGCTTTGAATATTAACTCTTTCGATTTAGGGACCGAGGCCGTTGGAGTGGTTGAGCAGCCCGTGGTGTGGACGGTTACGGGGTTTATCCGGCGTTGGGCGTGCTGGACGGGTGTTTGTGCGTCTTGTGTGATAAGTCGGAGTTTGGGACGGATGTTTGGGTTATGAAGGAGTATGGGGTGAAGGAGTCGTGGCTAAGGTGATGACTATTCCTTATCGTGGTAGGCCGGTTGATCATTCGCACATAACCCTTTCGCTCCTCTACGTGGCACCAGATGGCCAGGTTCTGCTTAAACAGGGCTCGTCTCTGTTCATTTACGATCCTAGGAAGAAATCGTTTAAGCTCCAGAAGCTGAAGACCTCCACAGCGTTACATGGCATTGGTATTTGCGTCGAGAGTTTGGTCTCACCCTTTTAAGGTGCGGGCGGAGCAAAATTCAAAAGACTTGATCGGACGAACGGTGTGCGTTGCTGTGTTTCAGTTTTAGTAGCTGCTTATGCTTATTTGCTATTGTTCTAAATGCAATGTCAGTTTGTTTCTTCTATTCAACGGTGACCATTCTCGACTTTAGAGAAACTAAGACTTTCGAGGCGGATCTTGTGCTGGAGTGGTGATTGCTGTGAAATTTGTGTGTAACCCCAGTTTCTTTGAATTAGTATGTAGTTTCATGTCTCAACTTTGTGTCTTCAAACTGTGCAGGAGTACACAAGTTGATGCAGTTCTCATTGTCTAGCCACAAGATATTTTGTTTGGGGCTGAGATCCAATGAAACTTCTTAGAAACAGGATTTTTTTTCTTTTAAGTTTTATGTTGGAAGCGAGCGTGTAATGGCCTTTAGTCGAGGACATAACACTTGCTTGCTCCGTTGTTGAGTTTCGTATTTGTAGCATCTAATGTGTTGTAAAACTGCTTTTAGCATATTAATAATGATGTTTTATATGAACCTGTTTGCAAAATGCTGATGCTTTCTCTGTTTTTACCATCACAAATTGTATTTAGACTTATCATACCTGCATTGACATTATCTTGATTGAGTTCCTTGAAGCTAGCAGAACAGCGACATCATGCCTTTGGTATGACTTGTTTAACAATCGACCAGTCGATCTGATGAAGCTTATTATGTGGCACAAGTAGCCGAAGACGTGCTTTGTTCATGTACTAATCTCCTTACACCTCTTGATTTGAATCACTATTACTTGGTACCATGTTTTTCAATTAGAGGTTTGGTGATGGATTAGTGTGCTTTACCTATAAATTCCTGCCTGTCTGCTGCAGATTGGCTTGGTAATCATTTGTTAATTAGCCTCTGGTTGCTATCATGACTTGATGATTGTCCTGATGTGAACCTCCAGTATTTATTTGTAGTAATTTGTTGACTCCCATTGTATTAAACATAGACTTTTTTCTTTTTTTAATCACTATGTAATACTGTAGGGTAACAATTGAGGCACGAATACTAATGGATCAAGATCCGACCCTTTTACGGTGGCATCATTATTCCACTCCAGATTATAGGGCACTTGGTCAGCACTTGGTCATCCTTGATCACACATCGGTAAAATACCCAAGGATTATCGATTCCAAGATGATTACTCTACATGTCTACATCAGGGACATCTAAGGATTAAGTTGTTTAACGTTTAACATTCGATCTGATGAGGCCTATTCTGAATCAGTTGTTGGTTGATCCAAATTAAATCATACTCAAATCCAGAGAGTAACCAAATCACTCATAATCCTGAACCTATGGAGCAGGCAATTGTGGGTCGATTTCAGCAATAGTACGTGTAGAACGAATAATTCAGCCATGGATCAGTTAGATCCCTTGTAATTCAGTATACATGACCACGTATAAGCAGATCAGTTCCCTCCCTTGTACATTTACGAGGCAAACACAGGTAGTTGAGTCGCCTTTTGCATATGCGGAAACTAAAGGCTGTCCTTGTTCATGGATGAGTGAGTACTGACTAGCTAGCTACTCCATTAATAATGGACCTTCATCTCTCTATCAAGAGACATTTTATATATATCAAGTTGGTTTTACTGCTGCGGCTGCTACTACTACAGTACTAGTACTAGCTATATAGTTTAGTATATACTGATGGATAACTATAGAAAACATGTGAAATCTTCGGCCAACTAAGACTTGGTTTAAATTTACAAGGAGCAGCCTGTGATGGTTTATTATAATGATCATGTCTGTAAAATAAGAAAAAAAAATTAAAGAGAGAGGCAAAGAGCAGCCTCTGATCAGGCGTGCCGTGGGCGTCCGAAACTTTCAAACGCCATGGTCTGAAGAATGACTAAAGTATATGCAGCACAATATCAACACTAATTGATTGAGCCCCTACTTTTTGAATCGATGTTGTTAACATGGGTAACACGTATCATCGGTATGATACTATTCGTTTTAGCCCTAAATCTAACTGTATAGATTTGATTTTGGAATCGTCCAAAAATCCTCATATTAAAACGGTGGTCTATTTATTATACTGTATTATGTAGAGTATTATATGCCCTTTGTTTTCGCCATAGCTCATGGTTGTCATTGTTGTTTTATTTTATTTTATTTTTTGTTATAATTAATAGTAGTGTTTTTTAGCTTAGAGTCACGAGGCAATCGTGCTAGAAATGAAGTTTGTAAAGCGTTCTAAGAGGTGCAAAGCCAAAAGTATGCTCCAGAAAGTCCAAACTATCTTGCAATTGTCTGATTATTATCAGTTCAACAATTCTGATTTTATCCGCTTCAGAATACACGATGAAAACTACGAACTTAATTTGTTGAAGATCCTTTGCACTAACAAACCTAATTAATTTGTTTGAAGTGGGCAAGTGCCTAATTGCAGCAAGAGTAAAAAAGGTGAAATAAAAAGCCAAACAGAACACACTCAATATTTAGGAGCAAAACAGGGGCAAATATTCCAAAATTGATATCGTAAAAATTTATAGGTAATACTTTCTGTTTTCTTTGGCCTTCCAAAGTTACAAAATGAGCCTCTTTTCCGATTATTGGGTCCTACCCAAAGATCAAAGTCTTAAACAAGTATAGTCAACATAATCGCAGTCCTCAGAACATCACTTCTCGGGTCCACCGGGATCAAAGTCTTCAACAATTACATAAACATTCAACACAATAAAACTTGTTTTGAAACTGTTAAATATTCAACATACTAATCAAAATCTGCTGCTCGAGATTAATGCATTAACATCTCGGCTGCCACCTACTACAGATCATCGATCAATCATCAACTCCATCTTTGTTCTCATCCCCATGAAAGGCGAAACTAAGCTCCCAACCATCACATCCGCCGTAGAGAACCGTTCGTATTTACATCCATGGCGTTTACAACACTTCTCAGAGTGCTTTATCACCAGGTTCTTAAAACGACTAGTTTCCGGATCATACCTTACAAAAGCCGACCTACCGTCGATGAGAACAGCTTTGCCCTCTGGTGAAATGCAGAACGGCATGACCATACATAACTCAGTATACCGCGGATCACTAGCATAAGGAATGGATATGAGTTTAACAAAAGACTCTTTCACCCCATACTCCTTCAAAACCCAAATGTCTTTTCTAGTCCTACGATTGCCACAAACCACACACAGTGATCCATCTAGAACCCCCAAGAGCTTGGAAAAACGGTTAGTATGCCTTGGTAGCTCCAGTAGCTGATCATATAGCTCTGTTGCTAAATCGAAAGACACAATCAACCTGCTGGAACGTTCATTTGAACGGGCGAGCCAGTGAAGTTTCCCATTCAGAAACCTACCAACCTTGTCCGAAATAGTCTCAAGACAATCCTGTTCCGTAGTTTTCCAGGAATTTGTCTTTGAACTCCATAAATTTATGGACCTGCTGTCATGGAAATAAATAAGGACCTTGTAATCCTGATTAACCTCGTCAAAACCAAACCCCAATCTTTCTATGACGTTTCCCACATAATGTCTCTTACCCTTAACAATTGGATTAGTTGGCAATGTTTTGGCCTTTCTTGTCAATGGATTCATCAAGATAACATCTCCGTCTACGACCATGCAACAGAGCCCATCATGACATCCAACAAGAATATTAAGCATGCCAAAATCATCCAAGCGTATATCAATGGCATTCGTGCATGATTCGTGCATCAAGGAACGAATGCTATAGAGAGAAAATATAAAGTCATCACGGTCATTTGTCATCAGCGTAAACACATGACCATTATTGATGAAACTCGATAAGTCCTTTTTCGAGTTTCCCAGGTGGGCTTTGATGAAACGTCTGCTGGAGATTAGTGAGCACCAAGATTTCGAGACGCACCTGAACCTTAAGAGAGATTTGACTGGGAGTTTCGACAAGATGATTTCGATGACCAGTTCGGGAAGTAAACATGATAGCACAACTTGGACGTATGTTAAACGTGGTCGCTTGTTCCCTGCCATTGTCTCTGAAAAATGAAAAATATGCACATTACTAGCCAAAAAATATGTTAAATATGTGGTCGCTTGAACTGCGAAACATTGTATAAACGCATAATTAACGCATGAAATGAAATTAACATTGTATGAACATATTGGTTAATTATGCAACTATAGCCAAAAGAATATCTTATTAGTTTATTTTATTTGGTTAATTATACTAAAAACTCTTCGGTTAATTATACTAATTTTGATTATATACTAGTCTAATTGCAATTATATAAAGTAAATTGCGATATTGTTATCTGTTGCGAGAAATAAGAATATATATGTTCAGAAAAACATATAATTGTAAAATAAGTATGTCGAGAAACTACATTATACAACTTCACTTTCATAAATCATAACCAGTTCTCTAGTCTTCTAGATATATATATTACAAGTAATATTTGCATGGTTATATATTGGATGATAGATAGTATGTGGACTTGTCCAGGTCCATCCATCTGGCAATTAGTAAGTCACATATCCTAACTCACAGATCCTTAACAGGCTGGGCCAGACCCAAAAAATTAACTTCGACCCAAACTGACCAGATTGAATTGCCGTCATTTCAAACCCTAAACACAAAAGACAGAGCAACACAAGAGCATGCCGATCACGATCAAGGTCTTGTAAAATTTATTTTTATGACTGACAAAAAGTTAAATCACGATCGAACTTCTGCAAAAGTCATTCACTAGTCCAGAGGATCGATTATGATCGAAACTTTGTTTATTGAAATTAACAATTAATTTTTCGATATATAACTGCCATTTCAGAATGCACATCAATACATATAATTTATTCTCTTTGGTATAAACAAGTAAATCACAATTCATCATACATGCATCATGACATTTATAAAGAAACACATATAGCATATATAATCCAAATGATATCATACAAATTTATGATTTGGAAACAAAAAAAAAAAAAACTTAAATTTGAAGTTAACAATATGATTTTCTATTACTTACATACAAAAAGTGGGTGGCGCGCGGTGGTGCCGGCAAAGAGTGGTCGGCGGCGGCTGCACGGAGCTTGTTAGGTATTGTGTGTCCAATATTGTTGGAAACAATTGGGTTTTATCCTAAGTTGAGGTTTTAATAGGTGAATTGAGTTCGAACTTAATTTTACGCGTAACCTAATTCATCTTAATGCGTCCAAATTCGCCTGCTAAAATTATGTGGTGCTTACAAACGAACTCATATATAGTGTTTCAAATTGCGTCATCTTAATGCGTCCAAATTGGTTTAATTCATATTTTTACCAAAGTACTTGTACTTAGCTTAGTTGGTTAGTGTTTGGGAAATGTGATTAACTAACAAACTTTTTATTTTTTAAAGGTGATAACTAACAAACTATGGAGATCATCTAATAATTTGCCATAATATTGGGGCATAGTGCTGTTTCAAATGTGATTAGATTTGCGTCATCTAAAATTTGCGTAAATTAGCACATTTTAAATTTGCGTCATCTAAAGTTTGTGTCTAAATGGGATTAGATTTTGTTTCAACATTGGGGGAATATATATTATAATTGGTTTGTTGAAACTTGAAATACATGTATTGTGATATATTTTGCCTGCTTTACTCATGTTCAATTTGCATCTGAATAGCAACAGGTTCAAGAAGAGTAGTAGAAGGCAAATTTCGACAAATGGGACAAATCGCGTGTAACATTAGCCGTGGCCCATGGATCAACGCAGTTAAGGTGACATATGGCAATGAGGTCTTCTTTAGGATTAAGAGGAACACACACCTGAAGAAACTAATGAATGCCTACTGTGATAGGAACTCAGTCGACTTCAATTCCATAGCTTTCCTTTTCGATGGTCGTCACTCGTCACCTCAGAGGGGAGCAAACTCCTGATGAGTTGGAGATGGAAGATGGCGATGCTGCACCAGACTGGAGGGGCCCTAGCGTAGTAATTCCTTGTGTCAAAAATTGTCAGCCGATCTATTGAGTCCTTAATTTATTCTGCCAGAATTGTTAGAAGAGTTATTATTAATTAACTGTCCCAGTTGTATGAGCTTTTACTTTGGAAGTTACATTGTCTTGTTACTCTTTGGGCGTAAACTCTTGTAAATTTGATGCTGGCAAATTGCTGCTCTCTCAACTTGCAAGTGCATTGTGTTCTAGTCAAAAAAACGGTAAGAGGTGCAAAGCCAAAAACTCTGCTCCAAAGTCCAAAATCATCTTGCAATTGTTCTATATCAGTTCAATTATTCTGATTTTTCCCGCTTCAGGATATATACACAATGAAAACTACTTGGATCCTTTTCGCTTATAAAACTTAAACAGAACACAACGCAATATTAAATTAAGGAGCAACATGGGCGAAACTTTCCTACGCAAGATCAATGTCTTAAACAAGTGCATTCGACATAATCCTCCTGAACTTCAATTCTTAAGTCCGTCCCGAATCAAAGTATTCAACAAGTACATCCGACATAATAAAACTTGGTTTGAAACTGTTAAAAATTCAACATACTAATAAAAATTAGCTGCTCGAGATTACACATCTCGGCTAGCACCTACTACAGATCGATCAATCATCAACTCTGGCTTCGTTTTCATCCCCAAAGAAAGGCGAAACTAAGCTCTCAACCATCAGATCCACCCTTGAGAACCGCTTGTATTTACATCCATGGCGTTTACAACACTTCTCAGAGTGCTTTATCACCAGATTCTTAAAACGACTAGTTTCCCGATCATACCTTACAAAAGCTGACATGCCGTCGATAAGAACAGCTTTACCCTCTGGTGAAATGCAGAACGGCATGACCATACATAACTCAGTATGCCGCGGATCACTAGCGTAAGGAATGGATATAAGTTTAACCAAGGACTCTTTCACTCCATACTCCTTTAAAACCCAAATATCTTTTTTAGTCCTACGATCGTCACAAACCACACACAGTGATCCATCTAGAACCCCCAAGAGCTTGAAAAACCCGTCAGTATGGCTTGGTAGCTCCAGTGGTTGATCATATAGCTCAGTCCCTAAATCGAAAGATACAATCAACATGCTGGAACATTCATCTGAACGGCCAAGCCAGTGAAGTTTCCCATTTAGAAACCTACCAACCTTGTCCGAAATAGTCTCAAGACAATACTGTTGCATAATTTTCCAGGAATTTGTCTTTGAACTCCATATATGTATGGACCTGTCATTGAAACAAATAAAGACCTTGTAATCCTGATTAACCTCGTCTAAACCAAAACCCGATCTTGTCATGCTTCTTCGCGCTGGATGACAAATCCATATCCTGTCCTTAGTAATAATTGGATTAGCTGGAAATTTCTTGGCCTTTCTGGTCAATGGGTTCAACAAGATAACATCTCTATCAACGACCATGCAACAGAGCCCATCATGACATCCAACAATAGTAATAGACATGCCAAAATCATTCAAGGGTATATCAATGGCATTTGTGCATGATTCGTGCATTAAGGAACGAATGCTATAGAGAGAAAAGATAAAGTTGGTACCGCCGTTTGTCATCAGCGTGTACACATGACCCTTATTGATGAAACTCGATAAGTCCTTTTTCAAGTTTTCCAGGTGTGCTTTGATGAAAGGCCTGCTGGAGATCAGTGAGCACCATGATTTGGAGACGCATTTGAACCTTAAGAGGGATTTTACTGGGAGTTTCGACAAGATGATTTCGACCAGTTCGGGAAGTAAACATGATAGTACAACGTCGACGTATGTTAAACGTGGTCGCTTGTTCCCTGCCATTGTCTCTGAAATATGAAAAATGGAAAAATATGCACATTACTAGAAGAATTGCGAAACATAACTAACGTATGAAATCAAATTAACATACTTGGTTAATTATGCAACTAGAAAGAAATATTCATAGTTTATTTTATATGAATAGTTATACTAAAATTCTTCGGTTAATTATACTAATTTTAATTATATACTAGTCTAATTGCAATTATATAAAGTATATTGCGATAAATAATAACTACATGAAGTATTCTCATATTGTGTGAATTATCTTGGGCTGGTGGGATCATTAATTATATTGTATAGGCATTTAGTTAGTAATTCTTTATGTTTTACATGACTAATTGTGCTGGTATTCAATGCACCTAAGGGGAAAAAAATCCGTTCCATTGAGGCATTGAAGAAGCACATGGGATCAGCGCCCGGTAATTCATAACTTTTTTCATCAATATAGAATTTTGATTGTTATCACCAATTTTCATCATATGTATATATAGCTTCTAACTTGCTTGATATTAACTCACCAAGTAGGTCATCTATCAATTAGTAAAGCACAAGCCTAATTCACAGCTCATTAACAGACTGGGCCAGACCCAAAAATTGACCCGGACCCAAACTGATTTGCCATCATCCCTATCCTAAACACAAAAGACTAAGCAACACAAGAGCATGTCAATCACAATCAATGCCTTGTAACATTTGTTTTTGTGATTGCCAAAAAGCTAAATCATGATTGAACTTCTGCAAAAGTCATTCACTAGTCCCGAGGCTCTATTACGATTGAAGCTTTGACAATTTATTTATCAATAATTTCCCTTTCAAAATGCATATCTATACATATAATTTATTCTCTTTCGTATAAACAAGTAAATCACAATTCATCATCATCATCTATATATATATCATATGACATTCATAAAGAAACACATATAGCATATAAAATCCAAACAAATCATACAAATTTATGATTTGATAAACAAAGAAAATAATCTAAATTTGAAGTTACCAATATGATTTTGTATTACTTACCTGCAAAGAGTGGGTGGCGCGGTGAATGCAAAGAGTGGACGGCGGCGACTACAGAGAGCTTGTTAGGTATTGTGTATCTAATATATTGTTGGAAATAATTAGGGTTGATCCCCAGTTGAAGTTTTAATAGGTGAATTGATTCCAATCTTAATTTTACGCTCAGCCTAATTCATCTTAATGCGTACAAATTCGCCTGTTAAAATTATGTGGTGTTTACAAACAAACTCGTTTAGTGTTTCAAATTTGCGTCATCTTGGTGCGTCCAAATTGATTTAATTCGTATTTTTTCCGAATTACTTTGGTTAGTACTTAGGGAAATGTGATTAAGTAACAAACATTTTTTTAGTGAATAACTAACAAACTATTAACTTTTGATCATCTAAAATTTGTGTCAATCTTGGGGACATATTGTTTCAAATATGATTAGATTTGCGTCATCAAAATTTGCGCATTGTTTCAAATGTGATTAGATTTGCGTCATCTAAAATTAGCGTAAATTTGAGCACATACCCCAAGCTAGACTTCACTTCTGCTGAAATGTTGTCATACTTTAAACCTGTTAAACGCCGTGACCCAACCCTTCAAGATTGCAGCATCAACAAGCCCAGCAGTGCTTGTATGTACCGACCTCCGCAACTTTTGCAAGCACTTGATCAGGTTCATACTCATTACTCAGGGAGACAAAGCCGGTTCATATCGACTTCTGGTACAAGAACCCCTTGCCTAAGTGCAGGATTTTGAACCACATTACCTATCAAGCCCAGCCTGCAAACCGTACGTCTCCAACTGAACCAACCTCGCAACCTCATCCAGAGCATCTCTCACAGCTCTCGGAAAGCCGGTTTTGCCACGAAGTTATGAATAAGTTAAGGTCGACTTTGTGTACATGTCTTATATATACAAAAGCTTAATTGGGAAAAGATATTTAGTTGTATATTAGACTAGTTAATTGCAGTTATATAAAGTAAATTGCGATAAATATTAACAAAACTTGCGCATAATTAGTAAGTAAGGAGTATTTCTTTTTAAAACAAATTAATTAATTGATTGCGATTTACACTAAGTGCTTAATTACCTCTCGCAAAAGTCTGTCAAGGTGAACCAAATTTCAGGAGGCATTGCAGGCGGGGCGTGATATCTTTGAAGTTATTTGTCTTCCTACGAAACTTGCGCTAGCTCTTGTTTAGGAATTTGGAGTGGCATCACTCTCGCTGATAACGACACATTCAATTGGAGCTTTACCTTTCTCAACAAGTCCCTTGCTAGCTATTTTGTGGAATTGGAGCTCCTGATTTAGCAGCTGATACTGGTTCTGGACTACCAATTTTTACGCCTTAATTTGCCCATCCTTGAACTTTAACTCATGAATATCAAAGTCTCCGGCCCGCACCATAAGCTAGCTGCTCATGACAAGGCTTAACCATTTTCTTTTCAGGGTCGACGAAATGTATGCATCATATGACATTCATAAAGAAACGCACATATGGCATATATATAATGCAAATGCTATCATACAAATTTATAATTTGAAAAAAAAATAATCTAAATCTGAAGTTAACAATATGAATTTGTATTACTTACCTGCAAAGAGTGGGTGGCGCGCCGTTGCTTCAAAGATGGGGCGGCGGTGGCTACAAAGAGCTTGTTAGATATTGTGTGTCCAATATGGTTGGAAATAATTAGGGCTTATCCTCTGTTGAAGTTTTAATAGGTGAATTGAGAAAAAACTTATTTTACGCTTTACCTAATTATCTTAATGTATACAAATTCGCCGATTAAAATTATGCGGTGTTCACAAACGAACTCGTATGGTGTTTCAAATTTGCGTCATCTTAATGCGTCGAAATTAGTTTAATTCGTGATTTTCCCTAAGTACTTGTAGTTAGCTTAGTTGGTTAGTACTTCAGAAAATGTGATTAACTGACAAACGTTTTTTATTTTTAAAGAATAACTAACAGACTTTTGTGATTATCTAAAATTTGCGTCAATATTGGGGGAATATTAATTGTCTCAAAATGTGATTAGATTTGCGTCATAAAAAATTTGCGCAAATTTGCGCACATTTAAAATTTGCGTCATCTAAATTTGTTTCTAAATGCGTTTAGATTTTGTCTCAATATCGGGGGAATAATACTGGTTTTGTTGAGAAACAAATTTTAGTACAGTTAATCTAATTTATACCATAGGCAACATTTGCTATAATAATGCATATAATGAGGCAACATGATCACCGTAATATGAATATTTTAAAGGTTGACTTTGTACATGTATTTTTCTCTTGATATTTTGCTCTACTCATGAATAGTAGTTGGCGAATTTCGACAAATGGGACAAGTCTGCGTGTAACATTAGCCATGGATCCACGCACTTAAGGAGGAACATATGTCCGCAATCCGGAAGCAACCTAACCAAATCATTTTCCCTGTAATCACCCAGGCAGATGCAGCAAGCTGATGTCGCCGTTGAGTCTCCTTTACTAGGCTCGAGTTGAAGGTAAGTGAATTTTGGGTACGAGCTAAGGATGTCCTCACCAAGGCCGTGTTGGTCATGAATGATCACGATGGATGAGTCGTTAGCAGTAATATTACCACGGTTGAGACTGGCAATGTTGTGATTCATACGTCTAAGAAAATAGGATATGTAGGTCATGATCACTATTGCAATTACTACTGCCAAACATACCCCTATGGTGTAACTGCGGTTGATTACAGTTGGGTTTTGGGGAATCGTACCATTCGATATAGCTGATGGTAAAGTGGTACTGGTCATGTTTAAGTATCCTGGAAGCAAATGTGAGATGGAAACCTAATAAGAGTTGTGTTAATCTGAGAGTTTTTTTAGAAACAGAAGTGTATATATATACCGAAGATCTGCCACTAGTAGTCAAGTAGTCAAGTTGATGATAGATGATACACTATGTGAGTAGTAGTAAATTGGAAATGTTGTCAACCAGTACAAGAAAAGCGATTCAATAGCCACCTTAAAATCGTGGCAAAAGGCATTGACATCGTAGCTATTAACAATTGAGGAATGAGAAGTGTCTTCTCTTCTAGTAACATTTTTCATTTTGCCTTCTCAATTCCATTTGGACTGGAATTGGATCTTTTAACAAGTTTGAAATCCTGCAAACGAATCAAAACATAGTCTTCCATTTATTGACACAAGTAGTTGAACAAATTTTATACTACTACTAGCTACATAATTATTAATTACACAAGTGTAGTCATGTAATGATGTATGCCTCCTTACGCAATGAAAGAACGAGTTAAAAGGCCAAAACATCACAATTGCAATTTGCTAATCTTTAATATATGTTGGTATTTTGTTGTATTTGTTAAATTTGTCCCAAAGTTATGGTAAACGGACAGGTCTATTTCAGAAGAACTGGACCAATAGTCATTTTGCATTTACAGATCATCAAGATATTCATTCTTGTCTAACATGGTTCTTCACCTGTGCCAGAAAAGCCTACAAAACTCAGATGGATTCACATTTCATGCTGAAGCATTTCTAGCTTCGGTAATAGGTCACCGTACTTCTTCTGCAAAATACACTCAAGCTCTTTCTGTTTCCCAACTTCTTCCAACAGGTTAGTGATCCTGTACGTTGCAGATAACTGTTCTTGCTTCTGCAAAGCTTGGAAGAATTCCAGTTTTGCTTCTGCAGTGTCCACCTTATTTAAGATTGTCTCTAGTTTCTTCCCAAGTTCCCCAGCTCGCATCTGAAAATTCAAGCAATTGGTTATGAGTATACGGAACTTCAGATACAGAGGAATACATATAGTGCTTATTATTTCGTACCTGATAGCCATTAGTAAGAAGTTTAGTCTTCAGTTCAAGTGCTTGCACTTTTTGAGACTCTTCAACAATCTTACTCTTCACATTTTCGAATTCATTCTGCAGGGCTGCAAGCTTTTCTGTATTGTTGGCAACACTTGATAGACCATAGTCATCACGAGTAGGGAAATACATAATATCCTTGAAGCATGTCATGTGAGCTGCTACAAACGCATCGAGAGATTCATTATCATGACCCATGGCCACGCGAAGAAATTTAGTCTCGTCCTCGATCAATGTATCAGCCTGCACGTAACATCTTATTAGTAGGCTGAGCAAAAACAGTAATACTAAGGTGAAAATGACTATGGACACAAGAAACTTATGTAATCAACAATCCCATAACTTGAAACCCTGCAGAAATCTGATAAACGAAGACCCCTATTAGTTGAAATTAGTCCAGAAACAAACGCATGGCATCTGGCAGTACTTCGAAAATGTAAAGTGCAGAGTTACGAATGAATATGCTCCGAAAAGATGATTATTAGTAACATTTACTATCAGGTATATGCAACACATAAAATATCAAAGGTCTAGTCACAGACCTCTTTCAGTTCAGTTTCATCAAAATCACCAATTGAAGGCACAGCTGCAGGTCTTTGATTTTCAGCAGGAGCACCACCTTTCTTCTTCTTCTTGGTGGCGGGATTTGTATCAAGTGGATATTTGCATTATCATCATCTAGCAAAGAGAAAAGCTCGCTCTTTATCAATTCATCAGCTTGCTCCACCAAAGTTCGAGAGGCAAAGGAGCTTTTTCTCTTCAAAGAATTTCTGATAAGGTCCAACGATTCATGAGGAGGTCTTGGTAGCCCCCTCTGCAGTACTCTTGACCTTTTCGTAAGTAACACTTGTTGTCTGGTTTCTTCCTCTGCCTTCTCTCTTGCGATCTGTTCAGACATATCTTCCTCAATTTTCTCCTCTGGCACTTCCTCATCATCAGAAAGGGGTCGAACAACAACATGGTACTCATTCTTGGGTTGTGGTAGATTTTTCAGTCCAGATAGGATTTCTTTTCTGGAACCAGACTGCTTGAATTTGCTAAACTCGTATGCATCCGTGTTTTCATTAATTTGCAGCTCATCTCTCATCGGAGTCCCTCGAGTTGTACCAACAGAAGTAAGACCTACGGCTTCATGAGTTGCAGCAGGAGTCAATGAAGGACACGGGGTCACAATATCCCTTTTCTTTGGAGTTACTCCAGAAAAGTCCGAAGGATGCAACATTGGATTCTCTCCACCAAGTAATGGCGTCTCAGATGTGTTCAACCTATGTAGATTCTCTGCTTCCATCACTAAAGCATCCCGCTTACCCACGTGCGTCCTTTGAGGGGTTCTCATTGGAGTCCTATCCTGACGTGGTGTTTGGGCAGCATAGCTTGCCAGAAGAGCGCGTGTGGCAGCATTCCCTTCTGTTAGCTCGTCACCGTCAATAAGATCACCAGCAATGCCCATCTTCACAATAGACTCCAATTCATGGTCTTGAACCTGGGGTGCAGGAAGGTTTAGTTTAGACCTTTTTCGAACTGGTTCCGGATTATTGACCTTATTGGCTTGCAATATTGTAGACAATGCATCATGCCTTTCTGCTATTCTGTCTCTCACAATGTCCTGCTTTCTTAGATGAGATTCCCGATCAACCCGTCTTTCACCTTCAAGTTCTTCTATACTCGTTGGAAACTTAACCAGCTCAGCTGGCCTATCTTCCTCAGTAGTAACATCATAAAAACCTGGAGGAGGCCTCTTTTCAAAGGGAATTTCAGCATTGTAGTCTATTCCCTTCCGTTTCCTGTTCTTGTACCGTAGAGCAATTCCAGCCGCTTTGAGTTCTCTCATTTTCTGTAATGAAGCAAGTCTGCGAGCTTCTTCAAGCTGCTTCTCTCTGGCTTTCCTCTTTGCCTTCTTGCCTCTAGTGTTCACCAACCGAGCTCTTGCTTCAGAAAGCATCTCCTTCTCATCCTCGTCCATATCCACTGGATCAGGACGAGCAGACCTGGACTCCAGATTGGGATCGTGCTCTCCAGGGCGCAATTTCCGAAACTCTTCAAAACTATCACCATCATTGTCATCACAGGCAGCATCAAGTAGCTTCTCATAACGCTCGAGGCATTGAGAAGGAGCACGGCCTACTATCGGGGCAATGGTTCTCCATTGCGTGGGCATAAGTTTCGCAAGATGCAACAGTTTCTCGTCTTCTTCACGAGTCCATTCAGTCTGCAAAGGAGCTGGTTACTAGTGGTTCATAAAACTAACTCTGGAAAGAGAATACTATTAACTACTAGTAGTCTAGTACTATAAATACATCATCTTCTCAGCACAGATATAGCAGAAAAATCGACATTTGTCAATCATATACTCAAAGATTCAAGAAAAATAACACAAGACAAAAATGGCAAAGTAATTAATCCACAAAATTAAATAAACAACTATTACTATCTACTCCAAGAAATTGATTGATTGATAGCCCATCTTCTGTAATTGATCAAATCACTTATGGGAAACTACTTACTTAACACATTTAGAGCATTGCAAGAAAGGAAATTAGAAGCAACATAAAGAAAACTAATGAAATGTTAAGGGATTTCAAGAAAATATAGTTTTGGTACCTTTTTGATTGAAGGATCGAGCCATTGTTGCCATCTGGCTTTACATTGGCGAGGAGATTTGTGAACGAGAATAGAAGAGATACGAGCCCATTGATTCTTGCCGTATTTCATGACGGCGGCTTTGAGAATTTCATCTTCGGTGTTCTTCCAAACGCCGCCCTTCACCATGATCCTCATCTTTCGTTCCCAGCAGAGTCTGTCTATCTGATTAGTGATCAAGGAGTTTTGCGATTATTAGGTTTTATTTTATCATTAATAAATCAATCTCACATTTAGCCGTGCATAGAGTGTGTATTTATAGGTTTGGGACGTGGGCTCCTACTAATTAATTGCTCCGTTCTTCTACTATTATCCGAAAATTTATAATAATAATAAAATTATAATAATTTTAATAATAAAATATGAAAAATTATAATAATAGAATTATATTATAAAATTTTAAAATTATATAGAGGTGTCAACGGGACTCAAGTTATTTATTAAAAAAATAATAATAATATTTCCAAAGTTCCAGGCTAGTGTTAAAATGAAAATACGTTTTTAAAAGTTAGATTGGTCGGAGAGAGAATCTTAACTATTTTGTACAAACTACCTTATTTACTTGGTAATTGAGGAAATGAAAATATAATACAAGAGTTTGGTGAAATAACTTGTTATAAATAACCCAAAAGTGCTCTGTCAATAACATATGAGCTTTGACGGTATCATTGGCCCATAATATAAGGGATCCAGAGGATTTAATCCGGTGGACGATCCAATATGAACCAATTACCAAGCCTTCTCTAATGTAAAATCAATTGTGGTTAAAATTTATCCGAAAGAAAATAGTAGAGAGAACAAAGACAAGTATTATGTTAAACATCCAAACAAATACATTAGATTATTTAGGCTCTGTTCCCTTCGTCAGTTCAATTCAATTCAGTTCCGTAGAACTTTAGTAAGTAGTATTTCCTCCGTTTCATTATAAAGTTCCTAAGAGAACTATTCATCGCGACCTTTGACCACATATAACTACTAAATTACATTAGAGAAAAATATAATAAAATTATATTATGAAATTAAATGGAATATATTTTCATAATCAACTTTTAATTTATATCAATATAGTTTACTTTAAAAGTTATATGTGGTCAAAGATCGCGATGAATAGTCTCTTTAGGAACTTTGTAATGAAACAGAGGAAGTATTATTTTTAAGTATTCCACTTATTATTTTCCTTTTCTTTTCTTATTTTCCTTTTATTCCAACATCCTGAAAAATGTTAAATGGGCGTTGTGCTATCTAAATTCACACTGTTAGCTTTTTGTATGATATGTATATAATTTAAATAAATATGCTTTTGTTTTTAAATTATATTTTCAAAAGGTATTACGCCAATTATGCTAGAATCTATTATTATAAATTTATATATTTTGAAATTTGCATATTTTAAAATTTCATCGCAAATTAGCCAAGTCATTGCGCTTATTTTGAAATTTCATCGCAAATTAGCCATGTCATTGCGCTCGAGACATCTGGATCTCATTGGGCAACTTAGCCAAGTCATCAGCACAGGCGCATGGCAGCTGCAGAATGAAGATATCATATTGCGCATCGAGTCTGGTAAGGAGAAACCAATAGAGATCACCTAAATCTTGATATCCGAACAAAATGTGCAACAAATGCAGGTTTGAATCACATTCCCAGAACGCTAAAAATCCTAGTACATCAAATTGCGCCTCACACAACAGACAACACTATGTAGTCTAGCATTACAACATCAAAATTTGGCGAAGCTAAAAGTAGCAATCTTTCACATAGATTATTCTGAGAACAGTCATCAAATAAAATATATTGCTAGCAGTGCAATTTGCATATAAATGAAGTCTCCCGTTATACTAGCGATTAAGGGGACAACGAATTGTTCTACTATAAAACAGCGAGAAAAAAAGACATCAAAACGAGTATTAAACCACCATCTTCCCTAACTAGCTGCTGAAATTGTCAACATCAAAAGCTTCTTCTGCCTCACAGAACCTAATCCGATACAGTGTTGTATCATTGCTGGGCACACTGCACCCTCTGAGCCCCTCCTGGCATGTCATCATCTTCCTCATATGCCTCCTGGGCATGCTGGTGCTGCTTCCTGCGCAGCTCTTCCTCCATGTTCACATCATGGAGTGTAGTCTCCTCGCACTCATCCAACTCCATATCACTCATCTGGGATGAGGTCCTTGGAGGTAGGACAGATTCCAGAGACTTGCTTAGCTCAGGGCTTAGGCTCTCCGGGAACTCCACAGCAAACTGAATGTACAATTTTCCTCTCATGAAGTTCCTCTGGTATATTGGCATCCCTTCATCATTAATGGCCTTGTATTGATCTGCCGTTCCACAATAACAGTCAGTAACCCCATCAGAATATAGAATACAAAAAGAAAGCATACTTAGGTAATATACTCAAAGGAATATAATCCAAAAAAGAACTCATAAGCTTACCAGGCTTGACAACTTCACCAGGTTCAGATTTAATAAGTAGCTGACGGTTGTCCAAATGGGTCAGGATAAACTGGAAGCCACATAACGCTTCAGTAAGGGTCAAGGTGTGCTGCACGAACAAGTCATCACCCTTTCGCTTGAATTTAGGATGCTCCTTCTGTTGTAGTACAAACACAATATCTCCTGTGACAGTGTCAGGCTGCCAAAATAGAAAAACCAAAAATTAACATGTGTAGAAAATTAACATGTAAGAAGATCTTCAGACATGATTCAAAAAATCTTAAAAGGGGATAGTCTTGATGATTACCGCTTCGTCAGCTGCACCAGGGAATGTGATTTTCTGCCCATGTTGCATACCCTTCTCCACATTCACTTCCAATACCTTCTTTTCCTGCGCAACTTTCTCACCCTTGCATTGAGTGCAACGGTCTTTGTCGGTAATGGTTTCACCAGTACCCTTGCATTCGTTGCAAGGATGCTGCATCTGCTGGATCATAGAAGGTCCAAGATGTCTAATAGAGACCTTCATACCAGAACCATGACATCCAGAACATTTAGTTGAAGCTCCAGATTTTGACCCTTTCCTGCAGAACCAACAACTCACCTTCAGTAAGCAAGTAGATAATTGGTAATATAAGAAACTGATTACGAGATTAAAAACACAGAATTGAGAGACTCACCTTCAGTAAGCAAGTAGATAATTGGTAATATAAGAAACTGATTACGAGATTAAAAACACAGAATTGAGAGACTCACCTTCAGTAAGCAAGTAGATAATTGGTAATATAAGAAACTGATTACGAGATTAAAAACACAGAATTGAGAGACTCACCCTTTGCACCTAGAGCAGAGCACATTGCGAGAAAGAGATAGTTTCTTGGAAATTCCAGAATACAGATCCTCGAGCGAAACCTTCAAGGGGTGAACAACATCCTCACCCCTTCTTTGCCTTCGGCCTCTGCTACTTCCACCTCCTGAAGTCATGTACAAGATTAGAAAAACGAAATCATAAACAATAACCACAATGTTGTAATTTTCTCTTCAAGACAAACACATACCTCCAAAAGGATTACCACCGCCACCGCCAAAGAATGATTCAAAGATGTCAAAGGGGTTGTGACCCCCAGCACCTCCACCAGCCATTCCTTCCTTAAGAGCGTCCTCACCATATTGATCATATATCTCACGCTTCTCTGGGTCACTCAAGACTTCATACGCTTGGGCAATCTCTTTAAACTAAAACACCACAAGTAACAGACTGTTATACAGATGATCAACAATAACCAACAGCAGTAGAAGAAACTCAGACTAAGATGTTCACTACAATGCCACACCAGTAGAAATTTCAAGATATCAGTGAAGCAATGTACTGTTATATTGCCCAAGAAAGTCATAACTTATAAACATAAAGAATCCATCTTAATATTTACCAAAACAAAGACTGTACCTCAATATACCCCAGAACACAGACTAATGTAGTACTATTAGATTGAGTTACTAATACAGACATTAAATAAAGCATAGCTCTACAATAAGTAGAACACCAAATACATGCTTACTTTCAGTAATCACATTACTTGTCAATTATCATCATAAATTCAACATAACATTAACTCCATATCAACCAAACAAGGCAAACAGAATCTGCAAACAATTTCAGCGATCCAATAACATTTTAAAAAAAAAAAATTAAAAACAAAACCCTAAATTGAGAGACAAAATCACTACACAAATAAAATCTACAGAAATTAAGTTCTAGGCGCATCATCTAGTGGGGAAAAAAAACACAGCTGACAAAACAAGATCTAATGAAAGCAATGAATGAAAATTGAGCACGAATCAGGGATGAAATCGAGTATCTAAACAATGGAAATATACCTTTTCGGGATCTCCACCTTTATCAGGATGGTTCTTAATGGCGGACTTACGATAAGCCTTCTTGAGATCATCTGGTGAAGCAGTCTTGGGAACTCCCAGGAGCTCATAGTACTTGGTGTTATCGCTTTTCTTTGGCGCTCTACCAAACATCTTTCCGGGTAGATCAGGGAGAGAGAGAGACTAAAAGAGCTAATCGATCGGAGAAAGAAGACCAAGGACGGCGAAGAGAGTTGGATCTGGTCCTCTGGAGCTAATCGATCGAATTTTTATTTATAGGAGAGAAGGAGAGTAGTAGAAGACAGAGAGAGAGATAGATAGATTAGGAATTGGTTGGTTTTATGGGAACGGAGAGGAGACTTTCAACGGCTGTGATTGTGTTGGAGAACAAAAGGATCGCCTATCAAACCAGAAATTCCAGAATGTTCTTTTCGCTAGCTGGATTTCCCTTTTCCTATTTCTTTTCCCTTTTTCTCTTTTCTTTAATTATTTTACTTAATTAGGTGAGATATCTATTTTATCATTTTTATTCACTCATTCAATTGTGTCCTATATTTTTAAATTTGGATGATTTTGCATTTGCACTCCCCAATTCAGCTTTGGGATTTTACTTATTGCCACCCATTTAAAATACAACTTTCATTATTACCGGTACTTCACTAAACGGGCCGGATACCAATCGTCCCAAACTAGGTCCCTTCATTAAATCTAAAACGACATTGGAGTTGTTACATATCATGAGCTCATGACTCGTGCTGAGATTTTAAAAAAAAAAAAAAAGTCTTACTTGTTAAACTTTTTGTTCCTTTTTATGTGAAGCACGGAAACGGAGGCGTGGAAACGTAAAAATTTAGAAAATAGAAAACGGATACGTGTAAGAAACGTTTAATTTTTTTAATATTTTTAAAATATATATTATATGTAAATGAACATCTAAGAGCACATATATACAAGCACTAAACAATTAAATAAGATAAATATTAAATACATAAGTTATTCTAACCAAAACCACAAATAGCAAGAAAATTAGGATTAATTGATATACTTATGAATTAATTATGATATACTGTTTGTATGGATCAGGATTAGAGGTGGTGTTGGTGCATGGTCGGGTATTTAGCCATGTGTAATCGGAAAAGACAAAGATATCGAGTTAACTAGTTTTGACGTAGCCATGTAGTCATTAATTTTTCCATTAATTAATTACTAAGGTGCAGCGGCAGAAACGTATTGAACCAGTTTCCTTCACGTTTCCGTTTCAGAAACGTATTTTGGGGAAACTTGGTTGCTTTGCACGTTTCCTTGCTACACAGGTCACACGTGAAGTATATGTTATGTATTTGGTAACACTCCATTAATAGTGCCTGAGTTTTCCTTTTATAGTGGAGAGTTTCTTGGAATAAATCATCACGATGGAAAATTCAAAACCACATACTTTCGATTAATAGTGCCTGAGTTTTCCTTTTATAGTGACCGCCTCCAAATTTTTAGTGTATGGGCTTCCTTATTATAGTGCTCGCCTCCAATTTTAACATATATATTTTGGTATACACAAATGTTAAAAAAACAAAATAATAATAATAATAATAATAATAATAATAATAATAATAATAATAATAATAATAATAATAATAATGACCTCCTTGACCGTGTCTTTTCGCTGCCTTTGCGGACGGTTAAATGCATTCCTCCTAAGTTGAGGTTTGGGTTTGCCAGGATTTTTCTTAGTGCTCTTGACCTAGTCCTTGCGTGCCCAGGGGACTTGTCTGCGTGGGTGCAACTTCTTGTCCTGCCTCGTTGCCCCCTGGTTGTTTTTGTGCCGTCTAATAGAGCACAACGTCGTTCAGGGGAGCGGGGGCGGCGTCAATTTGAGGGCATTTCTAGTGCCATTGCACGCTGGAGAGACCCTGGTGACCGTTTGGGATTGGTGAGGGACCGTTTATCTGCTGTTTATTCACCTCCTCGGGGGTTTTCAGAGCCTATTGAGTCTGAGGAGGCTAATTTATCCCAGTGTCTGCGCAAGCTGGGTGACGGGCACTTCACGGCAGCCATTAAGGTCCTCACCTCTTCTGGGGTTGCCCCTGATACCGTTAACACCTTGGCTGAGTTGGAATCTAAGCACCCATTCGCCCCACCTCCGGTTGTACCTCCTTCTTTGCTTGAGGAGGACGCTTTGTCAGTACAGAAGGACCTTGTGTTGAATAGGATTCGGAGCTTCCCCAAAGGTACCTCCTTCGGTCGTGATGGTCTCAGAGCCCAACATTTGTTGGATGTTTTAGGGGGGGCTGCTACTGCGGTCTCTGATGGCATGTTAGCGTCTATCACTGGGGTTGTTAATCTTTTCCTTTTGGGTAAGTGTCCGAGCCTGCTGGGGGAGTTTGTTGCCAGTGCCCCTTTGACCCCTCTCGTTAATCCTGGGGGGGTGTTCGACCCATTGCTGTAGGTACTATATGGCGGAGGCTGGTTTCTAAGGTGGCATCTTCCTCTGTTGGGAACTTGGTGACCTCGTACTTACAGGATTTTCAGTTTGGTGTTGGGGTCTCGGGTGGGTGTGAGGCTGTCCTCCATTCAGTCAACAGGTTTGTGGAGGCTAGAGGAGACGAGGTTGGGCTCTCTATGCTTTTGGTGGATTTTCAGAATGCATTTAACTTGGTTGACAGGAGTGCCATTCTTCGGGAGACTCGGTTGAGGTTTCCGGCCATTTCACCTTGGGTTGAGCTCTGTTATTCTCGGCCCGCTCGGCTTTATTATGGGGACTCGGTTCTTCGATCGTGTCAGGGGGTTCAGCAAGGGGATCCTTTGGGTCCTTTGTTGTTCTCGTTGGTTTTGCATCCGTTGGTCCACGCTATTCATCAGTCATGTGAGCTTTCTCTACAGGCTTGGTATCTTGATGACGGTACTATCATTGGTGACACTCTTATGGTTGCCAAGGCGCTCGATATTATCCGTGTTGATGGACCAGCTTGTGGGTTGCATCTGAATGTCGATAAGACTGAGCTTTTTTGGCTTGTGGAGGACCCTCGTGGAAGGGTGGCTGGCCTTTTCCCTACTTCTATCTCTCGTCCGCTTCGGGGTGTCAAGCTCCTTGGGGGCTCTGTTAGTGCGGATTCTGGTTTTGGTCTTAATTTAGTTGCGCGCCGGGTGTTCAAGACCATCTTTTTGTTGGAGGCTATCCGCAAGCTCGATGATCCCCATTGTGAGCTTCTTCTTCTTCGCAATTGTGCGGGGGTGGCGAAGCTAACTTATGCTTTGAGGACCTGCCCTCCGTTGGCTTGTGGTGATGCTTTAGCCCAGTTTGATCAGGCCCTGCGTACTTCCTTGGAGTTGATTGTTACAGGTTCAGGGCCTGGTTTCGGGGATTGGCAGTGGCGGCTTGCCACTCTTCCCATCAGACTTGGAGGTCTGGGGGTCCTGTGTGCGGAGGATGTCAGTCAGTATGCTTTTCTCGCTTCTCGATTGCAGTCCAGCTCTTTGCAGGATCGGATTCTGTTGAGGTCCGGGGTTTCTTCTTCTGGCCCTACCTATCAGTCTGCTCTTGACAGTTTCACGACCTTTTGTGGTGTTGATGTTCTCTCTGTTACTTCTAGCTCTCCTGCCCCCAGTTTATGAAGTCTTTGGCAAAGTGTTATTTTGGTGTCATTGATGCACATCTGACGTCTCGGTTTGGGTTGAGTCATCGGCAGCAGGCTCTTCTTAGTTGTGTACGTGCGCCTCATGCGCATGATTACTTACTCACCATTCCTATTGATGGGTTGGGACAGCGGATGAACCCGCGTCAGTTCCGTGCTGTGTTATGTTATCGCCTTGCAGTCCCTTTGTTCCCCGATGGTTCCTTTTGTTCGAGTTGTCGTGTGCGACGGATGGACCGGTGGGGTGACCACGCTGTCCATTGTTCTAGTGAGGTGGGGGTGAAGTTTCGGCACAACCTTGTGCGTGATACCTTGGCTGACATCTGTTCAAGGGTTGGAGTGGTTGTACGAAAAGAGGCCCCTATGGGGTTCCTCTCAGATGATGGACGGGACCTTCGCCCGACAGACTTGTTATTATACAATTGGTCCCAAGGTCGGGACGCCTGCTTGGATGTTACGGGTGTCTCTCCTTTTGCTGGTGGGGGTTTGGATTCTTGGGTTCTGGCGCTGCGTTGCAGTTTGCCGTTCAGAAGAAGAAGAGCAAGTATTCTTCTAAGTGTGCAGAGCACGGCTACTCTTTCATCCCGTTTGCCTTCTCCACCTTTGGGGAGCTTAATGAGGAGGCCCTGGCTACTTTTTCGCGCCTTAAGCGCTTGTGTGTTAGCCATTCCAATGATGTTAGGAGTGGTGTTTTCCTTTTTTCTAGACTTAGCTTTTGTATACAGAAAGGGGTGGGTGCTCAGATTGTTTTCCGACTCCCTTCCAATTTTGTGTGAATAATAAAAGTCTAGTTATAATAAAAAATAAAAAAAAAGAAAATAATAATAATAATAATGGCTTGATTTGAGACTAACGAAATGAGAGTTTATCCAAACATAAAATATGATTGAAAAAATACTAACATAAAAAATACTAACTTTTTTATGCATGTATATATTCTACCTCATCCAAACAAATTTCCGTAACTTCATCCATTTCGGTTGTTAAACATTTTGAACAACTAACACACTTACAAGAGTGTCCACTCTATGTGACATTTTGCCAAGATATGTTTCTGAATCACGTTATTGTATTTTAAATATTTTTTTTAAATCAATATTGAATGTATTCAGTAACCCCTTATTTATTGAATATAACTACATATTTATTGTGATTTTTACGAATACAACCCTATTTTAAACAAATTTGTAACTTTAGGTGGTAAATGTATTAATTAATTTATTAACTTACATGTTAATACTCCCTCCAAATTTTTATTTGAATTTTAATAAATTTTAATGTGACTTTAATTTCTTAATCAAACCTTCTTTTTTTTTCAAATGTAATAACTTATTAGAATATTGTCTTTTAAAAGGACCCTTTTTTTTTTTTTTTTTTTTTTTTTTAATTTTGTGATTTTTCAATAAAAACTATTCTTTTATGCTTTTTCATCAAGTCTATTTACCTCTCATTTTAAAGGTCACATCTCTTATAATTGTTTTTGAAAAAAATTGTGATTTTTCAATAAAGCAAATATTATTATCATTTTTCATCAAATATCCTCTCTCTTATTTTAAAAGGCCACATCTCTTATTATTTTCTATGAAACTTTTGTGATTTTTTCAATAAAGTAAAACTATACTTTCATTCTTTTTCACCAAATCTCTTCCTCTTAGTTTACAAGATCAGACCTCTTATCCTTTTTTATAAAATTTTGTAATTTTGCCAAAAAACTAAAGCTATTCTTTTATTCCATTTTCATAAAGTTTCCTTATTTTTATTTTGAATGTCATACTCCCTCCGTCCCAAAACAGTTGCACCATTTTGCCATTTTGGGCGTCCCGTTAGAGTTGCACCATTTCATTTATTTGCCATATTTGAACATGGTTATAATAATTTTATATTCCATCAACACATTTTTTGTGGCCACAAATCCTCCATAAAGTAAAATCAACACCCACTATCAATATAGCTCAATATTTAAATCTTCTCCTTATTTTCTGTGTCAAAAAGCAAATGGTGCAACTGCTCTCGAACGGAGGGAGTATATGTTATCACTTTTAAGAAAATATTGTGATTTTTCATGAAAGTACACTTTTTTTTTTATCAAGTCTATTTCCCTCCTATTTTTAAAAGGTAATGTCTATTATGATTTTTTTATTTATCAAATATAAGAAATTTTATACAATTAAGAAATGTAGCTTTTGACTAATTATTAATTTCTTTATTGTAAAGTGAAATTATGCACTTAAATATAATAAAAAAATTCTCTTGTATTCTTATATAAATAAATCTCACTAAGTAACAATTATTAAAACAGTTTGAAGAAATACCGATAATTAAATTTCAATCATAATGAAGAAAAATGTGTTGATTTATACAATGATATTTATCTTGATGATGCCAATGTTGTTGATGGAGCCGGTGCATGCGAAGTCATGTTTCTCAAAGTGCATGCAACGTAACTATTGTTTCAAAACCTTAGGTTTATGCGTCATTTCGTGCTCGCTTTGCTGCGCTGGCCCACCACGTGGGCCAGATAAGTGTACAACATATTATTATGTAAGTCATTATCTCGCATACAACAAGGCCAAAGTCACAAAAAACGATTAATTGTAATTGTGACCCAATATGATTGTAATGAAGTTTATGAGTAAAATTGATAGTTATATTGCTCGAGTTATAATTATTATATATTGAAAAAATAATACATTTTCGATTCTTCTACACAATTAATTTGTTTATATCAAAATAACACCTCGTGTAATATTTTAAATCTCTGTACAGGTTAGATTATGGCACAATTTGTATGTGATATGACAGAATGTGATTTTCTGTGGAGAATAAATGTGAACTGGTAACACTGGGAACTCCGGGTTGCCTTGAGGTCAAATTGGAGATCTAAGACTTTACTCAAATGAGGTTGAGGTGCCTACAATGTTAACAAGATAATGGTAAGTGTGTGAATAACAAATATATCAACGAATATGGTATATTTCCAAGAAGATTCCTTATTGTTGATTTAGGGTTCTTCCCACCAAGCAGGGGCAACGAGGAGCAGACAAGGACCCCGTGCACGCACGGGGTAAAAAAAAAATTAATATTAAAAAATTCAACTTTTATATGAAGACATACTGGATGGGTTTGGGATGGTATATTATTAGGCCTATTACATTCTTTCAGAGGAAGTAAACTCTTCTTGCTTGTTGAACGCTACTTGCTGCAGCTCAGAACTACATACACATCATTTTTTCGTAAGTTCGGGGAGGGGAGGGGGTAAAATTTACCTTTAAAATTTTAGAAAAATCATATATTTTACCTAAAAAGAATTATGTTTTTGGGGAATCCCCGCCGGCCCCCATTGGTTATATATAAAAATATCTTTCTTCTTATAAAAAAAATGAGACATATGGGTTGGTTGAAATTTCTGGCTTCGCCCCGAATGTGGAGATTCCAAAATTCTTTTAGATTTCTTTGATGTGTACAGTTCTAGTCACCAAAGACGGTCTATTACTCGGTAACTAATAACATAATAACATGCATACATATATATTGTAGGTACTAGATTGTGATTATTACGTTCTTTCAAAACCCTTTGCCAGATCGGTTACCCCCAATCATCGCTGTACGTGGAATAATATCCATGTTATGTTATGAGAAACGCAGTCCCAGAGGAAACACGAGAAAGAGATTTTGAATGGAGAAGATAGAAACCGTGGGAAGTGAAAATCTGGATACAGGATCTGGGTTCTTGTTTTTGTTTAATAATTTGGGGAAGAGATAGGAGAGAGTGTAGGACAGAGCACACATGCCACACTATTGATTTTTAACAATTTGTTGATGAAGTATTATTTTGATAATTTGCAAAATAGCCCAATAGTTATGTTTAATTGTGATAAATGTGCATGATAGTATTTATCATCAATATATTACATTTGTTTTATATTAAATATTATTATATATAATTTTATATATTTATTATGTTATCCGAGTTAACCTTTCGAGATGATCCGGGTTAACCCATCCCAGGAGGTCGTCCGAGACTACATCCGAGACGAGATTCAAAACATAGGTTTTAGTTGAGATTCAAAACATATGTTTTGTAATTTTGAGAAAAAAAGAAAGCTATTATTTTATTCCACTTTCATAATTTCATAAAGTTTCTTTACCTCTTATTATAAAATGTCACATCTGTTATCAATTTTCAGAAAATGATGTGATTTTTCATTAAAACAAATCTTTTTTTTTTTTGGCTATCAAGTCTCTTTTAAAAGGTAATAGGACTATCTAATATCACCTTTTTTTTCAAGTATAAGAAATTTTAGGCAATTAAGAAATGTAGTTTTTGACTAGTTAATAATTCTTTTATTGTAAAGTGGAATTATGCACTTAAATATAATAACTTTTCTTCTCTTGGTAATCTTATATAAATAAAACCCAATAAGTAACAATTATTGAAACAATTTGAAGAAATAATTGGAAGAAGAATACTGCTAGTTCAATTATATTTCATCATGAAGGAAAAATGTGTTGATTTATACAATGATATTGATCTTGATGATGTCAATGTTTTTGATGGAGCCAGTGCATGCGAGGTCATGTTTCTCACAGTGCATGAGCGCCAAATTTTGTATCACATCCTTAGGTTTATGCACTATTCAGTGCGGGTTTTGCTGCGGCTTTGGTCGCGGGTGTGCATCGGATTCTTATGCTCGTCATTATCTCGCATACAACAAGGATAGAGTCACAAAATATGATTAATTGTAATTTGTGACCCAATATGATTGTAATGAATTTATGAATAAAATTAGCAGTTATATTGACGAACTAATATGTTTTCGATTCTTCTACGAGACTAATTTGTGTATATCAAAATAGCACCTCGTGTAATATTTTAAATCTTTGTAGAGGTTAGATTATGACAATATTTGTATGTGATATGATGGGATGTTATTTTCCGTGGAGAATTAATGCGAATTAAGAAATTGTATTTGGACGATTGGAACGGGAAGCCCAAAAGCAAACAATATGGGCCTGAGTGACTGTAAGAACCCAGGAGTCCAGGACCAAAACTAATTTCTTCTTCCTTCCTTGCCACCATTGCCATTGCTACGCAGGGGATCGAAGCTGAAAGAAGATATGCTGAGTCTCTCTCACACCCTAACCCCGATCAATTACACACCTGCTACTCCTGATTCTTACCCGCCCCACCTCCCAAACCTCAAATTCACCCATTCTCCATTGCTCACTCAAAATCAAAACCTCAAGCTTCCACGAACACCAATCCACTGTAGAGCCTCCGTTCAAGACTCTCCGCACAGGTTATTATTTTTACTTCTTTTCACGTTTTGTTTTAGGATTTAGCTTATACTCGTTTGATTAAATATTTATTTACTTAGCTATATTATTCGGTTCAATTAGCGAGATGAGTGTTCATGGGGTGTCAGAGACGGTTGTTGGTGTTCTTGGAGGAGGCCAATTAGGCCGTATGTTGTGTGAAGCAGCCTCCCAGTTGGCTATCAAAGTTAACATACTTGACCCCATGGAGAATTGTCCGGCTAATGCCTTGTGCCACCATCATATGGTGGGAAGCTATGATGATAGTGCAACTGTCCAAGAATTCGCCAAAAGGTTGTCTTGTACTAGAACATTGTATATCTGCCACTTTTGTTTTAGCTCATGACCCTAACTTGAATGAAAATTCTTAGGTGTCGAGTGCTTACCGTCGAAATTGAGCATGTAAATGCTGCAACACTGGAGAAACTTGAAAAACATGGGGTGGATTGCCAACCAAAAGCTTCAACAATTCGAATCATCCAGGTTTTCATTTGGACCCTGAAGCAATTATGTTGCATTCTGCTGTGTTTAATTACCTGCATTATGATTGTCTGGTTGTGCACTCATGGATATAATAATTGTTAGGGATGTCTTGCTAGGAAACATTTGAATTTGGGTGCTAATGAATTGTTTGTTTGAGATTAAGTGTTCATTGACATTTAGATACAAGGGAGATCTGTTTAAATTTTCAAGTATGATAATAATAAATTAATGGTGGTGTTACTTCACATTTATATGACAAGTGTAGTTTGCTCCTCTACACAGGTTAGTTGATTTGTAATAGAACAGTCCACATTTGTGATGTTTGTTCTTCCCAGATTCCTCAGTAATACTGTTTACTCACTGTAGAATCTGTTTGAATCTCCATTAAAGAACATAATTGTGTCCATGTACAGGATAAATACCTTCAGAAAGAGCATTTCTCTCGACATGGAATACCTCTTCCTCAGTTCATGCAGGTAAGTTCACATGGGTGATAACTTGAACTTGAGAACTGAACTGGTTTTTTTTTTTTTTTTTTTTTTTTTTTACCAAATGAATAACTGTCGTTGACTCTCTCTCTTTTATTCCATAACATGAGATAGATAGACGATCTTGAAGGGGCTAAAAGTGCTGGAGTTCGTTTTGGATATCCCCTCATGATAAAGAGCAAACGTCTAGCTTATGATGGACGTGGGAATGCTGTTGCCAAAAGTGAGGAGGAGATATCTTCAGCAGTAGAAGGTAAAATATTTCACAGCTAACCTCTCAGCAATAAAGAAAATTCGTCTTTTGCTGCAAATTCTATCGACATTCCAACTCATGGACACCTTATGTGCTTGAATGATTAAGACACTTTTCTGCAACTGTTTGTCTAAAGTTTTGACACTAAATCTTTTAAATTTTGTTGAATTTTGCATGTCTCCAACTTGATACAGCTTATAACTATACTTTAGCGTAGTTGTCTGGGTTTAATCTTTGTTTATTTTCAGCACTTGGTGGATATGCACGCGGTTTATATGTGGAGAAATGGGCACCATTTGTGAAGGTTAGCTTCTTTGTTGAAATCAACTTCATTAAGAATACTTATGTTTTATTCACAGTGGAAAAGTAAGCAGGGATACATCATGTTGATCTCATCAATGAACATCTGTGCATTTATCTTGATATATACTTGACTGCATGTGTTTCAATAATAGAATGTCATTATTAGGCAAATGATAGGCCTTTTGTTGTTTGGCCAATGTAGGAACTTTCTGTGATTGTAGCAAGGGGAAGAGATAATACCATGCGATCCTATCCTGTTGTAGAGACTATTCACAGGCAAGATAAGAGTTTTCTAACAGAAAATTTTCTATTTTTTTCACAATTCCTTAGAACTTTTGGAATGAAATTCTATAACATTAGTATTTCATCTGAAATCTTCCTTTTATGTTTCATTTTGTTTGGTTGCTCACAGTATTTTAATATAGCATCTTTATTTTTCTATGGGCAGGGAAAATATCTGTCACATTGTTAAATCACCTGCTAATGTATCGTGGAAGATTTCGAAACTTGCTACTGATGTTGCATACAAAGCTGTTAGCTCACTTGAAGGTGCTGGTGTATTTGCAGTTGAATTGTTCTTGACAGATGATGATCAGGTTAGGCAGTGTTTTAAGGATTCTAGATGATCTCCATCTTTTTAGAGTTTTTGCTCGTATTTTTTTTCCTTGCAACTGTAGTGTAATTATGTATTGTTTTTCTTAGATCCTACTGAATGAAGTGGCGCCCAGACCTCATAATAGTGGGCATCAAACAATTGAAGCATGTTTTACTTCACAATATGAGCAACATTTGAGGGCTATTGTTGGTCTACCACTTGGTGATCCATCAATGAAGACTCCGGCTGCTATCATGTATAACATACTCGGTGAAGAAGAGGTAAACATACTAGCTGTTTTGAAACACACAGAAATTCAGCCTATAGAATAAACATCTATGAAATACCACACAAGGTTTTCGAAAATACACTACACATATAGTATCAATACGACCTGTGATCCAATGCAACTATTAAGATTCCAGAGTCTTTGTAGAAGTGTAGGACTTTTGCATTATGAGTTGTACGAAACGGGTGTGTGCTTGAGCAGTGCAAGTTATTTCAAACTTCATGGAAACTAGTCACGTAGTGTTACTGTTGCTGCATAAAGATATAGATAGACTCTTCCATTGCTTGTGACCAACATTAGCGGCTGGTTAGCTGTATGCCAGCAATAATTTTTAGTGTCTGAATATACTAAAGATAATGCTTATGTTTACAGGGAGAATCCGGTTTCCTCCTTGCCAATCAAATTATTGGGAGAGCATTGAGAATTCCAGGGGCATCAGTCCATTGGTACAACAAACCAGGTTGGTTTTAGTTAGAAAACACAGTATGATTTTGTTACTTACCATTTTTGAGTGACGGTTGGCAATTGTTTCAACTCCACAGAAATGAGAAAGCAAAGAAAGATGGGTCACATCACAATTGTTGGTTCCTCAATTCCCATTGTTGAATCTCGATTGAAGTCCATGTTGACAGAAGAAATGTCCGATGGTCAGCCCGCAGGTCAGCTCCATTAATTGGTTTTTTAGTATGCTTTATTTGAGTGACTGCATAGATGGTTTTCTGAATTGACAGTTTTTAAGTTACCATGTGTACTTTTGGTGTTGGGGAAGAAAAATTATTTGAAGGCAATTGCATTGTGTAACATGGGTTTCTTTCTTTATGCACTCTCCCTTTCTGTTACTTTGCAATTGATTTGGACTAGTATTGAAATAATACCAAATATTACCACTGCAGCCACACCACGTGTTGGAATCATTATGGGCTCTGATTCAGACCTGCCCGTGATGAAGGATGCCGCAAAGATATTAAGAGAATTTGATGTGCCTGCAGAGGTTATATTAGTTATTTTATGATCCAGAGGTCCCTTACTGATCTAATGGATAGCTTACAAAGAGATTATCCTTATTAAGGATGTCTATTTTGCAGGTAAGAATAGTTTCAGCACACCGGACCCCTGAAATGATGTATTCTTATGCTTCATCTGCTCGGAAGCGTGGAGTTCAGGTTATCATTGCAGGTGCTGGTGGTGCAGCGCACTTGCCAGGTATGAAACAATAGCTATGCATGACCTGACTACCCTGCACCAGTGTAACCTGATATTTCCCAAAATTGTGGGTTCATGCTATATTTCATGAAATGTTAAGGACCTCTGGTAATCCACCTCATTGCATTACCTTGCATGTTTTTCACAGTAAGACTTGCTAACCTGTTTCATTTGATTAGGCATGGTTGCTGCGTTGACCCCCTTGCCCGTCATTGGCGTACCTGTACGTGCCTCTACATTAGATGGACTTGACTCCCTCCTGTCGATTGTTCAGGTTCTGTACTTCTTCCTTCTCTTCTTTTAACTCATTGTTTGAGTTTCTTTTTCCTTCTCTGCTTATAGTTTAAATGATATTAGTGTTTCTGTGATCTCAAAGACAACTTATGCTCTGAACATCTATTAAAAAATTACATTCGGTATAGATACATATATAACACACTACATAAATTGGGCTTAATTAACCTGAAAATGAAATGCCGGCAAAGTGCTACAAGATCTCTTCTGAATTGTCTGTGTTGTCAATCTTTTCTGTTTCTTTAGATGCCGAGGGGAGTACCAGTGGCGACTGTAGCAATAAATAACGCAACAAATGCCGGTTTGCTTGCAGTGAGGCTGTTAGGGATAAGTGATCACGACTTGCAATCCAGGTTGGTTACATCTATTTTTCTCTTCAAAAGAGAAAGAACAGAATGAGGTGTTTGACATGACTCTTGCCTGTTATGATTTCTGTCTTACAGGATGGCTCAGTACCAGGAAGATCGAAGAGACGAAGTCTTAGAAAAGGGAGACAAGCTGGAAAAGGGCGGATGGCAAAACTACTTAAATTCATGAGGTTTCTGCAGTTCATGTCCTGCATTCGTTCCCACACCAAGAATACAAAATTAACAAGCCTGATCTGATCGGTCAAGAAAGATGATATGTTGTTGTGCATTATTTACCCAGAAAACGAAACTGAGACAGCTAGTGGCATACTAGTCTACTAGTAACTTTTCCAGTCCGTTTCCACATCACGCTCAACATACGTCGTCAAACACAGGCTGGTTTTGTTGATCTTGGTGATGTGACGTGCTGTTCGTTAGTAACGGGAGAAGATATCTTCTCAATTTTGCTGTGATCATTTCAAAACTGATGATGGCTAAAGCCCCATCTATTCTATTGGCCCAGTATTCTTACTTACAGTTACAGCAGTAGAACTTTGCTAGCTGAAGTGACCTATGTGGCTATATTAGTCCCAAATGTATAACATGATAAGAGGCTAGTATTTGTTTGATTATGAAATGCTCATTTTTATGTTCTGATTTGATACATAAAATGGCCAGCCACTTGCGCCATTTACTCCAGGAAGTAACAAACAAGAAAGATTAAATAAAGAAATAGTACTAGGTACACCAATTTGACCAAATATTTTCCGGAGATACTGTTGGACTTGTGCAGACATCCACCAACTATTTAGAGCAACATTAGCTACTTAATCAAGTTGAAATTAATTACACAAGTTGGATTATAGAGTCTGAGATATTGTTAAGGTTTAGACAAGTTGCAATGGACAAAATATCCACTTGAGCAACTTGCATTTGAAACTAACTTTTAGTTTCATTTTATAACAGCCCTTTCACACTTGTAGTTGCCTCAAGTGGGATAATGACACAAAATATTACCATGAGCTTTATTCTTTACTCTCTTCCAACTTTATGAATTATGATATGGGAATTTTAAAACACAAGTCATGCACTACTACTAGTATGGGAAAATCAACTAAAATCAATCACCAACTCACATGGATTCATTATATTCAACACACACACACAAAAATAAAAAAAAGAAATTGATTTAGTTTACATAGCGGCAGGTGGACCGGCTAGAAATATCGGTTTACTATATTACATAAATTCATAACAATACAACATCGTAATCTATCTTGCGATGATGAAAGTAACTTATCGTAGATCTATCTCATCACTAAGATAGAATAGTATGGTGAATGATCCTATCTTATGCTTCTCATAGTCTTCACAAATCACCATTCTAATGCAAAACATAGATGAGAATAGATCCAAGTTATGTGGTTCACGTACCTGAAGTGGAAGAATATATGCTTTTGTAGAAAATGTCAGGTCATCATGTTAATGATTCTGCACTGAAATAATGGAGGCAATAATTATACTTTTCACATTTGTAACCGGGGTTACTAGTAGTCATTACCAATAGTCCCATCGCTCAACGCTCATTTCATTTTAATAGCGAATCCATGCGTGGAGCCATTGCTAAAGCGAATATGTGATTTGTTCTTTCTTGTATGGCCGTAAAAATGTGCAAGTATCGCTGTCACATTTATGTATGCCCCATTTAGGCAATTGGGCAACTTATAAATATTATTATAACTAGTAGTATGTTCTAAATGTTGGATTATGAAATGATCGATAAGATCAGTTTCTTATAAGTTATAGTGCATGTCGTTGGGACCCTTGTGAATTTCAAGTACCTTTAAAGTGACTTGATTTTCCCTTCAGTTGAGTGTGACGTTCCAAATCTCATTTACCTGAAAGTGATCTTTTTGTTTTTGTTTTTGTTTTTGTCATGTTTTGTTTTCAAAGCTTCCGCATTAGATCAATGGTTTACATATTAATCCTTAACAAGTAAGTATGTATATGATTTATATATATATCTTGATTATGTCATTTACAAGATTCAACATTCGGATGATTATTCACCGATTTATTTCATATTAGAAAAAAAAATTAATGCACCTGCAAAATACATGTGAATAAAAAGTTATTCGGTACGTTTATCAAATGAATTATCGACTTAGTAGTAGTGTAGTAGATAAAAAGTTTGCAATTGGAGATCAAATTGGAGATCAATTCACGGATTTATTTCATATTAGAAAAAGAAATTAATGCACCTGCAAAATACATGTGAATAAAAAGTTATTCGGTATCTTTATCAAATGAATTATCAACTTAGTAGTAGTGTAGTAGATAAAAAATTTGCAATTGGAGATCAAATTTAATTGCTACCTGGTAATTTGCAATTGGTGATGAAAATGACATTGCAAGGAAGAGTGACTGACAGCTAACAGGCATGGGGGTCGTGCTTCTTATGCACAATTTTAATGGACAATAGTAGAATCAAGCTAGTACACTAATTAAGACTACTAGTAGTACTCGTATTACTTATTTCGTACCCACATGTTTTTCAAATGGTTTTGTTGATTTGAGGTGACAATAAAGTTAAAAAACTGGAAAACTTAAACCAGGATGTGGTAATCACACATTACCTTACAATGTGTCTTCATAATTCATAAGAATTTTCTTCAGGCGAAGCTAGGTTTAAATCTTTAAAAAATGCCAATCATGAAGAAGTCCAGAGTTCTATTAAAAATTGTCAAAACTTTACTTATATACGGGACTTTCACTCTAGCTTAAGCTTAAGTTAATTGTTCAAACTTGCCATGTGACCTTACTAAGACCATCTACAACAATGAGTCTTATAAGAGTCTTATGTATAAGACTCTCACAAAACTCAAGGTTGGAGAAGTAAAAAGTTGAGTCTTATCATCTTATACATAAGATGAGTCTTCCCACATAAGACCCATCTAATGAGGTCTTATGTAATTTTTTATTATTATTAATTTCATTTTCTATTTCTTCCCACTTTGTTTGTTTGTTACTTGTTTGTTAAATGAAAAAAGAAACAATAAAAAAATGTGTTGTGGAGTCTTATGGTTGAACTTGAAGATAGACTTGAGTATTATAGTCTTATAATAAAATAATGACATTATGAGTCTTATCACCTCATGGTTGGAGATGGTCTAAGTAAATTTAGCACATTACAAAACTTCAAACTATAGGCTCTAAATGTAAAATAAAAGTCAACTCAAGAGTCAAAATTTAACTTACTATGTGCATGTGTTTGACGTAAATGTAAATATAACAATCATACCTATATATGAATGTCGATAACAATCTGACGCAACCACCTCAAAAGTAAAACTTTGTCGATTTGCAAAATGAACGCCTATACGATCGTCAAATAGGATATTCACATATATTTGCACGTATCTACTCCCTCCACCTGTTTCAATGTTTACATACGTATCTCATTTTTATGATAATTTTTTTTTTTACAATTTGAGGATCGGAGCAATAAAAAAGTATCTACCCCCTACCCTAAAATAAATGAAGTAAAAAAGCAATAGATTCCCATTTACTAAAGAATTCTAACATTCATTTGTTAATTCTCTAGCTTCCTTTAAACCCCTCTCTTTAATGGAGCTTCAGCCATAATAAATGGAGTTTCTTTAATTTCTTCTTCTTCTTCTTTATCTTTCAAATTTATTTATATGAATGAGAACATTAATTCTTCACTGACATTGATATCCTCGCAACGCAACAGATCACACTCTCTTTTTCACACTGACCTGTCGTCGTCTTCTTCTCCTTCTACTCACTCTGTCACTCACACATTCCACAAGAGGTAAGCAAGAAAAAAAGAAAAGAAAAAGGAAAAAAGAATCATAAAGCTGAGCTGTGTTCAACTTTCTTTCAAAAACCCATATCTCAGTATTCATTATTTGTTCGTACAATGCAGTCAAAATTTCCTCTTTCACTATTCAATTGCTACTACTAGTGTTTATAAATTCTGTCAGAATTCATACTGCTTTCCGAAGTTTCTGTTTTGTTAGGGCTTTATTTGGTGTAAATGTGAAATACTAGAAGCCAAATAGTAGCTAGTAGTGCTGATTTTCGTTTTCTTGTTTGTAGGTGGTTGATGTTTATGGAAGGATTTTCACTTTAAGGTGCCAATCTTTGCTTGTTTCATGTTTATGCTTGTGTTTCTGTAGTTTCTGTTCCATTTTTATCTATCATATGGTGATGTGTTCTTTATTTTAGGTGCTCTGTGTATGATGTTGGTTTGGCTCAATAATCTGACCTTTTTTTGTTTGTTTGTTTGTGTGTCTGATGAAGTATTAATGGAATCACAGTTGAATAAACTTATTAGTTCATTTGGGCCTATTGGAATATGTTTGATGTGTTCCAAACTTTAACGTTTGGAATATGGATGGATGCCTCAGAATTCTCTAAGCATAGGTTAGTTTGTTTCTGAGGTATGTCTAGGCTAACCAACTGTAGAAATGTTTTTAGATTCTTGAGTGTATGGCTAGAAGGTTAAAGTAAAGATAGTTTCGAGTGGTTTAAAAGGTCCCTCGAATGTCTGTTACTTTTCGTTCCAAGCAGGAAAACTTTAATCGATTGCAATAGTTTTAGTTTCATCTTGATGAGGCTTTTATTAGATGTAACGTGAATCAAGGACGGCTAGAATTATCAGAAAATGTTATAATAGGCTAATAGCCGTTCAAAAGTCACTATAACTCACCTGAAGTCATAAACAACATGTAGTTTCTTGCTTGGCTTTTGGCATAACTTCAGTTATTAATGCATCTTTATGTGTTCATATTTTTCAGTTTCTTATGCTTTTTGCAATTGTTAGAGTAGGGATGGTCAAATGCAATGTGCTTAAACTTGTTTCATCCTCTTCTGGTGAGGTAAAAGTATATGACATTTGAACATGATTTGTTTTTCAGAAGCTAATAAGGTTCAGGATGTCAAGGCTCCCTCCCCGCTGTCCTCTTCAAAAAAAGAACACCTCTGGTTTACCTATTAACCATCATGGCTCCATGCCCGTGTGCAAAGATACTGACATGCACACCAAAGCAGGCCACAGCAAATCCATGTCTCAGAGCTCTATCTTAGATGAGCAGCCATCGTGGCTTAATGACTTACTAAATGAGTCAGATTTGAATTCCACTGGTTTCTTACACCGGCGAGCTGCTAGTGATTCTTTGACCTTTTTCAATGGCCTTGAACCAAGTGAAATGGAAAACCAAGATAGTTGTGAAACAGATGATGGATTGGGGTCTACTTGCACATATGGTCCTAATTCACCACGGAGAAAGAACAAGCAAAGCTTTCCTGAAAATGAGATTGTTTCAGCGTTGTCAGAGTATGTGATGCAAAATTCTGTGCAGAATGTAGATGGACATATCACTGTTTCTGGAGTTCCACAGATGGATTCATTCGGAGGTGCTGGTGCTTCAGCAGGTGGATCCAATGAGGATGCAAGACCTATGAAGCGGTCAGTTCTCGCAGTTACTTGTTTCTGAACCAAACTCAAAATATACATCTGACAAATAACTTTTGATTATGCAGTCACCCTGGGCAGAGGTCAAGAGTTCGTAAGCTCCAGTACATAGCAGAACTGGAAAGAACTGTTAATATTCTTCAGGTAAACTGCCCTGCAAACTAGTTCACTTTAGACGATTGATTTTATAATTCATCCATGGAAGTTAAATGAATAATATGCTTGATCATCTGTTCTGATCGAATCATGACAATGCTTGCTGGGACAACCGTGCAAATTTTCAAGAAATATACATTATCAGAGGAAGAATAGGTTTTCGTGTTTAACTAAATTTAGACTAGTGTCACTTTTACATGATAGAAAATATGACCATATTCTGAAGTCTTTATACTTGCAAATTGTGAAATGTAGCATATTCTCTTCTGGTAATCTACTTTTGAAATTTTAGAGGTCCAAGGATAGAAGTTTCTTGCATTGTGTAAATTTGAGTTTCTGAGACATTTGAGCTGTATCATTGTTGATACATTACCGTAGTCATAAGATAACCTAAAGTGCTCTTTAAATCGTTATATGCAAAATCTGAGCTCCAGGAGACTGAAAAAGCCATAGGAATATATGCTTTGCATATGTACCCTGATCTTGCAATCAATTGAAATGTATAATACTTTATGGCGGCATATGTATTTTTGTTCCCATAATTTCCTGCATTTGACCCCTTGTTTTCTACTGATCCAATTGTTAAATTTTGTGGGACAGAATTTGGGTTCAGAACTGTCTGTCAGGGTTGCATCCTTGCTTCAGCAACACGTTGCTTTGTCATTGGAGAACACCACACTAAAGCAACAGCTTCTAAGAATGCAGCAGCAGAAGCTCATTGTTGACAGTAAGTTCTTTATTTCTTCTTCTGTTCAGTTGATCATACGCTTTCACAGTTCTGTCTGCCCCAAAAACTGAACTATAGGATTAATGGATGGATTGGTATGTAAATCTATTCAGAAGCTTAATACCACATGTTAAGAGCATTCTGTGAGACTTTGTGCTTGTCGGTAACTCTGAATAAGCGCCTCCTTTCGGGTCTCTAAGCCCAACATTCTTCCACTGTTTTTGAACGTCTTTTTTTTATTATTTTTTTATTTTTTTGTGATTTTTTCATTTTGGAGAAAACAGCAGCAGATGTTCGACGTTTACAGTTTATCCCAAACACTTAATATCCCTAAGCAATGTGCAACCCTCTACACTTGACTTCTGCCCACTTATGGTCTTTATTTGCTAACACAGCTTACGCTATTTCTCGAATTAACTTAATAACTTCTCTACTCTACAAGATGCCACATCATTATAAAGCACTCCCTTCCATTGTTACCTGTTTCTGACCTGAAACATTAACCAAACACAATTCTCCATTTTTGTTCTTGTGCAGGTGAGTACCAGTCTCTTACAGGACAGTTGAATGGGTTGAAAACTGGTTTAGCTTTCTCCAGTAACAGGAAGATCCACGACTGGCCAAAATCTGCTGCTAACTTTACTCATTCAGATGCCAACTGGGATATTATGATAGACATGGGGAGACTTGGTCTGAACTAACTAACATTATGGAATCCGTCGGGAGTGGCCTGGTCGTTTGGAAGCTGAGTGGTGAAGCTCCTCTTGTTTCATTTTATCCGGAGTTCAACCCCGTTAAGAATATTTCCAGTATATTATGTAGGGAAAGTAATATGGATGGATTTGTAGATGACCAGACTTTAGAATCCGATCAACTTTAATTCAGTGTCATTAGACTAACGATGTTAATAGCACTGGAAAAATGTGCTCCTTTTCCAGGAAAACCAGTACTGTAGTGGATTAATCTATCAGTAAGCTGAACTTTCATCGCCTTTATCAATCAACGAACTGTTGCCATAGCACTTCCCTTTGCCTTACAGCCCTTTGAGTTGAGATGCAGTGCATAACTATTTTGCCAAACAAAAACATAAACACACTTGGAATCCTCAGCCAGTTCTCTCAGTGTGTATATAGCATCCAATCCCAATTATCTACTTAAATATTCTACTACTCTCATTCAAACTAAAATTAGTTTTAGAGGTTCGCATACGTTTCTCAGTCTTAACACGTGGAAGAACCAACCAATGCACATTATATTTAACGAATAAAGAATCAAACCAAATATAGTTACAACCAGTGACTCCACACGACACAAATGACATGATCTTTCAATCAACAGGCATTCAGCTAATATTATTGTACTTCCATTTGCCTGGAGTTTATGGTATTGCAGATCATCCAATCTTTCATTCATTACAGATTCAATAACGGATTTACGCGTGTCATGTTTACAAAAGGATAAAGTATTTCACCACACTTGTCCACCTCTTCAACCTCGCAGTGAAGCTCTTGGCACTGCTGGCAAGCCCAATTCATCCTCAGCCTGCAAAAAACCAGAAATTCCATAAGATTCTGTTGTAAAGCAATCAAACACAAAACTGCAATCATGTAAACCATAAACCATACGCCTAGGTAAAATAACCAAGTACAAGAATAACACACTCAAAACATTAAGTGGCCAAACTGGAAAAAAAAGAAAAGAGAAAATGAATACCTGCACATGACCAGCTGGAGTTGGGCCATGACCAGAGGGAGCGGACGGCAAATTTAATTCCGAGTCCAAATCAGATTCTTTATCAGGTTGAAGATATGAAGGTACACCATCACTTTCTGTTTCGAATCCCATATCAGCTTCCAGAGCATCAAGTTCTGCATAATGGATAACAATGGCAGATTAATATGCAGCTAATAACACCACAGTAGTCAGTCTAAGAAACATGAAATGAAATCCATCTAGAAAGTTCAAGATCATCCAATGTCCATGTGTTGTGTAAATTAAATTATTGGATTGATGACAACCCAAAATATCAATATCCAGATTGATATTCTACATTTGCAGAAGAATACTCATAGCAATCAATAAAGAAAGCTGGGAAAGTAATCAGTGCTTGAAGATTTAGATCACAGCTGAGATTGAGATCTCACCACCCATGAGGTCATCCTCATCAATGTCATCTGGAATATTATAGCTTCTACCAAGGGATTCTTGAATTTCACTGCTCACATCCATGAGGTCCATCATCTCATCTTGTAAGTTCTACAATGATTTAGAAACCAATTATCAATTAAAAGAAATCTTCTTAATTAAAAAAAGAAAGATATCAGGAGGTGAGAAACAAACATCAATGTCTTGAATTTTCACAGTTTTCATCATTCCTTTAAGCTCTTTGTTTGCTGACTTCAATGCTGTCATCTGTTAATATGAGCAATAATTAGTACATTGGAACGATACAGAAGAATGAATCTAAGTTTCTAGATATGCCAACCAAGCATTCGTACTCAACATGAAACTGCACTTAAGACCTTGCACATACATTATGACATGGATCAACCACACAAAATCACATAACAAAACATTTGCTTCTTCTTGACAAACGTTGAGCCTCCAGCTCTAAGGAGGTTGGCAGCAAGTTCCAAACATGTTACTGTATAAGCTCGAACTCGGAAGCCTTGAACTTTGCCCCTTAGGGCGCTACCAAGGAAAACATATACTTACTGTGAATTTTACGTACCCAAAGCAGTGATAATGAAGTACAATCACGTAAATCATTCTAAACAGTTTATCTATTATCTATAAACTTCTACATCGGACATATTACACAGAACATGTAGTTAGTTCTGACTTCATAGATGATCTGAATATTCTAAAGATTGTGGCCATACAATTTTAAGGTCATACATCAGCCAACCATACTTTTTTCACTTTTAGAAAACTCTTATCAAGCAACAGTAGCAATCTATTAGTCTAACTCACATGCATCGCTCCTCTTTGAGAATTGAGATGCTCTACTTATTTAACGACCAAAGTGAATTATTTCATTATCTTTACAGCAACATATATCAAAGACACAATCAGGAGTTCCAAAATGACTTCATCTCAAGCAAAAAGTGCAAATAGAATCTTTCTGAAACATACTGTTTGCTGGGCATCTTTAATTCCTTCAGAAGCAAACGCAACTTGGTCTAGGTTGAACGTCTGATTGTATAACATGTCACGTTGACCTTCATACCTGTTCAGCGAAAGACAATATATCAACTATGCATAAAGTTGACTGTGCATGTTGTTGCAAAGTTTGTATAGTGGTGCCTGGTAGTTACTTCGTGCAGTTTGTTAATTAAGGTATTAGATTTGGTTTACCAGGCAAAACCAGCAAGGCTGAAGAGTATGCTACCAAACCAGGATGCACAGTAGTAATAAGAAAATTCTAAGACTGTTCAAATTAGCACCTACAACTGACTATGTACAGATTACAGAATTACAGGAGTTGGCTTACATTTTCTTCTGTTTAAGAACCCTCATGGCTCTAGCTTTTACTGCTTCTTGTGCAGGACCTGGTCTTGTCTTCTTGATCTGCTCTTTGTATCTCGCAAGTTCAACATCAAGTTTCTTTATCTTGTCATCAACACTTTCACCTCTTTTATTAATCTGAAATGAAACCATATTCTTACTTGAGCAGATAGTTACACGAACACAAAAAAATGACTCCTCATAAGACTACATCAAAAGGAGACCTAACAAAGAATAACAATCGAGTTCACTTGTGCATACACCATGACCATTGTATACAGAAGGAATATGCAGAAAACTTTCCAGGCACATATGTTCTTGTTTTCAGGTTCTACATACAAATGAATACAGTCCCTTGCTCTAATGATTCTGAAGCGCACATACACAAATGTTTAGAAGACATCAACATTCATAAGTACATTTCTTAGTACATATCCGCGAACCATATGGCCATTTCTAATGACACAAATATAAAGCATGATATCATTAGCACTTGTAAGGATTCCTGTTCCCCTAATCCAATTAGCCTTCAAATCCTTTAAAAAAACTAAAGCCAAAATCGTAATCTAAACTCCATCCACCTTCCATTGAACTTCATCCATGTTCTCATCAAGCCGTAAAGCATCACACCATAAAACCTAACGTATCTAGGCAGTATTCAGACTATGAAACAAGCTGGAGCTGAAAATTACAGTACATAACCCTACGATTGTACAATTCGGTGGTGCTATTCACTCATCCGTAATCAACAGATTTGTCTAAATCGGTGAAATCAAAGTATTCGATTGCGACAAAATTGAAAGTAACGAAAAAGTACGAACCCGATCGGAAGCGTCCTGAATGGATGGAGGTGGTTCTTTGTCCTTCTTCACACCGAAAACTCTCCTCATCCTTGATTGATTGGTAGCTCAGCTGATGATGAATGTGGTTGAATTAGGGTTTCCGATTGACCTTGATATTACACTGAAATCGGAATTTCGTAGAAGAAAGGCGAAAGGTTTAGGAAGTTTCCGAATATGTCGATGTGATTTTTTAAAGCGCAAAAGTAGAAATAATGAATAGAGATAATAAATTCCGTTATTTGTATAAAATCCGATTATATATATCGTTAAGCTAATAGACATCGAAAGTCTTTGGTTTGGACCAGGTCCAAAATTTTGTTTATGGTGGGATATATCCCGGATTTGGTCCAATTTAATCAGACTAGTTCGAATCTGTGGAGATTAAATTCTTGATTATTTCTGGTTATGGGGATATATTTGGCAATTGGTCCAATTTAATCGGACTAGTTCGAATCCATGAAGATTAAATTCATAGTTTTTTTTAAACAAACAAATATTACAACTATTAGCTATATATTTACCAACTTAGTCCTCCAGATTAAATGCATCTATTTCATTATCCACCTGTTGGGATGGGATAAAAAAGAGATTCATAACCCCTCTCTGATCCATGGATCTGCCTAACTACTTTTTTTAGTCACCTCGATAACTTGGTAAATTCAGGCTCACACATTAGTCCCACATGATCTTAAATTGGTAGTTGCACCAAAAGTATCATCAAATTGATGTTGAAAATCAGTCTGGCAAGGAGTAGATTTTATTGGGATGGTTGTATAGTATAGTTTAAAACATGGGAAGAAAAATTTCCTTGTGATTTCACATTCTGCCAACTGCAATAACTTGGACGATCAATTATTACAAGCACAGAGAGATAATATCCGCGAAGATGCTTTGCAATTGCATGCACATTGCATAGTGCATACCATACCTCCCGTCAGAAAGTTACGTTACCCTTGCTAGCAGCCTCTATAGTCTGGACAGGTTAACAAGAAAATAGTAAAATTTATTTATTTATCTCTCCAATTGTTTACATACAACAAAATTGTTCCCTTGTTCTTCCTTGCTATTAATGTAAAAATGGCAGCGTGTCCTGTTCTTTCCCTCTGTATATTGTTCCCAAGGTAAAAACAAAAGCACGATACTAAGAAGCTCGATCTGTAGCAGGATTGCACAAGTCAAACTAAATAAATGCTATCTAAAACTGCAAAGCCTGCTGCAACGCCACCCTCATTTGAGGAAGAGACCTTTGTCCGCATCAAGTAGCCAGCGTCGCTATTCAAGATCACTTTTGCGTTGTTCCTGTAAGTTAAAGGAATCATGTCAAGAAATTGAAAATTTCTGCCAAAGGTTTATGCAATCTAATTCAACTTTTTGGCTCATGCAGTACTCGTAGTATAAACCAGACACATATAATGGTCATCAAGGATAAAATTTTGTTTCTCAACCAACTAAATTTTTAGAGATCAGTGAACATATACTATTAGCTTACATTACTCTACTATGTGACTGAATTCGAGTTATCAGCAAAAAAAGTCAATTGGGTTGTGGTTTACCTTAAATATGTGGAATACACACCAAGCTCTGAGATAACACTTTCTTTATGAGTTATGCCTTCCCTCAATAAAATTGCAGAGGATTCGGTTGGAAAAATCCGCTGCATGAGAATGTAGGCTGCATCTTCATCCATGCCTTCTTTCTGTATTCTTTGCAAGGCTACCCTTACATCCTCACCATAGATGTTGTTCCCTAAAGAGGAATCAATAGATTGTAAGTAATAATTAGTATAAAATTTACAGGCAGCAGATAGTAAGAATTTAGATCTGACCTCCTCCTTCCCTTTGAGGCTTCATGACATAAGATCCAGGTCTGTCAATAGCATCCTTCACAATTGTCGAGTCATCCAGACTCCACAACCCTGCAAAGCATTTCCTTACTTTCGCAATATCATCTTTGTTTTCGAGAAATCTGCTCACGAAAACAAGGGAAAGCTAATATATTCGGTACATTTGATCTTGCAGTACATGATTCCATTAGTTCAAGCTACACAGAAGTAGCAACAAGCTTATAGTTTTGCAGTTATATAGAGGGGGGGGGGGGGGGAAGGAAGCGCAACGAAATATACAAAAAAGTGGTTATGAACTTCTTGTGCAGATTATATAACCTTTCACCTATAACATTTTGACGAGTATCGCTATTGTCAAAGACCACCATCTCGTATAAGATGCAAAAACAATTTATCCACTAATTTACCTTTTTATTTCCTTTTAAAGTTTTTTTCTCCTCCAAATCTTTCAATTCACCATCACATCACTATGTTTGTAGAGTGATCAAGCATAGAAGAATTAACACTCTTTCACCAAGGATAAGATAGTTCAATGCAGTTCACCTTTCGAGCACATTGGGTTTTGCTAGCTCTTGTTGAATCTTCTTGGTGCCAGCTAAATGGTATGCAATTGAAGGGCACTTGATTGCATCTGACTGTTCCATCAATATCCTGGCTCTCCATTCCTACATGAAAAGCATGATGGCTAGTAAATTAGTAATCACCTTGAGAACGAGTGTAAACGTGTGCGTGTGTTCATGTGAGCATGCATAAGAAAGACTGAGCAACACAAGATTCTTGGTTTAAAACAATTTACATACTGATTCTGAAGGATAATCAGTTGGAGCATAGCCAGCCCTGAAATAAACTACAGCAACTGATTCACCATCTCTGCAATTGCGGAAATTTAAAGATTAAAGGGCAAACTATTACAATGAAATCCCGTCTATGTAGATAATCAAACTATATTTCGGTTTCAATGAATGCTTACACAATAAGCGTTCCATCTGGTTGAAGATCTCCCTGTGAATAAATTTCTGCCAGCGTCTTCCTAATACTTCTAACTTGATACGTATAATTCAGCTCAGGAAACATCTCCAGAAGGAATATTAAAGACAAAGTCGATGGTGGTAAAAATTGGGTGAACTTAATTACCAGTTACGATGTGAAATAATCATACATAAAATTTTAACTGGTAGTTATGTAAAAGGATATTTTTCCTTCAATACTGTAGAAATCCAGTGTTGATCGTACATGTTACGCTCCTCATTTTGAACCACAAACAGAACAACAGCCCTACATTGAATTGCAAATCAGTAAATGTTTTGGGGAGAATGTGAAATTTCCATTTGCAATAAAACTCGCTAAAAAACAAACCTTGGGTTGTTGTATTCAATCCAAGCTTTAGAGAATGCTTCAGCAAACTGACCAACTGCATCGTTAGGTGGAATCCTTTCAGGATCTAATGCAAGGTGCTGCTTGAATTGATGAAGCAAGCTCCTGAAAAAACAAATATCAAACCTCAAATGATCAAGTTCAATCAAAACATCTTGTGGAGAGCATTAGAAAAATCAAAAGGTAAAAAAAAGGAATGCAAATGATATATCTTCTCTTGTAATTTTTTTTAGAGTGTATAGAGTGAGCCATGTGTGTACCCATGGGAGGAAACACTAACCACAGCTCACTTATAAAACTACCAAATTAGGATACAAATAAACAAAAAAAGTGAAGCCTTTTCAATTACATCATTTTTCCAGACATAACTTTTTCCAATTTGCTGATCAGGCAAAAAGATAAGCAAACTTTGAGAGTAATTTGCACTTTGGTGTTTAATAGAAGGAATTCTCAAAACTTGGCACGACCACCTAAACATGCCATTACGAATCAGAATTAATCACACCTAGTTTGAAGCCTGACGGGACAACAATCTGAAAGTAGATCGCATACAACTATACCTCTTTGATTGTCCCAATTCAGTCACAAAAAGATTATCATGTGGTAATGGCCTCCAACAGAAATAAGGTTTGTGAATCAGAATAACAATGTGAAGGGTTTGGTTTGAAGTTTGAACATTTAAAGTAACACCCAAGATAAAAGAATGTGAAACAATGAAATAAATATGCACACTCCCTATATTTAGTTAAGATCAAAGGATTCAATCTGAAAACAGAGGTTTATTAATCTATCTAAAGGGCATAAGAATAACCTGTGAAGCTCACCAACAAGACAGCCCAACCCAGAAAATGAAGATGAAATTGTGTTGAGCTCTATCTGCAGAAGTAAATTAGTTTGCTCGTCCAACATATAATCCGAACGGTGAAGCCCCAAGCGTATTTCCTAAATTTGAAGAACATACAACATTAGTAACATTCCAGTAAAAGGAGAACGAGGTGCTTCTATTTAAGATATGCCAGAATCTTCAGTAATATCCAGCTACACATTTCAACTAAAAGATTTCAAAATTATGTTTGAAGAATTAAAGATTTGGCATGATTACTGAATGTTTTTCAATACCGACTCAATGGTAGAGGATGCTGATAAATGGAGAAACCAAGTAAGGCACAACATTCATGAAATGTAAAACAAGTCTGCAGCACTATTATCATACTGCTCTGCTTCAACTGAAATCGTATAAACTACAAGAAATCATTAACAGTTTCAGTATGGTCATGGACAACATAATAGAACATCAGAATTGATAACATTGGTGATCAGAGATTAAAACATAAAGGAACCATGGATATAAAGTACCTCTTTCTTGTTCATATCCAACATCTTGGCATGAATATCAAGAAGTCTAGACGTAAAAGCATCTACTTTTTTGGTTCTGCAACGGAAGGTGGGGAATACAAATTAATAAAGTCTTCTCAAGCTACACAATAGACATACATATAGTTAAGTAGGTCTGTGGGAGTAGGATCATTAACCTGGAGAGTGACTCCTGAAGAAATTTGCCATCCAAGCTCACGCGATCAACTAGCTCATTAAAGATGGGGGCCACTTCAATAGCTTGTTTCCAATAAGCTTGAGGAAATGGCATAGGCAACAATGAAACTGGCGCATGAACAAGACCAACACCAGGAACTTTTCCTGAATTCTGCGATTCCATAACAACAAAACAATCAACCACTATTTCAGCTCACACACCATAACTATTGTTGGGGATTTTAGTGAAACAAATTAGATTTCAATTTGTTCCCTATATAGGTTGAATGGGCCCAACTCGTTGGAAACGAGGTTTCGATAACAACAAAACAATCAACCAGTATTTCAGCTCAAACACCATAATAACTACTAACACAATGAAAACAAGTTTCCATCAAACTAAGTACTACTACTACTATTAGAATATCATCAAGAATCAAACCTAATCCAAATTTAAACAAATTGGGAAGAAAGAAAAGAGAGATTAAGCGAAATAAAAAAAATTGAATATTTGGAGCAAAATCAAACCTCAGCAGACCTGTCCCCAACAACAAGGCCATGAAGAGAAGTCCAAACAAGAGCATCGTAGGCCATGTTCTGAACCAAATCTTGTTTTAAACCGTGAGGATCAAATATGGGTTCTGCGGAAGCCATTTGAATGGTACGGTAGGTTTTGGGGGAAAGGGTTTTGGAGAAATTAGGTGATGATGATGTTTTGGGATTGAAGAATAATGATCTGGATCGCGGAAAGAGATTTGCTGTAGTGGGTGAGGAGGAGAATAAAGTGAATTTATCCGACACTATGAAAGAAGAAGAATGCATCAAGAAAGACCAATTGTAATTGAAACTGCAAACAAAGAAAGAAAGAAAGAAAGAAAAGCAAAAGGAACTTATTTGAGCACTCCACTCACTCACACTGGTTTTGTTTTCAGCTGCCTGAAAGAAGACACTGATTTATTTTTTCTTTTGTCCTGCAACTTTCTTCTATTTTTAGTTTAGTCCCATGATCTTCTAATAACATTCCGAATTCTAGGAGTACATTTGTTGTTTAGTCCCATTGATGGCTTTAACTCTATTTTATGCAACTGGCAGAGTTAATAAAATACAAGATGCGAAGAGCTTGATGTCATGTGATGTCTTCCCCAGGTTATACCCAAAGTAAATTTACTGTGGTTCAATAACAGAAATCATAAGACAATAGGGGGGAGTGCATGCAGTCAATTAATTACTTAAGCAACTTTTGTTTTTCAATTATCATGCACTGTTAGCACTTGTGATTCTTAGATTGTGGAAGGGGACGAATATAGTAGGCATTTCTAGGAGATTTGCATCAATGGCCTCAACAGGGTAACCTGGTGGCGATATTTAATAAGGAAAGAAAGTAAACGATAACATCAACTTTTATCCATTAACTGAAACTGAAACTTAAACTTCTACAGGGAACACAAAGTGAGATTATGAAATCTTTACACATTGTACATGACATTAAAGAATACTCATCTTTACACAATCTTTACAAACTGTACATTCCACAGAGGTCTAGATGTAGAATACACACCAGTTCAGAATAAACAGAGGTTCATAAATACCAGTACAAATTTTTCTAACTGTGAAACTGCACTCTCTGACAACATGTACTCATCAGTACTATTTATTCAACGCCCTGTAAACATGAACTAGGGAAAACATTAATAAAGTTGAAGAGAGGAACTTTGGCTAGCAAACTCCAGGAAGTTGATGCCACATCTCCTTCCTTCACTTCCTGCAACGAAACGAAAATGTTTTGACTTTAAGCTGAGTGTTGATGATCTAATGATCTTCTTCACTACAAATTTGAAGACTTACACATATAGGAGTTGAGACCTGATTTTGTCTCCAGAGGCTATATCGAGCTTGAATGATTGCTTCTTCTCTTGCCAAATAGCTTTTGCTGAAGAAACTGCACCTTTACTCACACGTTTCATGTACACATTTCAAGGGTGTTGTAAAGGGCACCTGGGACATGAAGGAGTTTATGAGTAGAAGAAACCGCAGAGTTGGAAACGGATCACGTGTGGCAGTCCAAGACACTAGCTCCGTCGCCCTTTCAATGTGTAACTGTTTGAGTTTGTAAAACCCTCCACCAACCGCATCCCAGGAACTTCCTCTAAAAGCATTTTCTTTCAGTTTAAGGATCTCCAGAGAGCCAAGCCTGGACAGTAGAACCTCCATAAATTAATCCTGGATTAAATAATAATTTTTTCCGGTCCCGACTTGGGACCAACGTGGTAAATTAATAACCTGACTAATATTATAAGATAATAATTTTTCTTAAAACCAAATAGGTCCCATCTGATTAATAAATTAATAGTCCACTAATTTTATTAAAAAAATTATATATGTAACTCAATTACACAACTTCCTTGAAAAATAACTCCATAGTTACTTGTTTCTTATATAAATATTATATATATATATATATATATATATATATATATATATATATATATATATATATATATATATATATATATATATATATAAAGTCAATTTTTCTGCGAAAGCATAAATGTCAACATGATCACCTGCTTTTAACGTATCCCTCACTGCTTCACTTAGGTTGCCAGTTGCCAAGTACAATCTGGCCTTCACATAGGCTATATAAGAAGCAACAGTCATCCCAAATGTAGGAGCGCCAGCAGAAGAATACAATTTTGAAATTACATGGTCAGATTCTGAAACTGTCAACCAGGGTTCATCAGGATGATTAGGGGATAACATAGCCTCAACTCTACTAGATGTTATATGTACTGTAGAAACTCCATACAGTAATATTGTCGGGACCGGCAAAAAGTATTCTTATAAGGAGTTTATTCTTAAATAGAGTTTTGTTTGTAAATTTTTTCTAATAAAATAACATAGTACTATTTAATATTTATTTAAATGTTAAAATACATGTTAAACTTGTATTCGTGTTGTTATATGTGATATACCAAATTATATATACTCCAAATATATCAAACTAAACAAATACATAACTGTAGATGGAACAAAATCGTCGTGGTGGGTTGACAAATAAATAAATAGGTGCACAATATATCAACTAAGAAAATAATATACTCTACACACAAAAAGATGGATTGCACGAGAAATCAAAAGGTGCACAATATATCAACAAAAGTGTGGTAACAGATTGACAAATAACATACTAATCACATGCAATTTAAATGTGATTTCAACTCAAAAGTTAAAATCAAATTCACATAAAACTTTGCACACATACTTTGTATAATAAATTTTATGTTATGTGTCAATGTAACACATACATATATTTATTTATGTAAGTAATTTATTACTATATGGAGGTATAATTCTTTAAGACGGGACTTGAAAAAATCATGGAATATCACAATGTGGAGTTTATTCTTATTTATAACTGGTCCCAAGTTGGGACCGAGAATTTTTATTACTATAAGTAGTTTATTCTTTTATGGAGTATTCATTTTTAGGGTTTCTACCGTAGATAGAAATAAAAATACATCAACAAAGGCTGGAACAAAATAACTCATTAATTCATAAGGCAAAAAAAGAAAAAAACACCCCGACGTCGTGGCATCGTCGAGCACGAATGTGAGTGGTCTAACTAACTAAGACCAATTAGACTAGCATTGAAACTGTAGGGATCTTGGCATCTGTGAAAAGTCGTCAAGGATTAGTTCGTTATTGAGCGCACGAACTGGGCGTCCTCCAACGTTTGTTGGCACAAGAAGGGTGGTGATATCGCCATTGGCGACAGAAGAAGCATGAACGTTCATGATGAACAAGACAAGAGAGAATCAAGAAGAGACTTCGTGGGAATATTTATGTGTATTAATCATAAAGTGTAAATAAAACAATGACACTACTGGAGCTTATATAGTAGCTCAGAGCTGACACGACTAGAACTCTAAACATAACTGACCAATGAAAAAGAAACCTAATGGCATGCAATGCCTAAATAAAATGGATTAGGGTTTTAGCTAGTTAGATAGAGATAATAGATCTCATCCTACTTCCACCTTATCCATGCAGACTCGTATTCAACTAAACAACTGAATAAAGTAAATAACTAAATACTCTCCGCTACTGCTACTGGATTTCCCATGGCCCACGAACTATCCATGGTCCACACATGTAGGATTCCTTGGAATCCCTACAGAAACCAATATTTAATTTTGGTCATACTATAAGGTAAAATCGAATTTTCCCCAGTAGGTTACCTTCGGGACAAAACAACGGACGAGGTTAACTTCGGGACTAAGTGTTTTTTGTGTTTATGGAGAAAAATTCAAATTTTACTAGTTTCCACAAAACTCCTCAAATCTACTAACAAAAAAAATGCATGCACAAGGGTAAAAAGGTCATCTAATAAGGTAGTTATACAAAGAACGGAATTTCTATCACAAAATTTGAAATACGATATGAAATATCTCTTCCACCAAACAAGGTATTCACATTGATAAAATATGTACGTAAATCCCTATTTGAGAGAAAGTAACCAAATGACCAAATGAGGGATTTGAACACACCAAAACCCTCATTGGTCCCAATTAGACATGAGTTTGAAATCCCTCAAAATCCCTACGGGAAAGTAAGCAAACACACACTAACTCCAGCAGTCATTCCCTCTCATACCTTTTCTATCTTGCCACATCATGTTCTACTTACTCATACCAAACATAAACAATACTCCCTCTATTCCTTTACAAGTTTCTTACTTGTATGGAGACACCATTTTGATAAGAATGAAGTATTAGTGGGGTATTATTTGAGTAAGAATGAAAAAGTATTGTTAGTGAGGTATTGTTTGAATAAATAATGAGAAAAGTATGGTGACTAAGGTATTATTGTAGTAAAAAATGAATAAAGAATGGTGGGTGGAGTGGTAAAATTGTAAATATAGTTGTATGGTGGGGTAATGATTATAATAATTATTGTCATTTTTGGAATATGAAGACTTTAACGGAATGCCGAAAAAAATAAAAAACTTTAAACTTTAGAGGGAACGGGAATGAGTAATCTCCAACGGTCATCCTTCTTAAATTTTACTTTTTCATTTAATTTTCCATTTCTTTTATATCTTTACTCTTTAAACAAATACTTCGTACTAGATAAAAAGCAGAAGGAATACAATAAAAGATAAAACATAAAAACAGAGCTCTTGTTGGGATGATCCTGTAACCTCACTCACACACCCACATCGTGTGAACGGAGGTAACACAATTCATCTCCGACAGTTCATCCACCGTTGGAGATAGCTTTATGGTTTGCTTGGTTGGGTCCATGCCCGTTGACATGCCTATATCGCCTAAGTAAAATGGTTAGTTAAGCTAATGGTGTTCAACTGAGTTTGAAAACATACTTTAGGCTAGATTTGGTTATAGAATTTTAACCTTTAAATAAACTAAATGAATCTTCATATTTTAGGTTTAAGTTTAAGGTTATATATATATATATATATATATATATATATATAATCAAACATAACCTGAATCTTCATATATTAGGTTTAAGTTTAAGGTTTAAGGTTATATATATATATATATATATATATATATATATATATATATATATATATATATATATATATATATATATATATATAATCAAACATTATCAATAAAGAAACTGGAACATGAACAAACACCCTGTTTTTGCTGCAATTTCAAAGCAACAATTTTTCAATGGCATATAATGAAGGTTATTGGTGATAGGTAGTTGGAATTTTCTACCGTGAGATAGAAATATACAGTAGGAGTTTTACTACATCAAATGTGATACATACATATTGATTACTTCTCATTAAAACATACTCAGAACAAACAAAGATTCAAGTTCTATATTAGTACAAATTTTAAGTGTAAAAGTGCACTTGCTGATAACATGCATCTCAGATGTACTTATTCAAAGCGGTGTAATCACATGAAAGAAGGAAAAACATTACTAAGAAAGTTGAAGAGAAGAACTTGGCCAGCTTCAGAAATTTGATGTCACATCTCCATCGTTCACTTCCTGCACGAAATGAAATGAAAGACATAAGCTGAGTGTTGGCGATATTCTTCACTACAAATTCAGAGACTTACAGATATAGAGTTGAGACCGGATTTTGTCTCCAGGGGCTATATCGAGCTTGAATGATTGCTTCTTCTCTTGCCAAATAGCTTCTGCTGAAGTTACTGCACCTTTACTCACACGTTCCATGTACAACATTCCAAGGGTGCTGTAAAGGACCGGTGGGACTTGGAGGAGTTTATCACAATTATTGAGTAGCAGAAATCGCAGAGTTTGAAAAGGATCACGTGCAGTCCAAGACACTAGCTCCGTTGCCCTTTCAATGTGCAACTGTTTGAGTTTGTAAAACCCTCCACCAACCACATCCCAGGAACTTCCTCTGAAAGCATTTTCTTTCAGTTTAAGCACCTCCAGTGAACCGAGCCTGGATAGTACTTCCATCCTGTTCCATTCCAGGTAAGTCCTGGTCAGAACAAGAATTTGGACGTGTGAAGGGAAATCCTGGGGATCAGGTAGACGACGCAATGGATTTTCAGCTGCAGATCCATTAGTCCCTTCATTCACTAGCTTCAACTTGTTGAGACGATCCAAAGTTCCTAAATATTTGCAGTCAGCAATTTTGTTCAGATCTCCCTGAATCCCCAACGTTATAAGGTTTTTCGCCTTGTTGAAAATTTCAGGTGTGCAACTATCAGGTGACAATTTGCTTAGTGTCTGAAGTTTCTCCCCTCCATCACCTCTCCCATCATTCCTCAGAGTAATGGATGCTTTCGTTTGCAAGTGCCTTAGCTGCCTCATCTTCCATACATCTGCTTTAATCTCAAGTGTGCTCGACGAACCATCCACTATTAAAGTCTGAAGGTTCCATAGTTCGGTGATCACCTCTGGAAGACTCGTGCACTGATCTACCACCAATGTCAGGTATCTCAAGTGAAGAAGTTGAACAAACTTCTGAGGGAATCTGGGAAATTTGATCTTTTTGGCATTGTACACTCGAAGCAAGCCAAAGCCATCTGTAACAAGTGACATGTCTGCAGGCTTCAAATTTATGGGAGACTGATGGAAACACAGAAAAGAACGGGCTTTTGGGACCTTTGGTTTCTTTTTCAAAAACTCAAGGACATAAGAATGGATACAAAGGCGGCGGCATTTTTCTATGTTCTGATGTGGTCGGAATCCATCAGTGGATTTGGTAATCTCCTGGAAAAAATTCTGGTTCTCGTATTTAGCTTCTGCTTTACAGATTTCACGCACAGAGTCATGAATGTGACATATTTTAGGTTCACCACCCAACTTTGCTTCCTTTACCATCACTAAATTCCGATTGATAAGCTCATTTAAGTTGTCAAGGGCAACTTGCTCCATGCTCTTTATCCCACTGCTTTCCTGAATAAAGCCCTCTGCAATCCACAGACGAATCAATTCCTTAACAGGAATGTCTGCGTCTTCAGGAAATACTCCTAAATACAGAAAGCAGTTTTTGAACTCGTAGGGAAGTTTCTCGTAGCTAAGAGATATAATGCTTGACAAGACTTTCTTCTTGTCTCCATCAACTAGATACGGCTTCACGCTCTTGGAGACCTCTTCCCATTCAGTTTTTAGAGCATAACTATTAGCTCTTGTTGTTTTCTCCATCAGGATCCCTCCAATGACAACAATCGAGAGGGGAAGTCCATCACAATCGGTTGCTATGACCTGCCCAATACTCACCAATTCTTCAGGCGCAACATCAAGCTCTCCAAACACCTCGTATTGGAGAAGCTTCCAGCTCTCTTGACTCGTCAGGAATCTCAGGTAATGCGGTTCTGTTCTCGTAGTAGCTTTTATTGCCACATCCTTGTGGCGGGTTGTTACCAAGACTCTGCCCATGTGGTTGTCCCTTGGCAATATCTTTTGGACCTGGTTCCATGCATCCAGCGTCCAGATATCATCCATAACTATAAAAAATTTCCCGCTTGTTAGATGCTCCCTAACCTTTCCTGTTAATTCAGCAACTGTTTGGTCTTGCGGGCTGGTGGTGAAGTTTTTGAGTATAGTAAGAAGCACATTCTTCATGTTCAGATCGTCCGAGACGTTCACCCAAATTCGAACTGGAAACTCATATTTGATTCTTGAATCCTCAAAAATCTTCCAGGCCAATGTTGTCTTCCCCAGACCAGCCATACCAACAATTGAAGCAATTTCCAACTTTGTTGAGTCATTGTTGACAAAATTGATAAATTCTTCAGCCTCCTCTTCGAAACCAACAATGTTCTGAGTCTTCTGAAAAATCCAGTGCATAAAACACAGGGGATTATATATTGAAACAAATTGTTAGTTCCTAGTGTTGATATTATTATTTTGATGTGCTATTCTAGGATCTAAATACTTCAACTATAACTCTGACATCTAAAATACACCCAAAAAGACTGCAAAGGAGTAGATCTAAGTGGTGGTGATGGACAAGTATTTAAAATGGTGAGAAAATCTGGAACCGTACAAAGGAGATCATTGAACCACAAGTAATAATTCTCATCATCATAGAAAGAAAGGTAAATTGAAAGGTACTTACATTTTGCCTAATTTCCCTTGCAACTGCAGCTATGGTATCTGTTGAGTCAACAGGGGTGAATTTGGTGGTGTCAAGCTTGCTGAGCAAAGGCTGCACCTTATCTCTCCTGATGCCTTGGACCGCTTCGGCCAGGGTGATCGGCTTTGATTTGAACATTCGGGTGAAGTGGCTTTTCCTGTTGGCCTTCTCGGCCGACAAGTGGGTGACGGATGAGTCGATGGTATCTTCTATGTCATAAACCAACTCTCTTATCTCTCTCTCGCATTCCTTGAAGGTTTCATCTCTCTTGTATTTAGTTGACGCGTCCACCAGGTAGGCCTTCAACTTCCCAAGTTCAATCTGCAGCTGTTCGAGCTCAGAGTCTGCTCCTTGGATCAGCTGGACGTGATGCTTCACCAGCTGTTTCAAGTTGTCCAGAAGGAACTCAACTGAAGCATCCATACTTGTGGAATTCTACACAAAAATAAGCATAAGAACAATATGGAGTGTAGGAGTAGATAGTTTCAAGTTTCAACACATCTGTTATGATCAGCTGCTAGACTATAGATATAATTATACTCCCTCCCTCATTCTCCCAAAGTCTTCTCCCAAAGTCTTCCATTAGAATATTCCAACACACAATAACTTCACATAGTCATTAATCATTACCCTCATAACAAACATATTGACATTTTTACCTCACCGACAATACTGCACTTACCGTTTTAACTCGAGTAATACCACACTCACAATACTGTTTCACTATGTTCAGACGCATGGTGTACTATTTTACCGTCATAATCTCTTCCTTACGGTAACTACTTGTATTTTGTCTGCACTATATATGTTAACCACTAGATTTTTATTTTAGAATAGAATCGATCATCAAACGCCAACCACTCCCAATGATCATGATTGAGCATAAAGGTCAGACCTCCACCACTAATCGACCCGTCCCTCTTGACTGACACGATGGGCCACACAAATGATTTGTTCACTTCGAGCCAGAAGCCTCACGAGTTTGCTCTTGGAATCAACCTAAAATCTCTTAGGAATTGAAACAGCCCTAGTCCATCAGAATTTGTATGTGCTAGCTCTAACCTTTCGACATTATCAACAAGAGAAATTAAAGGGTAACACACTCTGTCACTCACCGTGTTAAAGATGTGAAGCACAATCCCAGTATTTGATTCAAGATAGTAGGTAAGATGACTAAAGAGTGGTGTTGGTTGCTCTAGTTAAAGTGCAATCAGACACTTGCTAGGAGTAGGACTACATCGGGATAGTGAAAGATTTGTCCAGTTAGTATTCCAATCATACACGAAATTTCGTACTAATAGATTTCTAGTGTTTAAATAAACCAAATGAATTGTATAGTAGTAGTACAAAACACCAAGAATAACCTGAATCTTCATATATATTTTAGGTTTAAATTTAAGGTAAAAACGTTAAGTCAAACAACCAACTAGTTAATTGGTTTATGTCCACATATTAGGCCATAATCAAACATTATGAATGATTTTGTTTGCGCCACTCAAAGAAAGTACACAGTGCTTAATTGTAATATATAAATTGATTTTGGGATGCATAAAGATCATGTGTGGACGTGAATAAATCGCAAAAAAAAAAAAACATACTTTTGGCATAAATATATAAAGTCTAGATCATGTAAAAGCATCTACTTTACTTTTTTGGTTCTGCAGTCAAAAGGTGGGGAATAAAATTAATAAAGGATATATAGACACATGCACAAATACATGGATGAGTACAAGTGTAGGATCCTTACCTGGGGAGTGACTCCTGTAGAAATTCACCATCCAGGCTCACATTCCAGTAGCTAGCTCATTAAAATGGGAGCTACTTCATAAGCTTGTTTCCAGCAATTTTCAGGAAACGGCATAGCTAACGTATATAGAAACTGGCACATGAACAAACGCCTGGTTTCTTCAATTTCAGAGCAACAATGCTACTAAGAATCAGTAACTGTAACTCGGCTAGCTCACAATCCACAAGACATCAAATTTCAACTTGCCATTATTCAAGTTTAAAGAAGTTTCCAGTACATAGTAGCAAAGAGATGCCGTGACGATGGACAGGAAAAGGCTTGCAAAAGTGAGGATGAAGTAAAATCTGTGCATAAATAAATATAGTACCTCAGGCCACAGGAGCAAGAGCAAACATGTACAGACACTAATGGAACTTTAACAGCACTACACATACAAGTTAGAAACAGGCGAAGACAAATTAAGCAGAGATATGTTGTGACATAACCTAATTAAAGTGAGATTTCACCTTTCTTACTTTCATAAGTGTCTTTGTTCCGTGGACTCCTCAACTGACTGAAATTATTTTGGTCCAGAAAGACTGACAGGATCACGGACAGACAACAAAAGAAAAGTTGAAGAAAAGTAAATTAATACCAGGAAAATTCTACGTACTGATGCCTGATGGTACAATTAATATGGAACTCAGTTTTTTAAGAAAGTTATAATGTAAAAGAACTCACTTCCAGTAGGATATGCAAATCAAAATATTGGTTCTCAATGGAATCAGTTGATTTCATGTAGTAGACTATAAGATTGAATTAACGAGACCATCAAGTGATGATGATCGAGTACAGGGTGGCATGCCGGGGTTATTACTTTGATGGATTATTTCGAAAGAGTAGCCCCCATGGATTGGTTCTCCTCCACTATTATCTTTGCTGATTCCAAGACAGAACCGGAACATGAATCCACTTCGCTAGTGTTACGCACGTACACACGCACACCAACCAAATTGCTCTTAAAAGATCAATGTGCTCATATTCGTCACAACATAGCACAATCTGATCTGGTCAAGAACTCAAGATAACATACATAAGCAATGTGTCAAGAATTAAGAGAGAAACACATAAATAGTCATGTCGTAGTTGGTTAACTGCAGCCAACAACTAATAAATTTAAAATCAAATAGCCAGTCTTACATTAATCTGAGTAGGGGATTTTGAGATTGATCCATCAAAAACATAAGGCAAAAAATAACTTATAAATAAAGCATTCAATAAAAAAGCATCAACTAGAAACAGACGCTGTTACTGCAAAGATTATTTTCACTAGCTAGGCCATAGCCCATAGTAATTCCTTTTTAATATTTCTTGTTCTAATCTGCAGTACTCAGGTCCGGGCTGGCTCTGTGCATCACTTTCTTTGGCAATTCCTCCTCAATATCATCATAAATCCAATACTCCAAATCTATTACTCAGAATAATTTCATCTTCTTTATCAAACTCCTCCTCAGATTCTTCATTTTCTCTAACTACATCATCTTCTTCCTCAGACTGAAGCACTACACCGGTCACTACATCCAAATTGTCATTTGCCAACTTAAATAGATCTATCCCATCAGTTCCATTCTCAGACATATTCACTTCCACACATGTCACATCTCTTTTCCCATTCGAATTATTTATATCGTCTTCACTATTAGGTTGAAGAGAAGCATCTCCAACCATATTCTTTTCTAAGGGCTCTGTGCATAACTTGGGCGAGACTAAAGTCTGGATGATGGCACCAACATCGTCTTCAATGCAAAACCCCTTGCACTTCATTGGTACAGATCTCCATGAATCATCCTTGGGATCATGAAAACACGAACAGAGGCGAGGCGTATGTGCGAGAATAGTAAAACACAATTTCACCAGTTGGCAAGACGTGAAAGGGTAAGGGCTTAGCACTAAAACGCCAGCTGACAGACACTTCCTCATCATTTGGCAATACACAAGAGTGCTCTGAATCGGTAACAGTTGCAAGCAAAAACCAAGAATCCACCAAACCATACTGCTTCATCACCCAGATTTGAACTTTAGGGTACTTCTGGTACTGTACCATCACGCAGAGGCATCCATCAACCACACAGAGGTAAAACCAAGGATTCTGGTATTTCTCAGTTGGTAACTCGACAAATCCATACTCCTGTGTAACTAAATCAAAAGCCATAATTTTCATTTCTTCTGCATCACCAAATTTTCCTCCGCAGTGAAATCTACCATTAAAATAAATCTGACCATACCAATCAACATCCCCCTTAATTTCTTGTCCAAGAATTAGTCCTCAAACTAAACAGGTGTATAGTAAAAACACTACCTGTTGAAATGAGTGCAACCAGCTTGTAATCATTCTGAGATTCATCAAAACCAAACCCAAGAAATATGTATTGATCAATATCATCCCACAATAAGTCCTCCTGAGTGCATAATAAATCCATTAGGTCCGGCAGCTGCTTGTACTCACTGGTTGTACCGTTTCTACAAAACATAAACCATTACACGAACCCACCACATAAATCGGGGGCTTTTTGACGGATTTTAAGGATCAGTAGCCGTAACTATGTGGCGTTTCTATACCACAGACACCCTTACAAGAACGAAATTCGCTAATCGACTGACGGCCGTAAGGAGCCCAACTGGGATCGCTGAGAGCAGTAGATGCAATCATGATCCAGGAAATTACCACTGACTTGATTTGCGGAAACAAATTTCAGATGGGTTTCGACGAACTCTTTACTGGAAATCAGACTACACCATAGTTTTGGAGACGCACTTAAATCTCAACAGGGATTTCACCGGCAGTCTTAACAAAATATAGGAAACCATGTCATCAGGGAGTTCGATCTGATGATGTCGATCGTTCGGGTTAGGGCTTTCCATTCTGATGATCTCCATCTCCATGCTCGTTCCGTTCGTCATCTCAGCAGCGGTAGGTTTTTGAGTTACATTGGACTATCCACCGTCGCTTTAATTATTGTAATGCTAATTAATTCTAGGACAATATTTGCTAGCTATAGCATTAAAAAAAAAAAAATAGATACTCCGTATAATTTATATATAAATTACAAAGAGATCCTAAAAGTATTAAAATTTAAAAAGTTACAATTTAAAAATACACCATCTTTTTTTTTTTGGCAACAAAAATACACCATCTTCAAACACTAATAATTGTAACACCGAAACACTTCAAGCATATAATTCAAACTCCTCGAAAAATCCAACAAATTACTTGTTAAGCTTTCAAGTTCATAAATGGAAACTAGTCATATTGACAATGTTATAGGGGAGCTTGAGCAGTAGATTCCTTACCTTGTCAGCTTAGGAATTTATCCAACAAGTTTCTCAAGTATTTCGAATGGTATGGTAGATTGAACCTGTAGGTTTTCTTGGAGGGCAAAGCTTCTAGCAAACTCAGCTGGATTCATCTCTAAATCTGGACACTTGAACTTGACATGTCTTATTTGTGGCAAATCAAAGAAGCCTAGTGCAAAATAGCCTACCCCCCAGGATTTGAAGATCAAGGTCTGTAGAGTCCTAAGCACAAATATGCTCTCAGGTAGCCCACATGCACAATGCAGGGCCAGGTATCTCAAGTTAACAAGCTTCAGTATATCTTTTGGGAGCTCACGGAATTCTATTCCAAATAAGTAAAACCCAACCAACTACCTCAACAACAAACGGTCAAAACACAGACAGGATCAAAATGTCTCTGTTTCGAGACCAATTTAATGAACGAACAAGTGAGGTCAGTTTCATTTCACATAACTTCTATACATCAGATGAAATGAACATTAACACTAGGTTTTGAGTAAGAAGCTAAATTAACGGTCACTGACTACTCCCAATGATCATATTTGCTGTAACACAGTACATTTTCTACCGATCCTCTCACTTGCTGGTATGAACCTAATGCATCTCAACAACTAACGTACTTGGATCTTCTATCCAGTTCATCCATGTGAAACCACTATGAGCCTAAGATTAACAAGAAGCCCACTGGGGCAATGGAATAGGTTGAAATTAACCACTATGAATTAACAAGAACCAAATGCGGGCAACCACTCCCACAACTTCACCGAGCCCCCAGCTAGCCCATACAAGAAAGCCAGTGCTTTTTTATTTAATCATCATTGCCATACAAGTATCTCCCCCCCTCCCCAATCCAAATACGCTACTTGATATATAGACTCAGTATTTGTTAAGAACTAAAGGCTTATTATTTAGCACAGTTCCACTGACTTAGTTTTATGATGTTTCAGAATCAATTCATATAATGAAGTTCTTCTGTTTTTACATATGTACATGAGCCCCCAGCAAGTTCCAAATGAATGAAAAAGTTGCAACAATAACCCATTACACAACACTGACGACAGTATTTACCTGTGTCATCGATGTATGGAATAAGATGCACTAAGATAACCAAATGAGATAGGTGTACCTTTATTTCCCATCAGATGATGCAGTGACCATATCCTCTTTTTTCATATGTAATGCCTTGAATTTGGTATTTCACCATTTTGGCTTGGCTCTTGTTTTGGAACTGCCAGTCCTGTGAATGAAGACAAGACATTTCAGTGGTAATAATAATGGCATGAGGAGCACTGCAACATTAAAAATCCGGACATATTTTGAAAGTGAAATACCTCACCATCACGTTGGTCACAAAACAAATTGGATGATAGAAAGGCCCCTGGATGAAGACACCACCAGCCCCGCCTTCACAGAAAGAGTGAAGGTAAAAATCAGCATTTGCCCCAAATGTACTATTTTTCTCCCTTCCAAATCAACATACTGTAAAATCCCCTTCCTCTACCCACTCTAGCGCCCCAGATATGTGGCCAGTCCTAGTATTAAAAAATAAAATTAAAAAGCAAAATTAAAAAAAGCTACAATTAAATTTCAAATGATGCAACTAAAAATGCAACAATTGCAGTAGCCTAATTAACAAGTAACTACAATTACTCAAATTCAGACTGAAGTGGAGACTAGTTAGTAAATACCTTCTTATAGAGTACTTACTGTAACAGTGTCATTTTGTGTTAACCTGTAATCTGTGCCGCCAATTCAGTTTAACGATCAATCTGTGCAAAAAAAAAAAAAAAAAAAACTAAATCAGTATACATTTTAATTCTATTTCTGACTATGTGCAGAAGAACTTAACCACGAAAGTGAAGAGCCCAGGTCAACTCAATTCGCCGGTTCTAAGAGCCCCAATTCGCCTAACCTAATAAATGACACGACGTCGTAGTCTTAGCAACTCACAAAGTCCGCTCAAATATTCAAAAATCAGAACAGAATCAAGATGATTACGTGTTGTTTAAATATAGAAATGCCAATGATTTCATCCAGCGTTTGTAGTCCAACGGTTAGGATAATTGCCTTCCAAGCAATAGACCCGGGTTCGACTCCCGGCAAACGCATCAATTTTCATTATGTTCTCATGTTTTTTTAAGTATTATTACTGACTTACTGTACTAACTATTACTACTATCTTTTTTTAAGATCTATTCTTTTGTTAATGTACAAAATGAAAACATGAGATGATTTCAGAATATGGCATGAAATGAAAGCATTTTTTAAAATCGATATATATAGTGACATAGTGCATGTATGATCTTCCATACTAATGTTTGCCCTTCATAGTTCATACTACTACTAGTATAAACCAAACTAGCCGTTTAAATGAAAGTTACAATAATGTCCAATATTATATGGGAATTATATTGAATCATCATTACTACAGAGAAAATTATCGATCCAGAGAGGAAAAAACGAAAAAGAGAGCAAAACAAAGCAGTATAATATATAGTGCACCTTTACAAAGTTTAAAATATATGTTTCTCCAAATTAAAGTAACCAGTATTGATCATTTTATTGGCATACCATACCACCACTTTCTTGTAACGCAACATACCTTTTTTCTGAATGAAGCTATCTGGCTAACTAGCCCAGTACACCTGTTAGCCAGAGACAAGCTTCCATTCCAGCCTTTTGCAATTCAATATTCCATCATCCAGTGCGGCTTATCACATTTAACTTTCATAAAAAAAACTTACGCTAGCTGCTGATTGATAAGTTTGGTGTTCAAGTATGTATATAACCAACTTATTTTTGGTCAAATATGTTCATCGAGTTCATAAACTAGTACGTAACTTGTACGCTAACAGTTACTTTAACTTATCTGCTTTTTTTATCTATATTTAGCAAATTCAGCTAATGTGAAGTATAATTTATGTACGTAATGCATAATGATAATTAGAAGAAGACTGGGGAAGTGAAAGGAATATACGAAAATAAAGTTATGGGGTGCTTGGCATGGAGACAAAGTTTCCACAGAATTAATCTTTACAGTCATTTTTATTTATTTGTTTTTTTTTTTTTTCTCTTATGTAAAAAGAAAAAGTTAGAAAATTGGCATTGCACTTTTAAGTGCAGTCACCATCTAATCTTAGCACAAAGCATTTTTTACTTTCTTTCTAATTCCAGTGTAGTACTGAGATTATGTTTGATTGCATGAAAGTAAGAGAAGTTATTTTTCTTGGATCTCAAACTTGAATAATGACCATATTATAGTTGGAATGAATGATGAACAAAAATGCCTTGGATCCTTCAAAAATCAAATCATTAGATAGAGTAGTACCATCATATGAATTTCATTGATCGATCATAAAGCAGAGAAAGAAAAAAAAAGAGAAAGGGAATAAAAGGTTCTGTGTTCAAAATTATAAAGGCCAGTGAGGCTCATTCATATCTTTGGTCAAAAAAGAAAATGTTTTAACACAAAAGCTAACGAGAATGTTTTAACCTTTTCCTTTTTATATCATCTTATGATGATGTTTCCAATCATTGTTTGCTTATTAATCTTAGTTGAAATATGAGAACAATAAGTTTATGAAAGAAAAAAAATGTTACTATACGTTGCAAATATAAGCTGCAATATATAAGTAACCAAATAAATCGTCCAAAATATAACATTTAATTTGTTATGTTGCATTGCACATGACGCATGCATGCTTGAAATCGAATGATAGTATTTCTTGTTAGCTAAATTAATGAATATCTAACTCTAAAGAATGTATTATATGCAGTCCCATGCAAATGATTTAAGAGATAATTAAATAATCAAGTATATACTACAGTAATAAAAAGAAGTTAAAGGTAGTGGGTAAGTCTTTTGAGACAGAAAAAACACGTCAGTATACTTTTGACCACTTTAAAGTTTATACCTTCCTTGGCCAATTCCCAACGTGTTATTAGTTTCACGATTTTTCGAATAAAAGGTGATCATGTATGTTTTATGATTAGCAACAACTAAGTAGTAGTGCACAATTAAGTTTTCATGTTAGGGGTTTTACTAAAGATACTTATAAGATTGCCGTTCTTAAATTTTTTAAATGTTAGAGACGACCGGCCGTGACACATTCTCATGGTAGTAGTTACGAGTGAGCTACGACAGGCGTGAGCCGGAATTTCTACGATATCTCACGAATTATTGATTAGTAATGCATAATACAAAATGATGCTAACAAAGGATATATATATATATATATATATATATATATATATATATATATATGGTGGTTCACTAATTAATCACTATATATCCACCTAATTCTGAACATTTCTTATGGTTTTCCCTATAATGGGAGCACAGCTCGAGGAGATGCAATCAAATCAAAATGATTATGATTGTAAATTCTAAACCTTTGTTTAGGAAAAGTAGCTAAATATGTTAAAAGCAAATCTAATCATAAACGGATCATCAATGAATTATATAAAAAGTGCACTGAGTTTCTTTTCTCGACTATAGCTAGTATGTGGATTCTTTACATGCATATCAATGTTTTTCATGATATAGATATGCCCAAACTCCCTTTCCAAGAACAAGGTTACCAAATACTACTACTATGTTGTATAGGGACACTCAAGGAATGTTTGGATTGCCTGAAATCTATGTTGATCGATACAAAATGCATATGGTAAAGGAAAAGAAAAAACAAATTAAAGAACAAGGCCTCGTATATCTTAGTGCCAATCTTCTTTCTATGTATTTGATGTTTCAAGTTGCACTGTCTTTTTGGGTGAAAGAAAAACACAGCTCTTGGGTCTAGAGTTAAGATCATATTGGGATACCACCTATGACCTACCTTTCAAATTAATACTAAACGGAATCTCATATGGACGGCTTGTTTGGGAGTGCAGTTCTTAAAGTTCGGGTCTGTTTAAAAATAATGTTGGAAGTTAATGAATAATGGTGACCGGAGAGAGCTACAGCAGTGAAAAATGAAATAAGTGTTGATTGATGAGTGTTTGGACGGGAATCCATTGGGACTACCATGATAGAATTCCAACTCTCACAAAAGCTCGAATCATAGGGAGCTGAGGTGTGAATCTTGTCATAGCAGCCATGAATCCTTCCGATCAAATTTCATCTGCAATAGAGGTGCATACCCAAGCATAGTACTGCATGTTATGACAAAAGGAAAGGTAAAAGCAAAGCACAAAAAGATTCACAGATCTTAAAATTAGGATAGTTGTAATTCTAAAAAGAGATCAAATTCTCAGAACTATCAGTAAGAGCTAGATCTTGAAGAATCAAACAGAAAGAATCAAAGAACAATGAATATAATGAAAAATGTAGTACTATATATCTCAAGTACAATGTAAAAAGTTGTTCCATAATGAAGACAAGATTAATTATAGTATACATTAATTCATTCCATGATCAGTTCAAACTCTCACGTGTTAACTTCTTTACCGTTATCCCAATATCAAACACTAACTACTGATCTAATCAACTTACAGAAAAAACTTTAATCTAAACCATCAAACAACTGAAAAAACAAAACCAAAAAAGTTACACTAAGGATTTGTGTTTCAGTTTCCCCAACACATTTACAGGACTTGAATCTTGAACACTACTTGCTTGTCTACTAAATCCAGGATTCCAGTTTCATTCTCAGCTTCATCTTGATCAGTTGCAACATTCAAATCCAATCTGACATTCTCATGATTCTCTTCCAACTCATGAAATTCCTTTGCAATGGGAGAACAGCCTCTTGACATGGAACTGAAGTTTACGCAGCTGAAGATGACAACCGCATCCTTCAAACTAACAACCTCACCATCAGGGAGCGTGAATTTTCCATCTTTAATCACCCTTTCGAACCCCTTAACCGTATGACAATCAAAATGATCAACATCTTCTATGAACAACACACGAGAAGGATTGTCGCGTATAGCATCTAAAAATCTTTGATACGGACTTGCACCGTGCTCATCTCTTGCCCTCTTGTTTGTGCTCACTTCTTCGCTCGAATCAGCTTTAGTTGTTGAAAAGCTGCTAAGACCGATAGTGAAAAAGTCGTCATAAGAACCAAACAGGATTTTAGCCAGTTCCCTTGCGATAGTCTCCTTTCCGTCAGAATCAACACCTAAGAAGGCCATCCAGCTTTCTTTTTGATTTTCGCTACTTCTTCTAACTCCTGACCTACATTCGAGGACTGTAGTAGCAATCTCAGGGATTATATCTTTCTGCCATGGAACTTTCTTTTCCATTGCATGGCATAGAATCTCCAAGTTATCAGGATTAAGTTCCTTGAACTCCTGCAAAAGCTTCATGTCTTCACTTGCTTCACTTGAGGAAGCTGAATTAGGACTAGAATTGGGATTTGACAAGAGGTCAGGTATGGCAGGTTTGGAAACTTCAGTTTCATTTTCACATAGAAAAATCTGGTGAGGCCCTTTTGGTTTGAAAATTGAAGGCCAATCAAGAAGGCTATCGTGAAGTTTCAACTTGCTGTGATCATTTGAGGATACTGAGGTGGATGAAGAAGGAGATGGTGTGGCAATATTGAGGATTTTTTCAAGGAAGTGAGGTTTTCGGTGAACAGAACTGCAGATTGAGTTCCATTTCTTGCAAAGATACTTCAGTTTCTCACATTCCTGCAAACAAGAACAACATGTATCAGATATTACTCTTCCATTGCAAAAAAATGTGAAACAATCAATCAGTTTTGCTTCAAAGATAGTAATTAACCTGATCAGCGTTTATCTGTTTTGTAACAGTTTGATCCTTGCACTGTTGTAGCCACAATGGCAAGCTGGAGTTGGAAGTACTAGGCATGAACTCCTGTTTTGCACTCGTTACGCCTTGAGCTTCCCTATTGAAGTTCACTAAACAATCTGAGCAGCAATTGAGCTGATTCTTGATTTCTGCCCTTTGAGAGAATCGGTTAAACTCGTCTAGTGGCTCTTTCTTCATGTGATCTTGAAATTCACTGTAAACAGTAAGTTCAGGACAAAACATTAGTTCAAGTGCCTAACAATGTTTTTCCATCATTCTTGAATTTGAAAAGAAAATGAAAGAGAAAAAATACATAGTAAAGAAAATTTACCAGTGATCAAGGCTGAGGCTAAGAGACAAACTTCCACCAGGAACATTGAGAGGACTTAAGCTCCAGAGAGTTTCCAGTGAAGGCCGACCAGTTTTACATCTAGCGTAAGTCTTATATGTTGCGGTTCCCATGATCCACAGCCTTCTGTTCTCTCCTGCTCCACAAACCAGCCTACTTAACTCCATTATCATGTACTCAACAGGCGAATAGTAGCCACCATTGTTGTTCTGCTCTCCGTACTTAGACCAAAACTCAGAAACCCAATGAAGATCTCCCAAGTACAGTACAGCTCCTGTACTCACATGGGATTTCACGAGTGACCTAAGTTCCACAAGTTTAACTTCAAACTCTTCTCTTGAAATGTTTCTAAGTGTGTAAAGTGGAACACTTATAAACTGCACGAATCTCATCTCAGAAGGAACGTCTTTCTTGTCAAACTTATCAATAAGCCCTTTAACTATATTCTCAGCAGTTGCTTGAGACTCAACTATGATGACAGTGTTTTTGGTTCTTTTGTTCATCATGGCCTCTAAAACAGTCATGACATCATCACTCTGTACTTGCTTATGGCTAAATGGCAGTTGAGAGACACTCTTTTCAATAACTAAAGGCTTGGGGTTCAAGTCCTTAACCTGAGTAGGCTTACAATTTTCTAAGGACACAGTTTGCTCTACATTGGACTTAACTTGCGTGCTCGAAAAACCAGCTTCCCTCATGACTCTACTAACACTAGGATCATCTAGTATGGAAATGACTAGCTGCTCAATTTCGACTTTAAGGGCTAATATGGACTGTTGCTGCTGGTTTTCTATCGAGCCTCGTCTTTGGTGAGCTTGTGCTCTCTTGAACGCTGCTACTAGGGCATTGGACAGTGAAGGGAGGTGCGAGTGAGGGCCGAGTAGGGGGCTGGGGGCTGATGTTGGAAGCCGGTTAAGAGCAACATTGAAGCAGAGTTCAAGTGCTTTGCATTGGAGTGGGTGTGAGTGTGATTGAAGGCAAGCTCTTTTCAGCAAGCCTGTGTTTGACGCAAGCATTGCGCTCGCTACATGGAGCGGGGTTACTTGCGCATGGCCTCGTCGTCGAGCAAGATTTACTGCTTGCTTAACAATGGTGGCTGATTCAGGAGTGAGTGAGTGTTGGAGAGTGTATCCTCCAGTTCTCATTTTTCGGTGTTTGTATGGTTCTAGAAGAATACTATGTTGATGAGTGTTTAAGTGTTAAAAACTAGCTATGATCTATTTGATGGAGTTGTTTGTCTCATTTGGCTGTGTGTTTTTGGAATGGAATGAATGAAGTTGTGAGGTTTTAATAGGAGATGGAGAAATGAAGTGAGGTTTGTGCCTTTCTTGTAGATGTTGGTTTAGTAAGGGAAAGGCTTCAAAAAAACCATAAAAATGTAAAAGTGGATGGCATGTGAAGCAAAGCTATGTTGTCTCTCTAGCTTTTTTTTCTCTTGTAAAGGATAAAAGTTGATAGATATTGCAGCATTTGAACTTGGACTGCTTTCTTTCATGAAAAGTAGCAAAAATTATTAGGCACTTAATTGTATTTGCTTATCAAAGTGCGGTCACATATTACCTTCCCAATCTCCCAAATTACTGTGACATAAGTCTTACTACTTCAGTACACACTAACTATCTTTCTCTCAAATTACTATAACGTATATCTCACGTGTTAACAATCTTTCATTGAAATTACTATATCGAGTAAATCGTACATGTTAATTTAACTATATATCGTTCTCTCAAATTACTGAAGTACAATGTTTGAAAGATGACGGCTATAATGTCCTTAACATGCTAAAAAGGAAAACTATAAACGATGTCATATTATTTTGTTTCAAAGCCGTGTAGGACGATAACTATAGAAGTGAAACATGTGGGGCCAGGATTATGTTTCAAAAATTGGTAAAGTGACTAAGAATGGAACATTATAGTTACTTTTAGATGATCAAATAATTGGAGTAGTTAGAGTGATGAGTACTGCAAATATTAGCATCATCAAAGAAAGCAAATGCATAAAGAGGAAGAGATAAAGGGAAGTTTGAGAGAAAGAAAGAAAGAAAGAAGAGAAGCAGAAACAGTAGGAAGAAAGAGAGAAGACTGACTGTCTGTCTCTTTGAAGGAGTTGGGAACTGTGTCCTCTTTGTGAGGCCATCTGCTCATGATTACTCTATCTTTCACATCTTTCATCTTTCTTAAAAGAGAGCAAGGAATAAAGTATTTCAAGCTTAGCTTATTAGTAGTAGTAGATTGATTGATTGAGTGATGGAATAAAGTATTAAAAGATGGTGATCACTTTTCTTTTTATTTTTTTGCATGAAATCTATGTAGGAGAGATTTCCCAGTTTCTTTGCTTAAATGTTTTGATTTGAACAACTATTACATGTTTTTTGGGGAAAAAATAAAGAAAAGAAAAGGAAGAAGTTCAAACTTTAGATGGAAAAAAGATGAAGATGAAAGGATAATATATAGAGTTAGTAGTAGTATTCTTTACTAAATTAAACAAGCCTATTATGTTTTGTAATATTGCACAGGTGCAATGGTCTGAAATAGAACTTAAAAGATAAAAACCAGCAAGAAGCAGTTCTGCAGGCTGTTTCAAAGACTGGGATTGGGAAGCACCTATAACCAGGTTATTTGGTGTTACAGTACGTGACCCCAATATAATGCACTCACCATGTCTGGCGGTTGCTACGCGGGTCCATACCTGTGTTGCCAACATTGTTGGTGAGTGATGAGTGCATTGGGGGGTGAGTGTAGCATCAAATAAGCTCCTACATCCAGACCAGAATCAATGCCTACTAGAGCACTTGTAGTCTTGTACTGTACGTAGTATCTTACAACTTCACATATCCTCAAATTTTAGGTAAAAAATATATGCAAAAACACCAATAATTTGGTTCCTTAAATGATTAAGTACCTGCTATAATTCTAGTGAAAGATTTAAGTGAGCCTCAAATGTGCAATTCAAAATGAGGGGCTCCTATCCATGTGGAAGTGTCCTCTTTTACCACTTATTCTTGAAAATTTAGGAGAATTTATAGTATTATGAAGTTGTGAACCTAAATTTAGTATAAGGAAATGGCAAGGAGTACTGGTTTAAGGGTAAACTTACAGCATAACTGCACAAAGTGGTCTAACACTGTTGCTTTTACCTATAGTAAACTAGTTTTAGTACTGTAACTTGTGTGGAATGTGAATTATGTGATGCATGCACCAATATTAATGCCTATACAAAAGAAAACTCCTACAAGTGACTATTCATACTGTAGAAGATAAGTTTGTACAGACACCCAGGCTATGAGCAGTAAATCACATCCTAATTTAGTATTTTCTCTCCTAATTAATTAAGCAACTACGAGTTTTAACTTATAGATCGAAGTGCAATTGGTACATTTATAAGAGTTTTCAGAACCAGCAATTATAGAAGTTTGGGTCGTTACACTATCCAACTAGTACTTTCTGCTAATTTACCAAAGTTTCTTTCAAGGAAAAAAATTGCATATAATGTTACCACCAAAAACGATTACATTCGGATTGTCAAATGGTAGAGTTTCAAAACCATCACTATCATAAATAGCATCCTGGACTAACAAGTGCACCAATTTATGTCCGAGTCTAGAAACATAAACAATTGAGACTGAACTAAAACTAAGTGACAAAACTTTTATATCCTCAAATCTCAATGATGCCAAAGGACAATCCTAATTTTATTAGGCAGCTCAAGTACTGACCAAACCCAATCCCAATTCCCAATTACTGTTACTTCTTCATCATGCACTAGTAGTACCCTGCTTCCCTTGCCTTTCTAAGACTGATAACTCTAGCTCTGTCTTAGAACGGTCAATTGAATCTGAAATAATACATTTTGCTGGATACATGTACTTGCAAACGGTCAATTGAATCTGAAATTTTGATAAGCATACATGCAAATTAGACGCTACTTGATGCTCAAATCAGAAATAACGTCTGTTTAACTAACCATGTACGTACAGAACAGAACAATGAAGGTCAGCTATCCAGTTTCCAACGAAAGTAGACCGGCATGACTAGATTTCCAAGAGTACAATGAATCTCTTCATATGCTACCACAGCCTCTACAACTATACGCAAGACTTACTATTTGGAAATACACCACTAACTTAAGTAATCAGTGCCTCATTAAGACTGCTATTTGTTGTGGCTAGCTTCTACCACTGATCAGTGCAGAGTTGGCATAGCATATGCTATCAAGTTTTTTTCACTTATGCACTGACATTTGGAAGGAACAAGTAGATTGATATCAAAACCAAACATTGAATATAAGTGATCAATGTTACAAGCTCAACCGAACAAGTTTCAAAGTATGAGAAAGTTACCTCGACCGAACCAGCTAGATATGCTTTGGCTAAAGATAAATCAACAAGTTCCTGTTGCTACTTCTAATTTATAAGAATCTTTATTATAAATTTACCTTCCCAACGGAGGAACCAAGTTGGTGAAGAGCTGTTATTCTGTCTCCGAAGTTCTCCTTCCTCACCTGTATTTGCAGTATATGAGTATAACTATACGAAAAACTAATTAATCCATTCAATAAAAACAAGTAAGTCCATAAAAATTGAACTTATTATTTTGAAAAAAAAATTATGCTGTATAGTATAATTATATATGGTGAGAGAGAAGAGAGATACATTGACGACCTTTAAAGCTGTTTGAGCTGAAAACTGATGAAGGCTGGCCTTCTTAGTTACCTTACTTGTGCTCCTTCTGCTAGCTACCACTTTAGCAAATGAAGAAATGTGAATTCAATCAAAAGACGCACGTTCAGATTGATCTTCCCAATTATCCAAAATCTTTTGCTGCTCTGCATTGTGCCTCTCTTCTTCACCAACACTGCACTTGAACTTGGATACCATGTTAAAGTAAATAGCATATAGAGGCACTGAACATCAAACTGTACATTGAGAAACATTGTTCAAACAATGTAATGTTCAGTTCCTGAAAGTTTTCTTATTACCTAGCTACATCACCTTAAATCTTCTCCACCTGACATTTTTCACGCTGCAGAACCCGCTCTGATACTTATAGCGCTTGACGCGCTTTGAATCCGTTGTTAAATTTCAACTATTTGTTACATTTGCACTGCTTTTGGAAAATTCTTCTACTCTCATACTATTGTTGTTTAGTTCGCAAAGACCTTTAGCAGTTTAGCGCAATCATATCCAAACCAACAAAATCCACAAAACAATCTTGTTTGCTTAAATGTTTTGATTCGAACAAGTGATTTGCATTGCATATTTTTAGGCAAAAAAGAAACAAAAGTAAGAAGTTCAAACTTCATCTGGAAAAAAAATTGAATAAAAAGATCATATTATAAGTATAGAGTAGTACTAGTATCATTATCAAAATCACAACCCAGATAACATGAAATTTGTACTCTATTCGGTGTTAATTTCCTTCAGAACACTGCCTTTAACTAGTGAACTTGTTCATCTGCTATAAATATGTAATACTATGCCTTGTCTATATACCAGCAAGGCAGCAAGTAAGGATACCAGCAAGTAAATAGCATAGACATGCATGTGTGGATCCTAATATGCTTAAACAACTTCAAATATACACATAATCTGATTGAGTTCAACAGGGCAAATTAAACTCAAACCTGTACTAGCTAAAACAATATCAGTACATTAAAACATCTCATCCAACAAGATAAAACAGATGGCTGAAAATAAGGGACTTGCAGAGTTGCAGTATATAGCTAGAACAAATAAAAATACACTGAAATATCTCATTCAACATGTTAAAAACATATAGTTTGGTAAATATGCTAAACTTGCATTAGCTACAACAATACATATAAATCTCCTTCAACAATACAACAAAAAGATAGCTCGAAATGGAAATTTCACTTATCGCATAAACAGTAGTAGATAGTATCGCATTCGCTCAACAAGCATGAAACCATATGCCAAATTTAAACACACTCGGTCACAAGATGATCAACTAGTTAACACCGGAAATTGATTGCAGGTAATCGAACCTCTTTTCACCAGTGAAAGTGGAATTTTCATTCTTATGATCAAGCATCGAACTCTCAATTGTATCCTGCAAAGTATCACAAAGAGTCTCGCAAGTGCCATCAACAGGATTCAGTTTCAGGACTTTGCCACGAATCCTCAAGACTAATTTAGGGTCTTCCTCGTCCCGAATCACAGATAGCACCGTAGACACCTAAATTTGCTTAAATTTTGGTGTTTTACTATGTTAACAATCTTTGTAATTAGAGATAATTATCACAAAATATATGATGATAATTATAGAATTATGAGATTATTATTATCATATATCTAAATATATGATTTAGCTTGCTCCCTAAGTCACCACTCAACTATAAATATAAATATGAGATAGTGATTAGAGCTAGATAGTTAGATAGAGTCACAAACACTTCATCAAATCCCCTACTACCAAATTATAGGTAAACTCGAAATCCGAAATCCAAACCCCTACAACCAAATTATAGGTTAGATCCAAATTCCGGAACAAGTCATTTGACCCTGGTAATCCAGTTCATATCCATTATCCATTAGAGAGAGGAATCAAGAGATCAACGAAGATTGTAACCCACAAATTTTCAATAAAATCATTGTTCCATGTTTTATTGTGTTCTTTGGTTAACAAGCAGACAGGATATAGTTCGAATATTCTATTCGTAGAAAACAGTCCCTCCTCATTATCTCTGGGTATTCAGCAACCAATGGCAAAAGATCAACACGGTACCTAACAAACCAATCAGAGTAATCGGCTTTCATCTCATAAACATTGAACTGGTGTAGCATAGGTTCTACATAGTGCAAGTGTCCACACGAATCCCCAAAGTAATAGTTGCTCATGACAAAACTTTGTATATGCGGCGTAGGCATCTCAGCCAGCACCATAGTGTCAACGCTAAACCTGAATGACGGTCCTGCCAGTAACAGATCTTTAAGATACTTGGAATATACTGTATCTTGTTACTAAGCCAATGTACAGAGCCATTGGAATAAACTCCCTTTTCAAAATCAACTCCAATCAATTCCTGAGCTCAATCTGTCCAACTTGGAGTCTCGGAGGAGTAAACCTCAACCTTAACCTGCTCCTGCCCCTCTGTCCATTGTTTAGATACCAAGACAAGTGTGTAATGAGGAGACCTAATCGGGTCAAACGCCAATGCGACACCTTTTCGAAATCGTATCCCCGGCCCCGATGGAAAATCTGGGAGAGTAGCATGAGCTTGTGTGGTGGGATTGTACACATACAATAATGATAAGAGATCATCAGCAGGGTCCTTACCATAATCAATCAATTTCAATAGGCTAGAGTTGCAACAGAGCATAAGTCCATTGCATGAATTCAAGATAACGGTAGTGGCAGGCAGTTTGGTGGAATTGAAGTTTATGAACGGAACATGCTCGTAGTTGTTTTTGTTGCGATAGAGAGGAATGTACCTGTGACGCATCGCAAGGTGGTCACGTTCCATGCACAAGAAGATTCCACGAGCTGGATTTGGGGCAGGGTTGCGCCGGAGACAAAATTCACGGCCCGAAATCAGAGAGAGCCATTGTTTGGATACCAATTTGAAGCTGATAAGTGGTTTGATCGGTACACGAACAAGGATTTCAATCAACAGATCTTCAATTGAAGCAACGATTTCTGAGGATTTCTTTGCATTTAGACGAGCAGCTGGGTTAGGGTTTTCCATTTGCTCTGTTTTTGTGAAACTGTGGAAGGGACTGTTCGATTCTAAGTCGGGGTAGTAAGCTTGAATTTGGTTGAACTTTCCTCTTTCTTTTTTTTTAAATGTCAACTTTATCCATTACAAATCAAAACATAACAATCACGAAATGGTGATGACTGAGATAAATTATTCATTCCATAAAAATCCGAACACACTTTCCAATCTACTATTTCTCATATCTTGCGAGACTATTTTGACTTCATAGCGCAAAGCTAGTCTAATAAACTTTAGGAATTCCAAATTGGGACGTCCCAACCACGACTGATTGTCTTCCATGGGCCGGTGCTTGGCCTAATATTTTGAGCCCGTAAACCTAGCTCTACCCACTAACTATATGCCTATGGTGTATCCCTTGTATTGTTGAAAATTTATGAGGAGTTCGGTTTTGAAAAATCAATCAAAAAAGGCTAGCGGTTTCTAATTTTAATCAGAAAACAGTCACATGACAATTTGGTAAATATGATAGTCTAGTAATTCTCAGATATGGGTCTCTCCCTCCCTCCCTCCCTCCCCCTGTCTCTCTCTCACAAAAATATAGTGATGGTGGGCGATAGGTGTGATGGTCCTGGATGGTGCTGGTCGGTGGTGGTCTGTGGTGATGTGGTGGTCGACGTGGTGCAAGTGGATGTGGTGCCCACACAAATCTAGGGTGCCATGTGGCGGTTTGTGATGATGTGGTGGTAGTCGTGGTGCAGGTGTGGTGGTCAACATGGTGCAACATGTAGTGGTGGTCAAAGGTGGAGTCTAATGATGGTGTATTGGTGGTCAAAGGTGGAGTCTAGCGGTGGTGCAGTGGTCGAAGGTGGAGTCCTATGGTGGTCAAAGGTTTCGTGGTGGTCAATGGTGGTTCTGGGTGGTACAGTGGTATTGAAGTAGAAGAGTAATTTTGACATTTTGTAATTTGACCTTTCCAAAACCCCTTAACTTTAATATTTTGATTAATTTTTTAATGTGCGGCAGTGGCTTGTATTTTTTTTCTTGTATTATGTTGCCTTGTAAACTTATAGAATAATTTATATTTTTGCTATTATTTGACAAATCGATATTATTATATGTGTTAAAACAATTTTAATTGATGTTACTAGTTAACAAAATAATTGGTGTAACTTCTAGATCGATCATTATGGAGACAAGGAAGTATATGAATTCCAACAAGAAAAAAAAAAAAAGTAAATAAATACATTTTTTTGAAATAGAATGGGTTGAGCTTCGGCTAAAAACATTAGGTCCGATACTGGGCCAGAACTACCTATTTACTTTCTGGGTTGAACCCAATCCTATGTAAGCCTGGCCCATTACCATCCATTGTGGTTTGAATCACTTTTCCACATCACATCAACATCTAGAAAGAAACACTCTCCGATACAAGAAATTGCGTTGCATTTCCCTTTCGGCAGGCAATTCGACGCGATAATTAATTATTGTGCCATCATCATCCAAAATATATCATACCATTTAAGAGTGTGTGTTACTTACATACTCTTTCATATTAACGCTTTTACCTGATTCGAGATAGGTATCATTGTATTTTTGGGATTGAAGGAGGAGAAAAATGTCTCTACGACTGCAAACAGACTTTACAAATTAAATCACCAGGCTACACAGTATTATCTTGCTCTATTTTCTTGTATGATTAGCTAATTGCTGTTCATAAAGAGTCCAGGTCTAAATACTATGCTGGCAGATCAACAGTATTAGCCCAGTCCCCAGACCCATCAGCAATAATGTCTGCATCACCTCATTTATATTGGCCTCTTTTAGATAAAATCCAATATAAGAATCCAAAATATTAAAATATCCATCCCAGTGACAGGACAGCAACCTTTTAATTATCCAATTCCACTATGCACGTCTCTTTTGAAAAATTCTACATCTGAATATTCCAAAACTGAAGAAAACATACTGTTCTTCTATAGTTTTGCAAAGATCTTTCATACTATCATTCATATTTACTCTTCTGTATGCATGCTAGATATTACGCTTAAACCATGCAAGAAACATGTCAAAATTGTTGGTTCAATCACTCTAAATTGGAGTTGAATTGCGAGACCAATTATATTTTACGTACCAACTAATTCTTATCACTCTATCTAATCACCTGGATGCGAAATTTGTGTTACTAGTGTCTTGTCTGTATAGTTCAATAAGTCAATGAGAAAATAAATGTTATGGACTCGAGAGACAGTGATTTTGAGTTTTCTCAACACGGATTTTAGACCAATTAACGTTTGAAAATAACAGCGCAAATGGATATATGGATGAAAATCAATGCGAACAAATAGATACTTATAACTCACAATTGATTGTTTACGGGTTTTTTTCTCTGTTTGACATCTTAGTATTAAATTATAATGAAAAGTCAATTAATAAAATGATACTATGAGAATGTAGTGGCTATACTTTTATAATATAATTTTATTAATCATTCTTTGATTTTAATTTGAGATATATTGAATGTTAAATGAGGTTAATAACGATTAACACAGTAAATATAAAAAATTCATTGCTACGGAGGAAGTATGAAAAATATATAGCATATGCCATGTTTGTAATTATATTTATTGGAATAATCTCCATCTCATGGAGTATGAAAATTTAAAAATTTGCATGGCACAAAAAACCTTGTAAACATCATGAAAGAATTAAACTTATGGTCCCCTTTGGTCTTAAAAAATGCATGTGATTGGGGATGAGAAGATAGTAGTATCCTTGTCATTCCAGCAAATTTTAAGTTCCTTATGTTCCCTTACCATATTCTAATAATCTTCTTCAAGTATTAAATTAAATGCCACTCTTTTCCCACATACAATTAGTACACCCAATGAGGATTTTATGGTGTTCTAATCCATCTATGGTGGTGCTCTTGGACCACGTAGAAAAGACATGACAACTCACCCCTTGATTGACAGACTTACTTGTTCAGTATACCCCGTATGTTTCATATTAAACGTGACATTTAATTTTGATCAGTATAAAGTATAAAATAAATGAAATGTCTTACATGCACTTGGCTTAGTCGGAGTAACAATCAGTATTGATATGATAATGAAGAATTGAAAGTAAAAAGGAGAAATCATAATGACTGGAATATACTAATTTCGAGTAAGAGAAAGAACGTTAAGTACTTGTAAAATTCATAGTGATATGCAAGAATTGATATGGATGTAGCAGCAATGAAGTACCAACTTGGATTCTTGCTATACTGACAGACTTGTCTTTCATACAGCATATATTTTTAGTTTTTAGTTTCTAGTTTTTAGTTTAGAACTCTCAAACTTAATTTATAGTATCAAGTTGCTATAAGTTTCCAAATCTATATTGCACAAATTCCAATCATGAAAATATCACTAAATTAATCTCAGAGAATTAGTAAAATGCTGGTTTTGATCAATAGTATTCACTTACACCATAAAACCTTCTAATATTTGTTCACAAATGACGGACGGGCACACCACATCCACATCTAAACATCTAAGTAAAATGGCTTGTGATTTGATCCGATCCGATCCATGCACGCGAAGGAAATACTACCACTTCTGTTTCATGGGATTCGATCTCGCACCTTCACGTTCAAACACGAGGTTACTTTCAACCGGCCACGTACCCTTATTGCACAAGATTAATCACCACGATTACACATGAAGACAAAACTGATTATAAGTCATAGAGTGCGTGCAAACTACCTAAATCTCTATTAATGACTCAATCTAATCAACTTCAACATCTTTCTCTTACTACAAAACATTCCACATCCATCCAAATTAGCTTGGACCGATGTTTTGTTTGTTAGACGGTTATACCTCGAGAAATATGCATAAAATAAAACAGCTTACTAGTTACTATACCTCGTCAAAACCTTGTCGACCATACTTTAAAATCTCAATGAATTAAGTTGAGTGAAAAGTATTTTAAAAGTCTTGATTTTTCAGACGCTAATGTAGAAGGAACAAGGAATTCATGCCGGCCGCCAATGGTTTAGAATGTTCCCGGCGGAATACTAAGGTAATACTTGCGGTTTAAAAAAAAATCCATGCCGTCGACTACGTACATCACGAACCGAGACCAAAACCGGTGTATTAACTCCAGAGTCCAGACACATGTTTTCTCATTCATTTACATTTACAATATTCCACATCCACCCCAAAAGTAAAAGAACAAGGAAAAGGCATTAAAAGCGCATCTTTACTACACTAACCGTTTTATACATACATACCAAATCACGAGATGCATAGCTAAAAGTACATTTCTACTTTAATACCGGCAACTACCACCATCGCCCTGATCAATCTCGATCTCACATGAGACCAGCGAACATGGCGGAGACGAAAGCGACGACGCCGCAGACGAGTACGAAGTCGAAATCGAGCTCGTCACGTTTGATGTCGTATTAGTATTACTAACACAAGACTTAATAGTATTAATGGACTCTGTATGGGTAAATTGCATTTTTTGTCCCTTAAACGAGCACGAATTTTGGTCCTGCTCGTCAATGCCAACCAACAAGTCCACAAAAGCTCCAACAATAAAACCATGATTAACCTTCCCGTTCATCTTCAAGTACCACCCCAACAACTCTTCCAAGCAATCCCAGTCCTTCAATCCGTGGCTCTCCACCATCTCCGCCATCGATTTCTTGAAGTCCGAGTATGGGTCGTCCGACTCCATTGCTAGAGCCACACTCTCCTTGAACGGTGCCAAGACTAATTGCTCATTGTGTTCTGGTTTGGTAATGGGAGCTTCTTTGATGAGGATTGAGCTGGTATCACGTGGCTCGAAGAAGAGACGGTTGGAGGATTGTTGGATCTGTTGGATAATGTTGTCTACTGAAGTGTCATTATTAATGAGGTTGGTTTCTTGGGAGAGCTCTTCGGTGGAGAAGCTGAGGGAATGTGAGGAAGGGGTGAAGATGGACTCGGGTGACTCGATGTCGAGGAAAACGGAGTTTACGGTCTTGTAGACGTCGTCGTTTTTATCGGTGTGTCGGAAGGAGAGAGTTCTTGGTTGGTTGCATGAAGGTAGCCATTGGGAAGATGGTTTCTTGAAGATGGAAGGGAAGAGTTTCATCTTCTTGTTTTTGTTGTTGTTGGACATTCTTTTTTTCTTTCTTTTCTCTTTGTGTTTGTTGAGAGTTTGTTGAGAGATGTTTCTTGTTTTTCCTCTGGTTCGGGTTGTGAGGGAATGAAGTGAATGAGATTTTTGTTTGCTTGGGGAGAGGATGATTTATGTATGATATGATATGAGAGAGGTAGGGGTGGGGTGGGGGGGTGGGGTGTTAGGTTGGGCGGTATTAATAAGTCAAGTGAAGGTACAACAGCGGTTGGGACTTGGGTTATTGTTGCGGTTGGGGTACTTTGGGAATAGCCAAAACAAATCTCAATTTTCTCATGTAAGAATTGAGATTGTAATTTACTGTAATAATTAATTTCTCCCATTAATAATCTGTCATTTTGTCATTATTTTAGACGTTTTATTAAAAATTAGAAATGGAATGTGTCAGTTCATGTTCACCTTGTAAGTTTATATTAATTTTTTATTCCAATAACCACAATTTATAAATTTTTTATCCATTCTTTATACTAATAATATCTCAGTCACATTCTTTATTCATTATTTATCACACTAACTCAACCCCACTTGTACTATATATCCACATTCTATTTAATTTCTACTTCCAAAGTCCCTACCGCCACATTTGATAGTGGGACAGAGGGAGTAAACAAAATAACAAAAGGGAAATAAGAATTGATTGAGTGAATTCCAAAATGGTGTGTGATGGTGTAGGAGTGTTAGCATATAATTCTATTTTGCGTCACATTTGATGTCATAATAGTGTAGGTTAATTAGGTGAATACTGATAAACGTTTGAATCACATGAATTTAAAATGACACTATGAGGACATGGAATAGAATGGAGAACGTGCTATATAAATAAGTTCGTGAATACTTAGGAGATGATTTCAATTTATGTGGTGATAATATTCGATATATTTTTAATTTATAATGAACAACGAATAATGATGATGGAAATCCATAAAGGAGAAAACATTTGTTTGCGAGCAAAATAAGGTGCAAATAAAATTCGAATAGTGTTGTTTGTCATGCACGTAAACATATTAACATATTAACACCTTGCATTGAGTGTGTAAACACATTTGTATTTGAAGTGAGTTTCTAAATTTGCGACTTAAAATTTGTGTGTGTGTATCATGGGAAAAAAAGGAAAGGACAAGGAAATAAATGGTGTGTGGCGTCACATATGATCTCATATATAATAGTGTAGGTTAATTAGGTGAGTACTGACAAACGTTTGAGTCACATGAATTTAAAATTACACTATTATGACATGGAATAGAATGGAGAACGTGCTATTTAAATAAGTTCGTGAATAATATTAGGAGATCGTTTTCAGTTTATGAGGTGATGATATTTGAGATATTTATAATGAACAACGAATAATGATGATGAAAATCCATAATGGAGAAGACAGTTGTTCCTGAGAAAATATGGGGCAAATAAAATACGAATAGTGTTGTTTGTCATAGTAACAAATTAATTAACAACTTACATCGAGTGTACACACAATTGTATTTGAATTGAGTTTCTAAATAGCGACTCAAAATGCATATATCATGGGAAAATGAGGAAAAGGAAAGGATATAAATGGTTTGTTGCATTACATATGATATCATAATAGTGTAGGTTAATTAGGTGAATACTGACAAACGTTTGAGTCACATGAATTTAAAATGACACGATTATGTCATGGAATATAGTGGAGAACGTGCTATATATTCGTGAATAATATTAGGAAATGGTATTCAATTTATGGGTGATGATATTTCAAATACTTATTGTGTCACGAACAACGAATAACAACGAGGATGAAAATCCGTAAAGGAGAAAATAGGGGTTTGTGAGCAAAATAAGGGACGAATAAAATACGGATAACTAACGTTGTTTGTCATGTACGTAACGTATTGATAACTTACATCAAGTATTGTACACACATTTGTATTTGAAGTGAGTTTCTAAATTTGCGACTCAAAATGTATATTATGAATATATCATGGGAAAATGAGAAAAAGCAAAGGAAATAAATGCCTTTATATTTCTCTGGAATAATATGGTTAAGTACTTTCCACAATTTATATATTAGTTTCCTTGAAGTGCCAATTTTTGTTGAAAAATCAGTGGAGGGAAGGTGGAAGGAAAATGGCGGGTATGGGCTTGGTGTTTATTTAAAAAATAAATAAATCATTGATACTATGTGTTGTTATTTAATAATGCAAGCTCACAACAAAATAGTATTAGAAGCTGGTACATTATTAGTTTGTCCATAAATTATTGCATGTGTGGTGTTACTGTAGTGCTACTATACTACTAAAAATATATACTTCCTCGTTTGTTTTACTCGTTTCTTTTACTTTTAGATTGTTTATGTTTCTATTTATAACAACAATGTTTTAGGATGTTTTTATAATGTGTACATAATATAATGTTTGTCTTGTTAATTGAAATAAAATTCTTTTCAAAAAAAATAAAAAAATAATAAAAAAAAGGAATCCGTAGGTAGTATTATATTGGTATTATATTATTTATACCTTGATTGATCTCGTACGTAGAATTGAGTTCTCAACTGCCAAATGCATCCTCTCGTTATCAGTTTCATTTCATCATCATTATTATTATATCATTCTGGTCCCATAATAAGACAACATACTTTGGAGTATATATAATGGCGTAAATAATGTAAGTAAAGATCATATCAGAAATCAGATCATTTCATGATCTCTGCTTCAATCGATCAGTCATATGGAGTATATATGTACAAATAGCCAATCCGATCGAGTGTTTTGTAGGAAATTTAGACGACCCATGGTTTTATAAAAGTTACTCGTATAATCAATTTAGACGGTGAAATGTATATAAAAGGTACAATTGTTATAATCAATTTTCAATTGAGAAACTGCAGACAGGGAAGTACTAAAAAGTTTGATAGATCCATAGTTGTAGAGGTGACCACCAGAAGCAATGACCAATCCACCACCATCATGTATAATTCATATGACATGCATGGACCATCCATGTTATTCTCATCTCATTTAAAGCTCCGATTTTAATTTCAACAACCTGCTCTGTTTTCTTAATTAAATCATTTGTACACCCTTCTATCCCCTGTTTATTTTCTTTAAATAATGACCCAAATGTAGGGTGATCATTGTCTACAGTTCTACACGGTTTAACTCTAATCTACAGTAAAAAGTTGAATGGATTGAAATCCAAACCAACTTATAAAATAAATTTAACTTGTCAAGACAGATAAATTTAGTACGTAACGTACCCAACTAGTTGGAGTTGCACTAGTAGTATGTGTTGTGGGCTTACTAGCTACTAGATGGCATGAAGAGGCAAAGATCATGTGTGACACTAAATTGAATATTAAATGTTACAGTTACAACAAATCTATTTATATATATTAGTAGTACTACTAGTAACATTACATGCGCATGCATTGTTGAAATTCATGCCGATGCAATAAATCACTACATACCAGATTGAGTATTAGTGTATTTATTATTACCAATACTAGTATATATATATTATGATATGGTCATATGACAAAGACATATACAACAAACAGTACACACATTTGACACTTCCATTTAATTACTATTTGCATTGCTCAATTTATTCAGCCAACTAAATGTGTTGGTGTACTACTGCACTGCAAATAAATACATGTATATCTGCTATCGTTTAGTCTAAATTGAATTCATAATATAAAAAATTACTAAGAGAATGTGATCTAAATTAACTGAAGTGTTTTTTAGATAAAACTAATATAGCCTTGAACTTTGATATCTTCGTTTGAAATAACATTCAATTCAGATCAACACAATTCCGTTCGGTTTAAATATTTTCATTCGGGTATTACTTTAGCATTTCAATTATAATTAATGCCATGACCAGGGGTGAAGGAAGTTTCAGCCATAAATGTCAAATCTACTACTAGTAGCACACTGTCGAGATCCTCTTGACTGTACCTTTCATTTAGAACCTTTTTTCACCCTATCATGCTTCAGGTAATTCACCCTATCCGCGGAGAGTGGTTTATTAACTTTATTTTCTTATAAGGTTGTTGTGCTATGCTAGCTAATTGCCAAACTAAGAGTAACTAAAATGTTATTGTAAATAATTGTTGTACTTGAAATTTGTAAATATTTGTTAATTAACGAAGTATAATTTTGCCGTTTACAAAAAGGTTTGTTGTGCTATGCTAATTGTAGTTTTTGTTTTAAAAAAGACAATAGCCACTCATTGATCATTTTGTATTTTATTGACTACTACAAAGATTGGGTTGGCTTTGGATGCATTTGTAACAAGTGATGATCTTACCAAATCAGTTTGGTCGCGCGTTCTAATAATTAATTATTAAGCAGCCAAATTAAAAAAGATCTGGCATCATGATTAGTCAATCATTTTAATCTTATTTTATTTTATTTAAATGGCTGGCTAGCTATGTGTGCTTCATAAGTTGACTTCATAGTTTAAGGCAAAGGATGAATAGAAATTCTCCTATGACAAGAACAAATTAAGACAATAGTAGTATGTTCAGTTCAGTTCAATTAAAGCGACTGATAAGTATCGATATTTTTTGTTTAATTTGAAACAGCAAATTTATTAATAGATAGATAAAAAAAAAAAGTGTACAAGTATACAAAAATGCATAAGAAATGCACAATAAACACTAAATCGAGAAAACTCCATCCAAAACCGAGAAAAGCATAAAAGCATGTTCGAACCACCTCTTTGTTATGATTGTTTCACAACTTAATCACCCCCTCATCTAGTACGTCAACCTTACTAGCATACCGATAAGTATCGATATTAGAACTAGAACGCGAGACCAAAGTGATTTGGTAAGATACAAAGCCTGAAGCCCTAAACCATCTAAAAAAGTCACTACCGGCAAGTATCGGTTTTTTCATTTTAAATAATATATATAAATATAAATATAAATAAATATAGAACTCAATAACTCATGGTGATTAGTTCGTGTGGTTGAGGATTTTGATATACTGGCACATATTGAGATTGAGATCAGGCTAATCATTGGTTTAATTACTAGTAATAATTATGAGGATAAGATGAGGAACTTAAGCTTCGTGCAATGAACTGTTCTGTCTATCTACGTACCATCTCATTTCATGATCATTAATTTAATTAACAACATTTAAATGTCTTTAAGATTTTTTTTCCCACATGCTAACTTGATATTACATGATTTTCTGTCAGTTGGTAGCAGCTTAATAGTCGTTAGACATAAGACATTATGTTTGTACTACGATACTATCTATCATTACCTTCTACAGCTTTATATAATCATCATGATTTGTCCTTCAATTGCTAAATAGTTTATTTTAAAAGGAGTTTCAAAATTACTTTTTTCAGAATCCATATACTATAATTGAAAGTTATAAAGTGATCGAAGTACAGACTACACAACCAATAAACGTATTTAACTATTTAAGTACTTAAACCCAAAACAAGGGAAATTGAACCGGGTACGGGTACTGAAATTTGTCATATTAGCCAAAAGACCGACTCTTTTTATTCCTTAGTCTAATTTGGAATACCTAATAAAGCTTAACAGCCCCTAAAAGTCTAAACCCCCCCCCCCCCCCCAAACAATGGAAACTCTCTTCTAAACCAAAGACAAAAAAATACTACAATACTACAACGAAATGGAACTATAGAGATTTGTAAAGTCAATTATCATGTCGGAGGTTTGATCAAATCATTCATTTAGTATTATTACAAGGCTTAACCTTGTCATTTAGTGCAACAACTCTACTTTAATGATTGTCCACTAATTTTTCTAAGCCACCTCTTTGCAACTACTATTTTTTCTACTTGTAAAATTCAACCATGCTTCATAGTAGTAATACTAGTATGGTTATCAATAAGGCTGTTGATACAGGCAAGCTTTGTTGCTGCCAGAGCAATCGCTCTGTTATTGTATGGCAAGTTCATTATTTCAAACTTCATTCCTTAATTATCGATTCAAAGTTATTCAATAGTCTTATCTCCAAATGAATCAAATACAGGACATTCTGGGAGCTAGTGATTTGTATATTTGCAAATTAACATGCAAACTTTTTTCTTTCATTAAAGTCCTTAAACTTTCAAGTCTTTTTAAAACTCTAGTATCTCCCCGTGAAATATTAGTATCGTAAATTAATTTTTGTTTTTAAAAAAAAAATTGAAGATCAGATTCACAATAAAATGATGGAGTTTTAAATAATTTTTTCAAATTAAACAAATATATTTTTTGGTGGCTATAAATTAAGTACTTTAAATCTGCGGGTCAAACAATGAAACTAATAAGTGATTATTTTTATGATAATATATATACAATTAAAGTTAATAAAAAAGTTAAATTTTAACTTAAAAACACATATAAAAAATGATCATACTAAGAAAGCATTGATATTATTAATTAGCGAAGTGTATTTTATTGCTTATGAAATATATACCGATGTTTTTACGTAAACCATCAATTTTTTCATTAATAATCTTTATATTTTTGTCCGTATTACTTTGTCTTTTAAGTAAACTGCCTCTAATGAAAATAATTAAAATATTCTCAAAAATAAGTATCGGAGTGTTAGAAAGCAAGACTCATATGGAAAGTTAATGGGTCATTGGAGAGATAAATATTATTTGAGGGGCTGAAGAGTGAAAACAGAAAGAGTAACTAGATTCTTTCCAACTTTTGACTTTGTTAATTAAGAAATTTAAGGTATGAACAATTAGCTTGTCAAAAATACTAGATAGTTGCTATAGCCTATCAATTATCATTGAACCGGAGGGATGGAGTGAAGTTTCAATAGTACTACCTCCGTTTCATTAATAAGTTCCTAAGGAAACTATTTATTGTGACGTTTGACCACGTATAATTTTTAAATTAAACTGTATCAATATAAATTAAAAGTTGATTATGAAAATATACTCCATTTTTAATTTCATAATATAATTTTATTATATTTTTATCTAATGTAATTTAGGAGTTATACGTTGTCAAATATCGCGATAAATAGTCCACTTAGGAACTTATTAATGAAATGGAGGAAGTTGTTGATTGCATATGTATTAAAAATGGTCGGTCAGTCATTGCACTATCATGGGACGGACCCGCTATGAACAATTGCAAATGGTTTTTTTTTAAGAAAATACAAACATACGAGACTGATATAGGCCTGCGACAGGTTCTATCTGTAAACAAGAAAATTACACACTAGAACTCCCTCCTCCCTATGGTGGAGGCCTGGGGCAGGGGGTGGGGTGTTTAGGGTGCAAGAAACACGGTAAAAAATCGAGAACAATGTATGCTAGTAACTCTGTTTTACAAAGACTAGTATTACCAAAATTCACCACATGAACAGTAGCCATCTTTGAAATGATGGAACCTGTTATTATCCCTTACAATAATTTCCCTTCCACTCACATCTGATGCAATTTTCATAAAAGCATGACAATCCCCACAAATCCTTAGGTTCTTCATGATCCTGATAGGTGCATTAGCAGGTAAGCACATTAGGCCATAAATAAATGCTAGCTTCTCACTATGGTGCTTGAGCAATTCACTCTTGTAACTGTCTTCAACATCATGCAGGTCATGTTCGATATGACCTTTGTAACCCATATTTCGCATGTCTTCCAAGAATTCATCCAGCCTCGAGTAGATCTCTATGATCCTCGGATGAATCCTATCTCCAACCATGAAAGAATGGACTTTGTCTTTGATTTCAATCCAACTCTTACCCTTCTCCTTCTTAGCTTCACTGTGTTTAAGAAGCTTCCTTGCAGCTGCAACGTCACCCCACCTTCCGCTTGCAGCATAAATGTTGGAAAGCAGAACATGATTACCTGCATTATGAGGTTCCAGTATAAACAACTTTTTGCTGCGATTTCAGCCAATTCAACATTCTGGTAAACCCTGCAAGCGGCTAAAAGCGAGCCCCACATGGATACAGTAGGTTCAAAAGGCATTTTCTCCAACAAATCCTTAGCTTCATCAATCTGGCCGGTCCTGCCATGAATGTCAACCATACAAGAGTAGTGAAGGACGTTAGGCGACAAGTTATACTCTGTTTTCATCATGTCAAAGTATTTACGCCCTTTCTCAACCAAGCCCATATGGGCACATGCAGATAAAACTGAAAGAAAAGTTACTTCGTTCGGGTACAAATGCATCTGCTGCATTTTCTCGAACAACACCATAGCCTCTAAAGATCTGGCATGTCTAGCAAAACCCGAAATCATTGTGTTCCACAACACAACATTTTTCTCCTCTGCAGCAACAAATACAGCATAAGAGTCTCTAATGCTACCACATCTGGCGTACAAATCTGTGAGAGAAGAAACAATGTATACATTTTCGTGAAATCCAGCTTTATGGACGACATTATGAACTTGTTTCCCTTCTATTAAAGCAGCCAAACCAACACAAGCAGTAAGAACCGACGAGATGGTGAACATACTAATCTCCACACTAGTCCTTAGTGCTCTTCGAAACAAAACCAAAGCCTCCTCATAAAGTTCATTTTGCACGAACCCGGCCATCATCGAACTCCACGACACGTCACTTCTTTCCGGCATGGACTCAAATATCCGAAAAGCATCCGTGACCACACGACACTTAGCATAAACATCAAGCAAAGCAGTGCCGACAAACACATTCGACTCCATCGATGTCTTAACAGCTAAAGCATGCAACTGTTTGCTCTCCAACGCCAACATCTTGGTTGCACAAGCACATAACACACTCGATAACGCGAACTCCGTAAAATCGGACATTTCTCTTAACATGCTCACAAAGAGTTCCAGAGCCACTTCCCCATTTCCGTTCCGAGTGTACGCGCCTATTATGGTGTTCCAAGAAACCACGCCTCTCACACGCATACCATCAAACACCTTGCGTGCAAAGTCAACATTCCCACATTTGGAGTATAAATTGATGAGCATGTTTGATGTGAAAATTTCTGTTTGTAGCCCAAAATGAATAATTTGAGCATGGCAAGACTTGCCTTGGTCGATTAACCCTCTGTTCGCACATAATTTAACAAGAGCCTGCTGGTTTAGCAAAAAGCTGGCTTTTGTGCATACCCAGAAATCGTCTTCTTTAAGGGTTGAAGACTCGAATTTAGCTGTGGCTATAGAAGAGACGTGTCTGCAAAGTAAATTGAATCTTGTGCAAGATTTACTGCTTCTGTGAATCGCTTTCATCTAAAGATCATCAATTCGAAAAAGACCGGGAAGCCTGGTTCTAGTATATAATTGAAAGGAGATGAAGTGATGAGTCTAAAATTACAGGCAAACCCCCTAACAATTATCAAATCTACAATAACCACAACTCCATTAATTTCGTAGCATTAAGGAGATTTTAGGTTTATGAGGGGTGTCATATGAAATTTACCCTTATAATAGTTGGGAAATTAAGTAAGAAAACAATAAGAAAAAAGGATAATAAATTTACCTAAATGTTGTCCTTTTATGATGTAGCGTCATGAGAGAGTGTTGGAGTAATATTTCGTCAACTGCTCGATTATGAAAGTAAGAAGGTAAGAAACTAAAAGAGTTGTAATTCATAATACATTATCAATTTGTTTCTCCCAAAGATGTCTACCCTGACCATGTTAAAAGACTAAGACCGCCCCCACGTGGTGACGGCGTCCACCCCAAAGCCCTCCTTTGGTGGTGGACGCCACCAAAACCACGCCCTCGGCATCCCACGCGGACATTGTTTTTTGACATACCTTTTCGTTTTGTTCTTCTTCTTTTTTTTTTTTTGCTTTCTTTTTCTTTTTTCCAACGGCCGAAAACGGGTATAATTTGAAAAAATAAATGCAAAAAATAAATAAAAATAACAGACGGTTCTATTTTTTCGAGATTTATAAATATAGACCAATTTTGAATATTTTTTTAGCACACCATCTACCGCTCTCATTTCTTTTTTAATTAAATTCAAAACATTATAAACCTTCCCAAATCCACTCTAAACACCTTTTTTTTTGGCGACATGGATTCAAATCTCAACATCAACCTCTTAATGCTCACGACAACGAAACATAGCTCAGTTGGTAAGTTGATTCACCTCCAACCAATAGGTCGGGGGTTCGAGTCACCCTTTAACTGATTCAAAAAAAAAAAAAAAAAACCGAATGGTGCAAAGACATTCTAACATCAGCTTCAATCAACATCAACCTCGTAACACCGTTGTAATAAAATTTGAGTTTGCATTTGAACCTAAGTTTGAATTTTTTAGGAATCATATCTTTACTTTGTCATAAATTATATCTTTACTTTGTCAGGAATCTTATCTTTTACTTGTTTGAAATATCATCTTTAGTTTAACATCCAATGCAATCTCAGTCACCAATGACTAACAAGTGACTCATCTTATCTTCAGTCTCATCTTCACTTTGTCTATATAATACAAATACTCTCTCAACCCTCATTCCATTTTTTAAGTCAACATAAAAATATCCTCATCATCCAAAGAAAGTTACTTTGGTTCTTCATCTACTCGCTACAACTAAGCTAAACAGCTCATACAACAAAACACACCTCTAATGATGCACTGTGTCAAACAACACATCCAACAAAACCAACAACAACAACAAAGAATTCAACGACGCCCCATCCCAAGAGTAGTCTAAGTTATGCCTGAATCATCTCAAAAGTAGAAGATAATTGCAAGCGAAAAAGAAGACTTGTTTCCACCTTTGGTATTGCCCAAAAGTAACTGTAGAAAAAATATCATTACCTCATTCACAATCCTTCAAATTTGTGAAGGAAACAGTCAAGAGCAATGTAAAGCTCTCGAGGCAATAGACAGTAACAGCTAATTTTCATACTTGAGTACTTGACTCGTCAAAACATTTAATCAAAATCAAAAGATTCAAAGCTCTTGAGTGAATAGAGGGGTAACAGCTAATTTACGTACTCTTGACTAACAAAATTAAATTTGATTAATCGTGAAAAAACAAGAGTTCCTCACACAACAATGACGTATATAATACTAGTTGTAACATGTTCGAATCTCTGTAAATCAAAATGTTTCAGCAATCTGTCAACTAAAAACAGGGAATAATTAGGAGCTACAATCACTTGGACTTCTTCCCTTTGGCTTCTTTGCTTGCAGGTTCCTTGAAGGGCAAAAACGATATGCCACCCATGAAATTCCTCAGAGCCTCAGGAATTTCTACACCATCCTCCTTCTGATAGTTCTCCAGTATGCAGCATATTGTCCTCTCAGTGGCCGTCAGGGTAGAATTCAACATGTGCACGTACTCCTTCGTCTTATCATTACTCTGAAACCACATGGTCAAAATATTGTCACTAGGAACTCGATAAACAAAGAATGCACATGTAGACTGAATCACAAACGATTCTTTACATGACTTCCAGTCTTCTACATCTACATTTTCGTAGACTATAAGAAACAACATTTTTTATGTGTAGCACAGGTTTCACTCTTCATGACTGTCATCCAAAAAAAGTACTCAGTCTTGGTAATTTTTTATTCTCTCCCACAAAATTCAGTCACAAATGATTCCTCGAAATACAGCTATATTTGTGTAAAGGAGTTCATGCACTTGTTCGCAGTGTATATGGTTAGGACTTAGGAGCTACATGCCCAACAAGAAAAGTGGCTAAAGCAATTGGACAGAAATAATAATCTACCACCCTTTATCTCGTCTGCAAATGCACAAAGTAACAGGCAAGTGGATATGAGAGAAGAAAATACTAACCTTCTTTTGCCCAAAGCGGGTTTCAAGCCTTCTTGCCTGATAATCAGTGCAGTTTGAGCAGGACACAAGTTCTCTGTAGGTCTTTGAAGCTGGGAACCATGCTTCCAGATCATACTTCTTCGCTGCAGCATCATTCAGTGCACCAGAGACAATAGCTACCACATGATAGGGAAGTTTCAGCTGTACACAGAAATAGTGACTTCAAAACCTCATTATAAAGAAAATTCAACCTGATGAGCCAAATATCAAATAACAAGTGGCACGGTGAAATTGACATGCACCCAAAACATGCAAAATGTAGTAGGACACATGAAGCTTCATTTTCAGAAATCAAATTCATCCTGAAAAAGGAAAGAAGAATCAATATACCTCTTGGTAAAAGTCCTCAGAGTTTTTAAGCATTTCTTCATGCATCTTCCATGAATCATCTTCGTTCGGGCTGGTGATACAGTATTGTTCGACCTTTTCAAATTGATGAACGCGAAAAATTCCAAGAGTATCCCTTCCATGCGACCCAGCTTCTTTTCGGAAGCATGATGAGTATCCAGCATATCTGATACAACAAAATGCAAAACAAATATATGAAAGAAAATCTCCTACAACCAGAAATGGCAAATTAATAACTTCAGAATCAATAGAACCACACAATGCAACGCCAAGCAGTGGTCGCTTGCCTGGTCTAAGAGAATCCATACCTAATCGGAAGTTGACTAGGATGAATCCAGTCCTCTAGATGATAAGCACAGAGAGGTTGTTCAGCCGTGGCAATCAAATATTTGTCATCACCATCTCCGGTAACCTATAGAAAGTAAATATATTAAGGATGTTACAGCTTCCTTCCGTTCAATATTTTCCCATTATCATACTCAAATAAACAGAGCATATTAAGACATATGTGCTACACGACACATGTTTATTTTGTAGTATAATAAAATCACTCAAGCTTCTTTCTAACAAAGGCAACGCCAGCCTCTGAGATAAATATTTACTAAAAGTGTCAAAAAATATTAATCTATTCTAATAAAGACTTCTTATAGACAAACATATGAACAACCAATTCAGCACTCATGTTTTTGTTACTCATGACCAACCATCAATTTAAGAAATACGGTCAGAGTTAAAGTTTTCCCTAGAACTCATGCTATTAAACCTCCCACTGCAAATTGCTACACCTTGAATATTAGGTAACAGTATATTACTTGCTTGCTAAGGAAGACATGTCAATAACGAAGCGCCCAAGGTATAGGGATTTAACAGTTCAAACTTCTGGAAAACAGAAGTTTTGCCATTAAGAGGATAAGATCCTCAAATAAATACCACCCCATCGTTTCACTGAAACAGATCAGAACATGGACAAACTGGTGTTCAAGCAAAAAGGAAATTGGAACGGATATATATATTACTGGAGACAGAAATGCTGGCGGAGTAGTTAGAAATCAACAATAGGCTGAAAAAAGTTACCTTGTAAAGTTCTTCATCAAACTGCGCTAACTGAGCACACTTGGCCATAATATCTTTTCTCATGAAGAAAGGAGTCTGTAATAATGTATAGCCTCTCTTCATCAACAGAGCTAGGCCGAAGTTGATTAGAGCTTGATTCAGCAGTACTCCTTCACCCTTGAGATAAAAACCTCTACCTCCCGCAACATTTGCACCTACAACATTCCAAATAAATATGCCTTAGGACTAGCTACAGCAACAAAAGACTGCAATAATAATGAAGTTTAACTCATACAACAAGTTTTAATATGAGATAATGTGAGCAAGCTTGTAAAGAGTGCAAACCTGAAGTGAAACTGGAACTTGGAATAATATGCATCTTTCTACCTCAACTATTAAACATGATGTACATGGATACATGCAACACTCCCCATTTCATTCCAAAAGAAAATGCAACCATGGATACATGCAACACTCCCCATTTCCATTCCAAAAGAAAATGCAACCAGGTATCTTTAATACAGAAAATCAAATAAAATAAAATAAACCAGCTAATATTGTTTGTAATAGATGAACTAATTTGGAACTTGGAATAGATATTGGTTGTTGCAAAATGAACCCTAGCACGATTATTTTGGTTAATTTTTCTCTATAGTGTTCCAATTGACTCTTTTAGTAAGTGATTGACCCGAATATTACTGGTGCTGACATCGACTACTTGTTTTTTATATCTTAGAGATATGCAGGCTATTTGTAAATCTTGATGGAACTAATTCTGAAGTTAATAATTGAACCAATGCCCCTTCTACATGCTGCCAATGCCCCCTTGCATTCTGATTAGCATAATAAGTGTATATTTCAAAATAGTGCAATATGTGTATCTTTCTAAATAGCATCAGTAACCATGCATTGGCTCTAGTTCAAAACAGCAATATAAAGGACCTCGCCTTGCTAATGCATCTTCTCATAAGCAATTAATCCATCACAGTAAGCTAACGATACAAAACTGACGGAATAGAGCAGAGTATGCAGCCGCAGATAAATGTCTTATTTAAAAACTGAACTGTGAAAAGCTCACTCCAATATTCTCAGAGGTATTCAATTATATAACAGAATAGGACAGTCGAGCTTTAAAGGACAAAAAGTAACAAGAAAAACCACAAGTACCTTTCTTCAGGTCAGCAATACCAAGAAGCTCAACAAGCTCCACATGATTTTTCAGCTTTGCCTCTGTCCGTCTCTCTCCCCAAGTCCGTATTACGGCATTATTTGCCTGCAGACACAGTCATAGTTAAACATTAGTATAATAGATAGTGTTCGACTAAATAGATTGAAAAGAAACTCAGGTCAACCTCATCTTTGTCAATAGGGACTGAATCATGCACAAGGTTTCCAATGACTAACAACTTCGACTGCAACTCTGTATAAGCCTCCTGCACTTCCGCCTCCTTCTGTACAGTCAACTCTTTGTTCTTTTCAGTAGCTGCAACCGCCTCAGCTGCATCTCCACCCGACTTCCAATAATAATAACAAAATTCAGCTTGATTACCGGTAGTAAACAAACTAAGAACACACAAAACATGGTGCATTATTGCACAGCTACCGAACTCCAACCAAGTCAGGTCACACATACATTATTAAACTATCACGTGCGATTGTCGGGGTGTAGAGAACAGAATAACATTCTCAACAAGTTACATTCCGCTTCCCCCCGCTTCCCCCACATAGATAGTGCATCAGTGTCATCTAATAGAGAAAGTCAAATCACCAGAAATAATCTAGCTCGAAATTTTGAATCCATGACTATTCATCATTTTGCATATAACAATCCAGTCCAGTCATTCGAATCTACTACTAGAGTAGCAAAGTGAACATCTCAAACACCTAAATTCATCAAAACGAAGTTACAAAACAGACTTACGATCTTCAGACGGCCTATCTCCTTGCTGAGTTTATTCTTGTCAGTCCTCAATGCATCGAGCTCAAATTGCTCTGCAATAAACATCAAATCCAAATTACACAGATCCAGAAAAAACAACAATCAGAGCAGGTAAAAACAGCAAAATTAGGAGAGGGAAAGGAAACTTACTCTCACGCCATCTCTTGTCGAGCTGGATGACTTCATCGACCAATCCAACATCGGCATAACGACGGCGCTGCGATTCTCGGATTTTCTCCGGATCACCGCCTTTCTCCACGCGGAATAGATTGATATCAAGCATTTTGCAGCACTGTGATTCTTCTTCTTCTGGTTAGTCTGCTGCGGCAGAGATAGAACAAGGGTTTTAGGTATAAACTGAAGGGCACGGAAACGAATCAGAGGTTTGGTTAACCTATTGACGCTAGATGCTCGTTTAGCAAATTGTAAGAGCACCGGGATGTAAAACTGGTCGGGTCAATCCGGTTGGCCCAATTGAGGCTTAATTCAATTGATTCATCGGGCTAAGTTTAGTCGGATCATTAAGAGTATCCATATGGACCAAGACTCAAAATTATACTAGAAGTAGTTTACAATTTGGGTTGTCAAATTTTTGGGTTGTCATCCCAACTCATATTTGTCTTTTCTCGTGATCCAGTTCTATATTAACTTTATTTGTTAGAAACAAAATAAGAAATCGAAAAAAGGCAATTTACATATTTCGATCACTTCGACCTAAATCCACAAAAACAACATTGACGAGTTACGCACACTCTCTCTCTAGGTTACAAGAAATTAGAACGGTTTGAATGAGGGAGAAGATTTGTTACAAAGTTACAAATGAACTTATACCTCCAATTTTATACTTAGGCAGTGTGTTTGAAATTGCTTATTACAATCACTTTTTAATTTATTTTGCTTAAATTTTAAATAATTTGATTATAATCAAAAGCATGGAGTGTTTGGTATACATATTAAAAGTTAAAACTAAGTAATATTTTAGTGTATTGGTTTAAAAATAATAATCACTTAAATATTAATAATTTAATTTATTTAACATTTTATTATATTTCCTATTTTTTGTAGTTGCTTAAAGCTCCAAAAGCATCATCCTGGATGATTTTGGCTTACAACGGTTAGACTGCTTATTATAAAGAAGCAAACGCATCAATAAATCTCTAATCAACCTCAATTCAATAAGTCTCTATATAGAGCAAATAATCACCCATTTCGGAGATCGAACCCGTGACCACTTGGATAGCTACAAAATTTCGCATGGTTACTTCTCTAACCCCTAACAGAAATGTTAATGAAAATGGGAACAAAATCATGCTCGATGAATCTTGAGCCCATATAGGCCATTCCAAATTTGAGAAAAAAATTCCAATGGACCGGGTCTGATCACATGTCTGCTTGGCCGAAATTGTCCATCATACATATATGGGTACCAGCCTGGTTTTTACGCAAAGAAGAATAAGGGCTTACCTCATTCGGCTGAATTATACGGCCCGTTGGTAATCAGTATTCAGTAGGGCTAGTTACGGTATGTACCGTATATTCTTTTCATTTTCGAATTGAATTGAACTTGCTTTTACTTTTAAGTAGTATAAACTCAAATTGAAATTGAATTGAATTTAATAAACATAGAAATGAACTGATAAGGAATTCAAGGCCATTTTCTTTCAAATCAATATCGAGTAGCATTTGAGGAAAGCTTTTAATAACTTTTTTTTAATGTGAATTTTGCATAAATAGCTACTTAGCTATAGTTAGTCGTATTTTCCCAACAATTTTTAAACCACATTTTATATGTGAGGTGTTATCTCAACAGCAACAGTAACAGCATACTGGTGTTGAGAAAGGTGTTGGGCAACACCGTCGACAACACCTGGGAGTCCGAAAGCAGACAATAAAAGGAAATTGTCTTAATTAAGAATTTAATTCCTGTTCGAATTTCTTTAGGTTTTAGTTGCGAATTGGAGACTATATAAAGGGATGATTACCGTATGCTTAGACACATAACATTCATTACAACATTAAAGACCTATTCGACTACTTCGAAGGGTTTAATATATTATCGATATTATAGGTGCTAGCTAGAAAACTGTGGTCTGTTCATATTCAAAAGGTTTGTATTTTCTTCTTTCTCTCTCATGATGCCAATTTCCTCTCTTTCTGACGCTCTGGCTTCTTTTGTCGCAACCTATCTCTCCCTTTTTGAGCCAGCCATATTTGAAGGACATCTAGTTCACCGCTTTAGACGAACTATCACAGTTGATCTTGTGCTTCCAACAAGATACATCATTATCCATCTACTCATTTCTTCTTCTTTTTTCTACTTATGTTATAGAATAAATTTTAAATACACAAGATCTTCCAACACAAAATTTTATTCATCCACTTAACTCATGCCTAGTGCCTACTTTTCCTTGTCTAAAATACAAAAAATATGAATAAGCGTGATTATTCCTTGAACAAAATTTTAATTTATCAATCTATCCCTCGACCAAGCCCAAAGGTCCTTACTGGATCCCAAATTGCTTAATCAATCAATCATCACCTTTTTAACCTTTTCTCCACTAACCATGTGTATTAATCCTACCAAGAATTAATTAGTGTGATCATTTTTTGCCATATATTGAAAAGGCAAATGAACCCTTTAACCAAAACTAAGAAGAAGACAAGTTGAGGATAGACATATACAATCACAATGAAGTAAGTGATTAATCCACACACACTAAAACCAACTTTAAACAGGACGAGATCGGCCAGTTTGATTGTATTTTCCATTACTTGTTGTCTAATCTTTGCACAAAAATTTATGAATACCAATAGCATTGCTTCACCTATTCTCTATTTCATCCCATATTTCCTTATCACAATTGGGCAAAACCACATATTATCTTTGCATGGTCTGCCAATGTGCGTTTGTGTACAATGCGTGTACATCTCTAAACTCTGTCGTCATATTAAGCCATGGTTTTATATTGCGTTAACAAGATTCTTACGATTTAAACCACTTCAAGCACGAGATGTAATAGTTCCGATAATTTCTTGTTTAGTTGATATGTAGAAAATCAAACCCGCTTTTAGACAATCGATCGAGCATGTGCTGTCTCCCTAAATAACGTTCCTAAGGGGAGTGAAATAAGATCATCTGTTTCAACTTTGAATTTTGTACCGATCACACACAAATTCATTAATTCGTACACAAAAAGTGAAAACAAAAATGTGGGTGTGAGTTAATGTAGACATTGGACTGTGTGATCATGAAGACTCCATAAGTACATGTACGTGTAGTGTTGACAATTACATATTATATCACCATCTCTAACAACTTATAACTTACGAAGGTGAACTATCAAGACGAAGAAAAATCTTATGATTAATTATTATCATCGAGATGCACACTGAATAGCCATACCGTTAAAACAACGCGTGATTTTTTTAGACTTCACCATATATAATGCACCTACAAGATACTTACATGTAGATAACTAGATATATTACATGTGTGTATTACACTTGGTAACTTCTAAACAATATCAGAACTTTTTACCGACATGATCGATAAGCATATCTAGCCTTGAGTTGATCTTCGTAGTTAGTTCTAGAGTCAAAACTTCAAAAGTTCCAAAATTGTAAAAGTAGTCAAAATAGGATCTTAAAAGGATTTTGTATATAAGCAATTAGTCGGGATCCAAATGATCACAAAGTGGTGGAGAAGATTGATGTGAAATTAATCATTCGCTAATGAATTTAATTTGAATTCTGTATTAGAGCTTAAAATGCGTGTAAGATTTCTTATACTCTCCCTGTCTCCCACTTTTTAATTTGAGAAAAGTCAAACTCAATTATAATATATCCAATTTTTAAATGGTTTACGTTTGATTTTGTAATAGTCTTTTAGAAAGATGGTGTACGACTTGTTTGACAGTTGATTTTTCATTTTGGTGAAAGTTGAGTTTTTTTATTTTTATTTTTATTATTATTTTTTTAATTGAGTTTTGAAAAACTATAGTATTTGATATCTGACTTTTTTCTTTATTTTAATAGGTTTGTGTAGGGATGAGTTAAGGGTGAGAGAGAGAAAAGTAGGAATGAATGATGTATGAATTTATTTTTTAGTAGTGATTAGGCCTGAACGCGGGCGGTTATTTGCCAAAGTTCTAACCGACCCGCGTATGGCGGATAAGGCAAATCATTAACCGCGGCGGGTGGAGCTTTCTCCCAACCGCCGCGGGCGGTTGAATAACTAGGCCGGGCCGATAGGCGGTTTAAACAAAGACATAAATTTTTCAAAACAAATCATTAAAAAAAATACTAAATGATTTAGCATTCATAAGCTCAATAAATTAAAATGCGGTAATAAAATAAACATCAATAGAATTTGAAGTTTTAATAAGTAAATAAATTCCAACTTCAAGTAAATTATTACAATTTCTTTGTTCTCTCTTTCTTTACACATTTAGTTTACTGGAGTATATACTACTTACTTGATAGTTAAGTATATATATTGCTGATAATACGGAAAAACTATAAGCTGTAGCAGAATTTCGCAAGTTTTGCATTCCCTATACATCGCATTCCAATTGTCTCTTGAATTTCCCCTTCCAATCTCATATAGAAGGGCCGGTGACTGAATATCTGGGCATTTTGATGTCTCCAAACCGTGCACACAGTCTCCGTAAAGGCTATCTTGAGGAGTTTGGCTTTTAAGCTTTTACTCCTTGTCTTACGGTCCACCCAAAGCATTTCTTCCTCAAACCTGCGTGGAACATGCTATATTTGCAACCATCGTAATATGCGTTCCCAAACAAGTCGAGTATTACCACATTCAAAAAAGAGGTGATTAACACTCTCATTACCACCAAATATAACACATGTATCATCCATAGCAATACCCATTGCTACGAGCCTGTCTTTCGTGTACAACCTGTTCAAACATGCCATCCATAAAGTAACTCTGGCCCGTGGCCTAGCCAAATTATCAAATAATAACTTACGCCATGGAACAGCAGGTCTACTCCCTCTCAGTTCAAGATAAGTTTGTCGGACAGAAAACTGACCAGTCTGGTGTGCATTATTCCATGCGGCCAGGGGCAGTATTCTCTGTCTGAGTTTTAATATCTTCCTGAAAGTAGCTGAGCAGGTCGACATTGCCTCATATTCTTTGGGGGTATATTGAGTAAATCATAATCTTATATGAATAATTAACTTATAAATCATAATCTTATATGAATAGTTAACTTAGCAATAAATTAATAATATTAACAATTTAGTATATTACAAATAAAAATTAAAAAATTACACACACACACACATATATATATATATGCGGATGGATTGGGCGGGTGACCAACCGTCACAATGTTTGGCCTACAAATTTGCATCAATAAATTTATAATCAACCTCATTTCAATAAATCTCTATACAGAGCAAATAATCACCCATTTTGGGATTAAACCCTTGACTACTTGGATACGGAGTGTCTCAGCTTACCACTCGGCAGATCATTAGTACGATAAATAGGGATAGCACAAGCACAATCAGATTCTTGCGAGTGCTCCAACGATGATGACATGATTTCACAATCAAAGTGAATGAAACCATAACATCCGTCAAATTTGTTGATACAAACATATCATTAACTTCTTGAATAAGAGATAATAATCAAACCGCATTCATTCACCCACTTCGTAATCCTAGTGATAAAACGATAGATGGTGATTTAGTTTGGGGCTAACTTTATATATTCTGAAGTGGACAATTTGCTATAACCAACCAAGAAAAAGATATCATTGCTCTAGGATGTGATATAATCTTACATATTTCGATTAAGAGGTTATGATTTTTGGCCAACGCTCTTGTTTCAGAAAATTCTAATTATAAATCGTACCAACTCATTAGTTATATAAATTTAAAGTCAAGTAGGACAAATGTTCCAAATATATAACTTATGGCCTTATAGGCATACGATGTACTAGTGTAACTCAAGGGTGTTTTTATCTTAACCATGAAACACCATTCTCCCTAGAATAGGTACCATATTCTTAGACCTAGCTAATAATAATCAAAATTGTAATTAAGTTACTTAGTATTGGTAGTTAACAAGATCTTTGAGTGAGTTGAAATATATTTTGTAGGCCATAATTAGATCTAATGGTTAGTAAACCACTAGACCACTAGAATAGATTATAGATTAATAGAATATCCTCAATACCGATTCTATTCTCTCTTGTTCAAATAATTGGCAACTCCAAATAGCAGTTAATTACTACGAGGCTACTCTACTACTTAAGCTATAGCTGGATTACCTGCAGAGAATGAGATTACTTATGTAGATTAGCTACGTAATCTCGAGCTAATCATGTACTCCCTGTCCTTTATATTTCCGTACCCTGTCCTTCAAAATCTATTTATTGAGGCTTTTCCCAAATCGATTATAATTTACACATATAAATCTAATCGATTAAAGAGAATTTTCGCTATATGACGCTATCTTCTATTAAAAAATTCAGACGAATAATTTGTCATAATTAATTAACTCTAAACAGTATTTTCAATTGTAAGTGATGATCCAATACAAATATTTGTCCATTAAACACTAACAATATATATATAGAACAAAGTGATTATGGCACCCAATTATAAGTGGCAATGATTACATGGTGATCACTATAAGTCCTTCATTAGAGAGTATATTAGTCATTCATTAGCAATAATACATTATTACTCTTAAGAAAAACCGTAATAAATTAAGAAAGGCTTAAAGGTGATTCGCCAGCCAAGTGATTAGCATCCAATGCCAGTTTAGAGATATGATACTTATTACAAACTGCGCTAAAAGCAAATACCATGGGATTAGTGTGTTGTCTTAATGTAATCATTTTACCTTGATGCTATTCAATTTGATTCTCTACCCTCTTTCCCATCACATGCATGGACTAAAACCAAGACAAAAAAAGAAAAAAGGAAAAAAAAAAATTATAAATGTTCATATAAAATTTTAAATAAAACAAGTTTATAATATCTTTTTATTAGAAAAAATCCATATTTATTGAGGAATCGCAAGCCGTCACTGGGGTAGGATCGGGACTATTTGAAATACTCACAGATCTTACCGGGACAAGGTTCCGTTGGCTAATTCCCATGACCACGAACATGAGCTTCTCTCTCCAGATTCCAGAGTACTCAAGAGCAGGTTGCTCCTAAGGATTGCTGCACGAAACAGATCAACAACAACAAGCAAGCAAAACAATAATATCTATGACGACTGTACAACCATGTCAACCATCCAACTTTTCTAATAAACAATAATTTATTTTTTTCTTACAAACTCAATCTACCCTCCCAACCAAAAAATGTGATCGAATATCATTTCCATTGTATTGTCGACCATAAACATCCCTAACTTCCACCTCATTGAAGGAGTGAGATCATCAGGTATATGGCAGTATAATATTTCCAATTCCCATTTTATGGCATTAGAAGTGTTGATGTGACAATTGAACACATATCAATATAGTATTATCAAAAAAATCTAGCATGATTAGGCATGGTCCCAATAAGAATCCAAAATGGGTGATACTGAGGTTAGAAAAATTAGGCCTATTGAGAAGAGGGTAGGGACAAAAGGGATTCAATTATGATTGTGAAATTGATTCATTTTCGCAAATGGAAGAAAGATTATGAAAAGAAAAAAACAATTAAAATGTCCCATACAATATTTGTCCTTACTCAACTCCATGCACTTGTCATGTAACCTTATTACTTCTTATTAGTTATAAGTATTTACTAACCACCCATCACTTTTTTTTTTTATTTGCATCCACCATCCATCTGGTCTTTTAGATCTCATTTGAGGTCATCGCCATCCTTTTCCAGTGTCATGTTCACATCACTCCTCCCTCCCAGGCCCCCTTTCATCTTATCTCCATTTTCATTAACACACACTGACACCAATAACTCCCCATAAATTTGTATGGATAAGCCACACAACCTAGTAACATTCAGCCAACATGTATCAAAGTGATCTGGTTTAGGACATGTTCCAACTAAGCAACTTCTAGCTTCTCCTCACGCGAAAAGCTCGTGAAATTTAGAATATGGAATGGTTTTTGGCCTCGAATACTCCATATAATGGTTGCGGTATTGAAAAATGCATAGATGTGGCATCCTAACTATATATCTTAGGAGCATAAGAAGACTATCAAATCAAGTTCTCACTTTACAGCTAGCTAGCCTTAGCCTTTGCATTTTGCTTCCTTTAGTCCTGGAATCTCGGGTTAAGATGAGGTTCTTGGAACAAAACTGGAACCTCACGAGTTAAACAACCTTACTCGAGCAACTTTAAGACAAAAGTTCTCTCTGAGATTATGCTCTCTCACAAACTTGCATCATTGTATTTCCATTGTCATTATCATGTTTAATCCTAATACATTCATCTGATCCAGCAAGGAGATAAACAAATTTGCTCAACATCTGATCTGATGCTTCTTTTTTCAGTTAAAGTTGCACTAAATTGATGGATCACATGACAAAAAAATATACATGGGATCTTATCTGAAAATCCCTACTACTATACATACAAGTTACAACTTGCTTTTCCTGCAAAATCTGCTTTCTTAATTTTTTAACTTTACCCCTATAAATATTTCTAACATGGACTCATCAACAACACACATGACAACAAGTTGTAAAGTTATTAGTTTACCAAAAGCAAAAGGATTTACACTTTTGAAGTGTGCTCCTCACTTTCAACAGATTCCCTCATGCTTTCTCCATTAATCTTTTGACTAAGAGCACCATTCTCCTCCGCATCAAAGCTCGAGTGGACGCTATACAGAACATATACAAGCACAGCAAGCCCAGAAAAGAATCCGAATCGCACATAGGACGGTCTATCAAGAGAACCCAACAAGAATATGTTAAGGAAGATGGATATTGAAGGAATCCATGGCATCAAAGGGACCCCCCAGAACTCTGGCTTCCGTGTTTGCGGGACCATGAAATGGAATAACTGTACAAGGCCAATCGCGACTGCAACGCATGCTCCAAGGATAAAGGCCTTAGGCTTACCCGTGGGCGTGAATTGCCAGAGGAGAGTGAACATGAGAGAAGTGAGCGAGAAGCTAAGTAAGAAAGATAAAGTCGGCCATGGGTTGGTCGTTCCGATATTTACATAACGCCTGTAGATTACCGCATTTGCCACCATGTAGAAGACGAACAGCGTGCCAATAGATACGAGGTTCAATAGTATGTTTAAATCGGTGAATAGCGCAATAGCAGCCGTGAAGATTCCTGAAAACAGAATTTATGTAAAGAGACCAGTAAGATTTCATTAATTGGAGAAGAAGTAAGATAAACTAACTGAAAAAGGATGAAAAGTAGAAAGCCTATGGCTATGCATGCAGTATCTTCTTTTATGCCCAATGGCTCTAGGAAATGGACCTATCAGTTAGGTATCACTAGCCTCAATAATAGTAAATGAAATATGTCAAACCAAAACCATCTTTGCAACTTGGTGGAGTTGGGTCTGACCTAAAGTGAGGCTATAATAGTTTCAAAGAGATTACAACACCAAGTTGTGTGAGTTTAATGTGAATGGATTTTCTAAGCATATGATTCCATTTCTTATGTCATTCTAACTGACTAGCTAAGCCATTGTTGTTAAGAGCAACAAGAACCATTCATATTTCCTTTTTACCAAGTCAAAATAAATCATGCACGTCGACAGTAAACGCCTCTTGAAACGAATATCTTGGTACTTCTAAGAGATGAAGATGACATCTATCTATCAAGATCACAACTCAATCTCTTGAACTTTATACAAGCTTTCTTTCTTTTCCTTTGATTCTCACATCCTTATCAACAAGAATAGAAACAAACAGTTTGATCCACCACTTGAGGAAATAAAACCAAACTACTTAAAAGACCACTGTTACATCAAAAAGGAGCCATAAAAAACGAATAAATTGGATTGGATATCTCATGCTAATCTAATCTAACTATATGAGCCTCTTTCCTGTTGCTGAACTGTCTAAAAAGTGGACCCCTAATTGAATGACAGCCAATCTTTAAGCTATACTATCACAACTTTCTATGAAATCTTGACCATTTGACCTGTCCTGGGCTGGAATAGAAACTAAATATCCAACCTTATCACATCACATGAGTATTGTCCATGTTAGGCCTAAATTCTGAAGATCTTACCAACTAATAAGGTAAAGGTTCCATCCCCAATCTCCAGCTTTCCTATGTCAATTGTTCACATACATTACAAGGATGATAATTCTTAATTGGTTTTAACATACATAGCCAGGTTCACACATGCACGAGAGCATAGTCACGTACTCACATGTTACTCGACTAGGGCAAGGATATTCTTAAATGGACCGGGTTTACGACTTTAGTCATAAATTTACGAACCAATCTGGTTTGCTTTTCATTAAATAGTATTATTATTAAAAATATACACCAAATTTAGGGGAGGGCAACTGGGCAAGTTGATAACACTGCTCCCATACCATATACTCTGGCAGGAGTATTGAATGAAGAGTAGTGGATAAGATATATCCAGTACGGATAAGCTGAAAACTGGACCTGTTGACTTATCATCATAAGAATAAGATAGTGATATTGGGCTAGGCTAAGCTAGATAGAGACATAACAAGCCACAACAAAACCATGGCTCAACTCAAATATTTAGTGGACCTCACAAGTTTCAATAGCAAAAGTAAAATCACAAAGCTAATTAACATAAAGTACACGAAAAACATGCAAAGCCAAAAAGCGCACAACAAGAGATAGACAACAACAACACTAGAGAACAGAGATGGTAATGGATGGAGCCCAAATAAGTAAAGTGTGGCTGCTTGTGGGGGTGTATGGGTCGGGTGAATAAAGCTTACCAAGAAAGGCGGAGGCGTTGACAGGAGTAGATGTTCCCGGATGCACTCTTGCGAACCATGCCGGGACCACGCAGGACCGCCCTATCACACACATGTACCTGGCCTGCCCCAGCATGGCCACCACCAACGACGTCAATATCCCGAAACTCGCCCCCACACCGATCACATTCGACACCCACCTCCACTTCATCTCCCCACCACTAAAGGCCCCTGAGAACGGCGCCTCCGGGTCAATCTGCCAACATAATATTATTTTATGTCAGCACGATAATTAATTAATGAATATATAATATAAATGATTTAATTCCACATCTCGTAATTCTCCCATACGTACCATGTCGTAAGGGAGAAGGAAGGACATTGAAGCAGCCATCAAGCAGTATAGAACGGTTACGATTACAACAGATCCCGAAACGCCTATCGGAATGTCCTTCACCGGATTCTTAACCTCCTCAGCCATAGTCGAAACAGCGTCGTAGCCAATGTAACTTAGATACACCATTGCAGCTCCATTAAACACACCAGAGATTCCGAACGGTATGAATCCGTCGGGGTTATTCGGGTTACCCGGTTGAGTGAAATTCTTCTTATCACCTCTCCAGAAACCCATCACTATCACGAAAATGATGAACAGAATGTGCAGCACTGTCAACACCATGTTGAGGCAGGACGTTTCTCTCGTGCTGTAAATTTCATTTATTTACAAATCAGTCCTCCGAAAATTCAAAAAATTACTTTTCCGCGCTGTTATCGAACCGGCAATGCAATTTGCCAATTTTAGCCGGTTCATATCAAAATAAAACGTTTCAGATTTATTGTTGTTATTATTAGCGTACAACACTGAAAGCACAGTTTACAACAAACCTGTAGCAAATGACGAGAGTGAGAATTAATACGACGGCGACGGCAATAAAATCGATTTCATTGTACCCATCCGGTAAGCTATGGATCGTAAATCGGAGCTGAGAATGTGTCGACAAACCTAACGCGGTCCCCAAATACGCCGTGAAGCCCCTCGCCACGGCGGCGTTCGAAAGGACATAGTCGATTATCAAATTGGCGCCAGTGAGAAATGCCAAAAACTCGCCGAACGTGACGCGGATGTAGCTGAACGCGCCGCCGGCGACCGGCATGTCGACGGCGAATTCAGTGTAGCAGAAAGCGGAGAGGAGTGCGCATAAGCCGGCAATGGCGTAGGAGACGAGTACGGCAGGGCCGGCGTAGAGGCGGGAGGCGCGGCCGGTGGTGACGAATACGCCGGCGCCGACCATGCCACCGACGCCGAGGCCGACGAGGTCGAGCCAGGTGAGGGTGCGGCGGAATTCGGGGCCGGAGCGGGAGCGGAGGCGGCTGGTTTCTTCGATGGAGGTGGAAGTGGAGGAGGCGCGGCGCGAAGGCGGGAGGGGGTTTGGGAGAGGGCGTGGAGGTAGGATTTGAAGGTGGAGAAAGAGGAGAAATGAGGACTTGTTTCTGCCATTTTTGTAAAGGTTAGTTGGTGATTAGTTACTCTCTCTCTCTCTCTCTCTCTCTCTATAGGTCTGCTCTGCTCTTTCTATCTGTGTGTGATTTGGTTAGCTCTGAGCTTGATGGCTATGGTGGTTATGGGAGAGAGAGTGTGTTTGGATGATGGTTTTTGTGTCTTGGTGTTGCTATTTATAGCTGAAATTTACAGCAATTAATCTTTTTCTTTTTGAAAAAGAAAAAAAAGGAAAGTTTATATAATAAAGTGCATACATATATACATTTCCTCTGATATTACTTTGTTCTACTCTATAAGACAGTTGTGGATATAACTACTAATTAGTCATTACTATTGAATTATAATGGTAAATGCTATTTAATAAAATTATTTTATGAAGTTTTACTATTATATATAAAAAATGTAATTTGTAATCAAAATTGAGAAATGTTAATTGTAAAAAGCTGAAATGTGATGACCGATGACTGCTTTTGGGAGGGGAGGAAGTATATGTGATTGTTCTTTTACATTTGGAGGGCGCACACACAAAATATTACGAGTATATAATTTTATAGTTTTGGATAAGTTTAATCGAAAAAGAATGGTAAATAAAGTAAAGAGATAAAAAGAAGTGTTTGAGATGGATAATGGATTTCTTTTTCAAAAAATGAGATAGATAATTGATTTCTTTTGGAAAAATGTAGTACTTTCAACTGTACCTTTACTAAAAATATAAAACCTCTTATATTAGTACGAACATACTATGGAGTTTTCTTTTTAGGAGTCTACGTTAAGAAGATTTCATAAGTGACTTTTATGTTAGAATACATATCTATCCAAAACTTGAAAGCTAAACTAAATTGTAACCAATTTCGCATTAGCAAAAATTTATCCCATGTGATCTATATTATGGGTGCTAACCTAAACGATTGAGTTAGACCTTATCATATTAGTAATATATTAATTTATTATACCGGTAGGGCTTATATTAATTTGTGAGTTATCGAAATGAAGTCTTTGAGGTGAGAAAATGGAATAAATAATATTATTAAGGTGCTAAAAGAAGAAAAACAAAACAAATTATCAGGTTCGTAAATTGGAGCTAGGTACCTATTTTTCAACTTTTTTCCTACTTGACCATGTCCTCGTGTCGCTTAGACTTTTCAAACAGATAGGCATGAAAGGATGAGGAAGGAGTTATCTAGAGCATCCGGTCCGGTAGAAATTACCCAGTTTGACTTTTTTCGGTCAATGATTTTCAACTTTAACTCCGATTACTCTTAAACTATAATGATAAAATATTTAATAGAATTATATTATGAAAATTTAAGTTCTATATTTTCATAATATGATTCCGTCAAATATTTTATCATTATAGTTTAAGAGCAATCGGAAGTCAAAGTTGAACACTGTTGGCCAAAAAAAGTCAAACTGGATAATTTAGAGTGAGACGGAGGGAGTACTAGTAAACGAGTGCACGTTTTGTATCCCCATAATTTTAGTAACATCGAGTACAAACAAACGACAAGGAAATGGTGCATGAAGATTCGCCTTATCGGTCATGGCGACCCCACCATTAACTACATACAAACGACCGTATTAGATACATTTGTGTACGTAACAACTTCAATTCACATGCATTCGACATTTTGCTCATCCGAAATAAACTATTATATAAACTTCAATACGATATAACGAGTCATCTTAGAAATTGTTACGTAAAATATATTTATAATCTTCAACAAATTTTTCTAAAATTTAAAACTATCAATTACCGTAGATAGATTTTCGTAAAATAAAATAACTGATTAACTATTAATCACCTTATCACTCACTAGTTTTAACAAACATACTCTAATACACCACCCATTTGAATTTGAATGAATGAGCCCATTAACATTTTCCCCCTAAAAAAAGATAGGTTTATTTCATCAGATAATCTATATAAATTTCTGCAAGTATATTAAAATTTAAAGTACCACATGTAATGGGAGTGCAATAAATTATTTCATCAACAATAATAATTGTGGGTGGGGGAGTGGTAAGTGGGGTGACTGAAAGAGTGTTTCATTGGTAATTAAAAGATAAATTATTATAGTAATGCCCCAATTAGCACACCATGTTATGTATAATTAGGGGAGGAAAAGAAAAGTGAAGTAATGTCACTCTCCCAGATTATTATACTTTTTAAGCACATTGCTCTGATAATTAGTAATTACCATTTGCTAACCACTTTTTGACTTTTGAAATTATGATTAACATTTTCGACATTCATTTAGGCTGCTAAAAATGTTATGTGGTCTAGTACTAACGAGCACATTACTTGAAATCTGTTAAAAGTAAATTTACATCACCGGACGACTATAGTTGAACTCCATAAAAACTCTTGGGCAGAGTTGATTACTCAGAGTTAACAAGTTTAGGTTGTATTATTTCTACATAGAGATAGAGTGAAGTGGTCAACTCATTATTTATCGTAGTTAAATTGTTGGTGACCAGATTTTCTTTCACAATTCTGACTTTTTACCTATGTTTTCAATCGTCACAGCACAAATCACAATTTTCTCCACGTACATAAGACCAAATCTGGAAAATTTTCTTTGTCAAGAGGCTAGACTTGGAGTATAGATTTCTGTTTTTGCACGCAATTATGCATATAAGGATATTGCGTTAAATTTACTCTGCTAGAGCATATTCTATTTTTGCACATCTTAGTTCAATATGGTCAAATTCTTTCCTCATCTTTATATACTACTCCATAAATACATTACTCCCTCTAGTACAAGCAAACTTATTTCTTAAATTAGATGTGATATATCAATACGCTAATACATTTGCACTTATCATTTACGGGTGAAACTTCTTTTTCAATAGTAAATGCACTTCATTTTTGTTATCCTTCAATATCATCTAGTGTCTTTTTGCTAGTGGAACAATTTCTTTACACTCCAAAGATAAGTGTAAAGAATGTATAATCACTAGTTGATCAAATTCACACGTTATTTTCCTCAATAAAGTTGAAATGAAATCAATTCGTCTGAAACTAATAATTTTTTCATACGAAGAGAAAATAGCTAAGTTAAATAAATTTCTAGCTAACTAATCGAATGCCTAATAGGGTACCAACTCTTCAGAAGGTTGAATATCACCTAGGATGTAAGTTGATTTGCAAGTTGTAATGTCTTATTCTAGGACTGTTTTAAAAATTCCCCTAATCAATTTAACAAACTATTTGTAGCAATCCGAACCGAAAGAGCATTCAAACAACAGTGAGAGATAACAAGATAAGAGTTATAGCACCTGGATTTCCATAGCCAAAAAATGACTAGACGTAACATCTTTTACTTTAGTAATGCACAAAACAAATGAAATTAAGTTGGTGCTGACTTTGATCTAACGAACCTGTAACGAAATTGCGACTGTTACATGTGGAAATGATGATATCAATCAACTAAAGTCTTCTTCTTCTTGTTTCTAATGCATGACAATGAGCTCAACTTTGAGTATGAAAAAAGGCTCTATTACTGTAGTTTGATGTTCAATCATGGAGCTTTGTCTGGTTATAATACATGTCATAACTCACAAAGAATCGACAAAGAAATCAATATAGTTTGGGAAAGCATAAACATAAACCAATACTCACAGAACTTTGTGCTCTTTTGGGTTTTTGTCCTTCCTTGTCTTCTTCATTAGAGTTAAACCGACATCGCCAAGTTGCTTCATGCACTACACACACTGCCTTTTCACTATCTTTAAGCGCTTTTTGAGGATCTCAAATTTCAGGTCATCCCATCGAAAAGAGCCAATGTACTTGTTACATAGTTGATCATATAAACAATTCTACTATTGGGACTCTTTTCATTGTAGGGGCAACCAAGCAAGTACCCAAATATTTTATGTCCCACAAGTCATCCAATGCTCTCCACAGTGTCAGTATATGCATTTTCGGTTTAGTTGTTACTACATAGTAGTAGTAATAATGTAGTATTATGATGCTACACTACAAACACGACGAAACTGTTACGAAACAGTATTCTCATTTTGCCATTTTCGTGCTCTTGCACAACAATTTGTTCCTTTTACATTCAGCTGGAACAAGACATTAGAAATTTTACTTAGGTTTCCAGATTAACCATAACAATTAACAAATACCAAATCTTGCAAGGTAAAGAAGAGCAAAATTTAGTACAAATGGAACTGGCAATCTACAAAACTGTTGCATGATACATTTCCTTTCAGAAGGCATAAGTTTCAGATTCATGTACAGATGTACGGTTTATCTTGTGGTAATTACAATTACAATCGATCAGATTATGCTTCTATTAGAGGTGGTGGGCATTCTTGTGCGTGCACAATCTAACTCTTACAGATTAGACTTCCCTATCTAACCTTGCTCAGGTCTAGTTATGTTCTCGAGATGAATCACACGAGTGAATAAATTAGAAGAAAGAAAAAAGATGCCATGGACGAGCTACACAAAACAGAAGCTTCTGGTCCGTTGTGAATCCCTGTCCTCATAACCCCTCAAGAATGCTCTTATTGATAGATGCTCTGAAGCATAAGTCAAAAAAGAAGCCAAAACAATGCCTCCCACTACCATTAAACCTAACCTGTAAACCATGTAAAAACAGGAATTATAAACTGAAGAAATAAAGGAAATCATTCACTCAGTATATGACTGTAAACATATGAACTCATCACAGCTTCACTATTAAAACCGAACAATTCTTCCATTTTCTTTGATCCTTCTTCTCATCCTCGGTGCATTTATCCTTAAAGAGTAACTACAAAAACATGTACCATCACCCCTGGAGTCCCAGATAGGTACAGAAGAAGAAAAGACATACCACACTCAATAACTAGTCCAACATCAAGTTGACTGTTGTGCCCTAGAACTAATCCAAACAACATTACTCTTTACTACAGCAGTACAATTCAAACTTCAATGTGTACCCACGGTTACAGAGAACATGAAACCACAGGTTTACTGGTCAAGGCAGAACTACAAAAGCGTACCTTACAAATAGAGCTGAGATCCCCAAAATGCATGGTAAGAGAGGAACTGATAATGCAAGAAAAGCCATCCCTAATCCGTAAGAACATGCAGCAACATCACAAGATGATGGTTGTTTCGTATGACCTAAGAGCAAACGAGAGGAATCATAAGTCATGTGGAGTTTCAAGGAGATTAACTAACATAACAACCAGCCACCTGTACATACCTTTTGCAGAATCATATGCTAAAGATTCAGGATGAGAGGACAAAGATGCTGCTTGATTAGACAAGTATTTTCCCCACTGATGGATTGCATGCAGATAGCATCCAAAGAGTAGAAAGAAAATTGTGAATGTCCATTCGTACACGAGGAGAAAACCAGTCCATGGCATTACTTGACGAGGTACAATTGAAAAAGAAAGTGCAAGGGAAAGTATAGCAGCCATGAAACAGGCAGCCACTGATATAGCACCCAAGAAAGCCGGCACCTTGCTCTGAGCCGTATTTGAGAACTGTGTATATGCATGAACGAAAACATCAATAAGATTATAGTATCGTTGCATACTATGGAAGAACATAAAGAACTAGCGAACAGAACTATAGTGAAAACATTGAAAGTTGAAACAAGACAATTCTGAGGAACTAGATTTTAGAATTACTTTTAGGCGAATGGTATGTCTAGCAGCACAAAGAATATTAAGATTCAGTAATTAAGATTCTTAATGTAGAATTTGATCTATGAACAAAGATAAATAGCTGAGCAAACCTGCGGACTGGAACTGATGGCCGAGGAAGTGACTGAGGAGTAGCCTCCAGATCTCAACTTGTAGAAGAGGTGTCTAATATGATCAAACAATGATCTCGTCTATAGGGAAAAAAAAAAACAAAAAACGTAACAATATTAGATACAGAAAATGACGTGTATTATTCATAAGCATATAATTGAAAAGAAAATTCGTAAAAGAAACTAACCTGTAAATAAGAGCGATAATAACAAAAAGCTAGAATCACAAATGGAAGTAGAACAAGAAATTTCACTAGAAGTTGATTGGCAGGAGCTCGACCCCCTCCAGTCCCAGGAAGAGTCTCTGGAAGATTTATCCTAGCATTCTGTTCCAAGAACCAAAGATATTGCACGTCAGGGGAATAAATTAAAATTTGATCACATTTCAAATAGCAAAGTGGACCGGTGTAACGGCACATCAAGGAAAAACCAAAAGCAGCATTTTACCTGCCATACATCAACAGGTTTGACAAGCCAATGTGTCCACCAGTCCCAAGGTTTGAGCGGGCCAAGTGTGTAATGAATAACACGGAGTTCTTTTTCAGCAACCATCCACTGAAAATAAATCCATATATTGATTGGTTTAAATTTCAAACGAGAATACAAGTATAAGATGTGTGAACACAGTAAGATTATAAACTGACATAAACAAGTGCAACGGCCACAAAGGAGATTAGTCAAATATGCGACGACAGCAATGCAGATGACACTATACCCACTGAGTCAACCCTCAAAAAGAGAAAGAAGTACTTTCAAGTTTCACCGAGGTAATTAGCCAAATATGCCAAGAAAAAGAAACAAGATCAACAAAACAAGTACGTGCATGGTTTCTAACAGTTACTATAAATCCAATGTTTAGAATTCGCATGACACCTTTTCGTAATCACTACAATATCTTTCTTATATAAAGAAAGATAATAGAAGCCAAACACTTAATAACAAATAGTTACAGTATTACCTTGTTAGCGAGCATGTAGAGACCAACATCTGCATTATACAATGTAGAAAGTCTCTCCATTTTGACGGCAGGCCTAGATTCAGGAGTTATCTCAGGGTCAAATAAGTGTGCATTTGCAAAGTCAGGAAAATATGAATTGAGAAATCCTTGGTCACCTGCAAGAGACTATGAGTTAGCTAGCAATGTCCAAACTCAATGTAATTTGAGATAATCCATTAAAAAAAACACTTTTCCCCCTCCCTATGTCTATATACACGTGTATTCTTACTTGTATTACATTAGCATCAAAATACCCTTAAGAGAACAAATGCTTTTATGCTTATAGTTTAATTTGTATTGTATAGATGATTAAGCACACATGAATGGTGAAATCATCATGGTAGCGCACTGTATGGATGTAGCTACTTTCATAATGAAGTATCAGATTATGCAAGAACCCTATATGCATGGTAATTTGTGCACTAAATTCCACTTTCCATATTCAGAAGATACAATCTACATCAAAAGCTTATACAATACACATCATAAATGTGAAGTAGTCTCAGCTTGCTAAGCATGGTAAAACAACCTCAGATGCTAGATGCAAACTAAGTTCTCCTTTGATTTTAGCACACAGCTAATAATTATTTTCAAAGTCTCCCATGTACCATAATCCTCGATAGTGGCAGTGTGGCACTACTAAACTGCAATGTTAAAAGGTAGACCATGCATGGAAGAAAAAAAGAATAAATAAGATACCTCCAGTGTATGAATACATTGTGTTCACTTTAGCCGCCATGTCTTTGAATACAGTCTCCGACGGTTCAACAACCATAACTCCAGAATTCAGCCTTTCTGAGTGTTTTAAGTTGGCACAGAACTTCTGACACTTGAAGAGATCGTCAATATTCTTAACGACAATGGTATCAGCATCAAGATATACCACTGGAGACGAGTACAAAGGAACAAAAGAAAGGGTTTAACAAGAATTTCAACACAAGAAGTAGTTTTCCAATTCGAATCAGTACAACATGCAGTTTCCAGCATTCACCAATCACAAGGATCAGTGAAACAATTTTAGTACCATGGATAGGATTCACAACTGAGCTCCAACAAACATAAGTTACCTTTCTTGTAGGCCGTCATGTTAAATATTTTAAGTTTCGTGTAGACACCCCAAAACCTCGCCGGTCTCACATTATTAGGATTCTCTAGCAAACTGATTGTCTGAACAATCCAACCATCAGCCTGCATTGGTTACAAACAATAAATACCATCAGCAACTTACCATCTACTCCCATATCATAAATAAGAATCAACATGATCCAGCTTTAAAAGCTAAAAGAGAAACTCTATTGTACTAGTATAACTTTAACAATGACGATAATAAGTCCAAATTTAACACTATCATTCCCAAGGGGGCAAGTTCGCACTTCAGCAAATAAACTGATTAGATCAGAGAGCTACGAGAATTCGACATCAATGACGACTACTATCATTTCCAAGGGGGTAAGTTCACACTTCATCCAATAAACTGATTAGATCAGAGCTACGAGAATTCAATATCAATGATGACAATAAGTCTAAAGTAAATACTATCATTTCCAAGGGGGGTAAGTTCACACTTGAAATAAACTGATTAGATCAAAGCTATCAACCATCTTTATATCAAGTCAATGAATATCATAACATCCACTGGCCTAAAACAGCAACTTAATCAGTTCAGTTAAATCGTAATTCTAGTAACATTTTACCTCAACAGAAATAGATAATACATATCTTAAGAACTGAGAATTTAAACACAGTAAAAAAGTTACAGCTGAGAGAGAAGTAAAAAAATGAAAAAGCAAATGACCTTGAGCAGCTGCTTAGCATACTGAGAAACTCCATCAGAGACCAAAGCAACCATGTCCTTGGTGGAGCCAGTGTCACGAATCGATTTCCCCAACACACGGACGCCGAGCAGGAACTCGTCACCGTAGAGAAGAGTGACGTAAGCTTCGTCCGAGTTCGGAGATCCCAAGGAACCGCCAAAATTGCATACTGAAATCACGGCTAACAGTAAAAGGGGGACAGTAGTAAACCCTAACCTAGAAGAAAGCATGTTGGAGAATTGGTGAAAGATCTGGAGGAGAAGGTGAAGAAGAGTGATCGGAATTTGGGGAGATTTTTTCGGTTCGATTTGATCCAATCCGACTATTCTAGCATGGTCTTCGTTGTCGTCCTCATCATCATGTGTGAGTGTGCTGTAGAATTTTCAATTTTGAATAAACCAAGACTATCTGAAAATGAGTAAATTGCAAATGTTTCCTTATGTTAGCTTTAGTTACCAAAACTCCCAAATGTTAAAATTATTTAGCAAATCAGTCCCAAAGTCAAAACCACAAATACGTAATCAGGTGTGTTAATTAAGGCTAAAAGTCATGGTGGGTTGGTGACATCAAATTGCCAACATAAGAGGAATCAAGGAGAATACATTAGGGTTCGACACTTCGACCCAAAGATTTGTAGTTCTTGGGTGTCGTTATAAAAATTCAAGTCAACTAAAACTTTTAAATTAGTTTGATGTGCACCCTTGCAACTTTAATCTTTTTTTCTTAACTGAACTCATCATTGATTTTTATTTTTTGTTTACGAACTTTGATTACACAGACACAGTAGTTCTAAATTATATTAGGAAAGTTGAAAGACGGGCATATTTGAAGTTTATATAATTGAGACATCGGTGTTTTTACTTAAGAAATCGTTGGTTGTGGAATGAGACAAATAGCAGAACATTAGACCAAAGTTATTCTGTAAACATTTGATCCTCAAACTGAGCAATTAAAATATACCTTCTTATGTCCTTATCTCAAACAGACAGTATCCAGTGCCAAAACATGGTATAATCTGTATGTACTATGTTAGTATCTTATATCTCCACAGAAAGTGACCTGCTGATGACCATTGTATATATAAATACAGATAACATGAACCATTAATCACATCACCCAACAATTTCAATCTCAAGTTCTCTGCTTCAAGTGTCTTCTAATTTTATTACAAGTATGTCAACATTTGCTTCCTCATACATAAGGGACATACCATTGGACTTGTCATCAGTTGTCTTATTTGTTGGGACATTGCTGGGAATTTATGTTACTCATTGGGTTTACAGATGGATGAACCCCAAATGCAATGGTGTGCTTCCTCCAGGTTCAATGGGCTTACCTCTCATTGGTGAGACCATTCAGTTAGTCATCCCGAGTGCCTCGTTGGACCTCCCCCCGTTCATCAAGAAGCGGATGAAAAAGTAAGTCACTAGCGGAAATGCTTTAGCCACACACATCAGGCCAATAAGCCAACTAACTAGTTGAGAAGTTTCAATATGTATATACCTATATATATGTTCTTATAATTCATTTCAGTGACCCTGCAATGATTCTGATCCGGTTTTGTTCGTCTTAGATATGGGCGTATCTTCAAGACAAATGTAGCAGGACGCCCAGTGATCATCACAGCAGACCCGGAGTTCAACCACTTTCTCCTTCGCCAAGATGGAAAGCTAGTTGAAACATGGTCAATGGACACTTTCGCGGAAGTGTTTGATCAAGCTAGCCAATCTTCGAAAAAATATACGAGAAACTTGACTTTAAGTCATTTTGGAGTGGAGTCACTTAGGGGAAAAGTCCTGCCCCAGCTGGAAGAGATGGCACGAAAAACTCTATCGAATTGGTCAAGTCGTGACTCAGTTGAAGTTAAAAGTGAAGCTGTTGTGGTAAACATTTTGAGCTATTTAGACACATTAGTCATCATTCTAAAGAAAAACTATACATGAACTGACACAATTTTCTGAAAACAGATGACAATTGATTTTGCTGCAAGGCAAATCTTCAGTGGAGATCTGGAAGGTGCATCGTTGAAGCTAAGCGACATGTTCAGGGACTTGGTGGAAGGTTTAATGTCATTCCCCATTAATATTCCTGGTACTGCACATCACAGGTGTCTACAGGTAATGCTACATTTCTACATAACAACCACACAAAATGTAGCTGCTTAATTGCTTATAAGAGACAGAAGTTGATCAGGACATTTTACATTTGCCTATGCAGATTCACAAGAAAGTTAGGGAAATGATGAGGGATGTGGTGGTGAAGAGGCTCGCGGAAACTGAAAGGCATCATGGAGATGTTCTTGATCATATCATTGAAGACAGGAAAACCGAAACATACTTGACCGAAGATTTCATAGTTCAGCTGATGTTTGGACTGTTATTCGTTACCTCTGACTCCATTTCGACTACCTTAGCATTAGCCTTTAAGTTAATAGCAGAACATCCATCGGTCTTGGAAGAATTAACTGTGAGTGTATATAGGCATTAGCCCTTTTCTGCAGGCTAGTAACTTTTACATGACGACGGTTGTGTTATAATGTGTTCTGAACTTATCAGGCTGAGCATGAGACTATCATCAAGAATAGAGAGAATCCTGATTCTGCCCTCACATGGAACGAATACAAGTCCATGACATTTACACTTCAGGTACATCACACATAACAGTTCGTACATACTACCATCAAATTACGATGTGACCTTTTTGTTTATTGACGTACTTTGTTAAAAAAAACTACAGGTTGTTAATGAAGTTCTGAGGATAGGAAACATTGCCCCAGGATTCTTTCGCCGCGCATTAAAAGATATTCCTGTTAATGGTATGGAAATCAAGTCGGATTTCTCAATTACTGAGATTTTTAGAAATAGACAAAGATGATAAATTGTATATATGCTTGGATGCATGCAGGATACACAATCCCTGCTGGATGGGTAATCATGATTGGCACTGCTGGTCTTCACCTAAATGCGGATCAATTCGAGGAACCCCTCAAGTTCAACCCGTGGCGCTGGAAGGTGCAAATAGTCATCTTTACTACAAACATCATAAAAAGGGAGTAGAATTTTTGAAATTCTGACAAATGAGGCTTAATTCTGTTTCGACTGCAGGAAGTTCAACCGAGCATTGTATCAAAATGCTTCATGCCATTTGGTTCGGGTATGAAGCAATGTGCCGGTGCAGAGTACAGTAGAGTGCTTCTGGCTTCTTTTCTACATGTCTTGGTCACAAAATACAGGTACTAATTCAGATCAAAATACTCATAAAACAATTCAGAATCATATATATGCAACTTTCACTAGAGTACTTAGAAATTAAGACATATGATAGTGATCATTTGCTGTATTGGCAGATGGGCTATGGTGAAGGGAGGAAAGATAGTTCGCGCGCCAATCATCCAATTCCCTGATGGACTACACTACAAACTTTCTGCAAGAAAAACTTAAACAGTGTGGTGCAGTAACTAATAAGATTACCATATAATAAGGTCATTGTATAAGGCCTGTTTTATTTTTCATGAAGATTTCAGTTTTCGTGATGTATTATACGTAGTCTTGTCCAGATTGCAATTCAGTAATCAAATTTCTTGTGCTAGTTTTCTGTAATCTGTTCTAAACAGTCTTATATATTGTCATGCAAACTGCAACACAGCGTGCATTAAAGTGGAATAAGATCGGATCAATGTCCGCATTTACAAGTTACTACTTCAATTAATGGAGGAAAAAAATTTCAAATAGGAATAGTTGACTTCAATTAAGAGAGGAGAAATATTCAAATATGAATAATTGCTTCAATTATGAACATATATAGAAATATCTATATTTGGAAAGTTGATCCTTGACTATATGAACACTAGGTTGTTGCTGAGCTGATCTTCCAACTACATATACAACTCCAATAACTACTCCAAAAACACATGAACAACTGCTTGTCTAATTAAATTTGATAGCTGTAAGTCTGTAACTATATATGGAGACACTAATTCTTGCATGCATGAGAGAAGTGAAGACAATGTTGAATCTTTCATCACTTGTTTTGTTAGGTGTAACATTGCTTGCTGTTTATGTTACACATTGGGTCTACAGATGGGTGACTGTACCCCGAATTCAAGGGAGACTTCCTCCGGGTTCTATGGGCCTTCCTCTTATCGGAGAAACCATTCAGTTGATCATCCCGAGTGCTTCGTTGGACCTTCCCCGTTCATCAAGAAGAGGTTGAAAAGGTGTATGATCATCCAGGGTTACTACCTAGCTCCTTATACTTTGAACATACTGTTTGGAACTTTTTGAATACAGTCTATCAGGTGCTTAATTTTACTTGCGATTTCTTTCGCTTGCTACTGTGATAGATATGGACCCATTTTTTGTACCAATATAGCAAGGCAGCCTGTGATCATCACAGAAGACCCGGAATTCAACCAATTTCTACTCCGTGAACATGGAAAACTAGTTGAATCATGGTCTTTGGACACTTTCGCCAAAGTATTTGACCAAACTAATCTACGTCAACATTTACGAAAATACACAAGAAATTTAATTTTACATCACTTCGGAGCTGAGGCTCTTAGAGAGAAACTCCTTCAAATGGAAGTTATGGTCCGAAAAACTCTGTCAGCTGGTCAGGCCGTGAATCAGTTGAAGTTAAAAGTGAAGTTATTTCGGTAAATGTTTTCTCGAAATTACCATTGATCAAGCTAATATTGTAGCTAGTAATATTGACTATAAAGCAAATTGAAACATGTGTGGATTAACTCTGGATTTGGTGAAAACAGATGGCAGTTGATCTTGCTGCAAGGCAAATTTTTAGTGAACATCTTGATAATGCACCATTCAAGATCAGTGACATGTTCAAGGACTTGGTTCGAGGCTTAATGTCTTTTCCCATTAACATCCCTGGTACTGCACATCACAGGACTCTACAGGTAATAACTACAAAGGCGATAACGCTATTACTGTAAAATGTAAGTATCTCAATGCAAACATACAATTAATGTCTATATTGCAGATTCACAAGAAGGTTAAAGGAAGTGATGAGGGGTGTGGTGTGATCTTATCCAAGATATAAAAACCGAACCATTGCTAAACGAAGAATTCATCATTCAGACGGTATTCGGACTGTTATTTGTCGCTTCTGATTCAGTTTGAATCACATTAGCATTAGCTGTCAAGTTACTGGCTGAACATCCATTGGTCCTGGAAGAACTAACCGTGAGTCTTACTTTGGACCGATAACTTTTTTCTTCTTGATTCTAATTTCAATCTTCACATCACATATATATGTCTATCATTATGAACTGATTAGGCGGAGCACGAGGCTATCATCAGGAAGAGAGAAAATCCAGAGTCGGCCATCACGTGGGACGAATACAAATCCATGACATTTACACTTCAGGTAATTAACTTAATTACACATCATTCCTGTCGGTCTGGCACAGTCTGAGTAATTTGAGATATTTATTATGATATTACATACATTTTGTAAAAAACTTAACAGGTCATAAATGAAGTTCTAAGGCTGGGAAATGTTTCCCCTGGATTATTTCGTCGTGCTTTAACAGGCATCCCCATCAACCGTATGGTCAGTCGGCTAATCTCTCAGCACCTGTAGATACTGATCTTAAGGGACTAAACTCCTGATACTTCAAATACTTGGTTGGATATATATAGGATACACAATACCTGCCGGATGGATAATATTGCTGGCAACTGCTAGTCTTCATCTGAATGAAGATCAATTCGAAGACCCCCTCAAGTTCAATCCCTAGCGCTGGCAGGTACTTCAACTTTAGTAACATCTAGCTAGCTCATATATTGGTGTTTTGATTGAAATTCCGGAGCTGTTTTCTTAATGATCTAGTACATACAGGAAGTTCAACCGAGCACGGTAGCAAAATGCTACATGCCATTTGGTTGGGGTATGAAGCAATGTGCAGGAGCACAGTATTCCAGGGTACTAATGTCCATATTTCTCCATGTCTTGGTCACAAAATATAGGTAGGTAGCTGCTTCAGAACATGAATGTGTTTCTTTCTTGTATTAATATTGCTAGATTATAGTAACAATGTAACTCATTCAGATTTCAGATTCTCTAATTAGTGACAATTGTGTCTGTCTTGTCACAATGGGCCAAGGGTGGAAAGATTATTCGCATGCCAATGATCCAATTTCCAGTGGACTTCACTATAAAATATCCCACAAAGACAATTAATTTGCGTGCTCCAAAATTCTACCGTTGACATACATGGTATATGAGTAATCTATAGACAATGTGATCTAAAATTAAACGCATCACATTTGTTTAAGTGATGTATTGTAGTTGATTTTTGTTCACATAATCTATAACTTATCCATAAACTTGGTCTACGGAAGAATTTATGATTGACGTTGTTGAAAGATGAATTCTCTTTTTATTTAAGTTATATTATGAATAAATTTATATACTTTCTATGTAGTCATTTTTTATTTTATTTTAATGTAATTTAAAATAATTTGTCTAAGGGAATATCGGATCGTAGTACTGGTGGAGATAGTAGTGTGTATTACTGTCATAATATTGGAAATTTGATTATTGATAACTTTAAGTTATGTCTACGTATTTCTTGGTGTATGCATGAAAACCAACATATTTGGCATTACAAACTGTCATCAAAGTTAGTCTCTCATTTCCATTAAGGTAAACACACGGAAGTACAAGACGTTACAAGAGAGAGTCACTATACATTTACTATCTCGGCTCCTAACTTCCAACCTAGATACGAACATATCCACTCCCTAAACTAAGATTCTTTCAGTATGTTTGGATCTAATTTAAAGGTGAACTTATATATCTCTAAACTAATCCACTATACTTTATAATACCTATAAAAAAACACTATATTTTATAATGTAAATTAGAAATGGATCATAAAGTAACTTGATATAAAATATAAAAGAATATACTAAATATCCATCTCTCTAAATTAGTATCTCTATTTTCATCCAGAGTGAGACGTTATTGTGAAAGCTAAAGGGGAAAAAATGGAAAATGAAAGGACAAATATGCGTTCACGGTGGGACTCGAACCCACAATCTCCCGCTCCGGAGGCGAGCGCCTTATCCATTAGGCCACGCGAACAACTTCTTGTCATTTTCTGTATAAGTACTACCTAGACAAACAATCAAAATGTAATACAGTAATCAAAAGTACCAAGCAGATAACAGTCATCATCATCACCAGAAGAAGAAAAAATCAAACCCCCTAAAAACCCTAAACTCCCAAATTCTCCTTCCTTCATTCTTTAATCTCACTCACTTCAATGGCTTTCTCCATAATCCAATGCCCTAAAACCTCTCAATTCTCTCTCGCACATCATCGCCACTTCCACAAGCCTGCTTCCATTCCAACTGCCTCTCCATTTCTCAGGTAATACTAACAACAAATTTTATTTATTCTTTCGTTTTTTTTTTTTGATATTTTCAATCTTGAATTTGGAGAATTTAAGCTATCATTTCTGTTCAGGCTATTTCCGGTGAACAAGAAAACAGTAATATGTGCTGCATTCTCAGCTGCCGGCAATTCCGGTGCAAACAGTGATTTCAATCCCTACGATGTAAAGATAACACCTTCTCTCTTTCTATGTTTCACAATTACCTTTTTTTTGTTAGTAGTTGATTGATCATTTTAAAAAAATTTAAAAAAAAAATCAGGTTCTTGGTGTGAATTCCTTTATGGGGTTTGACAAGGTTAAGATAGAGTACACCAAGAAGCGCAAGGATGCTGAGAGGAGAGGTGATGAAGCTGCTGTAGCTCGTGTACGGTTTTCTCAATTTTCCTTGATTATAAGCCCTTGTGTATTATTTTTCAGTATTTGTTTAGCTCAAGTTTGGTGCTTATTTGCTTGTAAATGTGTCATCTTTTCCAGTTGGAACGAGCTTATGACCAAATAATGATGTCTCAGTTGTCGAAAAGGAAGAAGGGTGAGACGTTTGGTTCCTTTCAGGTGCGTAAGGTTCTATCTTTTGTTGATAACTTGATTTTATTCCTGGGAACCAGTATAGAAATTCGATATAGTTTTTGTACTACATGTCTGCTTTATTCTGTCTGTCATTGCACATGTTTCCCGTTCTTAGATCTACCTTTATTCAGTTCCATTATTTAACAATATTTTCTTGTTAAATGAAGCTCAGGTTTCAAAGGATATAAAGTTTGCTGATAAGCAACCGATTTTTCCCTGGGGCCCAAGGTATGTCATTTCATCCGTAAGTAACTCCTAGTCTAAACAATACCTCTGCAAATATGTCTAGTTTTTGCTTCGCTAGAATCTTCATATACTGTGTTCTTTATCTTTTTAAGGCCTGGACTTTCACATGATATATGTCCACTAAAAGCTTCATTGACGTCCAAAAGGCTGAGAAGTGATGTAATTATACAATAACCTTTTTGAGTTTTGACACATCACTTTGTTGTAACTTGTACGGGCATGCTCTTCTATGAATCCTTCTGCTATTCATCTATATTATAAACAACTTCGATGTTGAGGGTAGCAGTTTTACATCAGCTCCGGTTTGCAGTTGATAACTATACTTATCATATTCATTGATGATGTTTTCAGGCCTGCCAAATCTGAGGCCAAGGATGTGCAGATTAATATGGCAATATCAGCTGCTTTTGTAAGTACAAATTAGATTTATGGCTAAATTTGTATGATTTTCTGATGTTATGGATTTTCCTGATTTAAATTAAGATATGAGTTGACAGCTCGACAATCTACGTGTGAATCTTCAATTCATTCCATGTAATGGGTGAATCTCTCTAGTATTTAGTATTATATGTATAGGAGATACTCAGTGTTGTAGTTCTTGATGCCAGCAGCATTTGATTTGATATGATGTGGTTTCAGATTTTCCAAGCAAGATTAAAAGCCTTTATAAATCTCAAATCGCTGTCAACTCATAGAACTGCTTCCAGATCCAGATTAGTAGTACATACTACATAGAGGCAGCATTTTGACTCCTTATGCCTACCAAAAGTATTTCTGCATTTCATTGAAGTTTATAATGTGGACTGAAAACAAATTAAGTTACAGAATTAGCATATGACTCATCTCAGCAATCTATTTATATGTATAGAGGTTTCTTGCGTTGATTGCCTTCTCTATTTGCAGATAGCTTGGATTTTTTTCGCGCGTAGTGCTGAGTACAAGCCTTTACAATTTTTATCTGCTGTTTTTTTCTATCGGTTATTTGAGAAGTTGAAGTCCTTCGAACCATCTTCACCCCCCACACTGACGGTAAGTTGTCAGGATATTCATGATTGTTTTTAACTTTCATCTTTGTTCATTCAAGAGATACTCTTATTGAATTTCTGCAATGATCATGATACATACATCACTATCGAATTCCATATGTCTATATTCAACAACTGATATTCTTTCTTGTTCACTTTGCATTTTGTCCAGGAAGAAGGCGAAGATGATGGAAAAATGGTTCGGATGGGTAAAAGGATGTTGCGGTGTCTTGCACTAGTTTTTGGTTCTTTGGCTGTTGCTTCCTTGGTATGAGGGGTAGATTAATATTTTTCTTATTCCATGTAGAGAAATCATATTTACTATACATGTAGACAACTAATTTCTGTGACTGGTAATTGGTAACTTTCCGGTCTTATAATGAATCATTTTTCAAATCAACACGAAAAATTTCTTGTTGCTGTGCTGTGGGATAAGTTTTTTTTCCCTCTCTTTTTTCTATTGAGGTGTATGTTTTCTTCCTTTGAGATGGTTTACATTTGTAGTCATATTGTGTAAAAAACATATATACATGCCCCTTTTAAAATATTAAATAGCAACGTTCGTGGTATATTTGTTTGGACAAATTTTCAGCAGGTTGGTTTGTTTTTGAAAAATATCACAGTTTCTCCTTTGGTAAATTGCAGGGGTACACTAGTCTGCTGAATGTGATGGAACTTACCACTGGTTATATACCTGCTTTCTTGTACAACAACCAGGTATTAAGCATTGCCTGCCACTGTTATTAAATAGAATCTCTGTTGTTATGTTGTCAGTTGTCTATGCTTGCTGTTATATTCGAATTAAACCTTGCAGATTGTGAGATTCATCAACATTATATGTATTGACTTGATGTTGCTGGCTTGAAACCAATTGTAACAAATTTTGAAAGTGACAGGGTACTAATGATTGTCGATGTCGATTAAATTGCAAAATGATGACCGGGTGAAAAATTGCAGAGTTTATTTTCTCTGCATGTATTACAAACTATGGAAACTTGGAATATAATTTTTACCGATTCTAATCGATTAGAACCAACCCAGCCTATTTTAATTGTTGTGGCCTATGAAGTTTGGAATTCTGAATTTCTGAAACCATCATACATAGAATGTAAAGTTGTAAACAGACTTATATATAAAATAATAAATCCACTAAAACAATAAGTTTATGACTTTATGCTTAATATAGTAGTATCTGATTATCAGCCCAGCTTACAATTTTGTTTCCTTGGAACATTTGCATGTGAAGTATATACTTGAAAACGGAATTAGTTCCCTTGTAGATTCCTCTGTTCTTCTTTGAGAACATTCACTTTTTTAACTTTAATTCTTTTGCCCAAGAATGTTCTATATCCCCACGTATCTGTAATTCAGGGGCATAATTTATGTCTTAATCTGCATACGATTTACCAGAGCTGCTCTAATTTTACTTGTTACAGGAATTGCTTGTAACTGCAGCATCTACTCTCTTGCTTCATGTTCTAGCATCATACTACAGGTGATAAGCTTCCGGAATTGTGTCGAGCAAAGGTTTCGTAGTTCATGAGATTGCCTCATTTGCCATTCACTTGAGCAGAGAAATTTTGTAATATCGCAATCTTATATGAGTTGCAGCATAGAGAGAATTGGTTGCAAGTTACTTATAAGGCAGTCAATGTGTGTGACCAACTTATATCTTAATTACTCCCTCTTTTATGCCAAAATAACTTTAAATATCATAAACGAGCTTTACCCACACTAAGTTCGCATTACACATAATCTCCATGTTTAGAAATCAAGTTGGACTGGCACTTTCAGCTCAAACTCACAAGCCCACAGGAACAGGAACATAATTATTACCAAAAAAAAAAAAAAGAAAAAGAACAGGAACATAATATAGCTTATAGTCGCATTTTCTAATTTATAATGCTAAGTTTATGCACCTTAATATTTTTGGGTAGGAAATTCAATCCTTAGGGGTCTCAAACCTACAGGCTACATGTACGGTGAGAGTTGGGTATTCCTAAAATCATACAAACTGGTAGTATTCTCAATTCGAGTAATTACTCTTTTTTAGTAGTATCATTTAAAAAAAAATTCTCTTCAACAAAAGTCTCGTTCTACAAGTTTAATTATACAGTACTGCAGTACTGGTAATAATCTCTTTCTCTCCCTATATTTATTTACTACCAAAACATTATTAATGTAGTACAGTAGGCTTTTAAGAATATTTTATACTAACATATTATCGGATTCCCCTGTAAATGACGGCCGAAACTATAACGGCCTAAAAAATCTGCGCCAAATTCAAATTTCCGAACAATACTTAATCGGAGGGTCTTCTTTTTTTTTTTAAACACATGTTTATCTCTTTCGATAAATTATCAAGGTTGTGTTTGATTAAAACTCTCCGTTGGACCGAAATTATTTAAATTTTATATTCAAAGTCGACAAATTTGAGTATATTTTTTTCTTCCAGATTTCCTAATTAAAAAAGAACCGATGCCTTGTCAGCCTATATGTACTACTCGACCCGCGAAAATTTATTTTTTTCTTCTTCCCCAATTAATCTTCTTCTATATTTCCCCTTTCCTTTCCACCCAATTATCGTCAAGCACCAACCATGAGGTTTACGGCGAAAGGCGGTGTTTGGAAGAACAGCGAAGATGAGGTAAGCTTCGGTGATGAAGTACGGCAAAAACCAATGGGCTCGTGTTTCTTCTGTCCTCGTTCACAAATCTGCTCAGCAGTGCAAAGCTCGATGGAACGAGTGGCTCGATCCATCGGTTACAAAGGTACCTTTCTCCTCAACTGTGTTTGCTTCTCTCGTATGATTCATTGGATTCAGAGTGTTTGTTCCTCGATATGTTATTATTGTGAATTTTCTCTATAGTATGTTGATTTAGGTTTTTTTTTTTTCAGTAATCGTTTTCCAGTTGAGACATTTTTTATTTTATTTTTTAAATTTTGCTAACATAGTAGCATCGCTTAGGTTTTCCGTTGCAAAATTATTGCTGTTAATTTGGTATAGTTAATCTCATCAAGGAGTTTTGTTGAATACACCTACCTAACACACCTTTCCACATTGCAGACTGAATGGACTCGAGAAGAAGACGAAAAACTGCTGCATCTTGCAAAACTTATGCCGGCGCAATAGAGAACTGTCGCCCCCATGGTAGGACATACTCCGTCTCAATGCCTGGAACGCTATGAGAAGCTGCTTGTGCTAAGGATGGTGGTTATGATCCCAAGGATGACCCTAGGAAACTGCGTCCTGGAGAGATTGATCCCAATACAGAGTCGAAGCCTGCTCGTCCTGATCCCGTGGACATGGATGAGGATGAGAAGGAGATGCTTTCTGAAGCAAGAGCACGGTTGGCCAACACTAAGGGGAAGAAGGCTCACAGGAAAGCGAGAGAGAAGCAACTTCAAGAAGCTCGAAGACTTTCTTCGTTGCAGAAAACGAGAGAGCTTAAAGCAGCTGGAGTTGTTATAGGGGAGAAGAAAAGAAAACAAAGTGGAACAGTGCTGAAATTCCATTTGAGAAGAGGCCTCCTCCCGGATATTATGATGTTAAAGATGAAGAATGGTCAGCTGAATCGATTAAGTTTCCGATAACTGTAGAAGAACTTGAAGGTGAAAGACGAGTTGATCGGGAGGCACGACTAAGAAGGAAGGATATTGAAAGAAGCGAAATTGCTGAAAGGCAAGATGCTCCATCTACAATATGTCAAGCCAATAAGCTCAATAATCCCGAAACAGTGCAAAAGAGGTGTAAACTAAATCTTCCTGCACCGCAGATTCCAGACCATGAATTGGAGGCGATTGCCAAGATTGGCATGTATGATAGGTACTGAAATAGGTATGTGGTTTGGCATGAATCTACGAACTAGATTGTATTTATTGATAGATTTCGTTTCCAGCACCCCTGATGGGCATTTGAATACCTAAGTTGAGTCGATTTTTTCAATGCATAACTGGCAACATATGACATGACAAAATATGCATACTGCGTTTAGTAGGACTATATTTTGTCCACTGCTGTCTACCTGGTTATTTTATTCTTCTCTCCAACCAGTATTTGTTCTAATATTCTAAAATAGATATCTGCTGCTAACTCTAGACTTGCAATTTAACAGAATACGTTCTCGTGTGGAGTCCTCTGCACTTGAGAAAAAAAATGCTTGTTCATTTTTATTTTTTGCTTCTTATCTTTGCTTGCATTTCTTTTGCCTAAAAATGTCCTATATCTCGGTGCCTCAATGATTAAAAGTTGTATTTAGAGCGACTATATTATTGTATGTATAGTTCTGAATCGTGAGTGAAATGGTGCAGAATGAGGGGAACCTGAGTCCGTCAAGAAGTGCAGAAAAGAGCTGCTGCCAATGCTTTTCCGTACTTCATCCTTCCTTTAGTATAGGATTCAGTAACAGTTTCTCTTCTCTTCAATCAATCCTCTTCTCCTTCTATCTCTATGATTATGGTGTTTTGAGGTGGCAGTGATGTGGGGCTCGAGGAATTTCAAGGTGGGACTTAGCTGCCCTTCATTTTTTTACTTTGGGTTAGTGTTATTTGACTTTGTACATTAGCAGCTAATGCATTTTTGGTTTAATCTTTTCAAGATTACTTTTTGCAAATTCTTGGAAATTTTTAGCTGTTCCTGTGTGGACTTTTCAGGCCAGAGCAAGTCCATTTACCGCTTGGACCAATCTGACCAGACGCTCTAATTTGGCTTTTAGAAGTTAGCTCGGGACGCCTTAACATCAAATTTTGAAGACCAATCTAGTTACTACTGCATAAAATGATCATGAAAACAACTCCATTTCTATAGAAAAAACTGTCCAAGCTCTGTTCTTGTTACTCAAACCAAAACTGAGAAACCAGGATGATTGACATTCTCTTGCTGTCTCTGTTCTAATTGATGCCAGCTTTCTAAGCTTAATCTACAAGCTATGACGGAGACCAGTTCGTCTATTGTGTGTATTGGTTTCTAAGGATGGAAAGGGACCGTCTTACAATCCAATTCCATACAGGAACACTAAAGAGCTAGTCAGAATGATGAAAGAATCAATGGCTATATTGGAGTTCTTTAGTTAAGTTGTATATTCTAAATCACAGTGTAGCATCGCTTAAGAATATCATTTATCGCACGTGACTTATTTGATGTATAGCGATATAACTATTGACACATTAGATTTTCTCATGTCTTCAATACAGCGTGACTGTGACGCGAAGTGGAATAGAGAATACCAAATAGCACCAGCCCTAATCAGGGTTTTGCTTTCGGCGCAACAGTCATGGAGAGGCGTGGGAATTCAATTGGGGTCATCAAAGTTCAAAGATCAACCGGAGACGGGGTAAGTAATCGTTGCTACATCTTAGAGCTTCCAGAATCTCTTTCGCATGAAATCTTTTTTAGGCTTCCAATCAAGAGTATCATGCGGTCTAAATCTGTTTGCAATACATGGTACAAGCTCATCTCGAAGCCTGATTTCTCGGTCTGTTATTCTAGAAATTCATCCTTTAAGGCCCTAATGAATTTCCCTGCTGTTGACAACCCGGGTTTGGTGCATTTGATAGAAATTTCTGAAGATAAGGTTTGTACTCCATCTCTTATTAACCCAAAATTGCCTAGTCGATTTGCAGAGTTCCATTCATCTTATTTGGTAGGCTTGTGCAATGGTTTGCTTTGCTTCATAGACAATAAGGGGTTACCAACTGTTAACGTCGTAAATCCGATCATGGGAAATCCTCTTGCACTTCCGGCAGTTGAAACACGATATGGTTTTGTCTTCTCGCAGCAGTACCATTTTGGTTTTAATTCTTCTGGAAATAACTTTAAGGTGATGAGAATAGTTCATAAACTTGGGCCACAATTGGTTTACTCTAGTGATTATCCAGAAGATATCAAAATTTTCACAATTGGAGTTGATGATCAATGGAGGAGCTTGCCCACGGACTCGATGGGTTTGGAAGCTTATACGCCAAAGGTTTCTTTTGGCGGGGCATTTCATTGGATTCCCTTTGTATCCTATAATGCTGATCTTGAAGCTGGAAAGTTGGGTGGAGTCTGCAAGCCTGACTTAAAGATATGTACCTTTGACCTCAACGAAGAGGCGTCTGGTCAATTTTTGGGTCCGCGGGGCTTAGGATCTCATTTTAATCGCATACCCTTTGTAGACTACACTCCCTTGACTATATATGATGGTCGGTTTAGCCTGTTTGATTTTAGTACGGTGTCAGAGACTAGCATATGGACAATGGAGAAGTATGGAGATGCGGAGTCTTGGACCAAAGTAGTTGTACTGGGGACATGGATGCCAACGGCCATAGGTTGCGGGTATTACCCTATTACAAAATTTCAAGATGAGGAGATCTTGTTTGCGACTTCTCGTAATGAGATACTCTCCTGTAATATGAGAGATAAGACGAGTTCTCAAATTGGCACTTGCGTACTTGCATCAGGTATTACATTATATACTCCAAATTTCTTCCTTCAGGCAGATAAGATGGTACGTGAGGATGCTGGTCGAGCCTGAGTGTAAGTCAGGCTAGTCGTCAATCAGTTTTCATGCTGAGGCTTCATGCTTTCGCTGTGCGTGTTGTTTGAAGAATCTTTTGTGGTCTGTCATCGAGTCCTGTTACAAGAAAGTGAACTGGAGAATGGCTGATGATTGGGTGCATTGCAGTGCATCATTACATTCAGGTGCAGTCTACAGAGAACTTTCTGTTTTTAATTGTGTTGAAGACATTATATTTCGTGTTTTATTTATTTTATGTGCGAATTTGAATTACTAGACAGAGAGATGGATTGTTATGTATGCTTTGAATCGATGGTCTCTGAACCAGATGCTTTGTTGGAGATTTTATGTTTTACTTATCATGTTTTCTTTATTTTATGCGTGAATTTTGTCTGAGTTAGTATAGATGGTTATGTATGTTCTGAATTTGTCCGTGTGATCCAGATGGCTTTATTTTGGGCAAGATTTTAGTGGTTTTTTAGGCCTTTTGTGTTCACAATTAACAAAATATGGATGAAAACTTGCTCCCAGACTCTAGAAAACAAGCACTTGTATCATTCTTTCTTCTCGATCCTGAGTAAGTACATTTTTGTTGTTTTGGACTACAGTACTCGATCATCGAGGCAGTGGTCTGTGAGATCGAGGTGGTCGTTTACGAGATTTCTCCTTAGCATGAAATAATCCCGTCTAATGGATTGTAAAAACTTGTATAGTTGTACTCTGTTGCAGGCAGTTTAATGGTTATACATGCTTTTTACACTATCCCACTACTCAAATATTACGTTCTTTCACCTTATTTGCACCGTCCATTGGTTCATCCGATATGTTGCACATAGATGAACTCCCTTTAATTCACATTTCACAGTCAAGAAAGTTTCAGGCCAAGGAGAACAAATTTGGCTTTTAAGCCGTTAGATTCGTTATTTGTAGACTTGATGAACTAGTTTTTTGTAATTAATTGTGCAATGCTCTAGAGTAAATAGTTTTCTTTTGTTCCAAAAACTAAAATAAATAAATATAAATCTGAAGTTGAAAAACTGAGTATTGATAATTTATTTATCTTTTCCAAATTTCTAAATTAAATAACGATGCCGATTTGTCGGTCTATATGTACTACTCCACGGTGAAAAGTACCGGTGAATTTGTCTCATATTAGCGTTGATATTGTATTCTAAATTTCTCCTCATATGTTGTTTCTTCTTCCCCAATTAATCTTCTTTTGTACTTTGGTCTTCCCATTCCGTTTGCACCCAACTATAGTTATCATTTATCAATTATACGGTTTACAACAAAAGGCTGTGTTTGGAAGAACAATAAGGATGAGAGCTTTGGTCATGAAGTACATTAAAATCCAATGAACTCGTATTTCTTATGTCATCAGTTACAACTTTTTCCTTTACCTATAACCGAACAAACGAGATGTTTTATCCCTCACACTGTGCCAACCTATATCCCGACAATTGTAAAGTGACATGTGGCATTAAAACTTTAATACCCACTTTACAATTGTTGGAATAGAGGGTGTCAGTTGGCACATGGTGAGGGATATAAAATTTAGTTTGTTGATTACTGAAAGGTAAAGGAATAAGTAAAATTAAAAGCAAAATTGAAAATCATAAGGAGAAGATAAAAATGTAAAACTATATTCATTTGTTAAAAGTCTCGGACTTACATGTGCACAATTTATCGCTAGAAATATTCCACTTAATCTACTATGCAACGGCTCCATAAGGGAAAGCGAAAATTACATAATAGCGGAGTCTATTAGAGGACTCGGTGGGGTCTATTAGATGACTCATTCTCAAAATGAACTATGTTAGATCAATAATATCGTAATAATCCCAACTAATATTCAACAATTACACTTTTATCCTCGACTTTGCCAAAAACGAATTATAGCTTTTGTTCAATATTATAACTTTGTCAAATCAAACAAGAAATAGTGTTTTAAAAAAAAAGAATAATTTATTTATTTAATAAATATATATTTTAAAAAAGAAAATAGAGTGATTGGTGATGAAGGGTTGAGATTAGGACACGTGTCAGTCTTGTGGGCTTCTCTTAGAGCGAGAGAAAGACAAACGGCGTCTCAGCAACTTAAAATTTCCCAATTCAATTAGGACTTCTGGTTCTGGATTTGGGGTTCTTGATTCTTCACGAACTGAAACATCTCACGCATCTTACGCTCTGAATGTGGCGAACTAGGAGTCTCACGAGAGTTTAAGTTATTCTGGTAAATGGTGAATACTTGCATTTCACAAATCTGCTCAGCAGTGCAAAGCTCGATGGAACGATTGGCTCGATCCATCTAATTAAAGGTACCTTTCTCTTCAACTGTGTTTGTTTTTTTAAATCAAATTGCATTATTATTATATATGATTAAACTTACATATTGTTCTTTAACACACGAATAAAAAGTATTACTATCTTGACTTTAACCGTGTTTGTTTCTCGATATGTTTATATTGTGAATTTCGCAATAGTATGTTGATTTAGGGTTTTTTTTCTTTTTTTTAATAATCGTTTTCACTTTTCCAGTTAGTTTGTGTACATTTTTGTTTCCCCCAATTTTGCTAATATAGTAACATGGTTTAGGTTTTCCTTTGTGAAATTGCTGTTAATCTCATCTAAGTAGTTTTGTTGAAGCCATGCTTTTATAGTTATATGGTGGACAAGTCTAACACAATTTTTCACATTGCAGCTCGAGAATAAGGCGAGGAGAACTGTCGCCCCCATGGTAGGGCGTACTCCGTCTCAATGCCTGGAACGCTATGAGAAGCTGCTTGATGCGGCATGTGCCAAGGATGGTGGTTATGATCCTAAGGATGACCCTCGGAAACTGCGTCCTGGAGAGCTTCATCCCAATACGAAGTCGAAGCCTGCCCTGTGGACATGGACGAGGATGAGAAGGATATGCTTTCTGAAGTAAGAGCTCGGTTGGCAAACACTATGGGGAAGAAGGCTCATAGGAAAGAGCGAGAGAAGCAACTTCAAGAAGTTCGAAGACTTGCTTCATTGCAGTCTTGCAGAAAACGAGAGAGCTCAAAGCAGCCGAGTTGTTATAGGGGAGAAAAAAGAAAACAAAGTGGAATAGACTACAGTGCTGAAATTCCCTTTGAGAAGAGATATTATGATGTTGATGAGGAAGAACGGTCAGCTGAATCAGTTAAGTTTCCGAGTTCCGACAACTATAGAAGAACTTGAAGGTGAAAGCAGGATATTGAGAGAAGCAAAATTGTAGATAGGCAGGATGCTCCATCTACAATATGTCAAGCCAATAAGCTCAATATTCCTGAAACAGTTTGAAAAAGATGTAAACTAAATCTTCCTGCACTGCAGATTCCAGACCATGAATTGAAGGCAATTTCCAAGATTGGCATGTATGATAGGTACTGAAATAGGTATGTCATTTAGCATGAACCTGCGAACTAGATTGTATTTACTGATAGATTCCGTTTCCAGCACCCCTGATGGGCATTGAATACCTTAGTTGAGTCGATTTTATCCGATGCATAACTGGCAACATATTACATGACAAAATATGTATACTGTGTTAAGTAGGACTATATTTTGCCCACTACTGTCTACCTGGTTATTTTATTCTTCTCTCCAACCAGTATATGTTTGAATGTTCTAAATAGATATCTGCTTATTCTAGACTTATAATTTAATAGAATACGTTCTCGTGTGGAGTCCTCTGTACCTGAGAATAATTATGCTTGTTCATTTTTATTTTTTGCTTCTTATATTTGCTTGCATTTCTTTTGCCTAAAAATGTACTATATCTCCATGCCTCGATGATTAAAAGTTGTATTTAGAGCGATCATATTATTGTATGTATAGGCCTGAATTGTGAGTGAAATGGTGCAGAATGAGGGGAACCTGAGTCCGTGAAAAAGTGCAGAAAAGAGCTGCTGCCATGCTTTTCCGTACTTTGTCCTTCCTTTATCATAGGATTCAGAAACAGTTTATCTTCATCTTTTCTCTCTATGTATCTCTCTTCAATCATTCCTCTTGTCCTTCTAGAAGTTAGCTCGGGGCCAATCTGGCCGGACGCTCTGATTTGGCTTTTAGAAGTTAGCCCGGGGCGCCTTATCATCAAATTTTGAAGACCAATCTAGTTACTACTGCATAATAGAAATTAGGCTGATGATCATGAGAACAACTCCATTTCTACGGAAAAAACTGAGAAACCAGGATGATTGTCATTCTTTTGCTCTCTGTGTTCTTCTAATTGATGCATTTCTAAGCTTAATCTCCAAGCTATGATGGAGACAAGTTCGTCTCTAGTGTATATTGGTTTATAAGGTTCGAAAGGGACCGTCTTACAATCCAATTCCATACTGGAACACTAAAGAGTAGTCAGAATGATGAAAGAATCCATTGCTATATTGGGTTTTTTTAGTTAAGTTCTATATTCTAAATCAAAGAGTAACATCGCTTAAGAATATCATTTATCGCACGTGACTTATTTGTTGTTGACTTATTTGTTGTTATAGCGATATAGCTATTTACACATACATTAAATATTTCTCCTGTCTTAAATACAGCGTGATTGTGACGCAGAGTGGAATAGAGAATACCTAATAGCACCAGCCCTAATTGAGGTTTTGCTTTCTGTGCAACAGTCATGGAGAGGCGTGGGAATTCGATTGGGGTCATCAATGTCCAAAGATCATCCGGAGACGGGGTAAGTAACTTTTGCTATATTTTAGAGCTTCCGGAATCTCTTTCACATGAAATCTTTTTTAGGCTTCCAATCAAGACTATCATGCGGTCTAAATGTGTTTGCAATACATGGTACAAGCTCATCTCCAAACCTGATTTCTCGGTCTGTTATTCTAGAAATTCATCCTTTAAGCCCCTTATGAATTTCCCTGCTGTTGACAACCCGGGTTTGGTGGATTTGATAGAAATTTCTGAAGATAGGGTTTGTACTCCATCTCTGATTAACCCAAAATTGCCTAGTCGGTTTGCAGAGTTCCAGTCATCTTCTTTTATAGGCTTGTGCAATGGTTTGCTTTGCTTTTTAGACCATAAGGAGTTACCAACTGTTAATGTCATAAATCCGATCATGGGAAATCCTCTCGCACTTCCGGCAATTGAAACACAATATGGTTTTGACAGCTCAGTGAAGTACCATTTTGGTTTTAATTCTTCTGGAAATAACTTTAAGGTGATGAGAATAGTTTATAAACTTGGGCCAGATTTTTTTTACTATGGTGGTGATATAGAAGATATCAAAATTTTCACAATTGGAGTTGATGATCAATGGAGGAGCTTGCCCACGGATTTGGTGGGTTTGGAAGCTTATATGCCAAAGGTTTATTTTGGCGGGGTGTTCCATTGGATTCCCTTTCTATACAATAATGCTGATCTTGAAGCAGGAACGTTGGGTGGACTCTGCACGCCTGACTTAAAGATATGTACCTTTGACCTCAACGAAGAGGCGTCTGGTCAATTTTTGGGTCCGCGGGGCTTAGGTTCACATTTTATTCGCTTACCCTATTATCACGGCACTCCCTTGACTATATTTGATGGTCGGTTTAGCCTGTTGGATTTCAGTACGCTGTCAGAGACTAGCATATGGACAATGGAGAAGTATGCAGATGCAGAGTCATGGACCAAAATACTAGTACTGAGGACATGGATGCCAACGGCCATAGATTGCTGGTGTTACCCTATCACAAAATTTCAAGATGAGGAGATCATGTTTGTGAGTTTTCCTTGTAAGAAGATACTCTCCTGTAATATTAGAGATAAAACGAGTTCGCAAATTGGCACTTGCAAATTTCAGCCAGTTACGAGGTTATATACTCCAAATTTCTTCCTTCGGGCGGATAAGATGGTACTTGAGGATGCTGGTCAAGCCTGAGTTTAAGTCAGGCTAGTCATCAATCATTTTTCATGCTGGAGCTTCATGGTTTCGCTATGTGTGTTGTTCTATTATCTCTTGTGGTCCTGTCATCGAGTCCTTACTCCTGTTACAAGAAAGGGAACTGGAGGATGGCTGATGATTGAGTGCATTGCAGTACAAGAGTGCATCATTACATCAGGTGCAGTCTATAGAAAATTCTGTTTTAATTGTGTCAATGACATTTCGATGTGTGCTTTAATTAAGACATTATGTTTCGTGTTTTGTCTTGTGTACGAATATGAATTACCGGACAGGACAGGAGTGTTTTATTTTATGTGTGAAAAATGGATTGTTATGAGCTTTGAATCGATCCTATCTGAACCAGATGCTTTGTTGGAGATATTATGTTTTATTTTATTTTATGTTTGAATTTGAGTTAGCAGACAAAAAGATATAGATGGTTATGCATGTTATGAATCCGTCTGTGTGATCCAGATGGCTTTATTCTGGGAAGTTTTTATAGTTGAGGCTTTTTGTGTTGACAGTCAGCAAAATAAGGATGAAAACCTGCTCCCAGGCTCTACAAAAGGAACACATTTAACTTTTATCTTCATGCCTGAGTACATTTTTGTTGTTTTGGACCAGTAGTACAGTAGTATTCGCCGAGGTGGTATGGGTTGCAGAAATTTGTACTCCGTAGTTGACAGTTTAACGGTTACAAACACTACCAACTCAAATGTTACGGTCATGGACGTTATTTGCAGTTTTGCACCATCCAGTTGTTCATCCGGTGTGGATGTTGCACATAGATGAACTCCATTTAATTCACAACCAAGAAAGCTTCAGACCAACTCAGGAGAAGAAATTTCTGCTACTAATTATTGGACAAAATGAGAGCTCAATATCCATACATGTAGTAGCTAATCAAATTCAACATTGACCTCAATCATTTCTCTGGTCGTATTATTGTTGCATAAAGAGATCAATATTCATGTACAAGTTACAAGTACATAAGCGAATGAAGACATTAGGAACAACTGGAATGGTGGTTCTTATGGCATATAAGAAACTTCATTCGCTAGTTTTAGTGCCAAATGCAATGAAATTTACGCCGGTATCATCAGAAAGAGACCATTGTCCTGTCAACGGGTTGTAAACAAATCCAGCCATCTCTTGGACCTGAAAACATAAGCAGTAGTTAATTATATGAATGAAAATCAAAGGAAACACAAAACAAATAAAAGGTGATGTAGGTTAACTTACCGAAATAGAAGCACGCTGCAGAATTAAAACAAGTTCTTCAGGTGTGAGAAAGCTCGACCATTCATGTGTGCCTTTTGGTAGCTGGAAGGATAAAAAACATTAACAAAGAAGTGAGAAATTTTTTATAGATTTTTCATATAGTGATCTAATCCTATTTCATGAACGATTTGCTGTGTGTCATGCTATCGTGATACAGTAAGACACACATGTCAGTGAACTCAAGTACGCATGTTTGATGTATAACCCATGGAGTTTGCCTAAGTTTCATCACAAATAGCCCTTTAATAACCAACAGCATATCAGAGTAATTTCCCTTGAGTCAAGACATACAGAACACAAAACATTCACAGATGTCTTCTATTTCCTCTCTATATATGAGCTAATTACTTCACTTGAAATGAAGAGAAATAAAGGGTGTCCCAAACGTACCCAATGTAAGACATATTCTGCCACAACGATGGCAGTTGCATACGCTCTCATAGAACGATTGATTGTTGAGATCAAAGTAGCTCCACCAGAACGAGTCAATGATGACAAGGATTTGCAGAATTCAGCAGGTTCTGCCACATGTTCAATTACCTGCGCAGGATAGAGAAGACAGATGATACACACACAATCTTGTTAAAACATAAGTCACCAGATGGTGTACAGTAATTGTTCCAATGTAGTTCAAGTATTGTTTGGCTTTGGCATTTGAATACTAAACTAACAAACCTCTAAAGCAATTACAGCATCAAACTCTCTCTGCTCTTCCACCAGTTTTTCTGTCCAGACAACAGGAAAGACATCAACCTCAAAGAAACTGGTTTAGTTCAGGAGTTCAACAGAGAAACATTATCACAACCTTAAAAACAATTCCCCTAGAGATTGATGGAGATACTATGCAGCTGCACAATATCAACTAAACGGCATATACAGAGGAATAAATTTAGACCATTATGTGATCACATTAAGAGTCTAGTACAGTACAGTAATAACTATGGCGGGGTTGTTAAAAGTTCAGATCACAAATTTTATTTTTAAATCAGAATATGCACATCCAAAATCTATCAAACATGTTTAATCTTGAATCTTAAAAGAAAGAGACTCAAGATCACAACTAATCAAGAATTTAGAGAAAAAAAAAGGGGGGGGGGGGGGGGGAGAACAGTGAGACAAGTTTGTAACATGGGTGAAACATTAGAAGAAATGCAACGAGAAATCTTAAGCCTTAAGGTGGTTTAATGTACTAAACAGTGAGAAATTTGATTAATCATTTAACCTTTATATCAACAAACAAGTATGACGTGTACCAGCTGTGGTGCAACGATAGTCAATCACCGAGGTTGAAGGATCAGAATCCTGCAAAATAAATGGTATGATATAAGTTCTCAAAGAGGCAGTGGCAATAAAATCTGATTCAAAATGAATGTCCTCAACCTTGGGATGTTTTTCCTAGTAAAATTAATTAACTTTCTTTGGTGGCATTAAGTTTATGAGCCCAAAGTGGCATTTGGTGCAGTTATGTGTGACAAGAAGTTTTATTTCCACACAGTGCCATAATCCTCCAACAACGTTCCAGTGATATGCAAAAATAAGTTTTAAATTCATTCATAGAGGACGAAATCATATTTTCAGCAAGTCTGGAGAAACAAGTAGATTGCATCAGCATTAAAAAGCCAAGTACTTAGAAACATGTCTTATAATTCAAAAGTTCAAGACATTCAGAATCCAAATGATGCAGCTCTACCAGATTTTGATTTGAGAAGACAACTTTGTTAACCATATAGAAATTCAGATGAATTTGAAACCTTAAAAAATCCAGTTTCCACACATCTTAATTCTCTACCACTGCACTTTTTTCTGTAAGCTGTAGGAAAAACTGATACTGAGTTGCTGGATGCTTATGGTATACAGCACTTACTGGACAATGAAATGGACTATATTCAGATAAAAAGAGGTCCAGAGGAGAAAGAGTGTCAGTTATATAGTATGTAATGAGACAAACAAACATACTGCATGGAGGCGCGCGATCTTGATATTCTTATCCACAGCATCAATTCCAGTTACACTAGCACCCATGCGAGCTAGAGGCTGAATACAAAAATAATAGGGAGAAAGGGCATTAATAAAATAAAAGAGATATCAACCAAATTCACAGAATGCATCCCATGTGTTCTTATTACAGCTATAACCAATTTGGGATATGTGTGACCTCATTTCACGTATTCAAGACTTTAGCAAAATGATAGAATGGAGACTATTAGACATGAGAATCAACAAAAGATAAAGGAGCATACCTCAGATAATATACCCCCTCCACAACCAACATCCACAAATTTCAATCCTTCAAACGGCCTTGTACAGTTTGGGTCCTTCCTGAAACATGTTGACACTCATAAAGCTAAAGTAAAAATCCAGTAACAAAAGAAGAACGATAGACAGTTACATGCTCCAGTCACATCAGTTGGCTTAGTCATTCGACTTTTCCATTAGCTGTCTTAAATCTATCTAGTGAGGACATGCTCCTGGGCCAATAGACTTCACTGAAGCAGAATACTTACAAGTCACACCTCCAATTTATCAACATAAACAAAGTGCATCTTTGCTCCCCACCCCCCACATAAGGTTGCATTCTAGAATTGAACTCTAAACGTGACACCGTATAAAACCAAGCTAGAAAATTCATAGAAAACCCCTTCGTGAGAACCTATTGCTGCACATTGTTTTATCAGAATTACAGACAATAAAATACGATAAACATGCTTTCGATGAACTAGCAAGCTTCTGAGGTAAAATAAGCTTATTCCTAAACATGTGAGTTCAGTTAGATAACAAATACTAGCTAGTTTGCGAGAATTTACGCACCCGAAATGGCGGCACAATGTAGACCTGATGAAAGCAAGTCTGGTAGGATTCATCACATGCAGCGGCTTAAACGGCCCTTCACCATCCCACCTGTAAACCAATAAAAATAAAAAATAAAAAATATTTTTGAAATTAAATAAAAGTGTAAGAATCGAACAAACAATGAAGTTTACCAGGTGTCAGCAATAACAGAGAATTTCTTGAGCTCATTTTCATTCAAGGAGCTCCTGGTCGGCGATTGGGGTAAACTTGAGCAAGGTCTTGTTGTCTGAAGAATGGTTTGGGTATGGGTTGAAAAGGCGTGCAATAGTGACGGTCGGGATAAGTGACGCAACCGGTTTAGGAGAAGCTTTGAAGCTGCCATTAAAATGTCGGCCGGTTTTGTTCAGGAGGCGAGAGACAGAAGGGCTTTAACGCTTGAGGTCAGTAAAAAATTGAAAATGAATTCCAAACCGTTAGGAGATGAGCTTTGACGCTTGAGGTCAATAGATAGATGAGGCGGCGCAGTAGAGGGTGGCGGCGGCACGGTGGAGAGAGATCAACAAGTTTTGCCGTTTTGGGCGTTTTACTTGATCAATACTCAATAGATGAAGGGAGTACGTATGGTTTATTCTTTTTTCACCCTTTAAAATTGACTCAATTATATATTCACCCCTTAAATCAATACAATAGATAAACCGTCTCTAGGTGATACTTCCTCCATTTTATTTCGTTAATAACTTACTAAATTTCTATTTTGGACGAGTTTTATTACAAAATTCCTAAACTAAATATGGAAAAAATTTCAACCCACTTCCAATTTTTTATTATTTTTCTCTCCTTCCTTATAGCAATTTTTTCACTCTCTATTATACTTTATCACCATTTCACAATTAAATACTCATACAAATCAATTTTCTAATATTATTCCTTAAAATTGATAATTTTTACCACTTAGGAAGTAACTAAAAAAAATGGAGGAAGTAATATACTACTGACCAAAAGACTAACGGTATGTTTTGCTCTCTCTTGGGATAATTTTTTTAGGATGGGTGGTTAGGGAGGTGAATAGGAAAAAAAAATTAGAGGGAGGGAAAATTAGTATTTGGTAGTAGAACCTCAATTTCATTTTTAAAATAGGAGCAGGGAAAATGAAAAGAGAGCCAAACAAGTAACACGTGCACGCATTTTTTCTCCGAATAGTTTGTCCTCACTTACCAAGGGAATATATGTTTCTATAGTAAAAATTTTATCACTCTTCTACAGTTTTCAATATGAATATCACTTTTTTATAAGAAAAAAACTGAAAGGCCCCTAAACTCTATCCAAAGCTAACAGGAGAATGTGGTTGAAGTAGTGCGGATTGGTATAGGAGAGAACATGTTACGATGTTATAACTACATTGAGTGTGTTAATAGCCATAGCGTTTATATGATGCTCATGCCTGTAATTGAATTTGAATAGTGGAGTTCGTGTGTGGTTTAAAGAAAAATGAAGAAAACATGCACAATCGCAATCCTTATGGTATGGTAGTAAATTAATATCATTGATTATTTTGTTTCTCATGAAAATATTAAGGTTGAACCAACAGTTGTTGGCTCAAGTGGTAAGGGCTTTGAGTTCACTTAAGTAAGATTTTATGTTCGAGTCTTTGTGGATATAAAAAACACTGGTGGGAGAGTTGCCCTTTCAAAAAGGGTCCGACAATGCGATCCGCCAGATTAGCTAAAACTAATTTCTCTCATGATGAAGGTAATAATGCCCATCAACATATTTAAGCTCTTGGCAAATGGGTTCAACTGAACGACTATTGCATTGGACCCATTGAGATGATCATACACTCTGTGTATTATGTCTTACTAGGAACCGCGTCACACACTATGCGTGTGAAGCGTAATCTTGTAAAACATTATTATTTTATTAAATAATACATTGAAATAAATGGAGTGAATATATAATTTTCACATAATGACTTCAAACATAATAAAAAAATAACTAATTAAGTAATTAAACTTAATATAAATTGTGTGCTATAAATGTATATAACTTTTCTAGTTATGCAATTAATAGTTTTGAATTGAACTATATTAGACATACAAAAAGTATTCTTCCGATGAGTTAAGAACTATCGGATACATCTCTAAACTTTGGAAATTCAACTTCAAAATATGCAATGCATCTTTTTCGCATGTTAATTGGTATTTTTCATCAGTTGAATATATTGTCAAGTGCTTCATATAAACATTCTAGTTTCATAATATGATGTTTTTAGTTATTTTTATCGTATGATTTAAGAATAATTTAAGGTCAAAATGATCATCGAAAAAGTCAACAAAATCAAGTGTTACATTTATTATTGGACGAGGAAGTATATCTTTTTTTTATAAGAACATATCATGGTTATATTTTAAAATTAAATATAATACGTCATACAACTTTATGTTAAAAAATAAAATAAGAAGAGAATAAATAAAAAAGAAAAAATTACGTCAATAAGATTCGAACCCAACACCTTCAACTAAAATAATGATACAAATAATAGAGAAAAATTACGCCAACAAGATTCGAACCAAACACCTTCAATAAAAATAATAATAAAATAATGGAGAAAAATCACGCCAACAGGATTCGAACACTACGTCTTTTAATTAACTAATGACACATGTACGCACCAGATTAAAATTGAATAAGCAAGATCAACGGATTTAAATTGATTGGTAGGTCAATCAATTGATTGAATCAACAGCTTATTATATTACTTTAGTTACATTTCTAATTGACTTTAATTTATTGTTAATGGCTTCTATACATATTATTATATCCTAGCTTCAAGATCCATGTTGTTAACCCAACCTCCAACATGACAACGAAACGTACGTGAGTTGGAAAGCTGCTTCACCTCCAACCAATAGGTCGGTGGTTCGAGTCACCATGGGATAAATAGAAAACCATTATTGATCATCGTTTTGCCGGTTGAGAAAAAAAAACTCAGCCTTCAACATTTGATAGCAATCCTAATCCCTAATATGTGTAAGTAAAATGATTTATCGTTTTAATCAACAAAGTTTTATATCGCTCTTTTTTTGTGCTCTCACTGTCTACACTTAACTTGAAATACAAGCGGTTAAGCCATCTCTACCCACTATAGCAATCACTTGCTATAATATTGTACATTTTGTCTGTCAATCTATCTGAATTAATAAAATCTTATACTCCCTCCTGAATACTTTGTCTCCTGTCCGAGATCGTCTGAAGCTCGACCGCCGAGTTTTATCAACTTGCAAATTCTTCAATATAAGATGTTTTACCATTTTCACACATATTAAGAAAATGTGATTTTCATCAATTTTGTTGTTGAAAAGGTTGAAAAAAACATGTTGGTATCTTGTAAAATAAAATGACCAATGAGATAAGAATCTTCCATAGCTTTGTAGACAAAATATAAAAAAATAGGTTGACTGCATAAAAAGTTGTAAAAAATAGACAATTACATGAGACCAAATTCAAACATCTTATATTTTGCAAATGGTAAAAAAACTAAAACATATTATATTGTATCCATATGAGAGGAGGGAGGGATCAGGAGTAGTAGTTTTTGCCGAAAGTCGGTCTTAGAGTCGGGCCAATTAAGCGGGCCTAGATCGGTGGTCGGCCCGTCACACACATTAAAAAAAATTAAAACAAAACAAAGGTCATCTCATCGTCACTCACATTTAATAAAGGGCTTCAGGTGGAGTGGAGGGTCGGTGAAAAAAAAAAATCGAGAAAGGGGAAAATAAACCCTAATCCGAATCTGCAAGGATAAACAATCATACACTTTATATAATCGCTCGCCTGAGCGTAGAATTACACACACACAGTCCATTGGATTTGAATCGAGTCGCAGCAAAATCTTGGCAAGATGAGGATTATGATCAAGGGCGGCGTTTGGAAAAACAGCGAGGATGAAATCCTCAAAGCCGCCGTCATGAAATACGGCAAGAATCAATGGGCTCGTATTTCTTCACTTCTCGTTCGCAAATCTGCCAAGCAATGCAAAGCTAGATGGTATGAGTGGCTCGATCCGTCGATTAAAAAGGTAATCCTTGTCCCATTCCATTCTCTTCATATTCTTCTGTTCTATTGGAGTAGATAAATAAATTGTTTGCCTAGTTTTTTACCTGTTGGAAATTGTTTCAGCTTTCGTTGGTTATGTAATTCGATCTATAAAGAGAAAAGACTGGTTATATATTACTATTAGTAATAATTAAGGGGTTTTGAAGGTAATTTGGTGTTGGGAATTAGCAGGTGGTGGTGTAGAGTGTAGACTAAGATAAACTTTGCAGGTTTTCTCTATATAGGGTAATTCTTTGGACAAGTAGCTGATTTGATATTAAGAGTATAGGCTTAGTTATATTGGATAGAATTTCTCCATGAACTGTGTAATGTAGCAGCTTAATTAGATTAACTGGGTGGTTGAGCATGTTGCCTAACCGTTTGCTAAGGAACTTGTTCATCTGATAACGAGAACTGCTTGAACCTTTACATTATAATACATGTATGTATAGTCAAAGTATCACTGTTCTTTCACCTTGATAAAATGTGCATCGTAAATATTGAGAAAGCGTGTTTTCATCCTTTTATGTTGTATCTATGTAACACAGACCTCGCCATGAGTACTCGACTTTGGACTTACTTGGGTGTTGAATTCAAAGTTGGCATTCCATGAAAACAAATATCAATTGTTGGAATAGAATTGAGTTTTAAAGTGCCATATCCATGTCAAAGTGTCAATTATCTTGACATGGGTGTGCAAGGGACTGGAGTGTCTTGGTGTTGCAAGTTGTATCTGATTACTATTAACACTTGATTCTTCGAGGAATATGCAGCACTTCAAATGACTGTATTGACTGCTGAAAGTTTCGTATATTGGAACATGGTTTGCATACCAAACTGTGTGTGTGCTCCTTCAATTCTGTTAGCATCTTGTAGGTTTTTCATTAGGAAGCCGCTCTAACATGTATGGTTAATCTCATTCCTCAGTTTTGTACATGCTGCACTTGGTATTTACAGGACAACTAACACACATTTTTGTATTGCAGACTGAATGGACTCGAGAAGAAGATGAAAGCTGCTCCATCTTGCAAAGCTTATGCCTACACAATGGAGAACTATCGCCCCCATTGTAGGGCGTACTCCATCTCAATGCCTGGAACGGTATGAGAAGCTGCTTGATGCAGCATGTGCCAAGGATGAGAATTATGATCCTAATGATGACCCTAGAAAACTGCGTCCTGGAGAAATTGATCCCAATCCAGAGGGAAAGGCTGCTCGGCCTGATCCTGTGGACATGGATGAGGATGAGAAGGAGATGCTTTCTGAAGCGAGAGCTCGATTGGCAAACACCAGAGGCAAGAAGGCCAAGAGAAAAGCGAGAGAGAAGCAGCTTGAAGAAGCTCGAAGACTTGCTTCGTTGCAGAAAAGGAGAGAACTCAAAGCAGCTGGAATCGCTTTACGGCAGAGGAAGAGAAGAAGGGGGATAGACTACAACGCTGAAATTCCCTTTGAGAAGAGGCCTCCTCCAGGCTTTTATGACGTTGCTGACGAAGATCGACCCACTGAGTTGGTTAAGTTTCCAACAACTATAGAAGAACTTGAAGGTGAAAGACGAGCTGATCGCGAAGCTCGTCTAAGAAAGCAGGACACTGCAAAAAATAGAATAGCAGAAAGACAGGATGCTCCATCAGCAATATTGCAAGCCAATAAGCTTAATGATCCTGAAACAGTTCGAAAAAGGTCTAGACTGAATCTTCCTGCACCACAAATTCCGGACCATGAATTGGAAGCAATTGCCAAGATAGGTATTGCCGGTGATCTTGTTGGCAGTGACGAGTTAACAGAAGGGAATGCTGCAACACGTGCTCTTCTGGCAAGCTACGCCCAGACACCACGTCAGGGTATGACTCCAATGAGAACTCCTCAAAGAACTCCTGCAGGTAAGCAGGATGCTATAATGATGGAAGCGGAGAACCACAGGAGGTTGAACCAATCTCAGACACCCTTACTTGGTGGAGAGAATCCGATGTTGCATCCTTCCGACTTTTCTGGAGTCACTCCAAAGAAAAGGGATATTGCAACTCCAAATCCTCTATTGACTCCTGCTGCTACTCCTGGGGCTGCAAGTCTTACTCCTAGAATTGGTATGACACCTTCACGTGATGGTTATTCTGTTGGTACAACTCCAAGAGGAACTCCGATGAGGGATGAGCTTCACATTAATGAAGACATGGATGGACATGACTTTAGCAAACTCAAGCAATCTAATTACAGAAAAGAGTTGCTTGCTGGACTGAAAGTCTTGCCGCAGCCCAAGAATGAGTACCAAATTGTTGTTCAGCGTGCCATTGAGGATGAGGAAGAGCCAGAGGAGAAAATTGAGGAAGATATGTCTGACCGGATTGCTAGAGAGAAGGCTGAGGAAGAAGCAAGGCAGCAGGCATTGCTTAAAAAAAGGTCCAAAGTATTGCAGAGGGAACTACCTAGACCTCCTCATGCTTCATTGGACCTTATCAGAAGTTCTTTGATGAGATCTGATGTGGACAAAAGCTCCTTTGTTCCTCCAACATTGGCTGAGCAAGCTGATGAATTGATAAGAAAAGAGCTTTTGTCTCTGCTGGAGCATGATAATGCAAAATATCCACTTGATGCTAAACCCGCCAAGGAGAAGAAGAAAGGTGGTAAGTCTGCTGCGTCTGCGCCTGTACCTTCAATTGACGATTTTGAAGAATCTGAACTGAAAGAGGTATGTGGTTCGTTCAATTGTTCCACCCTATTCAATGAATCTAATCTTCTTAGATTCCACTCACTACACCCCAGTCCAATCCCACTGGGAGAAAAAGGAAAGAGTTCTATGTTCTGCATTACCTAATTGTGCATGCCAATAAGTAATAAGTATAATTAACGTTGTTGAAGCATATCATCAATTTGGGTCTCTATCTGAATGCTGGAGTGCAGAACTTTGGTTGTTGTTGTTGAATTCTTAAGTTGCATATAGTTGGTGAGCGATTCTAGCTAGTTCCCCCCTACCTTATATCCAAGTACACGTTGGTTTTATAGTTCCTCGAGTAGAGAATAGATGTCCTTGATGCAACTTTGTTCTGATGGCTTTACTTCTCTTTGATATCTTTATAGAGTGGCTTTACAGTGCAAAACACCCATGATGTAAAAATAATGTGCATGTTAAACTGCTTTGATTACACTTACAGGACCTGTTTCTGAATAAGTACCTGCTTGTTGGGGCATTATAGATACATGTTTATTGTCATTTCACCGTAATTGCTACTGCTATAGCTCATCTTACTGATAACCTAATAACCTGTCATATGCAGGCTGATAACTTGATTAAGGATGAGGTTGGATTTCTTCGTGTGGCAATGGGACATGAGGGAGAATCTATTGATGAGTTTGTCGAAGCACACACGACATGCATTAATGACATTATGTACTTTCCAACTCGTGATGGCTATGGTCTGTCAAGTGTTGCCAGTAATTCGGAGAAGCTTGCTGCCTTGCAGAGTGAATTTGAAAATGTGAAGAAGAAGATGGACGATGAGACTAAAAAGGCACAAAAACATGAGCAGAAGATAAAAGTTCTTACCGGTGGCTATCAAGTAAGTATTCTTATTTATGCAGAGTATGGCGTTCAAAGCTTGTGTGTTATTGCCTTTCTTATTTTGTTTAGTATATGGTCAGACACCTCCAATAATTCTGTACTTCAGAATCTTTCCATGCTGCACTTTATGCAGTTACATTGTACAATTCTGACGCTTGGTTTCTTTTTAAACTTACACTCTACCTACCAAATTTTCCCAAATGTTTTCCTTATTTCCGATGAGTATCCTCTCCCCTCTATGGTCAATGTCTCAATGATAAGTGGTCATTATAATATACTGAAATGTAGTCTGTGCAGCTGTGCTTACATAAGATGTCATTTTTATTAGAAGCATGCAGCTTTATATGAAATTATTCAGGGGGTGAACCTGCATTTGGATAGAATGTTGCTGAATTTTGTTGACACAGTGCATATACTAAAATTTCTGTACCAGTGTGAACATGTCTACTTCGTGCTTTAGCTGATGAAGTGTTGCTCCTTTGTGTGCTTGACCTGTTATTTGCTGTGTTCGGATGAATCTAATAATTGGATTGATGTGTCGGATTTTTTATTTTGAAACAATGAGAAACTTGAATTTTCTAAGTAGCTTCTGTACCGTAAATGTAGATGCTTTAGCACTGTTTTCTTTAATAAAATATTAATCCTATTTTAGTTGAGGCTGTGCTACCTCTTTGCTTTGATTTCACCTTTTGGGTTGCCTGCTGTGCTGGATTTCAACTCAATTCCTATTTTGATACTGCATGCTTCATTGTATTAGTTAGTAGAATATTGAAGATGAGGCGGTTTCATGAATGTTGTTAAATTGTTTAAAGATACAAGTAATTTCTTTTTTTTTCTTTTTTTTGTTAGATACCCACCCTGTATAGTAATTTTGATAGCGTTGTTATATTAACTGTGCCTTTTACTATAATTGGATTCTAAGCACAGAGCATTGAATTTTCAGGTCCGAGCTGGGAAATTGTGGACGCAGATAGAGGCAATGTTTAAGCAAATGGACACTGCAGGAACTGAACTTGAGTGCTTCCAAGCTTTGCAGAAGCAAGAGCAGCTAGCAGCAACATACAGGATCACCAACCTCTGGGAAGAAGCTCAGAAACAGAAAGAGCTTGAACGTGTTTTACAGAAGCGTTACGGTGACCTATTACCTGAGCTAGAAAGGTTGCAGCATATAATGGAGGTATACAGAATGAAAGCAGAACAGGAAAAAGAAAATGCTGTGGAGAACAATGACCTTGCATCGGCAGAGGCTGATCAATCTGCAGTTACTCCAGATCAAGGAACATCCTCAGAAGTCGCTGGAGAGAACAATGGCCCCTCCCAACTGAGGCTGATCATCCTGCTGTCACTCCAGATCAAGGTAGTTCCTTGGAAGTCCCCAGAGATAACAATGCCCTTGCACCAGCCGAGGTTGATATGGCTGTTGCTCCAGATCATGAAACTCCCATGGAAATCCCCGAAATGAACAATGACCTTGCACCAGCTGAGGCTGATCAATCTGCTGTGGCCCCAGATCATGAAACTAACTTGGACGTCCCTGGAAAGAACAATGAGCTCAAGCCTTCCAATGAAGAGGCTGAAACTGCTCTACCAGATGCTAGCACTGTTGAGCCTGTGGGAGATTCCATGCAGGTTGAGCCTGCTGATAATCCAAGAAGCGAAGAGCTGACTGTTGTTGAAAGTCAAACAAATGATCAGTTGACTGCAGACCATGAAATGGAAGTTGATGGAACTGATGCAACTGCAGCTTCATCCCCATGAGACTCACTCATTCGATCATGCTGCATATACCTAGGGCCTTTAACTGTATTGTCTGGAATACAGAATCAACGTTCTTCAACCTCAAAGCACAGTGTTGCCCCCTCGGTTCATTAAAGAATAAGCAGGTACTCCGTACTTATGGAAGTCGGTATTTATGTGGATTTGACATGGCCTTTGAAAGAGACTTTTTACACCTATTTAAGAAGGGAACATCTTTTAGTTTGGACATGCTGTTCTCCAACTCTATGATACATCTATGGTGTTCTCTTTTTTCTTTTTTCTTCTTTTGTTTGTAGAAACGAGATGTACTATGTCTTTTCTTTGAAATGAGATACATGTATGTTTGTTTGAAGTTAATTTATTCCGACTATCAATATACTTTTTAGTAGAAATCATGTGTGGTACGTAGACGTGTGTCTCTATGCCTCTTTATCGGTGTGTCCTTGCCCTGGTCTGTCTCTTCGTTCTTGTCAGTTTGAGAATGAAGGTGAAAAGAAACTCGAGATCGCATTTCTCTTTTGTTGCATTCCAAAGAGTTTCATACCGATGAACTGTTTTAGTTACTAATATCATACTTGTTTCTCATTGTTTAGGCATGCCAAGGATATAATTTGCACGAACGCAGGGGCAGTTTTTCGTCATTCTACTTGAGTAATCCAATTTTCTCTTACAAAGCACAAACTTTAGTTACAGAAGCATAATTATTTAGCTATAGTTGATTGATACATACATATTCCCCCACAGAGACAAGTGCTTTAAGACCATCTTTTAAAAAACACACGTCCCCTTATAAAAAGACATGCAATATTAAAGCTTCCAATGACACTAGATGCAAATTTATAATTCAAATCTATTGATATTATTTTATCATATCTTTCTCTTAATAGTACATATTGTACTATTAAATATATTATTAATATTGTATATCCATTTGGATTTTGGAACTTTTGACCACCAAATTAAAGGTGGTTTGAACTTCTTCTCAAGACTTTCAAAAACTTCTGGAATTTGTTGACCACCATCTTCTTATCAACAATCTCAACTTATCAATATTACTACTACTAGTAGTACATCGGAATGGAATGATCTCATATCATTGTATATCGACCCTCTTAAGGACTGACTAGCATACATATAAATATCACATCGGAATTATTAAGGTGGTTTCCTATGGGGGACAACTCATAATACACACTCGAATTCTGTAGAAATTCCATACAAGTTTGATTTTAATTTGTAATTAATGCAAAAAGTCATTTGTACTATTGTTTTAGGACGGACTGAAATAGTTCCATCTCACTTGAAAGATTTGGAACAAGATATTTGTCTAATACTTTCTATTATTAGGGAAGAATTTCATCACATTTAAAAAGTTATAAAAATTAACCCCATAATCCGGCAAGTGTAAATCCAACGAGGATGAATTAGGTTTGGATAATCGCATATTGCTCCTTTGATGTTCCTGGTGAGAGCCGTGCTTAGGGGGATTTATGAGATGGCAAACCAAGTCCAATGCACCAACGAAACACATACATGTGTGGGGTCTACTATCATCTGTCTGGTTGGTGGGCCACACCTAGTTTAGCATGAAATAAACCTCTTGGAAGCAAGCCCTTTTGGCATTCATCAACGTCATTGTGAGTTACGCCACCACCTGACAAGATACTGAAATATCAGTGATCCTGAAATATTATTGATCTTGTCCATTTAAGTTTTTTATAAATATTTCTTTATGGAGATCATTATGAGGTACATATCTATTATTCCAATATTACGATATACCAAACCAACTTGGATAGTGAGTTGAGTTCCATGGCAAACCTTTGAAACACCGTTTATTCACACCTTAGTTTGGCCATGATAAGCCTGTAAAGCGATTTGAGACCCCTTCACTTCACTGTTTTTACTTGTAGATAGCTTCAATGGAAGGCAACGACACTTTAACATAAATTTGCATCATCAATTTCCACATTGCACCATGATAAAATATACTTCGGGTCACAAGGTTTCAGTCTTTCAGAGCTCTGATCTGAGCTCTGGTACCGCAATTAAAGAAGAAGAGAAAAAAAACATTGAAAAATTTAAGGCCATGTTTGGAAGTAAAAAAATTAACAATGCCTAATAAGTTGGTTAACTTTTTTTGGGATTTTGAACTTAGATGCAATAGATGATGATATTTGGACGCAAATCTAACGGGTCCATCTAACAGGGGAATAATATGAAATAACCCCTAAAAATATTATTCATGTAAAAAATGTAAAAAAGAGGTTGCATCGTCATGCATGGCATACAATCAAATAACCAAGACTAGTTTGTGAGAGGGACAAAAGGGGTAAGATGAAATAGAAATGACCAATTAAATTAACTACTATAACTTTTGACCACCAATAATTATTGGAATTGCTCATGCGCTACTGGGGCTTTGTTTTGTGGCCGTCATCCGGTCAAACGTACATTGCACCTATTCACCCATTGATCATAATCACATCAACGGTCGAGATTACTAAGATCATCTTCTTTCTTGAGGATCCAATTCAATACGGACCAGACCAGTCGAAGGTTTTTTGTTTTGAGTTGGATCCGCTAGTTAGGTCTGGTAATTAGACCGGATTCCGGACCGGTTCAAGGTTCACTTGGCGCATGGGCAATTCCAATAAATATTGGTTCACTCCATACGGTCAAACTCACTCCAAAACAAGTGACGTCACACAATTACTGTAGAGAAAGTAGAGCAGATTGTTGTTTGTTTGAGGAAAATTAGAATTTGATCAAAGTCACAAAATTAAACTCACGCCGCCCCTTTTGCACATAAGTAAGGTGTTGTTTGACCCACGTGCAATTAATACACACTAACACACCCTTAGATTCTCATATCATTATAACAAAATCACTTTGCCACACTAATATACTTAATAATGCAAATAAAAAATAATTATTAATATACCATTTTAGTAACTTTTAGTTCAAAATTGTTGTTTATAAATACCCCCAGGCCTTTGAATTTATTCTTTCATCATCCATCCATCACCAACACAACTAACCTTCTCTTCCCGCCTATCTTCTATCTCTATCATCTTCTTCAATTCTCCTTCCACCATTTTTATAACTTGCCTTATTACTACTACTACTACTGAGTAGTACTTATATATTGAGAGTTCTTGACCAAAGACCATTACTAGCAAGTACTACTTAATCTTGTCTTACCATTTACTTGGAATTTAGATTTTAGAACAAGGAAGATCATATCATCATCATCATCTTCAACACCAAGAATTCAAATCTCCCTCCTATCCTATCCCCCCTCTACTAACCAATCACATTTATTTCTTCTACATATATATACACTACATACATACATATCCATATTCAAACTTCAAACATATATCTTCTTCCAAGGACATTTCATCACTCATGGATTACTCTTATTCTTCCTACCTTCAACACTCCTACTCCCAGTTCTCTCCCGATTCGTCCTCCTCTTCGTCTTCCTCTTCCTACACAATGCCACAGTACTACGACCAAGTCGAACCACAACACACTCAACTCCCCTTCAACGAAATGACTCCCAAGAAATGCTTCTTTACGGAGTCCTATCCCAAGGTGGCCCCACAAATGCTGATCAGACCAGTGAGGAGAAGTACAGTTACGAAGAGGAGGAACCCGCGAAAGAAACAATGTACCGAGGCGTGAGGAGGCGTCCCTGGGGAAAGTATGCCGCGGAAATAAGAGACTCGACTAGAAACAGCGTCCGGGTGTGGTTAGGAACGTTTGACACTGCGGAAGAGGCGGCATTGGCGTATGATCAGGCAGCTTTTGCAATGCGTGGGACAGCCGCGGTTTTAAACTATCCGGTGGAGGTAGTGTGGGAGTCTCTGAACAAGATGAACTATGGTTTTGAAGAAGGGTGTTCGCCGGTTCTTGCATTGAAGAAGAAACACTCGATGGAGAGGAAAGCTGCGCTTTCTAAAAGGAAGAAGCAGCAAAAAGAGATGATGAAAGAGAACGAAATGGCAATGCAGAATAATAGTAGTAGTAACATGCAAGTGGTTTTTGAGGATTTGGTTCTGATTATCTGGAAGAGTTGCTCAGATTGTCTACTGAGAATTAATTAATTAATTAATTACTATGTAATCGTATGCGTGTAATTAGTAAATAGGAGGTAATTGAGAATATCATATTTCATAACATTCGACGCTAGCTAGTCGAAAGGAGTTGTGAATGTTTCGAAAGCGAATGTTTATTTGTAAAGGTGGTAGGCCGAATTTTTTGTAAAATAATTAGAGACATTATCAGATGAGTCTTACTACAACTAAGCTCCCGTTTCCATATGCAAATTCTGTGATTAGGCTCCGAAAGAAGGAAGTCTCTGACGAGATCTAAGAAAACATACTTGTGGCAGTTAAATCCCTTATTTGGAAGAATTAATAAGGTGGTTTGATTAGTTAATTTGACAAGAGAAAGATGGACTGGTCCAATAAGATGACAGGAGTAGTAGTATTATTATCATGTGGGTCTTACGTGATTTTGTTGCTACCACTATTTGTTGGTCAAATGAGATGGACCAGAATAATGTGTGTTTGACTTTATTAAAATCGAGCAACTAGCATTAATATGTATTTTTGTCAGTGGAGAATGGTACCTACTTGCTGATTGTACTGCAACCATGTAGTACATTTTTATTGGACTCCGTCACCAAGTTACCTCATTATGTAATTAGATTTATTTTATTTTTTTTATAAAAACATAATTTTTTTATATCAACATAAACATAAATTTTTTTATATCAACATAATTACAATACCTCTCTGTTATCATTCTTATACCAATTTATTCTTGAACTAAATACTTCTTTATCAAGACGGGAACACCATTTTATTTCTAAACCATTCTAAAGGGATCGAACCTTGGACGTCCTTCATCCGCTCCAGCTCCATTATGGTTAAATAATTAATATAAAAATTTCACTTTCAAAATAAATTCTTAAGGTAGAACTTTAAATCTTGGGTCTGCTTATAATGCAATGCAGGTGAAATCTGAGAAATAAAATGCAATAGTATAACAAAAACATAATGGGGTAACAAATTAAAGATAGTAGATTAATTTGACTGGTATTGAAGAGTACTACTAGTACTACCTAGGCTAGAAATATTTTAGATGATAAGAGAAAAACTTAGAAATGGGTGATGAACTTAGAAAAGATCTAAGCACTCGTTGAAAATTTGGACTCAAAGTTGGGCAAGCATGAGTGGTTTCATGTGGATATATAAACAGAATCTGCACTACGGGCAATATTTTAACCCCGACCACTGTCCTTAGCCTTGAAAGTCCAACTTTTAAATTTTAAAGGAAGAACATAATGTATCTCAAAAGTGGAAGAATCTACAAATATATGTATGCTAGTATTAGTTACTAGTACGTTATTCGATGAGAAACTAGCTATAGTTGCATGATCTACATTCGCTGATTTGTATATTGTTTAAAAATTGAAATTTATTATTTATTTTAATAGGTTTCAACACGGATTTCTGTGGTAATTCAATTTGATAAACCTTCGAAAATCGGTTCTTTTTGCATCCCGTCCACATTGATTTCAGTGATTTTATTCAACAGTTACGGCTATTCACGGAATTCATCTGTTGGAGTTGCTCAAGAGTTTCATACCACCATATAACGATCGATTGGCATCTCTTCTCCAGTTGCAATTATTCTTCCACAAAGACTTCGTTACTCTACACCCCAATCCCCCTCCGTACTCACCATCTTCTTCGAGTTAGGTCGTATTCGTTCCTAATTTGCTTTCTTACCGTAGAAACACCACTTCACCACCGAACAACAGCTGAAAGCCACTTGTTTGTGGTTTGTAATAACAATTAATTCATTTTGCACTCTTTGAATCAGAGTTTCATCTTTTCCATTTTCCCTACCTCATATCCATTTTCCAAAAAAAAAAAAAAAAAAAGAAGGAAAGTTAATTCAACACTCCGTGATACTTCTATTTTTTAACATTGTATGTGAACAAAAATTACGGTAGTTAACTTTCTAACATATTAAAATCTCCGACATTTTATAAATTTGCCCAAATAAGAAAACATATACTCAATTGCCTCTGGCAATATTGTCCCGTTGAACATAGAAGTCAAATTTCATACATCATTCCACCTTATCATCATAAGTATATTGCCCATTAGGATCATCGTTTTACCAAGAAAACTTCAAACAAAGTGTCTTCCTTCCCTACACTTAGCAAAATTGGACAGACCAAAAAACAATCCCATCCAAATGAATCAAAATACAATTCCAAAAGAAACCACGTCGATATGTACATGTATGTCAAAAAGAGAGAGCGACATGGAAAAAGACAGATTATCTATAACTTTGACACAATCAAACAGAGACATAAACCCACCTAAACCTAAGAAACCACACTACCATAACAACTCTTTTGTTCTTAGTCATCTCACCTCTTTAACATTATTATTAGAATAAGTTCAATAGTATGAATCCAATCTTAGTAATTTTAGAAATATAAATCTTCATATTATATAATCCATATTAAAACATATTTAGTCTCCCTGTTATTTTCGTCTAAAAACTCATTATTTTAGTTATGTTATGTTCAGTTCGATTGAGTTATATTTTATTCATACAAAGAAATATCTTAGTAGATGTTACAGTGATATAAACCCTTAATGGGAAATATATACTTTGGAGTCTAAAATAAAAGTATATATTCGTCCGAATTAAATAAACTATATTAAACACGGATTAAATTTTACTATATATCTTGTATAAATTAATCCAACCTAGTATATGCTACTAAACGTCTCTTTAGCAGTAATAGTCTTAATTTTAACCCCTTCCAAAGGGTATCTTGTGCCTCACCTTAACCATTTCCATTTTGTCTTCTCCGTCAAATGCTTTATGCATCTAACCAAACCCAACATGGTAAGGTAAACACACAAGAAAGTTCTCCATCATTACATTTTTGTTACTACTAAGACTTTCATCATCTTTCAACAACTCTCAATCAACAAGATCTTGTTATGTTCTCTACATGAGTTACTAGCTAGTACTCTTTTCAGTTTTGCAATCTCTAGTAGTAGTAGCAGCTGTTAACATGGCGAACCAGTGGTGGACTAATGGAGTTGGATCATCATTATCACCAGCTTTCAACAAGTTGCCGGATCTTGGCATATCCATGAACGGAAATCCAGATCCAAGGATGTCCATGAATCAAGTAGATCATGATCATGACCAGGAGGAGAAGGACAACAGCGATGAGCCTCGAGAGGGTGCGGTCGAGATCCCGACTCGCAGGCCAAGAGGCCGCCCTGCCGGATCGAAAAACAAGCCCAAACCACCTGTTTTCGTCACACGCGACAGCCCTAACGCGCTTAGGAGCCATGTGTTAGAAGTGGCGAACGGATCAGACGTGGCGGATTGTATAGCTCAGTTTGCCAGGAGAAGGATGAGAGGTGTTTGCGTTCTTAGCGCCAATGGAACAGTGACAAATGTCACTATTCGGCAGCCGTCAGCTTCGGGCGGGCCGTGGCGTTGGAGGGGAGATTGGAGATTTTGTCCCTGACAGGGTCATTTTTGCCTGGGCCGTCGCCCCCAGGGTCAACCGGGTTGACAGTTTACCTGGCCGGCGGGCAGGGGCAGGTTGTGGGAGGGAGTGTTGTGGGGCCACTTGTGGCTGCAGGGCCGGTTATGGTGATCGCTTCGACTTTCTCAAATGCGACCTACGAGAGGTTGCCGCTGGAGGAGGTGGAAGAAGGCGGTGGTGGAGAGATGGGGTATGGTGGGGCGCAACAAAGTGGGGTAGATGATCCGTTGCCAGGGTATGATGGCGAATCGAATATGGTTCATGGTGGTGGTGGTGAGCATATGATGAACCATGAATCACTACTAGCTTGGGATCATGGAAGGCCTCCTCCTTACTAGAGAGAAAGGTAAAGACATTGAGATGCAACAATGTTGATCTGTGAGGATAATTTAAAGAGAGTTTAATGATGTATTTAGAACTTATATGAGGTTGGTTCCCTTGTGCATAGCTTCATCCATGTTTGATGTTCGACTACATTATCAAGAAACCAAATTTTCTTGTGAGATTTCACTAGTTCCAATATTTGGCGTCTGTTGGATACATCTCCTATTTTGTTAGTCTCAGACATGCATTGGATATTTAGATCTTGGAGGCATAGTATATGAAAGTTCGAAGCAATTATGCCCTCACAATATACTCCCTAACAACTGCGTCATTTGAGGTACAATTATATGTTTAGGAAAACAATTTGATAAAATACTTGTTTGTGATTAATATATTTTTTCAATTAAAAATAAAGAAATTAACTATATAAACAAAACTAAATAAGGCAAGGCAAATTTTAATAACGCTAATGTACTCATTCTGCAAATATTTAGATTCTAAATTGTGAACGATGATTACTTTTGGAGTTTTGGTGCTTCAATGTCTACATGCTTGGTGATGTTTGAATTTTTTTACCCGTTAAATGGTGCTTTAAGTTTCACATATATTGTTAATGCTTGGGTTTGAATTGGTTAAATGATGCTTGAATAGGCGTCGTTATGGGTAGTTGTTGCATCTGTGATGCTTGTACATCGGTTTTGATAATTGAAAAATGAGTATTTAGAAACTTAGATGCATGTGTTCATGAAATTATGATGCTTGTTCGTGTGATGATCTATGATAGTGAATTTGTGATGTGTAGCTAAGTGCCGCTTGACTAGGTGCCAGTTTACATAGCCGTTGCATTTGTTATGCTTGTACATTGGTTATGATGGTTGAAAAATGAGTATATAGGAACTTAGATGCATGCATTCATGAAATTATGATGCTTATTTTATATGATGCTTGATGATTGTGAGTTTGTGATGTGTGGGTGTTCGATACTTGTTTGAAGTAGATTTGAACCTATCCATGATTCGTGGATAAATAATTTTATTTGAGGTGCTTGCTTTCTAGGTTAGATTGTGCTTATAATGTAGTGGTCGGTAGGTTCGATGCTTCTCAAAGTTTTTTATGTTCATTTGTTGTTTGTCAAAGTTTGATGTTCATTTGTCCGTTGCCAGTGATGATTGTTTTGAGATGTATGGCTTAATTGGACGTGGTCTGATTTGTAGAAGTCGTACCGAACTTCGCAAAATCACCAATTTATAATAATTTTCTTCACTAAAATGTAAAATTATTTACATCACACTAATTAGACAAACTCTAAAGTAGACCTAATTGTAATTCACTAAAACAAACATTCTGGCGTAACAGTCCTACCACGATTTTCACCATACCTGTATGGGATAACTTATTTAACACTGTTAAGATTGCTCGAATAATCAAAGCTTATGTGTCATATAGATTGATTAAGACTTTGCTTTATAACATCTCACAACACTGACAAACAGTGGATATCACACAATATCACAATTATGCATCAATTCAAATACGAAAGTTTTAGAGCAACTCCGTGATTTAAGAAACAAGGTCTCAGTATCCAACATTGCCAAAAAAAAACTCCAATAATAACAGACATGATAGTTGCCTGTGTTTCTCCAGGCCATGTCTCCAGTATTAGAACTAAACAAAAACATATCCCACTCTGTTGGGTCCATCCCCCAGTTTGGTACTATGGTCAAGATTCTGAGAACAGTTTGAACAAACCTCTTCATTAACTACATATTGTCCTCCGTGAAATTAACAGCAAGATCCCAATAATGACCAACACCATGATCAGAGAAGTACTTCCGTGCAGCAGCTTCAGTTCTACACTCCTGAACAAAAAATCTAGTGAAGTTTGGTTTAGCAACACTTCCCTGCCAAACTAGCAAGCATTTGTTTGCTGGTTTATCCTCATCCTCGTCCTCACTCTCAGCATCTTCCTCTTTCTTCATAACAGCAGTCCAATCGATCCTCTTAAGCATCAACTTACCGTACCTCTTAATAGACTTGGCACCACCTTCAACCACAACCACACTTATGCCTTCTGATATAACAGCACATCCACTAAGCCTATTCTCCTGAGCATTAATATCAACCTTAAAACGGGCCTGTGGGTGAGAGAGATCATTTACCCTGTAAACGGAGACTATGGTTTCAACTGTGTTTGAGTCGTCAAAAAGCTTCCGCTCTTTCTTTTCACGCCGCTCAGCTGGAGTCAGCTTACGGGCTATATTTCTGTCAATGTGAGCTTGCTCACGTTCAGCTGCAGCACTTCTTATTTCCATTTCAAGCCTGGTGGGATCTTGAGTTGCTTCTGAACCAAGGACTCTCATTAGGTTACTCATTTTCACCTTGGCTTTTGGAGGCTCTATTACACCAAGTCTGATCATCTCCTGCCTGTCTTTCTCCTTGGCTAGTCGACGTTGAGTTCGAAGTTTCTTCTGCTCTTTTTTGGTCAGCTTCAGTGGTTGAGGTGGAGGAGGAGCAAGTTCGGCAGGAGGTTCAATTGGTCTAGGGTGCTCAACATAAATGGTAATTTTCTCCATCTTCAATAAATCCTCATTTATGGTACCATCAATTATATCACCATAGCAACCAGATTGGAGAAATGGCACATCCCTGCAGTCAAAGAGAAAGCTGCTTAGCCTTGCACCACCAATTGTTAAGATAATTCACTTCAATTAAAATAAAATAGACAGCAAAAAAGAAGACTGCTAGCAGAGCTAATAAAACGCATCATCTCACAAAGAAACTAGTGTAATAATCAGACGTTTTGAGTTACCAAGTTATTTTGAGTTTGAGTTTGAATTAGAACTTACCACCACTCAACATCTGGAATAGGTTCCACCTTGGGTTTCTCCTTCGTAACAATCCTCTCCCCAATTTCTATGAGATTTGGGTTTATATCTGGCTCAGCCTTCGCCTTGGCCAACTGTGCTTGCTTTGTCTTCAGCTCCTTTGCTTTTGCTTCTCCAAATTGAGACTGAAAACCAAAACATAGGAGTATAAGAGCAGGAACGAGAAACATCAAACTAAAACCACTACAAATTATTTCGTAAAAGAATACCTTCAGCTTGATAATTTCTGCGTCTTTTGACCACTTGCCTTCCTCAACAAACTGGAAATTCATCCTCTTAGGTCTCAATAGCTTATTTTTGTCTATCCCCATTCTAGCATCATAGAAGGGATTTTTGTCTGGATCCACTTCAAGTTCAGGTTTGAGAATCTGGAAGGCATCCTTCTTTTGCTTGTTGATGTTGACCTGAGAGAAAACAAAAGATACAGAATAAACAAACATTAATAAGACAACAAGATTTTAGCACATTATCATCATATGCAGCAAAACATCATACCTTAAGCGTACTCAAGGTGTTCACTTTTGGAACATTCACCAGATTGCCATGCTCATCAATCTCCCTGCCCAACGCATCCAACCGAAGAACAGGTGCTTTGGAGGGTTTTGGTTGAATGGCCACATCCACATGCTGCCCTGGGAACATATTCAATAGGGGAGCAAACTCTGGGTCCTGTCTGAACCCCATCTTGACAGCAAGCTCTTGAGCTCTTTTTACAGCTTCGTATTTCTGTGCCGTGAGCCCAGGGAGATGAGGCAACCCACTTTGTGGCGGAACACTTGACATACCAGCAGATGTACTTGACATGCCTGCAGCAGGAGTCCCTTGAGGAACGGGCACTGGTAATGTACTTTCTGTGGATGGAATAACATTGGCAGACTCTTTTTTGTTCACTCCAGGACTTCCATCAGAGTCTTTATTCAACTACACAGGATGGAAACAAAAAGAGGAACATGTAAAGAAATTTTGAAGCAGCTGAAAACCTACTATAATCCAACGAACATCCTTATCCAAGAATAAAGAAAAAAAGAAGGTGATTGAAATGGCATGTTAGACAAGAAAGATAACAGGAAACTTACAGTTTTCATCTTCTTCATCCTTTCAGCAAGCTCCTTCTGCTTTTGTAGAGTTTTCCGGGCTTTTGCTAAAGCATCAAGAGACAAGCCCGTGCTCTTGCCAGTATCTGGAGCTGTCCCATCTGTACTAGATTTCCCAGGAACCTCATGAGATCTGTTACTATTAACTCCCTTATTTTCATTTGTCTTGGAAATTGAAGATACCTTAGTAGGAGGAGAATAGCCATGAGTCAAGGAAGTCTCATCTGTAGTTCTGGACGTACTGATTGGTTCAACTGCAACACCCTACAAATAAAGAAGGTACACTTCATTCGAGTGAAGAAGGTAGAAAATAGCTTCATTAAAGTATCATAAAGTGGGAAAGAAAACTTCACAACCCCACCCACCCCCTCCACACACACAAAAGCTATGCATAACTGCAGTCTAGACCTGAAATAAATCCAGAACTAAGAAAACAAACTCAACACTTGTCATCTGTTTCCCCAGCAGTGAACACATAACAGCTTGTTAGTTATTTCAGCAACTAGTTAATTTTAATTTCCTATGTACTTGACAATCACAGCTCACCTGCTACCCCTCAGTATATCCTAAGGCCACATTCATCCTAATCCATACAACAATGCCTGTATATACTATCCTAATATTAGAAGGTACAATGGTCGATTAAGCTACAATGCAAACCTAGTTTTAATCCCTACCAATATCAAAATGCACATGACATGAAATTCATAACAAACAGCAAGCGAGATTCAATCACATAACATGAACAAGCGAATACCAATCAATACTGAAGCAAATAACACTAATAACAAGAGGTAAAACTTACATTGCCAGTTGATGAACCAGTGCCATCACGCATATCATCAAACCTCCTCCTCTCCTTTCCATTCTCCTCGAAAACCCTAGCCCTCTTCTCGCTCCTCTCCTCGCTCTCCCCTCTATCCTTCCGCTTGCCTCTGTCCACGGAAGGAGACCTTTCCTCACTCTCGTCTCTCTGCCTCCTCCGGCTTCTATCCACGGAAGGCGACCCCTCCTCTCCACCCCAATCTCTCTCCTTCCTCCTCTTCCTCTCAACAGAACGAGACCTCTCGCGGTCGCGGCGAGTGTCCCGATCCTTGCTTCCCTCTCTATGACGGTGGTGATGGTCATCGGATCTACGACGATCGTCATCCTGCTTGCGGTGGTGATGATGGCTTTTCGATGACTCTCTGTCGCGATGCCTACGGCTAGAATTATCATCGTCCCCCATGGCTAGGGTTTGTTTCTCACTCTAGCCGATGAGAGAGATAGAGAAATGGATCCGACTGGCTGGGTGTCTAGATTGTATCAGGTTATAATCTGACCGGTCTCTTTATATTTATGGTCAGAACCGGATTCAGTAATGACTCTATAAATTCAGCTAGTACTATGAGATTAATCAGATAATAATCTCTTTTACTGGAGTAATAATTGATGAATTTGAAATATACTCCGAATTGAATTTTAACTAATAATGACCTATAAACCACGTAAATCGATTCAATGAGGTAGACTCTAACCGAAAATGGCATAATTACAAATCACCACCGACGTTGACAATGCTACATTACTTTTCTTGTAGATGTCTTGGTTAGAAAATGATCAAAAATGGCATAATTACAAATCACCACCGACGTTGACAATGCTACATTACTTTTCTTGTAGATGTCTTGGTTAGAAAATGACCGAGGAAAGAAAAATCTATTTCGTTGATCTAATTGTTAGGTCATATTCTCTTTATTTAGAAAAGCATTACTTACAATTTGATTCGATTTTGATGAATTGTGTTTATATTTTAAAAAAAATATCAAAATGTTCACCAAATTCAGTTCAAATTTGTTCACCCACAATAGTTTCACATGATTTACAAATTTGCACATCGATGTAACTGGATCAATTGCTTTGAAAATTGAAACATTTTACCATCTCTAGCAACATTCTACTACATTTAAACCGGATATATTCCTGCATACTCGAAATCAATTACTCGTTACTGGAGCACCAACAGAGCACTTACACTATACATTGATGGGGTGTACGATCTATGATATGCAAGAGGATAACAAATTTAAAGAAGCCCTTTTAAGGCTTTAAGCATATTCTGTAAAGATAGGGGATAAAAAAAAAATCTCTAGAAAAAACTCCGAAGACATTGTGATTCGAACATCACCTTTCGCCCTACCAAATGGCACTGTCAAACAGCCAAATTCTGGCGCAACACAGCACGTTCATAAATCATACTACTAATTAGAAATCACATACATCTAATTCACATTTTGCACCACCATGGATTTCCCTGGGAAAACACAAGCACCATATAAGCCCGTCACTGATGTCATTTCAAAATAAAATTAACTGTATCATGTCATGTCATATATGCAGCGATAATTAATTAAACGTCATTGCTTCCGGAAGAGAGTTACTTCCAAGCAGATGATTCAAGTCAAGAGATCAGAAAAGTACATCCAGGGTAAAATCTATCGGCTGCCAAAACGGAACATATTTTGTCACCTGTACACTACGATATTGTACTGCAGAATCGACGAATGGTGTGTCCCCAATCCCAACAGAACCTATGATCAGAAAAAAACTAATCTGCAATGGGCTCATAATCGCCATTCTCAGGAGACTGATGCATACCATAACCAGTGTTGGTTCTCCAGTCCATTGAATGTGAGGGTGTCATTTGCATGCTGCGGTGTGGCATCATAAACGGGCTACCAGCACCACCCAGTTGATGAGGAGAATCAACAGGTGATCGGAAACTCAAATTAGAAACTGATGCACCACCAATTGGTGATGGCAGCTTGCTTGAAGCAGGATCTCCTCTAGCATCCTTCTTGGTATCAATAACAAATGTCCCAATAATCACCTGCAATGTTCATTGTTCATACATAACCGATCATGAAGTGCTAAATTGATAACTGTACAGTCGAAATTCCATTTGTTTCATTAACAATTGTACAATGATGCAAATACCCAAACTCAAATATTATCACGTACAGGATTCTACAATCTAAAGAAACATCCAAATTACATGGTTATATAGGCACTAGTTTGCCTCACAGGTAATGCACATACACTACCTGCTAACACTTCAGGGGAGTGCCTCGCATTGTTCAAAAATCAGAACAGAATTTGGGTGTAATGTTAGCATCTCAACTAAATACCCGGGTGATTAACTTAACTAGCCAAAAGCTTTCTAAATTCCTATATTACTACAAGAATTTTATAACTTTGAAAAAGAAGGCAGCACAGCCAGAAAATTCTAAGGTAGACCGGGTCAATAATCAATTTCATAGACCTTGTGGCTATAAATGTGCCACTCATACAATTAAGTATGGGCCATCCATGTGAGTGATGTAATGTTAATTAAAATCACAAGGTCTACCAAAATCTCATAGACACGGTCCACAAAGAATTTTCCCAGCCAATAGAAGACCAATAGAATTCCAAACTAAAAGTAGTCTTCAGTAGGTTGTGAGATTAAATAAAAACAAATAAGACTTGAACAATGTTTCCACTTCCAGGAATAATTATGGTGGAAGGTCACGAGCAAAAGTCACACATAGCAAAAATGAATACTATTTCCATCAAATTGTTTAGAATACTAATATTAGTAATGGTTGCTGTGAATTGTGATCATGAAAATGAATAAAGTTACTATATTTTGTGTCAAACAATAAAATTTCAGTGCGAGAACACATGAAGAATATTAATCAGAAACTTCAAGATAGATCAAATCACTGAAAGTCTCAAGAAGTAGGTAAAATAGGACATAGCTTAACATCACATATTGTAGCAAACTGGAAACTTAAATTGGAAGACATGCACACCATCACCTGATGCATACTCTGCCCCAGACGAAGAAGTATGTCAAAGTAAGGTATTATCAATTACTGTTTATCATTTCTTCTAAACCTCATCAATTTATTATACAAGTAGTACATAAGCTAAACACCATGTGAAAACTTCCAAGTTCTGTTAAATATTTAGGATACTATAAATCATCTTCTATTCTCACTTGTCCACCTCAAGAACAACATTTATAGTTAATCTAATAGAAAAGATTGATTTACTTATGTACACCACAGGACATTGCACCATAGTGTGATAGCCATCAGGATTAAGCATTTATCAAAGTTGCTCAGTGAAATGCATCGATGTACAGAAACATGATCTATAGAATTGTTACCTGAATCGGGCCTGCAGCCGTAAGAGGACCACCCACTCCACCACCAATAATTTGGCCATCAGGACTGGACAAACACACACTGAGACCTCCAGTTCTCCCGCCAGATTCAGTGGGAGTGCGTATGTAAGATCCAGACAGGGAAAGGATGTCAAAACGGCCCTAGAGTGGAAATCAACCATTGCAAAAGTTCAATATATAACTAGTATAAGAATATGTTAAACGTTACCATTAAATAAAGGAAACAACAAACCCAAAAGGGCCCCATAAAAAACTATCTATATGTAGTAGCTTAGTTAAGGTACGGCATAACTGTGCTACATATAGAAACTTAAATAGCACATAATAGATAAGTAGTTTTGCATTTGAAATTTTAATTCAAAGGTTACAGTTGACACTTTGAGAAATAATCTACTTTGAAAAACTAAGCCCTGATGAGCCCCATTTCTTGCTAAACATCTACCAGAATAAAAACTATAATAACTTGCAGTGTACGGTTTATTAGATGTTAGGGGCGTAACCAGTGGTACACCCTCTAATAGAGTAGGTGGGGTCCACACATGGGGTCCACACATGGGGTCCACCATTTCTATTAGAGGGTGTACCAGTGGTTACCCCCTAGCATCTAGAAAAGAGCAGTGTACTATGAGATCCGATACCATATGTAATGTGTATATTATTCATAGATGTACTAGTATCTATCAAAATAAAACAGTATCAACCTCATATGTGACGCTGCCCCCAGATGTTGCGGGTTGGCGTAGAGATGCATTAGAGACTGAACCAGATGCTGAGAGGATGCAGACTTCTTTCTTGCTTTGTTGCATAAACATCATGATTTTTTGACCCACATCCTATAAACAACCATTTCAGATTTTAAATCCATGTTAAATTATGTAACACCCGTAGAATGATCAGTTGAAAGTTAACAAGAAATAGAGATCTCAAAGCACCATATACTGCACAAACAATAACAAAGACATGGACTTCTCTAAAAATACATGTCCATAGATAAGATCAATTTAATAAGTATAGTATGTAGATTTTATAGTGAAAGGAGACGGGGCAACGCCTTCTTATGCAACGGAACTACTACTTCCAATATGTTCCTGGGACTTGACTAATGATCCAAGGATCTTAAATGCACAATCTGAACCCCACATCAAGCATAACCTTGGCAAATGTAGATTAGAACTGGTTCTCAAGCAACTGTTAATCTCATGACCACTCTGGAATAATTTTGGTTTTCATAACTGCACATACTGACCATGTTATGAGAAGATGAAGACGAGACAAGAAGAAAATAAAAAAGGATATGAGGAGGCACTTATTATGGAATTAATTTGTTTGTTGAGAATGAATATAATAATAGAAATCAATTTTAACTTCTGAACAAATATTAAATAGATCAGTCTAATCCACAGGCATAAAGCAAAGTCTACCAATGATAGATAGATAAGTATTTCCCTCACAATTTTACATACAGCAATGCATACGATGGCAAAAAATCTGTTGCTTGAATGGAGTTTGTGTAACTACACAAGAATTTGAAAACAATTGCATCACACCAGATAAGCACTGTGGAAGACATTGGAGTTTTGGAGAGTTCAAAGATGGCAGTTGTTGACAATAATAGTGTATTTTTCCAACCTCCCATTTGCTCACTTCTGCAGAGGTGTAGTATTTGTGGTGAAGCACTGAATTAAATAATAGTAAAATTTTAAGCTTTCAGAATGGGAGAAAAATATTTGCCTACACAATCTGCTGAGAAAACCATAGCCCTTGTGGTTAGAAATTGAATATATGCATTATGTCATCCAGTCCTATACTATAGTACTTAAGTTTTCGAAAATGTAAGAGAATCTTAACCAGCAAGTCCTTGAAAGTTCCTAGTACCTACGCCAAAATTCCTATCTATAATAACCATTTCAGATATAGATCCTCTCATAATACATTTATACTTTAGATCAGAAGCAAACATTTCATATAAGAGACAGGAAAGCCTTCTACGACAATATTCATGTGATTCATTCCTTAATCATCAGAAAACAGACCATCAACCGGCTATGTAAGTGGAGACTATCATCTACTGTTTCAGCATAAGAAAATCTAATTGCACAGCAGAAAGTTCCACACTGCAATTGAAAGCAAGAAAACAAACGTATAATATGAATAGAAAAACATGTTAAACATACCTCTCCAGTACCCACAGTGATGATGTGAGGACTGAAGCTTTGGCCCTGGTTGCCTGCATCGTCAAAGGCAAGGATTAATGCTATATATAAAGTGGCATGGTAAAATAACAGCGACTGAGATACTTCATATATTGCACCAGCAGCTATTTGAATAAAATTACTACCATTTTGCACAAATTTCCAATGTTTTACCATGAACACAGGATAGGAATTAAAGCTCCTCAGCATCTACCAGTAGGTCTTAATACTTTCTCAAAGAATATTGTATATGCACTTGGATAGAAACAATTCGAACTACTCATAAATGACTATCATTCAACACAAATTTCTCAAAGGAATTCCATCATCGCGCAAAGTTGAACAAGGATTAAAACAACTTACACAAAGGATGAGATCATGAAAATCTAGAATTCTATGGCTGGGTCAGGAAATGAAACCATCCAAATGTCACACATCTCAACTCATGCTTTTGTCCACAAACACAGAAATGTAGCCAAGCTTATTACCTATTACTCCTAAATCACATCAATCAATACGTAGGCAACCTCCTAAACTGCATCAATCAACATTTTAATAAAACCAGCTTGATTATTGTATCGCACAAACTCAAGTTATTCCACAAACGCATAATATGTAGCCAAGCTGTTAAGTAACAGGTTTCCGGTCTTCTTTCACAAACTGTAGTAAAACACTCCTATACTGCACCAATTACTATATTCATAGGAACAAGTGAAGAACTCAACTAATATTTCTGACAAGCTCCTTATCATCTACTAGGCCTTACTACTTGCTCAGAAAATTGTTGCAAAGCTTCTCTCAATCTGTACTTAAACCGAACCAATTCGAATTATACCACGCTTCATAACAATTCAATTCCACAGCAACAACATTGAACACTAAATTGAGATAAATTGAGAAACTATAGTTGAATTACCCATAGCAGAGAGCTGAGATTTCTTCGTCGTGTACGAAGAAGACGAAGAGCCCGTAGTTACCGCATTTCCGTCTCTCTTCCTGGGCGACACAGCAGCAGATAACCTCTTCGCGGCGGCTGCCTGCTCAGGAGTACCGTATTTCCTCGGCCTGCCCCTCTTCCGCTTGACGCTCTCGAGAGGAGCGGAAACGGCTGAGGAAGGTACCGAGTGAGGGTAAACCATGGTGCTGTTGTTGGCTGAAGAGTTGTTGTTAGGCATGAGAACAACTCCTCCATTGTTAGGCGATGCGGAGGACGGAGGTGGCTGTTGTTGGTGGTGTTGGTGGAGCTGAGGGTGGTAGTAGGAGAGTCCAGCTGGTTGTTGAGCTGTAGCTCCGCTGCTGCTGCCGTCATTATTGTTGGGTTCCATTTTTCTTCACAGATTTTTTCTTTATGGATTGGGGTTTCTCCTTTTTTTTATTTTTTTCTTTTTTTCAGATTTTTTAACGAGTCATTCTCAACCGTCCGATGTGGACGATCGTGGAGGGAGTGGACGTTTTGTTTGTCTCACTTACTGCCCAATAGGTACCCACTCTATCTATTTCAATAATAAAATATTATTATATCAATATTAATTTATTAATTTATTGTTTCAAATACACTTCGAAATTGATGATGTATACGTATATATACATCCGGGATACGTATCTACTTGGATATTCGAGGATACGTATCCTTTCGTTTTTTTCCTTATTAATCTGAACTAATGGTGGATGTTGATGATCAGGGGCGGAGCCAAGATTCGAAACTGGGGGGCGAACTTTATGTATGTGAAAAAAAAAATCGGGTGGACTTTAACAGGGTCGGGTTTCGAATATCCAAATTTTATTAAAACACCAAAAACTAAAAATTTATATAGATAAACTAAGTTACAAAGTTCAAGCATATAAGAGTCATAACATAATATTTCCCAACGCATCCAAATAATCCAATAAAATTCCAACATTCAAAACAAGACTATCAAAAATACCTTCTAAGCTTCTACCAGCATATGCTAGATTAAAAGTAAGGCCCATCCATAATATGACAAAAAGTAGTTGAGTGCATCCAATGATCAACATGAGTTGGCTGCCAAAAAAACAAAAGAAAGAAACATAAGTTTAGGGATAACAAGATAAATGATAACAAAATAACGTGTGCAAAAGAAATAAAGAATGTTCATTGAGATTGAGAGATAAAAACCTGGATCTATCTCCACCTTAGTTCGTATTCTTTCTTTTCAACTGAACCCTACGCTTTTTGATCTCATTAAATTCATCTATAAATGACTCAACATCAAAAGACCGAGTGATTTCCCTCTCAATATTCATCAATAGAGCACTAGACAAAAACTTTAAATTGTATGAGTTGCTTCTCTATTATATTAGTACTACTAAAATAAGTACTACAGTATCTTCTTCTCTTTTTAAAGACAAATGTCTATAACTAAAAAAAATAAAAATTAGATGCATATATATAAAAACTATATAAAAAATTTTGGGGGTGGCCATTTTAAAAAAATTTAAAGATATTACATATATACTAAAAAAAAGAAAAATATTTGGGGGCGCCCCCCAGGCCCCCTGGCTCCGCCCCTGTTGATGATTATGATGTAATTTAATGTTCCGCACAATTTTAGTCGACGAAAATATTTTGTTAATCGTTAACTAATGGTGGTGGCAAGTTGGATAAGTAGCGCACCAGTCACATGATTGGCCCGTTCATAAATTTATTTAGAGTTGGACTGATATTACATGCAGTGTATGATGAGTAAGTTTAACAAGTGACATAACCAACGCTTCGTCATTATATTTCATTTTACATTTTACAATAATCTATCATCCATGTTGATTATAGTACATAGTTTTCACTACTTCCTTGCATTTTGGATTATATATATTTCGGGCTACATGTACTATATTTTGTATTTATTGATTGGTTCAAGTTCAAACCTAAAACGTGGCAAGTGAATAATGTTAGTTTGCTCATAATTTAATTTGGTAATTTGGTGGTGTTCAACCTACATGTATGTTCTTTTTACCTTCCATGACACATGCAAATTTGTGTACTTTTGAAACATCTAATTTAACTGACATATGCGATATGTTACATGTAGGTTGCCACTTTGGTTGTTAAAGTGTGGGTTGTGACCTATGTTCGAGATCTCACCGGGTCAACCTGGGTTGACCCGGTTCAACCGCTTCTCGGAAGCCTGTGCGGGACGAAACACTGAAAATTCGGAAAAATCTCGGAACTCGGGATTTTTCCGAGTTTTTGACCGGTTAACCCGGGTTGACCCAGGTTTTTAATTAAAAAAAAATTTTAGGAGAAATTGAAAAATACTCAGAATAGGATCAGTTAAAAAGGAAAAATGTGACCAATGAGGTCTAGCTCAATTGGTTAGACTGAAGTGTCATGACACTAGAGGTCATAGGTTCAATTCTCGCCAAGTGCGGGATTATTTATAGTTTATTACTGGATTTGTAATGCTACTTGTGACATTGTAATGGTTCGATTATTAAAAAAAAAGAAAAATGTGATTGTACTTGTTTGAACCTTGAACTTGTTTGTTTGGATCGTTGTTATGTTTGAACCTTGAACTTGTTTGTTTGATTTGAATCATCGTAATGTTTGAAGTTTGAATTTCTTTGTTTGATTTGGATCATTGTAATGTTCTAATGATATGCTACTATGAGTTTATGACGTTATTTTGGTTTCTATGAGTTTATATGATATTTATGTTTGAATTTTCTATGTCATTTGTTGATAAATATGTATAGTATTTGTTATATATAATTTTACGTATTTTTTTTCTATTCCGAGACAACTCCGAGACAAATGTCCGAGATGACCCGGGTTGACCCTTCTCAAGAGGTCGTCCGAGATGGCCTCCGAGACGAGATCTCAAACATAGGTTGTGACCCAACCCACATTTGTCTTCTTACCATGAACCATTTTCTTAACCATGACCCATTTAATCATTTATTAAATCTTAGTTATGTTTACTACTTCCTCCGGAAACTTAATAGTTTTACACTTTGTTTTTGTTCACTTTTAATGTTCAATTTGACCTCAAATTAATCATAATTGATTACGAAAAAAATAATTTTAAAAGTTATATTATACAAATATAAGAAGTATACTTTCATAATATAATTTTTTAAATTATTTTTTCGCAACGAGTTATTATCTATTTGAGGTCAAACCGGACATCAAAAAGTCAACAAAAATAAAGTGTAAAACTATAAAGTTTCCGGATGAAGTAATTATTAATTGTTATATTTAATAATCAAATTACTATAATATTATTATACCTGAATTATTTTTTATTATTATTATTATATGCAATTTAATTATTTTTAAAGTTCTTGTATGATAATGTTAAAATATGTTCAGTAAGTCCGGACTACCATGAACTAGTTTCCATGAGCAAAGGTGGACTATTCCCACAAAGAGGGGGTCCAACTCCTTGCCAACTAAGACATAAGAGGATCAATAGTGCCAAGTTTGGGAAAAATTCCCATTTTCCAACTCCCTCGCAACTAAGCCATAATTGAGACAAAAGAATATCAATGGTACAAATATTAAGTACGACACCTAAACTTGTGCCGACTTCCATACCTTCCGACCAACTAAGCTACGCTTCACCTTTCTCCATAGTTAGCATCGTTATGAATCCAAGAAGCAATGCCCAAAGCAAACAAGGAGTAACCTGATAAAGGAATAGTCGGACAAAAGTCTCCCAACTTCTTCACCCATCTAGTGCGTTCCGCCTGGTGTTGAAGACATATAAGAAAATATTGTATCTTCTAAACCAGTAGCTAGATAGGCCTATTATTGTAGCAATATATTATAGATTATAGAGTGATTCCTGGGATTTAATGAGATTTTAGTATCTCTGTAATTAATTGTAACATGTATCTTAATTCTTGTATAAATAGAGACATACATGCTCCACTCTAACTGAGTTGGATATTTTCAAATCCTTCACCTAGTGCTTCCAAAATGCTCAAAGTTGGTCAAATGACAAAAAGACAACTAGGTAACTCGGGCATGTCCTGGTAGTCTAGACGTGTCGTCAACAAAAATCTGGTAGTCCAATCTCATATCAAATGGGTTTGTGAGCACAAATTTCTTTGCAATCAGTGATGTTATTTATTTGAGTTGAATACTCATTAAGACTGGACTCATGCATGTAACAACATTGTTCATAATCCGTTCCATATTAAAAAGGAAAAGAAAAAAAAAAGAGAAGTTGGATCGAGTAGGACACTTTTCCCACTCCAATTCATTATGCTCACAAAACCCCTTTTTTCTTGCTCCTAAATCAATTTGAATTTATGGTCATGGTATGCTTCTCTAATTGCAATGGTTGACTTGTCTCTGGACAAAGGCACTTAGTCACATATAGCATATAGCAATGGTGGTGCATTCTGCGTATTCGAAGCTCTTCATGACAATCTTACCGTAAGTCCAATGTAATTAAGCTAAGCCTAACATTTGACGGGCAATTAAGCAACCCAGAGATCATCAGAACTAGTAGGCATGCATGGGGCTGTTGATTATTCCAGGGCCTGCCCTGATCCAGAACGAACATGATTAATTTAAACTTCAGTATTTCCTTCCTGTGATGCTGTCAGACGTGATAGCGTAAGTGGACAACAAGACAAAAATATGGTCTAATTAATAACAGAGGATTGAGTTGGCAGGCTCACGCATATATGGATGTGGAGATGAAAATATAAAATACAGAAAGATTGGAAAACACATAGAATTTCCTGCTAATTGCTAAGGAAGTTTCCATCACACACACCTAACTATCTACCAACCAATGAGACAAGGAAAGATTGGTTCGACACTTCGACTCCATATGTGGACTTTCTTTTTCCTTTTCTCACTGTATCAAAATGAAATGCAAACTCACTCATTCAGCTCAATAAGCTAAGATTGGTGTAGTACACTCCTTCTATCCCTTTTCTGAGAGAATAGCAACTTCACTTGTAGAGTTGTAGTAGCAATTAGTAGTATCTATTTTTATCGCAGAGATAGATATATGGAAGTGATTCTGCGACTGAAGCAAGCGATGCGCAAGAAAAGATACTTTGCAATATTTGGTAAGGAATAAAGGAATAAAATTCAATCTTCTTGCACCGGGTACCTATGTTCTACTGTGATAATCTGTGTATCAACCTTCTAACATTTTTTTTTGTCTCTTCTTTTTACTCATTGCAATTCTGCAGGGGATTGACTTATGGGTGACGATTGCCAATCTGTATGAACTTCATTGTTCGTGGGATCTTAATTTCTATGGAGATCACTTACTTTGTTGAACAGTAAAATAACATGAATCGCCAAATTGGTATGTGGAATGCTCCTGTTCAGGTGCCTCTAGTCATTACCAAATTGCTAAGAAGTTGGATTAGAACTACTCTTAGTGACGGGTCACTACTAAAAGAAGCCTATCCACCAAAAGAGGGAAAAAAAATTTGTCCCAGTTGCATTTTCTATGGTGACCTCAGTATTCTGTTGTATAGTTGCAGCTGGAGTTGAGACAAGGAAGCTTCATGTGATCAAGCGTCATGTATAGCTGCAGCTGGAGTTGAGACAAGGAAGCTTCATTTGATCAAGCGTCATGTATAACTGCAGCTGGAGTTGAGACAAGGAAGCTTCATGTGATCAAGCGTCATGGTTTAGTAGAAAATCATGAAGCTGATATCCCCATGACCTATAATTGACTGCTTTTCTAGTTTCTCCTAATCGCAGTCGTTGATTTGTTTTTAGAACACTGGGGTTGTGCATAATGCGCAGATAAGTTTCCCCGAATCCATGAAAGACTACCATGGACATTTCAGAGATGGAATGTTGGGAGTGGGACCAGGGGCGAAGCCAACAAATTTAGTTAGAGGGGGCAAAATAATTTCTCTAAGCGTTAATTAAAATAGAAAAAATATAAGATTTAAAACTTTAAGGTAAAAAAATGAAAATAAAAAACAAACAAATTTCAGGCTGAAGTATGTTATTAGTAATTAGTAAATCTAATACGAACAAGCTTGTAATTAAAACCAATTTTACACCTAACAAACCGTAAAACTGGTTTGGAATTGATGTCTAAGTGACTCAGTTGATTGCTTATGTAGTTGAGAAAAAACCAGTTTTACACTAAATAAGAAGTTCTTCTAATCAAGGACTTATGATGAATTTATAGCAATGATTTGACATAAATTTTAGGAAGATTGTGATTGAGAGGGAGTGAGACTTTATAATGGTATAAACTTACAAGAAAATTGACAATTTCTTTTATTTATAGTAGGGAATTTTCTAAAAACTACCCCCACTGCTGCACCTAATTACGTTTCTTCCCCTGCTAGTTCAACAATTACATCTAGCCCCATTTTATTCAAAAATGTTGACCAACTTATAAATCTTATCTCCCCAAACATGCCCTTACCAATATTTTTATTTTTTCATTTATCTTTTCCTTTGTTTTCTCAATATTTTCTTTTCCTTTTTCCTTTTTTTTTTTTTCATTAATCATCTTCTTCTCCGATCTCTAAACTCCGGTACCGGAATTTTTCCGGTACCGGAGTTGTCCCCACAACTCCGTCGACCAGAGCTGTAAATAGCTCCCCGATCGGAGCTATTTGCAGCTCCGACGGAGCTGTAAATCAGCTTCGATCGGGGCTGTTTTCAGCCCCAATCGGAGCTGTTTACAGCTCCGATCGGAGCTAGCTTCGATTGGGGCTGAAACAGCCCCAATCGGAGCTGTAAATAGCTCCGGTCGGAGCTAATTACAGCTCCGATTGGGGTTGAAAACAGCCCCAATCGGAGCTGTAAATAGCTCCGGTCGGAGCTAGCTTCGATTGGGGCTGAAACAGCCCCAATCGGAGCTGTAAATAGCTCCGGTCGGAGCTAGCTTCGATTGGGGCTGAAACAGCCCCAATCGGAGCTGTAAATAGCTCCGGTCGGAGCTAATTACAGCTCCGATCGGAGCTGTAAAATAGCTCCGATCAGAGCTATTTAAATAGCTCCGATCGGAGCTATTTACAGCTCCGATTGGGGTTGAAAACAGCCCCAATCGGAGCTGTAAATAGCTCCGGTCGGAGCGACCGGAGCTATTTAAAGCTCCGACCAGAGCTGCCAGCTCCGGTCGGAGCTATTAAAAGCTCCGGCCAGAGCTGCCGCTCCGGTCGGAGCTCCGATCGCCTTCTTTTTCTTTTTTTTTATTTTTATTTAATTTTAAATTATTTTTTGGAATTCTTGTTATTATTTATTTATTTATTTTAATATTATGGGGTTGATATTGAGATATAAAATGTGTAGGGAGTTGTTTACAAAAATATTTTGGATGATGTTGAAATTTTAAAAAATTATGTAGGTTAATTTTGTAAAATTAGAAATTTTGGAGTCAAATGTGCAATAAAGAAAAGTTGATTGTGTTTGGGTGTTTATGAAATCTGAATTTTAAATGAGGGCAAATTTGTCATTTCCAGGCCTTAATTCGCCGAAAGTCAAAGTCGTGGGGCTAGATGTAATTGTTTTTCACTAAGGAGGGAAAATATGTGATTGTTGAACTAGCAGGGGAAGATTCGTAATTGATGAAACTAACAGGGGGTCTTTATGAAAATTACCCTTTATAGTAATATTGAGTGAAGACTATTCTTTTTAGTGGGATTGATATTGATGACTATACGGTTTTGTGATAAAATAAACAGTTTTAGAAAAATAGAGATAAAATAATACAAAATAAACAGTTTTAGAAAAGTAGAGATAAAATAATAGAAAATTTTGTACTCAACTTACCAAAATAATTATTTTTTCGAGTATTTTAAGCTTTAATTAATGACTTAATTTGAACATTTTTAAAATTTAGAGAGGGCAAAATATTTTTTAGTGGGGCAAACATATAACATACAATATACCTAGTAAAGAAAATAAAATTTTCAGAGGGGGCAATTGCCCCGCTCAACGCATGATGGCTTCGGCCCCTGAGGACACATGCTTAGTGTATTTTTAGTTTATGTTGCAGGTCAAACCATTCAAATTGGAGGAAGACCAAATTGGTTTCAGTATCCCTTGAACAAGAGTCGTTTGGATAACTATTATTGGGTGCTGGCAGTTTTATGCTTCATCAATTTTGTTGCATACATCATCATATTGGCTTCTCTGTTCCAGTATGGCGTCCTTGAAGCTGGAGAAGATGCAGAAGCTACTAATGAAGGAGAAAACACCCCATAAGGAAATGATGGTCTCTCCGGGAAAGATATTGGTGAACTAGATAGATAATCTTGGGGTTAATAGGGCTACAAGATGGTATCTTCTTCAGTTTTCTCTTGAATATTTGTGTCTAGACTTTGTATAAATAAATAACTCACTGTCGTCATATTAAAATAGACCTGATCCGTTAAAGCAGCGTAAGAGTTAATGTAAACTAAAGCGCATATTTTTATGTTTCACTGGAGTCCGGACTGTTATGGTCTGAGTCTAGCACCAATATGTTCGGACCTCCCACACATAAATATTTGAGCAATAAGAGATGACCCGTAATCCCGCATAAGCTCTATCTAAGTAGCACCCACTCGTTTATGTTGCCTTGTATTTTCGAAAAATACGTATGTCGATCACCGTTCACATACGCACGCTTAAATACGTATTTTTCATCAATTTGTTTCTTGGTTAATGTAAGTGGATTATAATAAAGAAATTGACATTGAATAGAGACAAAATGCATCGCTAATTAAATGGTCTAATTGTTAATCCTCTGTACCGGCCAATTGTTGTATATATATTGTGTTGGTTTACTAAATTAATACTAATAAATAATATAGATCGACTATTAAATTATTTAATTAAACATTAAATATGCACACGTAGGTGTGTTCAATACTTTTAATAATGTAAATATATAAAAATTTAATAAAATAAAAACGTATTTTTAACGTATTTGTATTTTGATATTTTGATATTTTTTATTTTTTGTATTCGTATCGTTTTCGTGCTTCTTAGAGCCCTATTGTCCTGATAACCCTGCTGGGATATGGACATAGTCATAATAGGAAGCCCCGAATAATAATCCACAAGGTCCGGTCTCCTGCAAGGTAATGCCATATACAATACGCCCAGATACTCATCACAAGGCTGAAAGTAGGTCCGGACACCAGATCGGACCATTGTTCTGAGTAACTCTGCGATGTTCGTTTAGAGTTGCGTAACACTTGATAATCCATTGCATGTAAAGGTGGAATTAAGACGAGCTTGTTTAGGTACATACCTATGATACCATGAGATCGGAAAGGGCCACACAGGAAGGTGGTGCTGATTGGTTTATTTCAACGCGTAATCCAGTAATCCATATATTGAACAATAATATGAAAGTAAGATGAAAGAAAATCAACCAACAAAACAGATACTGACTTAAAAGACAAAACTAGAAATTTACAAGATAACATTAATAATATAGTACCACCAACAGTTGAAATGACAATAGAGAATTACCATAATACAGTAGCACATACTTCTACTACAAGTCCACAAAAGGGAGCAGCAACTTCACTAATTTTATGCTAAAAGCAAGTAGTAGTTGCACGGTTCTACATCCTTAACCTTCCGAACACAACACCACAGATACACTAGGCCTGCAGGAATCACCTTAATTTCCATCATCGCCCCGTTTCAGGTAGAGGCTCTCACCACCTTCACGGCCTTCACCAGACATGCTGCCAAGGTCGCGCTTGCTTCCACTGCCATGTAGTCCATCACTGCTACGGATGAAATCTGGAAAGCCTCCAGAACCAAGGCCAGAACTGCCATGTGGTTCGCCTTGGAGCATTAGGCCACTTCCACCTGATCCAGAGCTCATGCCAAGCTGGCCGTGCATAGTTTGCTGCTGAAGTGATGGATACGTCTGTTGACCATACAAACTGCGCGCGGCCATGAGTGATTGAGAAGTCATCTGCTGAGACTGTTGGTGCTGCAGGTAGTTTGCACTTGGGTGCATCATCCCACTACCACCATACTGCAGAATTACAACAAAAAGGTTAATTCAGCTAGATATGTAAATGCGACTTTCTACAGTATAAGTGGATGTTACTGCAAGAATTGCCAAGATAATGATGAGCACAAAATAAACCAATCACTAAGTTTGCAGTTGCTTAAAGCCTAGTAGTACATATTATAGAAACTAAAACTACTAGCTTTAGTAATAACATGCTGGCATTACTTGAATTCAGTCGAGTTTCGGAAGCCAGTGTATATGAAGTTGTACCTGAGAATGCATGCTAGGTTGTTGAGGCTGCGAATCAGCTATTGCAGCAAGATACATCAAGTTTCTCTGAAGTCTAGCTTGATTCCTGTCGATTGCACAAAATTCATATAGATAAGTATAAAATCACCAAGAATAGTTTGATTCAGGTGGAGTATCCAAGAATAGTTCACTGAATCTCAGTTCTATGTTTTAACTTGGAGCAAGCAAGAATTGTTTAGAGGTTAAATATTGTTACTGGAAAAATAGAATCATACATATCCAAGTAATCTGACAGAAAAAAAATGTAATCTAATTCAGAATAACGGCATATGATTTGGAGTACCAATATGAAAAGATTGCCTGCTAAATCTGAAGAATTCATGATAAGAAAACATTAAAGAACTCCCATTTGATGATTTAAGTTGAGCCATTCACAGAGTTGTCTTCTAGTATGAAACTCAGTGTCTAAGTCATAACATTCTCACTGAACAATGATAGGAACTGTACAAAAATTTGATTAAACAATTACCCCTCAGACTGCAACATAGAGACACCAAAAGAATAACAAAACCCCTAAAATTCATATGAATTTAAATAGAGATGCAAGGGAAGAAAGATGCTCTACTTACTCTGCACACTCACTTAGCTTTCCAGAATTCTGACTCTCCACAATCTTCAAGATCAGTGATTTGTTCTCATCCAGGTACTGCATAGAATACAAAAGAAAATTGAAAAAAGACGAAAATACGAGTTAACGTTTAGCAATCTCGCCACGTTTAGAAGCATGCAAGTTATGCCAAGAATTGCTTTAATGAACATACATGACAATAGAGGTGTTTGCAAATGATTCTAGTTTTAGTGCAAGATTACGAGGAACTTACCGCGAAAATTAGCTGTAAAGTACAGGTAAGTAATGTTACAGATTGTGTTGAACACATACAAATCCACAATTAGGTACAAAATGCAAGTTGGTACAAACTTTTAAATTTCATCTTCAAAACACAACACATACTACTAAAGAACTTTTCAGCTATGAAACACAAGAAGCAAATAACAAGGGTTCAATTAGTCCAACAACAATTGAGTTTTCAACTTCTATTCATAAACTGCATTGATTACTTCCACAAAACTCGAGGTGGAGTACTTGAGTTGGATTTTTTGGGAAGTAAGCCACAAAGTGAGACAATCCTAAAAAGATTCTTCTTTGAAATTTGATTGATGATTAACAAAATGACAACTCAAACCATGAGCTCAAGTAGTAAGCTTAATTCAAGAAATAAAGTATAGGAGCTCATGGGAAAGGGTCTAACATAAAATAATAAAAACAATCAAAATGACAAGTCTCATTTGGATCCATGGTTTTATATGCATCAAGAAAAGAGCCTTTTCTTATCTGTAAAACTTTATGAATGAGTTCAATGTATAAAGTATGATTTGTGGATGCAGAAATACAGAAAGATAATCAAATATTTTAACAGCAAAGCCCAAAGAAAGTGAGTACACAAAACCAAGAAAAAGTCCTGTCAACAGAACTGCAAGGCCTACTAAAACAGAAAGAAACAAAAACCCCCACATAAAATCAGATTAATTATTGTTAATTACTCCAAAGCTGTAGTAGATGTTCCCCAGAAGTATAATACTCAGATAAGCTAAACCCGACAAAGATTTTAAGCATATTAAACAACAGAAAGGTGGAGAATCTTGAAATACTACTCCTATACAATCAATCACAGTAAACAATTCAGTTTCAAAAAGGTTGAGCAGAAAGGAAGACCCTATATCCTTTTATAGTTCGATAATAGTAGTAGAACACATCCATATCAAAGAGCAAAAAGAAAAAAAGAAAAAAAAAAAAAGGGTGGGCAGCAAAAAGGTTTCAGTTTCACCTACCAACCCAACAACAAGAAATAAAACCCCACAAGAAAAAGAAAAAGAAAAAAAAAACCCTAGTAAGGACTCTCAAATGTAGTCTTACATAGGAGTGACCAGATAAAGATGAGAACAGCAGCAGATCTAAATAAGAATCAAAACCCACTTCAAAGATTCCTTCTTTATAACAATCCATTTGAAAGAAGATTGGGAATAGAAAGAACAAAAGGTAGACTGAACAGGCACAGGAATCTTTTGCAGCAGAGTACACAGTGAAACAGAAATGTTCTTTTCAGCCTATTTTTTCTTAGTTGAAGTATTGAAGAAGGAAGGAGAAAGAAAGTGTATGAAACCTGTTGAATGTGATCAGTAGTGACATTGTTGTTTTGATAGTAGGCTGCCATCATATTCATGGGCTGCATCTGTACCAGGTGCTGCTGCTGCATGCTTACTAGCTAGTAGTAGTAGTAGTTATAACTTCTTACTTATAACAAAACACAACACACAGATACACACACTTACACACCCCCACACACACACACACTCTCTCTCTCTTCTTTGTTTTATACCAAACAGAAAAGCTACAGTTTTATCTCAGTAAAGAGAATGGTATCAATCAACAAACAGTTTGTAAGAAAGAAAAAAGAAAATGAAAAATGTAAAACACTCTGTGGTGCAATATCACAGTAAGAAAAAAAATCAGATGGGGTAGTACTAGTACTATCCCTGTCACTATCAAGGTCTGCAAGTTTGACCAGTGTGATTAATGCGAAGACCGGAAAAAAATCACTGCCAAATTGCAAACAAGATAGGACCCTCTTCTTCTTCTTGCTTTGCTTTCTTGGGGTTTTTGTGTAAACAGTGAACCCTGCAAACTAGTAACCACATTTATATTATGCTATAGCTAGGTATAGAATGGATGGGATCAAGTTTGAAATGATAGGTTAGCTTAGCATAGTAACACAACGTGGTTTTTATTGTTTGTTTAGTAAGCGGAAACCGAGACGATTTTGATTTTTATGTTATGAACACACATTGGGGTTAACAAGAATAATATCTTATCGTTTCTCGCAACATATTTCGATGGATGCTAAATTGCAAAATATTCTATTGCTATGCTTGCTGTAATTGCTTGTTTGGTTGCTTAAATTTGTAATACTACTACTGGTGCAATGCATTTCTTTTACGGTTTGATAAATTATTAAGTTCAAATATCGAATTATTTTACTAGGATTTTCTACTTTATATAAGTTTTTTTCTTTTTTAACGGTAAAAAACTTTTATTAGTTGAACGAGCACAAGAAATGCTCCAGACCAACGATTACAACGGAAATACTAGGAATATGCTCCGGCTCACAACCTCGAAAATATCATCACACCGTGACCCATTAATCGCTCATATCATCATAACCCCACAAAGTCCCATAACAAACTAGCCGCAATACAGATTAATTACATCATAAACAAAATCACCATCACCATCAAGTTATCATCATACTTTAGCCACGGACAAAACAAACACATAAACTAGCCTGCCTCTTCACCATATTCCTGCTCAAATCATTACCGCCCAATAAACTTTATGCAATCCATTGTTATCGTTTTGAAGGCGCACTAAGAGATACGTCCTTATGGTTCATAGGAGTCCGGGGTGGGTATGGTGTGAACCTACCTCTCTACATCATGGAAGGGTTATTTTGGGTTACACAAGAAATGAGGAAGAAAAATGAATTCGGATGGTATGTCATGTTCGGACCACCTGAATTGGTCCGCCCTTCTACCTCCCTCACGTCATCTTGGCCCCTTTATTTGACCATTAGGCGGATAACCCACAATTCTACATAGACTATACACCCTAGTAACACTCAATGGTGGACGTAGACATAAGAGGAAACATCGGATGTCATGTCCTATGTAGATGAACGTACCATGTCCAGTCCTGTTGCAAGGTAACACTCATAAAATACAATAAACCCAAACACTTATCACAAAGGCCAAAGTCAAGTCCATGCCAATAAGCTAAGCTTACCGGACGAATGTTTGGGAAACCTTTGAAATGTTCATTAAGGATTCTAAAAAGTCCCAATTACCCTTGAAAAGTTTCAACGTGGACACATGTAAGGCCCATCAAATGTGAGATAGGTCTATTTGCCCGGTGAGGATTTGAAAATATGAACTACTTTTACCAAAGGTAAGTCTTATGTAATTATATGCACTCTTATATAAGGACGTTGATTATGTAATTATACGTACTCTTATTACTAACCCCTCCCCTCCCACTTAGAGATGTTTAAGTCCTTGATTGGCATCAAGAAGAATAATAACTATAACTTAGTTATATGTTATATTGTACATTAATGAATACCTAAGTACGATGAATTATGATGCATTGAATACTTCATCTTGAAGAATTTCTCAAATTAGCAAAAACACTCATATCCGGGTATCCCTATCAAATTTCCTTTTAATTCAATATGCGTTGTTTGGTAAATATACAAGTGAATTTCGATCTAACTATAATATTTATGAAAATTGTTAGCCGGGTTATGAAATTATAATCATCATCAGTTATATATAAACACTACGTATAGGTGGTCATAGACCGTATGTTCAGTTTTGGTAAAAATGTGTTGTATTCTATACCATTCTATATATGCTGACAGCAAAATTGAAGTGCTGCTATATATTCAGAAAATCACTGAACAGTAGTAGTTCTTGGTTCTGACCAGCTATGGACATGGATAGTCAACACAACATGTACAACAGGCCTATTCAGCAGGTCCATTAATTTACTACGTGTGTAATTAAGATTTTAAAAGGAACACATGGAAATTCTATGCAGTGAGAGAGATGATGAATTCGATATATACTCCGTATTTAGGAAGACAAGATGTGTCATAGTCATACTCTCCACATATCATATGGTGCAATTTGATAGTTTATATAGTAGTATTATTATTATCATAGCGTACCAAAATTTTAATACTTCTCCATTATTCTATAATGTGTGTGACAGATAGAAGGGAAAAGAATCAACTACGTATTGTACAGTAAGAGTACAGATAAAGAATTATTAATGTTAAAATATATTATTCAAAGTACTAGTAGTACTATAGCTAGCTACTGTAGTGAGTTGTGTCTTAGGCTAGGGTAGGACCTATCAGGGGGGTAGGGTACTTACAGTACTTACCCTAGCTAGCCTACTTTGGGGTTCGTTCTGCTGCTGCAGCATTACTGGCGCACTTGTCTATTTTAAACTTGCTCACGTGATCTTCATATGACGCGGACAGACGTACAAACACTAATCGAACATAATACTCATCCGTTGTTTTTTATTTGATTATAGAGGTTTGTATAATTGTATACTCCGTAATTAATAAGATCAATATTAATGGTTGTCTACAAATTCGGACCTTAAGCCCCAAATACCGTAAGTCCATTTCAATTTTTCTTATACTGGTTTGACCTTATTAATGGACTTTTTGTTAGTTTTACGTGACACATTCATTACACATGCATCACACCGTTAATGAAATAGAAAGAAAATGAAATTAAAAAAAATATTATTTGGAACTTATCTGGAGATTTAAATATTTAACCCCCAAATATGGACTACATTTATGATCCCCAAATAACCCTACATTGTGGATTATTTGAAAATTAAACCCCAAATAAGTATCAAATAATTCCACCATTACTAGTGTTCTAATCTCTCCACTTTTTTTTTTTATTTTTTAATATCATTTTAAAAAAATACACTTGTATAAAGATAGTGTACACAATTATAACTCCTATCGAAGTTGTGGATTATTTGAGAATTAAATAACCCTACATTGTGGATTATTTGAGAATTAAACCCCAAATAAGTATCAAATAATTCCACCATTACTAGTGTTCTAATCTCTCCACTTCTTTTTTTATTTTTTAATATCATTTAAAAAAATACACATGTATAAAGATAGTGTACACAATTATAACTCATATCTAAGTTGGGCCAATAACACCTTAAAAGGCTTTGTTAAGGTGATAATGTTATCCAACTTATATATGTGCAGATTATAGCTTTCACAAGGTGATGTGGGATATTCTAACACGCCCCCTCACGAGTAGACCGCGGTTAGTCGGCTCTACATGTGGAATCATAAATGCCATCAATAGGCAAGCCGGAATTAGCATCGGCTGGGGCACCCATCATCAACCTGGCTCTGATACCATATCGAAGTTGGGCCAATAACACCTCAAAAGGCCTTGTTAAGGTGATAAGGTTATCCAACTTATATATGTGCAAATTATAGCTTTCACAATTGATGTGGGATATTCTAACAACTCCTTTCCTTTACGCAATGAAATTCAGTAGTTCAAACCATTGGCGAATTTAAAAGTAATTTCCGTGAGGATCAAATGTAAAATTTAACAAATTTTTATTTTAAAAAGAATTCTCAAAGTTCAGGGGGTCCAGTGATCCCAATCGAACCTGGGGCTCCGCCACTGCTTCAAACTATTGTTATAGCTCTTTAAAACCCTCATAGATCATAAAATTCTTAGATTCATGGGTCTAATAGTTTCGAGTCCCATTAAGGTTTTAAAGATCTCTGACAAAGGTTTGAAAGGGTTTGAAAGAGGGTCTGAAAATTTTAAAACTCTCCTTAAAACCGTTTGTTTGAGATGGTCTAAGAAAGAAATTTAATACCCCTATTATAAATAAAAAATCAAAAGGTATAATAGTAAAATATTTAAAAACGCTCTAACAATAGAACACCTTAGTCAAAACCTATTAATAGTATATTGGCGTAGGTCATTAGGAGAAATATGGGTATAAACAATAGTTATTTACAAATTAACAAAAAATTTAAAACGATAAATATAATAAAATGGGGAAAGTATTAGTTGAATATAAACAAAATCAAATTTAATAAATTTAAATTAAACTTAACTGGATTAAATTTAATGCATTTAAATTGAACTAAATTAAATTTAATATATCTGAATTAAACGGAAATATTTAAATTTAAAATAATTAATTTTTATACGAAGATAACATCAGGTACGAAGGATTACGATTCGGGGGCATTAGTCTAAATTAAATTCATAATAAGATGTGATAAAATAAATAAAATGAAAATGAGGGTGGACACAAGTAACAATGTTGAAAAGACAACAGCCTGTGGGTTCGGTTCCTTCTTACTTCTTCCTTCTTCTTTGATCTTTGAGCCGCCCCCACCTCGGTCCCAGCACCTACTACGATTGGTCACCTTTTCCTACTCCTATAGTCCTATTTATTCCGGTGCTATTAAATTAATTTACGTTATCATCATCTCCAACGTCATTATCTTTTTACATTTCACCGTTTTACCTCCCTTTTAAACACATAGTCAATGTGCATCCTTCAATCGATATGTTAAACCGTCTCCCACACGCGCTTCATTTTATTATACACAAGATGAGAATTTGGCAATCACGTGCTATGTTTGGGACACATGATGTTGTCATTCATCTGGCCCCGATGTGATAGAGAAGTTTTGCTCTCTGGGGAGAAGAGACGCCTATTCTATTCTATGTCTACAACACTTTAGAGAGAGAGACATGTGCTTTTGTATTTTGTAGGACTACTTCGTAATAATTGTCCTCCAATACTTTCCTGTGTTCACGTAATCAAAGTTCAGCCCTTGTTTGTTGTACTTGTTTCCTACATCACCGCGAGCAAGAGCGCGAGCGGAAGCGGGAGCGCAAAAGCGCCAATTTTCTAAAAATGTACAAAGCGCGGGCGTCTTAGAGCGCCGAGTATTAAATATGTAAAAATATATTTTATATATGAAATTAATAATACTAGTAAACATTATCAGGCTAATCAATATATTCCGGACCCAATTCCATACATAAACATCCATCACCTTAAAGCGCGATGAATATTCCATAATTATGTTTGTAATGAAATATTTGAGTAATGGAGTTATACGTGGTCAAAAGTCGCGATGAATATTCAGACCTGTTTGTAATGGAGTTATACGTGGTCAAAAGTCGCGATGAATAGTCCCCTTAGGAACTTTGTAATGAAATGGAGGAAGTATGTTTTAGTATTTTCACACATATTAATAAAATGTGATCTTCATCAATTTTGATGTTGTAAAGGTTGCAAAAAAACATGTTGGTATCTTGTAAAAAATAAAATGACGAATGAGAGATGAGAACCTTGCTTAGATTTTATAGACAAAATATAAAAAAATGGGGTTGACTACATAAAAAATTATAAAAAACACACAATTAAATAACACCAACTTCAAACATCTTATATTTTGCAAATGGTAAAATAACTAAAATATCTTATATTGTATTCAGGAGGAAGTATAAATTTAGTGGGGTATGTTAATATTTTAATTGAAATGGAGTTGTTAAAGTATAAAATAGTGCAAAGTTGTAATATAGTGTACAAAATAATGTTATTAATGTGTGGGGTAGCTTCCATTTTAGGAAATGGTTAAAGTTTGTGGGACAACTACAAATGAAAAGTGGGTAAAGTTTTTTGATACGGAGAGAGTACATTTTTTAACAACAAAATTTTATTTATTAAAGATAGATCATAATAAATACTCGGAAAAGAAATAACAATATTCAAAATCTAAATAAACCTCCGAAATAAAGTACATACAACTAACCAAAACTTCCAACCATCTACACCACAAAAAACCATAATCTAAAACTTCTAACTTTCAAACAGCATGCCAAACCATCACACGCCATCAAGATAGGCGATATAAGGAGGATCCCACCGTAAATTCAAGCGAGAATAGCAATTTTCATAATCGTTATGACTTTGGCGCTAATCAACCCCTCATCGTCTAGTATGCCTATACTACTGGCAATAGTTCAAAATTGGAAAAGTTTGCAAGTTAAAATTGTCATTATAACTGCTGAAGTGGTAGAATAGTTATAATGACAATTATCTCTAACCATGGCAATTACGGTCGCACGCACCAGTTGAATAGGTACTAAACAAGGCCAAAGCATTGTACCTGATAAAAATTTATTTCACTTCAATACACGAATTTGTAATTACATTTCATCAAACAAATCGAACTCGTAAAAAGCTATAAAATCTAACTCATTTGATTGATTGACAGCTTACCAGACCACAATTTCGATAACTAAAACCGTAAACAAAACAAAATAAAACGTAAGTGAATTAAATACTACTCTATAATTTATGCACCACATCTGTAATGCCCTGGTAACTAATCGACCATTTGGCCCAGCACAGTTACTTATGAGCTGATCTCTGAGGTGATATGCTGGACTCACAGACCAATACGCGTTCTAATCCGCGCAGTTTGTCCTCACTCGTGTGCCTACCATGTATTTTCCAGTATGTCACCCATCCTAGAATTGCTCCGGAATTCTTTCTCAAATAGAAACATACAACTTATTAGCATGAGTAACGTTTTCAATCCATTTAAACTCTTTCAAGCGCCACATTATCTCTAATTATTGGCCTATCCATTACCTATTTCAAATGATTCTCTTTATTAGACTCAATTCACATACTTGCCACAACCCCTTAGAACCCCAATAGAAACATCCGGTACTATAGGTTTATAACCCACGGTAAACAAATGGTTGAGATTCGAAAATACTCAACTCCAACGTTCTGTAACTATTCATCAATTCATTTTGATTAGTTTCTTAGTTTTTTATTGGAAACGAGATGGGCTTAAATTTCACTATATTTTGGGCCGTAGAAATAATACTGTTAAGATTTGTTGTCTAAAACTCGGGTTGGGTGCAAGATTATTCCTTATGAGTTATGATGAAATCTTTTGAGTGCGTCTCCTAGTAGACGGTCTCTAGTATAGACCAACTTATATAAATTATAAAACTATCCCAACTAAGAAGCTACAAAACAATACAAAACTTTTCAAAATTTCGGGGGTCAAACTATAATAAATGTAAATAATGATCCTTTTTGCAATAAACCATTCTATCTTCTCCATTCTTTCCTTTTCTTTCTCAGAAACAATCACAGCGAATCCTTTCTTCTTTTTTCTTCTTATTCTTCTCTCTCTTCTTTCTTCTTCTTCTCTTTCTTCTTTCTTCTTTTTTCTCCGGCGGTGGTGGGGTGGCGGAGGAGGCGGTTCTTGGAAGTGCACCAGGCGGAGTTGGTGGCGCACTGGAGGAGCTCGGCTTTGTCGGAGTTGGGGATGTGGAAGAGTGAGAAGAGGGAGACAAAGGCGAGTAAGGAGATGAAGAAGCAGCAGCGCATCAAGTATTTGCCTTCCATTGTTTTGGGATTGTGTGAGGGAGTGAGTGGGTGGGCTGTGCAATCTGTGTTAATGGGCACTTTATATATAGGAGATATAGATAGGAGAAAACGAAATTGTTCTCTGGAAAAAAAAAAAAAAAAGAGAATGAAATTATTAAATTATTTGTTTGGTAATGGAGAACGGGGTTAGCTAGGTTGGTACGTTCAGAAAAAGTTCCCATGATCTCTGGCATATGTCCCATGATCTTAACAATACATCCCATGATCTCACATTTCGCGGTGCTCTGTTTTTTTTATAGTCGTTTGCATCTAGGTTTTATATAGATTTGTGTTTGAATCGACGTTGTTAAAGTTGTTTGCATCTAGATTTATGTAGGTATGTGTTTAGGACGAAGTTTGTTGGTGATAAATGTTAGATTTGACATCTAAAAGTAGATTTATGTAGATTTGATGATAAATTTACGTTCAGAAATATTTTCCATTATATCTGGCATATGTCCCATGATCTCAGCAATACATCCCATGATATCACATTTAGCGGTGCTCTGTTTTTTTTTTATTATTATTTTTTTTATAGTCGTTTGCATCTAAGTTTTATATAGATTTGTGTTTGAATCGACGTTGTTAAAGTTGTTTGCATCTAGATTTATGTAGGTATGTGTTTAGGTCGAAGTTTGTTTGTGATAAATGTTAGATTTGGCATCTAAAAGTAGATTTATGTAGATTTGATGATAAATTTACGTTCAGAAATATTTCTCATGATCTCTGGCATATGTCCCATGATCTCAACAATACATCCCATGATTTCACTTTAACATTCCATGATATCAAAAACAGGAAGAAAAAAAAATTATATCAACTATATATCCCATGATTTCAATTTTACATGCCATGATTTCACTTTAACATCCCATGATTTCACTTTAACATCCCATGATCTCAAAAACGGGAATAAAAAAAGTATTCAATTTTTACCATCATATCAACGATAAATCCAATGATTTGATTTAAACATCCCATGATTTCACTTTAACATCCCATAATTTCAAAAACAGGAAGAAAAAAAGTATTTAATTTTTTCCATCATATCAACTATATATCTCATGATTTGACTTTAACATCCCATGATTTCACTTTAACATCCCATGATCTCAAAAATAGGAAGAAAAAAAATCATATCAACTATATATCCCATGATTTCACTTTTACATGCCATGATTTGACTTTAACATCCCATGATTTCAGTTTAATATCCATGACCTCAAATACGGGAAGAAAAAAAGCATTCAATTTTTTCTATCATATCAACTATATATCCCATGATTTCACTTTAACATCCCATGATTTCAAAAACAGGAAGAAATAAAATCATATCAACTATATATCCCATGATTTCACTTTTACATGCCATGATTTCACTTTAACATCCCATGATTTCAATTTAACATCCCATGATCTCAAAACGGAAAAAAAAAACTACTCAAGTTTTTCCATCATATCAACTATGTATCCCATGATTTCACTTTAACATCCCATGATTTTACTTTAACATCCCATGATTTCAAAAACAGGAAGAAATAAAATCATATTAACTATATATCCCATGATTTCACTTTTACATGTCATAATTTCACTTTAACATCCCATGATTTCAATTTAACATCCCATGATCTCAAAAACGGGAAGAAAAAAAGTATTCAATTTTTTCCATCATATCAACTATATATCCCATGATTTCACTTTAACATCCCATGATTTCAAAAACAGGAAGAAATAAAATCATATCAACTATATATCCCATGATTTCACTTTAACATCCCATGATCTCAAAAACGGGAAGAAGAAAAATCATATCAACAATATATCCCATAATTTCACTTTTACATGCCATGATTTGACTTTAACATCCCATGATTTCACTTTACAATGATCTCAACCAAAATGGAGGGAGTACAATTTACAACAATTCCATTAATCAAAATAATTAGTAACTTAATTAACTAGTACTACTACTACCACTACTTGTACTACTAAAGTACTAATTACTAACTATACTACTACTACACGAATTTGACCAAAATGATGATAAATATTCTTGACTAATAAATTCTACCAAAAAGAACACCATGATTATTATTATAATCAATGGAAATTAATCAATTTATATAACCCCTTTGTGAAGATCCAGTACCAAACAGAGGACGTGCACCGTCGTTCCACGGAAGAAAAAAGTCAGAAGAAGAACCAATTATCCATTAACCAAGGAGCAACAAGTACAATCATGTCCTTGACATGGATGATGGATCAATGGAGAAAAGAGTAGAAAAATCATAAATTAGGATCTTGTACACCTCCTCCGTCCGCCGTGCGGCCGTGCCACCGGCAACCACTGTCGCCTGGTTGAGATTCATTTTTGGTTGCCGGATCGGGTCCAATCAGCAATATGGCCGAGCTTCTCGCAGCAGGAGAAAGGTGCGAAGGGGACGGTGGCGGCGGTGGAATCTGGAGGGCCCCAGCCATCGGCGTTGAATCGAAGCTTACCATTTCTTCTTGTTGTCTAGCGAGTTGGAGATGATGATTCAGGTGAAGGTGAAGAAGAAGATAACGGAGCTGTGTGAAGTGAGAAACTAAACCCAAAAACAGAGAAAATTAGATAAAAGAAAGAAAAGTATCGATCTATCTGTATCTGATAGATTTAGAAGAAAGAAAATGGTAATTTGCTAAAAGGACTTCTATTTGTAGTTTATTACATTTATACCACCGAATTTTTTACTGATTATAATATCTTATTGGTAAATTGCATAATGGTACCGTCTATATTAAAGACCGTCTTTCCTGAGAATTTGCGAATCTTTTAGATCAAGACTCGGTGCTAATTAGTTCCGCTGGTTTATATAGATTCTATAAGCGCTCATTTCCGAAGAATTGGAAAATACTCCTTGAGACCATGCATCTTGTAATCTTCCAATGTACTGAACCTCCCTGAATTACGATTACCCTACATTGTTCATTTGTTCTAGTGGGTTTCAGTGGTGAAAACCGTTTTAAAATTTGGATTTGGTTCTATCACTGTAGTATTTTTCTGGTTTATTTTAATTTTTCATATTTCTTTTCTTATTTTTTATTATATATTTGTTTTTATTAAAGAATAAAATACATTGATTCCAAAGGTTCCAACTTCCAACCGGTGGAGATGATTTTTTATTTTTAGATTTCAAATTTTGTTAGTTTCTATTTTTAGGTGTCTCATATCAGTTTTAAATACATAAAGTGAAAATTTATAAAATGAAAATTTATTATGTACTTCTCATTTGCAATATTAAATCATATCGAAAACGTAATTTATGAAATTATATTTGTGAAAATATAATGATTATATCAACAATAACTTCTTCGTAAATTACGTTTTCGGCACGATTTAGAATTAATATGATGTAAAATATCGCAAATAAAAAGTTAACATAATTGCAAATGGAAACCTTTTAGTGAGATGGAGAAGGTTTATTATTATTAATTCAATTATTTGTACATTCATCACAAGTTTTCCCTTTGAAAATGTTGATTTTTTAAGTCTTCGTTTGACCTCGTATTAATCATAAATCATACCGGAAAAAAAAATTACGGAGTTATATTATAAAAATATTAACAAAAATGGAGGAAGTATATGCAGTAATATTTTTAATATTTTATGATTTCATTCCCTCAAAATTTTGAAATATTCCCAAACCCACGGGCGTTTCTTCAAATAATAATTTCGCACTTAACTGGATCCGCCATGCAGCCGACTATTGATTGAGTAGGAGATGCACCAAGTCAAGGTTGTACCATATTTGTGTCGCAGTACTATGTAGAAATGAACAAATTAATACGAGACAGTATGATGTTATCGGTTCATATTTTGATGTTTCTTTGTAGCAAAACGTACCCTAGATTCTTTATTATTGAATTGATGATATGATCGGCATCATACAGTTAATACTAACAAATTGCATGATTCCAAATTTGCAATATCAACAACAATAATGTAGTGTACTAGTACCCTTTTATGCCATCTTCCACACAATATATAGGACTTGAAAATGATACTACAAAATACTATACGTCTATCAAATCTAGCTTGGGCAACAATGTTACTAGAGGTGGCCGCGAGTTTAATCAATTGATAAACTATCAATGACGTTATCATTATACTATATAGGGCTACAATCTATTTTTAGTACTCTATAGTGAAACATGTCCATTTTATATATTTCAAAGTGGTTGTGTCCATTTTAGATGCTCTAGCGTAACACACTGTCCAATTTATATATATTTTTAATTTTCACCGGAAAACGTGGAACACGTGCGCGCGTGATTTACAATCTCCTTTTGCGTTTATAATGGAAGCATGAGCACCGTCGAAGGACATTAGAGTTACATGTATAAGGACATCGAAGCTACATAGTGATGTAGTAGCTTCTTATAAAATAGAGTTACATGCATAATAAGCTATTAGTCACCTTATCAGCTACCAGTCATGTTATATCTATTTATAATTCTAATCACCTTAAACAATTAGTATACGATAAATTACTATTTATACGTCGCAGGCTTATGTTCATTATTTTACATTTTGATGAAATATGAATGTGACTCATCCACACCCACCTACATTTATTCGGCTGTCATGTTTATTTTTCATAGTAACATAACCTTTTTTATGTAAGATACTTACTTTAGAGATTAGAGTGAGTTATTATTTGCACGTTTAGTTTAATGATGAATTAGCGAAATACGAATCCCAACAGGTTAGATGGGGCATGCATGGAATAGCAAGCTTAAAATGCAGGAAAAAAGCAGGCGCAAGTAGGATTGGCTTCCTTAAGAGGGGTAGAAATAAATGAAATATAATTAGTGATTGATAGAAGTATGATATAAAGTTTATGACAGAGACTCAATCATATGTAAGTGAATATCATGGTACCTTTGCTAGGGTTATGGTCCCATCCCACATATCCCATCTTATTTCAAACTTCTTTTCATGTTTCTGTATTTTACATGGAAACCAACCATTAATGGGGCATTCTATATTGTACTACAGTACATCAATTCCAGATCTCTGCTACATTGCCCTTGCTAGTTGCTACTGGACTAGTACTACTACTTATTAGGGTATATGAATCACAAACTTTTAATCCCAGAATACATATAAGCGGCTCTCTTTTTGTGTGAAGTAAATACTTAGCCTACAATTGAAATATTATACTGTACCCAAAATTTACCTTCAAAACCTTCCAAGCATCTTGCTAAAACTAAATTGGACTAAATGGAATTCTTATGGAGCAGCTAAAGAGCAACCTTAATTTCCTTTTGCGTTTCCATGTGATGTAACTTTGGAACGACTTCAGAGAATTAGCCAAACATTAACACTTCATTTAAACCCTAAAACTTCTCCTATAAAACCCATTCCCTAAATTGAGCTCCAAATAGTCCTACAAATCTTACATATCAACTTATAAGGTTTAGGCGATCATAAGAGATCTCCCTAGAATCCTCACACAATACACTATAGGTCTCACAGTGGGACATACGTGCATAGTAATTGAGTAGGGGGGTCTATAGAACCCTCTAAGATTGAAATTTCCAACTTATAAGGTCATTTTTACAACTCTTGAAGGGCAGTATTAGGTAAATAAATAAATAAATAAATCATTAAGGAGTAACTATCTGCAGCAAAAGTTGTTTCACTTCAAATGTTCACTTTTAACAAAATGTCACCAGTAAGAGCTTCAAAATCACATTCACAAGATACTCTTCAATTTCTATCATAGCACAATATGCAAAAAGAATTTCTGAATACAAACATATACTACAAACAATAGTGGCGGAATCCAGAACCATGAATGGGGCTGTATTTGTGAATGAATAAAATATGCACAGCGAACCATATGGCAAGGTGTTAAATTTCTTTGCAAGAAAAAAAAGTAAGGACCAAGAGAACAAGACTAATTAGATTTTAAGGGGTTTTTACGTCTACCACCCCTACTAGACGACCCAATTACAGATACATCCCTTTTAGTCAAACTATTATATCTAGGTACAAAATCCCAAAATTGCTTTGACCAACTTAAGGTTTACTATTCAATATCTTCATACCAAACATGGCCTTAACATTTTTTTTCTCTTTTTTTCCTTTTTCTTCTTTCCTCCTCCTTCTTCCCTCCTCCATCTTCTTCCCGCCTCCTTCTTATTCTTTCTTCTTCTTATTCTTAATTGGAATCGGAGCTAACAACTCCGATCAGAACGGAGCTGTGTAGCTCCGATTAGAACGTAGCTGTGTAGCTCCGTTCAGATCGGAGCTTTCTCCGATCTGATCGGAGTTGAAGCTCCGATTAGAACGTAGCTGTGTAGCTCCGTTCAGATCGGAGCTACACAGCTCCGTTCTGATCGGAGCTGTCATTTACAACTCCGATTAGCTCCGTTCAGAGCGGAGCTGTAAAGCTCCGTTCAGGTCGGAGCTTTACAGCTCTCGCCTGAACGGAGCTTTACAGCTCCGATCAGGTCGGAGTTGTACAGCTCCGGCCGGCGAGCTATACAACTCCGGCTGTCTCTTTTTTATTTTATTTATTTTTTTTTATTTTTTTTTTGAAAATCCTTTTGGGTTAATTTTAAGATTTAAAATTATTAGGGTTCAGTTTGCAATAATATTTGAGGCAATTTTGAAATTTAAAAAAGTTATATGCTTTATGTTGAATTAATAAGTGTCAAATTGGTGAAATTAAAAAGATTTGAGGCTACTGTGTAATTAATGAAAATTGGAGTTGTTTGGCCAAAGTCAGAATTCAATATTTGACCAAGGGTAAAAATGTATCCACATTGATTTAATTCGCCAAAAGTTAAATTCGTGGGTTTAGGTGTAATTAAATATATATAACAAGGACGCTGGATGTAATTGTTTGACTAACAATGATCTATCTGTAATAAGATGAACTAACAAGGGTAGTATATGTAATAAGCCCTAGATTTAATAAGAAACCCTAGATTTAATGTAAAAAAGTACATCAATCTCCCTTTTGAGAAAATGGACGGTAATTGCTCATTTCAGCAATATAAACCTCGTATCCCCACCTGAAAACAGAAAGCAAGTGATTCCCGCAAGCAATGCGACGAGGAAGCAAATACTGTGGGGATTTCACAGCTGAATCCAGAATTTTGAATAACTAAGAAGATGCACATCATTTGCATCAAAGATGCCCGTACGAGTGGCATCGGTGTAGATTGAAGAGGGTCAGGCCTAAACAATTTCAAGCATATTTCTTGAATCTCTCTATGCTTAACTACTTGGCGGGGTGTCGAGGTTAATTTTTTTCTCCAAATTCTATCACATAGATGATACTAGTATCTTTCCATGGCTGTGTTTCCGCCATTACTTGCCATCCATTCTTCTTTTAAAAAATCTGGTGGTAATGGCAGAAAGGTGCCTTTACCCTATGGTAGTTGGCATTCCTCCCCAGCAAGCCATTTCAGCCTGCCAAATCCACGAGGCATCTCCATTCGATTTGATAACGATGCCCTGGTCATCAAATAGTTGTTCTTGTGCGCCTAATATCCCAGCCTCTCACCCAGAGCAGTTATATACACTCCGAAAATAAAAATCCATGACCAAACACAAAATTAATAACATCAAAGTATTTCCCCAAATTACAAGCCTCCCGTAAGGATTCAGATATTCCAAACTTGCAAACAAAAGAAAAACAGTGTGATTCTAGAACACGAATGGAACAAGACATTTCACATTCTTAGGGAAATTCTCGAATTTGGAGATATACCATTTTCTGGTAGTGTAGCTCCTCCCAGCTAAATATGAAGCCGTTGCAAAAGCACACGAATACAAAAACAATGTCTGTGATATAAATGCGATACCCATGAAACAGTGATCTCAAATAGGTAATGGGGGCATGTAACAAGACTAAAAAGACCACCTTTCGGAATCTTATAACCTTTATCACTCTTGTCCCTGAGTTTCGAAAGGAGGTAATGGTGATAAAAATTACTCAAAGTACCAACCATGAAAAGAAAAACACCAATGTACTTCAGATCAAATGCAGGTTCTGGAAATCCCTGAGTCGTGTTATGGAAATAAACCATACCAGCAGCTGCTACAACATAGTTGGTAGAAATAATAATTGCAGAATCCAGAGCGATAAAGCCGCTGAACTTGTGAAGGAATAAGACCTGCACAACAAGTTTAATGGCATGTTAAGTTCACTACACTTCCAAAAAATTGGGTCACAACAAAATTGAGGATTAGCACTAAGAATAAGGCCCTACTGATCATCATCCAAATCCCACTTACCATAAATCACTTCCAGAAGCAACTTAGATTTGCCAATAAACTAATCTCATCTCAAATGTCAACACGTTAATAAAGTCCTCATTACTATAACAATCCCCAGAAGCAACACTTTAGCATGATTACTCTTTAACATTAATCCTCATTACTATAACAATCTCCTTATCAAAGATTTAAAATCTAATCAAGTAATGCAACAAGGAAACAATCTTTCATCTGAATATAACTGAATCAATCTGAACAGAATTGACCCGATCATAACAGAATGAACTTATTTTATTTGTAGTATGAAAAACAACTAATCAATCCGATATCAAACGATATGAAACAAACTTCACGGTTTTCCAGACCAAGATAACTCTGTCTCCGTCATGGATCGAACCTTGCACCTCCCCTTCACTTACTTCACTACTCCAGCTCCCTTCCACTTTAGCACCGTACCTTATAACTCTGGCCGAACAGAACTAGAACTGAATTGAACTTGTTTGTAGGTTCGTACTATATAAAACAACTTAGCAAAATCCGAACTGAACTTAAATGATTGATTTCTCAGAGAGGAAGATAACAGACCCTAATGATCACTATCTAACTTAAAGACCATTTAAAGTAATTGTGATCTGTACAAGTTACAATAAGACTAAAAAGTCAACTGAAAACCTCAAAAACAGAAATTAGAATTTGAAAACAAAAAAGAGTACCTCAAGGACCCTTTTGAGGAAATGGATGGTAATGGCTAATTTGAGCAAGAGAAACCTTGTCCCGCCGCCCGGAAAGATATAGAAAGAAGAAATTCCGGCGAGTAGAGCCGGAGTGTATAAGACGAGCATGCCGATTTTACTGGGGATGACAGTTTGGTTTCGAGTTCTTTTAATGGAAGCACCGCCGAAGTTCCAGAATTTTGAATACTGCAGATGTTGTTTTCCGGTAGCTTCTAGTATGCCCAATATCCCAGCCGCTAATAGCGTCAACACTGATGAGGCTGTGGAGAAGGTGGACGACGGTTCTTGGTATACACAACTCTTTATTATTTCCGCCATCATCTGAATTCAGATCAATCTTCAAACAACATACATACTATATACATATAAGGATTTTAAATTATAACTGTGTTTCACACATTTTCTACCAAATGCATATACCTAAAACAAAAGTCAACTTTGAACTTTGTAATTGATTAAGGCCGCCGGCTGAACAGCGTCTCCATCAGAGACGCAGCTCAATTGTCTTATATATATATTTTTTCATTTTTTTTCAATTCTTTATTTTTGATTTTGGATCCAAAGGTTCATAATATAATGGATTTTGGTGTTTGGTTTAGTATCAAAACCCACAATAATTTCATCAAGATTTCATATGATAATTGTGGTGCGCACTATACCTCCCTCCTAGATAATTTTAATTACAACTAAGTCTATGAATTTAAATTTTCGCGAACTAAAACGTTCAAAGTACCGTTTATCCCCGATTGGAAATTGAATTTTGACTTTAACCAAATGGATTTAATTTAAATTTTCATCTATTACACAACATTTGACTCAAATGTTTCCAATTCAACCAATTTAACATCACGCACCTAACTGTTTTAAATTTCAAATTAGTCTAAAATTTTATTGCAAAATGAACCCGATAAACTTCATATTACAAATTAAACACACACACAAAATAAAATATAAATTAAAAAAATTAAAAAAATCAAAGAAGACCGGAAAATAAAAATCCATGGCCAAACACAAAATTAATAACATTAAACTATTTCCACAAATTACAAGCCTCCCGTAAGGATTCAGATATTCCAAACTTGCAAACAAAAGAAAAGGAGTGATTCTAGAACACGAAAGGTATAAGACATTTCACATTCTTAGGGAAATTCTCGAATTTGGAGATATACCATTTTCTGGTAGTATAGCTCCTCCCAGCTAGATATGAAGCCGATGCAATCGCACACGAATACGAAAACAATGTCTGGGATATAAACGACATACCAATGAAAACAGTGATCTCAAATAGATAATGGGGGCATGTAACAAGACTAAAAAGACCACCTTTCGGAATCTTGTAACCCTTATCACTCGTGTCCCTGAGTTTCGCAAGGAGGTAATGGTGATAAAAGTTACCCAAAGTACCAACCACGAAAAGGAAAACACCAATGTACTTCAGATCAAATGCAGGTTCTGGAAATCCCCGAGTTGTGTTATGGAAATATGCCATACCAGCAGCTGCTGCGACATAGATGGTAGAAATAACAATTGCAGAATCCAGAACAATAAAGCCGCTGAACTTGTGAAGGAATAAGACCTGCACAACAAGTTTAAAGGCATGTCCATCACTAGAAATAAAAAGTTCACCAAAGTTTAAAAAAATTTGGGACACACAACAGAATTGTGGATAAGCATTAAAGAGGCAAAAGTTAAATTTGTTCTCAGACCCTGGTTCCAGAGAAGAATGCAACGCCCAACAGTTCTATACGACTATACAGAACTAGATTCATGAGCCCGCTTTGCATGAGCTAGAGATGCTAGATAATAACCGCATAGTGCTATCTTACATTATCCACACAAGTTTTTATATATTCTTACAACCGAGCTCTCTTTCCTTCATTTTTGCTAAAGGTAACAAGAAACTTTTCTGAATTTGTAAAGAAAGTTCCATTTGTTGAAGAACTACTTGAAAGGCGATGGAGTTTGATACATGAAAATAATGCAGTGAATATTCGGGTCAAGTTAAAACACAAGGGGTAGTGTGTGCATTATGTCCCCTTCCTGACTTGTTATGAGGCCCAACTGATCATCATCGAAATCCCACTAACCATAAATCACTTCCAGAAGCAACTTATATTTGCCAACCAACCAATCGCATCTATGTCAACAGGACGATCAATATAAAAGGCCCCAGAAGCAACACTACATCATGATTAGTTGATTACTGTTTAACATTAATCCTCATTACTATAACAATCTGGGTGGAGGGCAAGGGGCAGTGTTGACAGTTTGCCAAAGATGAATACTTTGATCAGAGAAACAAATTCGGCAATGTCTTCATATGCAAAACCCATATAACAGTAGTGAATGCAACTAAAGTTAAACCATAATCTCTTTATCAAAAGATTTAAAATCTAATCAAGTAAGGCTATGTAATGTAATGTTATCTTCGTCTGAATGTAACTGAACCCGATCTAAACATTAGTGATTCTAGGAGAACTTAACTTAGTAATCAAATTCGAAATGAAATGATCCGAACATAATTTAATAGTTTTTCATAGGAAGATACCAGGGCCTAATCAGTAAGTATCTAACTTAAGACCGTTTATAGTAATTGTGATCCGTACAAGCTACAATAAGACTAAAAAGAGTCAAACTGAAAAGCTCAAAAATTGAAATTAGAATTTGAAAACAAAAAAGAAGAGTACCTCAAGGTCCCTTTTGAGGAAATGGATGATAATTGCTGATTTGAGCAAGAGAAACCTTGTCCCGCCGCCCGGGTAGATAAAGATAGAAGAAATTCCGGCGAGTAAAGCCGGAGTGTAGAAGACGAGCATGCCGATTTTACTGGGAATTACAGTTTGGTTTCGAGATGATTTAATGGAAGCACCGCCGAAGTTCCAGAACTTGGAATATTGGAGATGTCTTCCGGTAACTTCCAGTATGCCCAATATCCCGAGCCCTAATATTGTCAACACTGACGAGGCGGTGGAGAAGATAGACGGCGGTTCTTGGTATACACAGCTCTTTATTATTTCTGACATCGTTTGAAATGATGATTTGATCGCTGAGGTGAGGGAGGATCAAGCAATGGGTTGAGTTGACATGAGAAATACAGAGGGATCGATCATAAATACAGTTAGGTGGTGGCGTGGGAGTTTGGATTGGACCAAGACGGACGTTTATTTTCATTTTAGACCCCATATTTATAACATATTTTACTTTGCCCCAAAGATGAAAACCATACATTTTGCCTCAAAAGAGAAAATCAAACCCACAACGGAATAAAAAGTATTCTAAATCTCTATATTAAATACTGCAAAACTATGTTGTTACTTGCTAGAGAAGATATGATCAAGTAGGAAGTAATGGGGAGATCAATGGTCTAGCACCCTCAATGTGGGCCCCCTATGAAATTCAAAGTGAATATTTAGATGGTGGGTTAATGATGGCCGGATATATGTATGATTGAATTTCTTTTACGAATGATGAAAAACATGTAATTGATGACGCCAAATGTCCGACTTTCTCCACCTAAAATATTTAAAAACTCCAATATCATATTAGGGGTTTATTCATTGTTGCAACATGTTGTTGGGCCTCATGTACTTTAGGGTGTTATACGGTGCAACACATAAAAACATAATGTATAGTGATGATATAATTTTTAAAACCATAAACTACATCATCTCATGGCATAGATCAAAACCCATATTAAGCATGTTGACCACGGCAAACTTCACAACCTCCAACACGTTTGGGGCCTTTGGGCCATTCAGATTATTCCGTTAATAACCACTTAATATGTAGTGTTGAATGGTTGCTCTATTTCAATATTTGGTTAGAAAGTTGATTGTGGTGGCAGAATAAGCTATTCGCCAGGGCATTCTTTATATACATTTATGTACACTGATGACCCTCAAAACAACCCTTCTCTCCACTACTTATGTTTTAAAAAGTGATCATTTAAGTGAGAAACTTAGCATTTGTAAATGTATAATTATATCTAATTAGTATAACTGCAAGTGGGCATGAAACCACGTAAAATTTTGTGTATGTTTTAAATTGCACAAGTAGAACAGGCGACAGTGGAGAGCAACATCAACTCATGAATTATAAATGAACACGACGAGGGATAAACTTATACTGTAATATATTCTTATACTATACTTCATCCCATCATCTCTTATCTAATATGGAACGGGAGTATTACACTTGTGTACAAGAAAATAGCTCCGAGAAAGCACTATATTATTAGTTCCTATATGTCACAATGGTAACCCCCTATAACATCTCAAAATCACCCAATCTCAAGATCGATCTTATGGTGCAATTCATGAAAAAGACAGATTGACAAGATGGGAACTTAAAAATGTCATTTTACCTTTTGCTCATGGTTGCTTATAAGAGAGAATTCACTGAAAGAAAAACAATCAGGAAAAAATATAGACTCTTCAGTAAAAATTCACTTGTACCACTTAATTCATCAGCCACTATTATTAGAATTTGTCAATGAAGCATAAAATAGTGAGTTTGAAATTCACCACTGAAAAAAAAAAAAAAAGTTCACTATATCAAAGAAGCATCTTGACTGACCTATTCGTCTAGAGATAAAATGACCAAATCAAAAAAGAAAAATGGGCCTGAATAAAACGAGCGTCAAAATAAGGGGGAGAATGAACATAGAAAGTATCTGCTCTCCCTGTACATCCCGCGAAAAATTCTATGTACTTATAATTGTTATACACAGCTAGCAATCCCAGATGAAAGCGCTACCTGAGGAAACTGGTCACTCCGTGCAAGTGTTGCAGGAGGCTCTCTTTCATCCGCACAAAACTGCAGGTGCTTCAGGCAGGGCATAATTCAACACACAGTACTACTCCAACCCCCCAGTTAAAACTCCTACTGTTTAATCAAGCTTCATGGATGCTCAGCTGCTTTGTATCTTTCACTCACATCATCATTTTTATTGAATATGTACTAATTGTAGATCCTGACAGGCTTCTCAAAGGCGTGCCGGTTCTGCAAAATCAAGGAATAATGAATCAGCACCAGAACCCCCATCCGGACCCCATAAAATTTATCACAAGACAATGAAACATACAAATTCATGCAATTATGAAGCTGGTAAACGAACTTTCTTGTCCACGTTCAAGGTGCACAAAGAGAATGATAGAGAATCTATGTTATGCAAGATATGCCAATTCTATGAAACTATCTTTAGATCTGACACAGATGGAGAAAATTTATCAAAACGCTTTGTGAAATTCGCAATGTAAAGACTGGCAGAATTACATGTGATGTTATGAACAATGTTTCAGACACATTTTGTAAACCGATCCCAATATATTATCAGCAAGGTAAAACCTAGTCTCGTTTGGCAGGTGATGATTATTGATATAGACAAAAACTCATCTTTGACGGTCAGACCATTAGACAAACCTTAAATATAAGAGCACTCCTTATGGAGGCTTTTTTTTGGGCTTAAATTACCAATTAATCCCCAAAGAAGCCCAAAAACACCTCCAATGGAGGCTTTTTTGGGGCTACTAAATAGTAGCCGGAGGCTTTTTTTGGGGCTTAAATTACCAATTAATCCCCAAAGAAGCCCAAAAACACCTCCAATGGAGGCTTTTTTGGGGCTACTAAATAGTAGCCCTTGGAAAAGGGCTACTGAATAGTAGCCCTCATATTAATATTTTATATTTTTTTGTTTGTTTGATTGGTTAATGGAGTAATAATATGGTACATGGGGTCTACATAGAAGCCCCAAACCATTGGATGCTTCAATTTGGAAGAGGCTTCTATATTTATAGCCCCATTTAAGCCCAAAACCTAAGGAATGCTCTAAGGAATAAAACAATACGCCACCCGCCCAAGTGCACCTCAATTTGCACCTCTTAGATATTAGGAATAACAACCAACTCCACCGTGTAAATCGACCTAATTGTTGGACCTTCTTAAACAAGTTCTTCTCATTCTTCTATTTAAAATAGAAAAACACTGGGAGAAAACCAAGGATGTTCAGAACAGAGCATGATATTTGTCAAACTGTATATTCTCACATAGAGTATAACTTTAACACGAAAAAGTACAATTATGAGCCAAAATAAACTCACTGTCCTGCAAACACCTTAGCGTTTCTCACGCAATATACCTGATTGGCAGCATATGACCGCTTTGGAGCATGGTCAGAGTGTTCTAATCCAAGGTACTGTTCCCAAGCACCATAAACATCTCTTTTCTGGAACATGAGAAGAAGATAAAAAATGAAGAGAAATCAGCCAACATAGCAACAAAATACTGAAGAAGTACGCTCAAAAGGAATATATCCTTTGTACCTGGAAACGGCTTGATAGAACGTCTGAATCTTGAAGATATTCAGGGCGACCCAACGACATAAATGCAAATTTCCACTGTAGAAGACAAATTTAAGTAGAAACAGGATACTTCAACATCATATACTACTGTATTAATGAAGTATACTACGACATGAACACAAAAAATACCTTGGCGAACTCTTCATCAGCAATCTCTAGTTTTTTCTGTATCCTCATTTTTACATCAGACAGAGTCTCACCCTCATGAATGACCAAGAAAAAGGGATCCCCAAAATTTTGAACCTGCTGTCAGGAAGAATAAATTCAATAAGTTACTCATGAATGTTCCATCCATAAGAGATTGACGGCAGCCAATCAATTTTGGAAATCAAACTAAAGATGAACTTAATTAAGGGTTTGAGGGCCCTTTGATCTAAACTTACTGCTTGATTCTGAGAAGTATCTTTCATGAAATGGTACACGTGAATCAAGCGATCATTAGGACCAAGATTTTTCTCTTCTTCAGGGATCTATATTAATAGGAAAACAGATAGATGATTAAGTGTACTGGTAATATCAGATAAAGCATACAGTGGACATGACTCGATTGTAGCATAGAATCGAACTTCAGAGTTGATTGCTTCTGAACAGGGCTTAAGTGCAAATGAGAAAGGAAATAAAGAACTGTATATCCACAACTAAATCAGAAACTCAAGTAAAAGATCAACATGATGGGAATAATTTTTAAGGTGATAAAGTTGAGGTGGGATGATAAGCAAATTATCCATCTAGTCGTTTTCTTTTGAAGCCAAAGTGTCCACAGAGCGAACAATCAATGAGTCGGGTACAGTACCAGTTTTTCTGGTGGGCTGGGCAGTCCATGCCCATTGACATGCCTAGTCGAGCTTTTGAATTAAAAGAAAAGAAAAGAAAAAAAAGTGATGGTCCACCATTTCAATTCTTTTTTAATTCAAAAAGTCAACCATCCGCCAACCTGCGGCATAGTTGTAGTAAGAAACAGGCACATATGGCCCAGAGCCCAAAGGCTAACGCAGTTTACTTATTCAGGAGATACTTGGTCTCAATTAAAGTAACTAATCTAGGTGTTTATATTTCAAATACATGGGCAACTGGACAATCTTTAATCATGGATTTCATAACCTAGTATCCTTCAATTTTACCCCAGATGTTCTTCACAATTGTGTACTTCTTTGGTGCAGTTCAAAATCTATTTTCCTTTCATCAGGTTAGGAGATAAATCAACACAAGACAAAAAGATGTATTTCAATATACTCAGCAACCAATTCATATTTAACTTGGTAAAATAAACATAGACTGGGAAACATTGGTCTGGTGTTGGAATATTGGTGTGACACACCACGACAACACTGATGAAATGGATGTCCTCACGTATTGAAAATTAATTGCTGCTTTAATGAGCCATGTCATGTTTGAATTTGAAACAGGTGAAATATTAAGAAAACTTGTATAGATTTAAAACGAGGAGCCAACTTATGTCCTCACGTATTGAAAATTCATTGCTGCTTTGATGAGCCATGTCATGTTTGAATTTGAAACAGGTGAAATATTAAGAAAACTTGTATAGATTGAAAACGAGAATCCAACAACTAGCACGTAGAAACTTTGGAAATAAAATAAAATATAAAAAAGTTGTACTTGAGAAGGCTGCCAAATATAAAATACTAAACTTACCTCCTCCGCACGCAACGTCCAGTACTGATCATTTATGTTTTCAATCTTTTCTTGCAATGGGAAAATCTGCAAGTGGGTCAAAATCAAATGGTATCTGACAATTTACACAGCAGAATAAAGAATATAGTGGGAGCATTAACTGAAGCCACAATACAAATACCTAATGTAAAATTAATCCAAACAGAAAAACATAATATTTAGTATCTACAGGCGGTCTTATTTTCCCACAATTCTTGTCAACAGTTAAAGATTCACCCAGCATAATATTTGACACAGTAAAACCGTGAATAGGAAGGAGGTGACCCATAAAAAAGAACATAGGGCAACATCACATAAAGATGATATAACAATGAAATATAATCTAAAATCACTCACCTTATATATTTTGTGATAAAAAACCTCAAGCAATCTCAGTTCTGCGTCTGGACGAGAAAGATCAATCTGCAAACAACGTATCAATAGATGTCTTCAACTCACCGTTATAAGAGAACATGACTAGGAGCAACAATGCAATAGTATGTACAATACAGCACGATAAGAGTATATAAAGTTGGGCAAAGGCATATAGAAGTTGATCTGGAACCAAATATAATAATAATAATAATAATAATAATAATAATAATAATAATAATAATAATAATAATAATAATAATAATAATAATAAAAATAAATAAATAAGAAAGAAAAGAAGGAACACAATTAAACTTTACCAATCATAGTTGTAAGTTTAAACAATAATCAATTTGTTCACTTCACAGTTCTCTCCATCTAATACTCTCTTTACACACTCTTCCAGGAAGCGATATTATGATTATTACATACTAACATAGTTTTTGATAGCGCGCTATAGCGCCGCTATGCTATGAATCCAAGCCCCCCCCCCCCCGCGGCTCTAGTCGCTACAAAGCGGGGTGACCTTCATAAAGCGCCGCCAGAGCGGCGCTATGAGTGTTTTATGAAGATTTTGCAAAGTTAGCATTATTTTGGGGGTATACTTGTAAAGTTGCTTTATTTTGGGGGAAAAAATGTAAATTGCACCCAATTTTAACCTTAGATCTAATCAACAGCAGCCGCTTTTCTCTTCTTTCTTATCTATTTTCGTTATTTTCTTCTCTCTTTCTCTTCCTTTTCTTCTCCACGGCATCTACTCGCAGTTCTCCAGCCAGCGGCCAGTCTCTGCACGCACAGAAGCTCCAAGTTCAAATCAAATTGTGCTTCTAGTTCTAAGTCGGCAAGTTCTAGCTCAAAAGCCAAGAGTACGGGTAAGGGGAATAGTAAGTGTAAGGGAAAACAAATAGTGTTGGAAGACATCGAAGAGGAAGAAGTGGTTTTTTCCGGAAGAAGAGGAGGAATTGTATGTTAGTGAAGGTGAAGAAAGTGGTGATGATGAAGTGCCGCTTGAAGATGAAGATGATGATTAGTGATGTCACTTTGATGATTGTTAGATTTGATGACTTATTTATCTAAGATTTAAGACTTTTGGTGAATATTTGCTTGGTTGCATGCTTAGAATTTGTTGAATTTGCTTGGTAACTTGCTTTAAGACTCACTTTTGTTTATGCTATGGATTATATGTTATGTTATTATGCCTTACATTAGCTAATTGCATGTATTTGATGATTTATTTGCATATATATATGAAGATTTCTAGAAATCTTCATAAAGCTCCGCTACGCTATGCGCTATGACGCTATAGCGCTATGGGGGGTCGGGCGCTACGCTCCGCTATCCGCTATCAAAAACCTTGCATACTAAAGAAGGAAACCAATAGATCTGACCTTGGTCTTGAGATCACTAATAACATCTGCAACCGTACTCTGCTTTGGTAGCCTAATGGCATGAATAACAACCTGAAAGGTTGAAACAAGGCTGAGTGACTGTAGAATGAAAAAAGGCGGTGCAGGGAATCTTATGAGATTATTCAAAGAAAGTACAAAGTGTTCTTTCATGAAGAACTTACTTCGTCTTTAGTAGCCTGATGAAAAGCAACTTTCAAGGTTTTGAGACCTTGCAGTTCTGGTAAAGGGATATCAAGCACCTCATAATATAGTATATCAGAAATCTGACAATCAAAGAAAATTACTTCATCTCATTAGATAACTGACAAATGTCAAATAACAAATTCCTAACCAAGTAGCCTGTAGCACATTACCTGATTATAGTGAATAAGCATGTCTGTCAGACGTTCAGCTCCACGGTATTTAATGGGCTGGGGTTTGGGTTGCTGTGAATAGCAATTATGAGGTGTAAGCCTAATCTTAGATGGATCTTGCAGGCCAAGATGGCGGGCTAAAATTTCAACAACTTCATCATAGTTGTTATGCTTTGACCTGGAAATATTTTCATCTTATTAGACGCAAAGAACATGGAGAAACTAAGGGAAAACACAAAAAGACAAGTTTTTTAGTATTATAAAATACATACAGCTCCAGGGAAAACTCATCTTCCTTGGGCTTCTCCAATGAACGAAACCGAACAACCTGCAACCCATTAAATCTAAATTTAAGACGTTGAAGATAATAAGAGTTTTTATAAGATTACAATATAAATCCATTGACCAGAAATACTACACCGTCAATTAAACTCATATCATAAAGAAACTGAAAGTAGTAATCTAGATTCTAGACACCTGCAGTTTATAAAATTTTAGTATAGGCTTTTATAAATGGAAGTGTCCCCTAATAGTTACTTAAGGATACGAATCGATGCTTCTGCATCTCAAATACTTGGTACATAGGACAAAAAATAGCAATCAACTACTTTGTTACTCCCTCCATCTACCGGCAAGCTTCCCATCTGATTTGTTGACTTTTTTTGGGTCCGGTTTGTCCTCATATTATTTCCAAATAGTTTGTAGTTGGAAAATTGGCAGTTGCCACAAATCATTCTTGTCCTGGGCCCTGATCTATTTACCATACCAGAAAAATAATTAACAAAGTTATATCATGAAAGTATAAACATTACACTTTCATAATATAATTTTGTTAACTATTTTCCAGGTATAATTTGAAAATAATTTGAAGTCTAATTGGACCTAAAAAAAGTTAACAAAATCGAACGGTTACCTTGGTGGTAGATGGAGGAAGTATAAGACAGCAGTATCTGTATAGTGTATACGTACAGGCGTAGACACAAACATCAATGAATACCCATACGTGCTTATGAAAAACATTATGGTCTAGATATTATTTTGCATTTACTTTGAGACTTGCATATCGGCTTCTCATAAAAAAGTAACCTCAGTTCAGCTCACTGTTGACGTAAAAAAATTAAACACCCCCCCTACTTTCATTTATAGTAGTCACATAGAGCTTCCGTACACATGTACAACTCAGATCACCTGTCTCCGAGTACCTGAATCTCAGTTTGTAAGAGATGTTTGAGCCATATTACAAGTATATTCCACATGCCTCAATTAAATTTAACTGTGTTCTTTCCTTTCATAGATTTCAAATATGAATGTTAGCAGTGAAACTGAAACATAGTCCATAAAGGCCAGGGATCAACAAGGATAACAAACCTGGCGATTGTGGACATAATCCATAAAGGCAGGGACAGTAGGATAACGACACTCTTCAGTGCTTTGACTCTGAGGAGGTTTTTGGAAGCAAATGATATCTCCATCTTCAAGCTGTGATCAAGGAAAGAACTTGCCATCACATTCAGGCATTTTTCTTGTGAAATCGGGCATGTATAAAGTTGAATAAATGATGTCATGCAAAGACGAACAAGCAAATAGATGAAGAAAGTAAGAAGTATAACATACCTGACTGTTACGGAAAGTCTGTTTCTTGTCAATGGGTTCACACATGACACTAGGTTGAAATTTAATCTCCTGCAATGTACACAGACAGAGTTGAGAAAATTAACATATGATTGTGTGTTTGATTGTGGTCTTGATTTGTATTAGGAGGTTGCCATTTTGTTTGAGGCTTTATATGGGTCATAGTTTTATACTAGAGCCTTGTATATTCCCACGGTTTATGTTAGGCATTGATCCTAGCTAGTCGGATTTTGATTTCATATGATTTCAAGTGTGTCTTTGAGCTTCTCCTGGGGAATGCCCCTTGTATCTTGTACAGACTTTTCCGGGTTCTATATAATTTCAACTTAGTGCAGAAAAAAAAAAAAAAAACAGAGAGAAAAGAAAAGAGAGAGAGAGAGAGAGAAACTGAAGGAAGACTGACCTCAAAAAGAACAATTTCTTCATCAGGAGCAAAGCCAGCCATTTCATTAAGCTTTTCCAGTATTTCCATCGGCTTTCCAGTGGCCTTCACAAAGAGCCGTCCAACGTACCTGACAACAAATAAAAGGTATGTCACTCAAATGTAGTGACAGGCATAAAGAGCTAACATGCTGAAGACCTGGACTTGCTATTTTTAATTGAAAAACAAATGCAATCGGCCAGACAGAGCTATGCAAAACTTTAATACCCAACTCCTCATTGAGATCTAGCTAAAGAGTTAATAAAATACTCGTATCTGATAAAAGGCCAGAGTTTCAACCAACAATTAGTAATTTTACACATGTTTTTTTATTCATTTGCCGATACCAAGGCCGCCTGTGGCTATCCTAAGAAAGATAATAAAGCATAGTCCATACCGTAGGTTCTCTTTGACAGGGTCATAAAGCTTAAAAAGCAGAAGAATGTCCTCCTTTGTTTTGTCAACTGGGGAAATAGATTGCAAGTCCTACATAAATATTATAGATTGTGTTACATCACATTGATTCATTGAACATCAGCCGAAAAAACAAGAGCGAGTTGGCAATTTACCGGGCCAACTACTTCCAAAAACAATTTGAGCTCCGCATGGTTTGATTTGTTGGATACTTCTCTTAATTGACTAACCTGAAAAAATAACCACGGCGAAATTAGGCGGAAGCTTTACAGAATTATTATCTGAAAGGAAAGATCAGGGCAAGAAAAGAAATACGATCTATTTACTAAGGGAGCAATACAAAATTTAATGAACAGCAGACACCATAACTAATTGGAGTAGTCACCCAACCACAAGAAAAAGATAGAAACTTGCTGAAAATCAACAGCATCACAGCAATATTTCTCAATAAATCAGCTTATCATATAATATGTCATTATGTCCCTAAGAACTCCAGCCAGGATAACCAGACCATACAGTAGATATAGGACAAAAACCAAATCCCAGCCAAAGAAACCCTGATTTCAGTTCAGTACACATGAAGAACTAAGTATGAAATCTTATTTCACCGAAAAACTCAAGAATAGACAAGATTTTGGATTTGAGATGTGCAAAACAAGGATCCACATAACAATCTTCCTCTTTGATGTCCTTTCCCCATCAAATAATACATGTTACTCTTAAAAGAAAAAATTATCCATGTTCTCATCATTCTTTTCACATCAAAGAACTATGACAAACCAATTAACTGTTCTTATACAACAACCATATTCAATTCTAAACCAAGATAACATCCACATCCAAGGTGGCATTACCAAATTGGCATTGGGGGGGTTTGGGTGGGGGTAATCAAGACATCTGCGTTGATTGACACTAAGATGCTTTTACTTTATAAAATTTTGTTTGAAGTGCAACTGAGATGCTTTTCAAATTAAATTATTTATTGGATAGTCACGGCATAATCATCATGAAAATCCATATTCTAATGTTACTTTCTTTCTCTTTCTAATATATTCATGTATGTTTGTGATGTTACACTGATAGAATCAGTGGCACCATTACTGGGTATGATAAACTTTTAGATTTACCAAGTTACATCAGGCAGCATAATCCATGACTCAGAAGAATTACTGTCAGTCGACTCGAGATCACCCTCACACACAGTATGAAAGAGCAAAGTTTCGAAGTGACAAGAGTTTCAACATGATCACAGACTAAAAAGACACATGGCAACTACTGATCATCTAACCAACTAGTGACCCATTTATATTGGCACATAAAAAGGTAAGTTTCGTCATTTGGGAATTGACATGATGAAATTCATGCAGGAATTCACGAATCAGGAGAGCATAGTGTATGTAAATTAATGAAAAACAGAAACTACATACAGACTGGGCTTCTTCCTGCAGCGTCAGAGGCCTATTTGGGCGATATGTATGGTTTTGACGCTTTGCCCATAACCAAAAACGTTGAAATTGCACCGGTACTCCGAACTCCTTGGCTACTTCCTCCTGGGAACAATTTAAAAGCATAAGATTCACATGCCATCAGGAACAGTACCATTCAGCCATTTAAGTACCATCCCAGTCTCCTCAAGCTTATTTTAATTGAGAAGGCAAGGCCCAGATTTCCAGAATCTGATTATTTCATTCAAAAATTGATGTGGATGGAAGCCTAGTCTACCCACAAGGAATTGAAACAAAATTCTAATGACCTATGCAGTCTTTCACTCTCTAATTAAAAAGTTACACAAAATCAAGAGTTTCCCACATGTACATCAGTGATCACAGCGTTTATACTTATAAAGAAGGCTGCTTCACATTGATGTGTAATCTTGCAACAGGAAATGTTGAAGCCTTCTGCCATAATAGAATCGTGAAATTGCAAACATTTAAAACTTGCACAGCTGTTTCTGCAAACCCTTATGACCTGTCGTTTTCTCCAACAATTCGTACAGTAATTATCATTTCACAATGTTTTTGTATGCCACAATATTATTGATGTGTGTGTACAAATTCCAGGTAGCATAAACCATTAGGGACCAAAAACTTCAATGAACTCTCTCGGTCGAACTATTTTTTTATAATAATTATTAATACTAATAAATGTAATTCATATAATAAACGCGGGATGATACCTTGAAAGTACTAAAAGGCAAATCCTTCTGAATTCGAAAGCTGCGAACTTTCTCATGATCAACAAGATCAAAGTATATATCCCGTCCGATCTGTTCAGCCAGGTCCTCATCACGAGCAACCTGTAAACACAGATGACTCAGGCTACCTTCATACACATTGTACAACAGCTGGCAAGTGCATAACCTCACAAGCTAAACCTTGATGATGGTGTAGAGGTGTGCCTCTGCCTTTTCCTTCCTCTTTTGTTCCTTCTCTTCTTGTTCTTTCTTTAATCTTATCTGAATATGTTGGTCAAAAGTCAGTATATGGGAGTGGAGAACAAATACTAACAGTATCGACTATAAATCTTACCCTTAGATGTTCAGCTATATCCTTTTCATCCACATTGCACACAATTTTTTCCTTGTCATTTTCACGTACATAAACAAGCATGTACGCATTTGAATATTTTGTAAATTTGAATGGAGAGTTGGTGAATCCAGGATTTGTCTGTGGTAGCTGTAAATGGGAGATGGAAACAGCAAGCGAACGTGATAAATAAGACACTGCAATCTGAGCAAGAAGGTAATCATATGCAGAAAATAGATGGACTGAAAAATCAACCTCTTCTTCACCACCATATTGCTCCTCCAATGCCCTTTTCAAGTCTTCTTTGGTTACGCGTTCATCATCAAACTTGAACCTGTGGGAACGTAACAAAATGGCATCAACAACATACAGCTATTCAAATTTGGATTGCATGGGGATGAATATTTGCCAATCAAAAAGCTGGAGTAAATAGAATACATTATATACATCCAACAGATGGCAAATTGAGACCTCTCGTGAAAGAAAGATGCTCAAAAAAGAGTTGCTAGTTTACTGCTAAACTGTATGAATGGAAACCTAACAAATTGCCACCAGCAACATAACTCAGGTGAAGAGCTAAAATGTTCTTGATTAAATTTGCATCATAAGCCTTACAAGACAGTTGGGGCAGTAACATTTAGATATACGGAACCACTGTACTCACTAGAAAGTCTATAGACAAAAAATAAATTTTAGACAGATATGAGAATGGAGAGAAAATTAGATCGATAAAACATACCACTGATCAGAAAGAGTAGGCCTGATATATGCATAATAATGTCCACCGTGCACTCCACCACTATGTACCAACACGCTGTAAACAAAGAAAGAAATATTCAGAACATATTAGTATCAATATTAGCACCTTTCTCTCGAGATTTCCATTCAGGTTGGAAAGTTTTGCAACAAATAGATCATCAATGATAAGCAATAAGGGTAGCATGGGAGACAAGCCAGAGGAATGGAATATTGGAATATCCTGTCTGGATACATGAGAGGAAATCAAAGAAACTTAAAAGTAGCATATTTATGAATATCTAAAAAGAAAAAAACGTGGGGATACATAAGCATCAATGTAGAAACAACATTTAGATATAACTCCATACTTAAATACAAGTTTCAACTATAGAATATAGATGATCACATGCTTGTAGATTACACAGCAAGTTATCTATATAAAACTTCATATGATTATTAAGTACCTGTGGAGAGTATATAGATTCCGGACGCTTCTGTCTGCATCAGGAGACAGATACTTGCCGTTCTCCCTATCCAGATCAAGTTGCAAAGGGAACTCATATCGATCATTTATCTGTTTGATCAATAAAAAGTGTGATCATATGCAGATGTTTCATATCGGTTTGAGAACGTACAGTACCAGAAATGAAAACACGTACTAAAAGGTTCCAGGAAAAGACAATATACTAATGTTACTACACCATTCCAAATGATCTACAAAAGGATCTTATTACTGATCCTCGGTCATGGCATCCGTGTGTGTGTGTGTGAATGCGAGTGCATGTATTGTGTTATTTAAGGTGTGCTTTAAGCTAGATTAACTGAAATCAGGTCTCAGTGATTTTATTGCACCTGAAATCCAACGGTAAGAGAATCCAGAATCCAGAGAGTAGATCCAAACAAAAACTCATATCTTAATGTCAAGACCACTAATAACCTTCAAAATTTCTAAATACACAGCCAAAGGATATAATCAAGCTCCAGTGCATAATGCATATTTACATATATAAAATCAAACTACCCAAAGATAGTTGTTACACCAAACCAATAGAATTTTGACAGATTCAATTGATTTCGATTTCTCCTTTAAATTAAAAACAAAAAAACAAAAAAAAAAAGAAGAGCTCACAGTATCAACAATTATCTCATCCCCCCCCCCCCACCTTACATTTTTATTTATTTATTTATTTTTGTAAATCCACTTTCAATGCAAGCAAATTGATTAGATTAATTATTATTAACTGAATTTTTAGAAGAAACTTGTAACGTATTCTTTTGTTATGCGTGCAAACATTCACTAGTACACTTAACTGTTTAAATGTAACCTCTTTTGTTGATAACCCAATGTCTGATAGGCTCCAGAGTGTATGAAAATCTTAAAATGCCGACTTCAAATTGATTACTCACCTTAACCATGGTATCACGGACAAAATCATATTCAAATCTTTTTAGTTGAAGCTGAAGAACGGGAGGGAAATCAATGAAAAGTACACCTTTCCTAGCATCCTGAAAGCATGCAATGAACAATGAGAAAGGGGGAAGAACTAATAACCATAATTAAAGAAAATGTTCAACAAGGTACTTATAAAGGCAACAAATTTACGCCTGAATAAACGTCAAACAAAATTACACCTGCAATCCATATTGCTCAGCATGATACTTGTTGTCGCCCTCAAGACGCTCAACTTCCACATATTTGTCAAATGACGCATAAACATCCTTACATCCTTTGACATCAAGCTGCAAATCTGAGAGAGAAACATTATATCAAGGGGAACTCCATTGCAATTTGATAAGTTGCTCAACTTGGGGTTAGAGGGTAACCATAGAAAGATTCTTTTCTCGTTGACTTGTAATCCACATTGATGCACTCTATGTAATTCATATGATGCCCTTCAAATAACTGCTGTATTGTTCCCTCCACTACAGTTCCCTGTAATAGCAATTATCAAAGAATTAAGCATTTACTTTTCTTGAAGACAGGTACAGAAAGTAATTTCTCAGATTTATCTATTAGTTAATATTAATATACATCTCTATTAGTTAGTGTTCATATATACAGGTGGAAAGTTTTCCGATGTAGAAATAAAATAGAAAAGCACAGGATATTCAACTCACTTTCATTTTGTCTTCAAGCTTTTCACATAGAACCCGGTTGAGTTCTTGAACATCATGCTGCATGAAAGAATCATATGTATCCCACCCAAATGATTTGGTTAACTCCTTTGTTGCTACACTTGTATCATTGTACTGCAGCTTATAAAATAAGCTCTGCAAAGCCAGAGGAATGCTTCCTGAAGGATTATCATTCTCTGTGGTTGGCATGTGGTAAACAGCCTGTGCAAAAATTTCCAGATTACACACTTTTTTTTCCTGGGAGAAGTCGATGAAGAAAGATAAGGGAAAAAACATACCTTTCTGAAATAAGGAATATGGTACAGTGTCTGGAGGAGAGAGTTCATGTAACAAGTAGCACCCTGATTCTTAAGGCCGACATAACCAGTTGCCTTCTTTGAGTCATGTGTCCAGTAATCAGCCCCTTTACGGACAGCCACATCAGCCTCAATTATACATTTATCATTCAAAAGAAAACCTCTACCAGGGTCATAAAGGTCACTAAGAGGCATGAATGAAGTAAATCCCCAATCACTTTCTCTGGAGTGAAACTGGTGACTTGTGTCTGCAAAGCATATAACCAATCATAATCAAGGATATGATTACGTTAACTCATACCAGAAGGAAGTGCAAAGTAGCAAGCATATTCCCATACATAAAATTAAGCTACATTTGTTCCTCAAACAACTAATTTGCATAGAAAATAAGGGCAATGAAGTAGTTCCACATTCAGGAAGGTAATTTCGTGATATGGAGCATAATATCATTTTCTTCCCACAACTTCAAGGCTATAACTAGTACTCTGAGGATTTATTTCAGCAAGGAACCCAAATTTAGAACATGAACAGCATCTCCTCCAAATTTCCAAGAGCTGTGCACAGCATACTGGATATTCATGCTAAAGGTTTATATCCCTTATCACCCTTAAGAATATGCTTGCAGCTAGAGTTAGATGTAACCAATAAATGATAGTACCAATTTGTGTGCTTCTTATCTATCTACACAAATACTGGGAAATGAGACACTGCAACAGTTTTGAGCCAAATATTGTTTCCATGTTACTTTTCAGAGTGCACTCCTCATCTTGTGTAATATACACATTGGCCAGGTGAGCTAGAAGATTATCACAACTGATAATTATAAAGTATCACAAAACAAATCCAACTCCACCCAATTTTCAACAGAACACCCAAACCAATTGACCGCTATCTGATAAATATATTAACAGAGTAGATGTACCAAGGAGCTCTACTCTTAGCACACTAAATTAAAATTCCATTTAATGAGAACCCTGGCTATCAGCATTCAGACGTAAATTTAACAGCCCATGTCCACAAGTCCCAACAATAGCAGATGAATGAATAACCAAGTCGGTGACGTATATAAACACTGATTTTCCTAGACTATGACAGAAACTTAGTATGTCATATTTCCAGAATAGAATAATTAGTGTACTGCGGCAAGCAACAGTTACCTTTTCTTACAGTGAGATCCCTGTGGACCTGATTGACCACAACTAAACTAAACTGAGCAGCTCTACTCCAGCCATAAGGCAGTGTCGTTGAATCCGCAACATCCAAGTACATTGACAAATGGTCAACATTGTTACCTTTGGGAAATATTAGCACACGCCTGCCCACCACAACGTAGTATGCATCAGCTCCGTGCAAAGATATATATTGATGGTGACAAATGATTGTGTAGGAACACTCTAACACCAAAAAACAAACAAAAAAAAGAGCAAGATGGAAGTAATTACCATTTGTATCCTCCCACTGTGAAAACTTCAGAATAAAGTTTCTTCACATTTAGCCTTGAAAAATTCTCAATCGTCCAGGAAAACCGTCCTGATGGGGACTCATCCACTGATTGTGCATCCCTGTAGTAGCAATCACTACAAATAAAAATCACAAACAAGTCAACACTTACAAAGACTAAAAACCTAATCAAACAGCTTCTAAATCCAACAGGCTCCAAAGAGCTCATCAAAGTTTACAGACACACAAAATAAATCAAAAACCAATACCTTCCATGGGCTGAGGTCCTTCAGGCACTGAATTAGCATGAGGCACAAGCATTTCCTCGTCCTCAGCCTGCTAAAAAAAATAAAGGGAAACTCAAAATCAGAGAACACGCGAAAACCTACCAAAAGCACTATTCCCCAACACCAAACCCTAAAACAACCACTAACACTCGAAATCAACGCCGGTTGCGAAACTCAAACACCGAAATCAAAACGAAACAGAAAATCAATCGGTGAAGTCTGTAACGAATCGACACGTAGTGCAGAAATCCAGCACCGGAACAACAAAACAGGGTACAGGACAGCCCAATCGCCATCAAAAGACACGAATCAGACAATCCAATAGAACAGATAGATAGATAGACAGACAGACGCGAACAGGTATTGAGCAGAGTTAAAACACAAGCGTAGAGATGGAGATGGGGAATATACGTACGTCAACTGATGGAGGAGTGGTGAGGAGAGTCATGGATGGAAAATTGGCGCCCGTGCGATCGAGGAATCGAAGAGGGGTGAATGAAATGAAGGAGAGATGGTATTTTTTTTGGTTTGTTTGACAGTGTTGTACAGAAGAAGCACAAGAGAGATTACAAATTTATCGGTTTTTTCTTTCTTTTTTTTCTCTTTTGTTTTTGTGTAAAAACTAAAAACTCAACACAGTACAGTAACAAAGACAGGACAGAGTAACAGGAAGAAAGGTAAAACCTGTAAATTGTAGTAATACTGATTTTCTTTTCCCAAAGTCATAATTAATTAAGTGGATATATAAAGTATTAAATAAAGTACTAATTTTCTTTCCAAAAGTCATAATTAACGAATATATAAACTAATGAAGTAGTAATGATATGATTTAATTAGGGACTTTGATTTAATTTATATTTGGATATATATTGAAAATACATAATTAAATTATTTTTTGTACAAACTATCATAATTGATTGGTGTCCAGTTTATATGGGTTTATCTGTGTGACTTCGTATCTTTAGTTCTTGTTTAAGTTTGGATTTGTAGTCCGTTTTAAAGTTTGTTAATGATATCTATGTGGTTGAACGTTTTCTTATAACAAAATTAGTATTTGATAATTTGAGTTGAGGATGATTATAATCATCTCATGAGATGTGGACAATGAATGTGTTTGTAGCTGAGTGGCAAACTGAGACACCGCGTATCTAAGTGGTCATGGGTTCGATCCCCAAAATGGGTGATTATTTACTTTGTATAGAGATTTATTGAAATGAGGTTAATTAGAGATTTATTGATGCAAATTTGTAGGCTAAACATTGTAATTGTAATAGTATAGTATCTAAAAAAAAAATCAATTATGGTGAGTGTACGATTTGGGACAAAATTCATTATGAATGATACATGTTGATCAGCATCACCCGAAGAACATTCATTATTGTGTTCGTTCAAAAAGTGTGGGCCACGACTATCGTCAATGAGTAATGGAGCATTACAGTTGGAATCTCCCCATGTTTAAGTATTGAGATGAAAAAAAATTATAAATAAATAAATAGTCATTGGAAGGTATCATAATGATTGCCAATGATACTTGCACAATATACGCTTTTAGTTTTGAAATTACGTCCCGAGTATGCTTGATTTTGAGCAATTTTGGGATGAATACTCAATCGACGATTCATCCAAGGGCCATAGTCTTGTTCGGTTAGTGGTTAGGACATTATGGGTTTATATTCATAATTTTAGATATAATATTATAATTCACTATTTGGATAAAATAATCACACTAACTTTAAATGTTAATTTTGAAATCTAAATCTAACAGTATATTAAAATTGGAGGCTCCCAGCTATTATCATAAAGCATGGTTTTTTTTAGCATAAGTATAAAAATGATTATTTGTAGAAAAAAATCTCATTGTGGTAAGAAAAGGAGTTGAAAGAAAACAAACAATAAAGGGCCGTTGATTTTCATAATCACTTTTTAAGAAATTAATATATTTTAGACCGTCCAGGTAATTTAATTATGTTTGCTATTTGAGATGTCACAATTGTATGAGTTAATTTTTAGGGCGAATTACATACACCTCCCTCGTTAGATTAGCTTATTACATATTTTCCCTCGTTAGATTAACAATTACATATGTTCGCTCCTTAGATCAAATCAATTACATTGAGCCCCACGCTCTTGACTTTCTCCGAATTAAGGCTCCTTCCGAAATCTGATTTTCTCAACATCCAAACAAGCTTCATTTGCACGTGCACGACACGTGTTTTTTTTCTTTTCTTTTTTTTACAATTTTTTTTCCTTCTTCTTCTAGCTATTATCGGTTTCGGTAACAGCCCGATCGGAGCTACAGTAGCTCCGATCTGGAGCTATTGCAGCTCCAGATTGGGAGCTGCAACAACTCCGACCTGGAGCTGTTTGCCGCTCCGAATCGGAGCTGCTTGCAGCTCCAGATCGACCGGGTGCTGTTGCAGCCTCCAAATCGGAGTTGCTTGCAACTCCGGTCGGGCTGCAACCGGATTCCGGTCACCGGAAGAAGATGAAGAAGAAGGAAAAAAAATTGTTAAAAAAAACAAAAATGAAAAAGGAAAAATAATTTGTAAAATTAAGGGCTTGTTTGTTTTGTGAAATTTGGAGAGAAAGGAATGAGCTGGTCAACGGTTAAGGATGAAAAAGGGGTTAGATGTAATTGTTGAACTAGCGAGGGAACATTTGTGATTAGAGCTTCAGTGAGGGAGGTAGATGTAATTTTTATATCATCTTATCAATTGCGCTTTAATAAGTTAAAAGACAGTAAAATCGTTTTGATAAGGTAAAAGCCCGTAAATATAAGAGCTAACCCATGTGGTCAATCAAAGATAAGCTAAAATGATACTAGTTCACATGCTAGTCCAAAGTTAAAATGGATTATATGCAAAATAATATTATGACAAATTGATAAAGTTTTATGAATGAATCCACGTCCAATCAAATTGTCATTTGTCAAATGTTCTTAGTTCTGTTGAGTTTGGAAATGGAGATGGTCAAATGGATCGATTCATAAATTGAATTTTATCCGGAGTTTATTGTATTTGTGGCAAAATGAAATTTTACTTGAAAAAACTGTAATAAAACATAGTAACACTATGCAAAATGTGGAGTTATAAGGTGGTTCAGTGGAAGTGAGTTGAATGGTGAAGAAGAGGTGCATAGACATAAGTCGATTTAAGTGTGGAGATATAATATACTATAAGATATTGTATAGCAATAGCGTGAAAGTAGTTGTAATATTTGACTTCTCACCTCCAACTTACAACTTAAGGGTGGGTGTTATGAGTACCGAGTATTAGTTTTTTTTTATGCTTATTTATTTTATAAGGTGTTTTGAAAACAAGAATATACCCCTATAAAAAAAGTGTGACTTTGAATTTCAACATATATTTAACTTTCTTCAAAACGAAGAGACAAAATTAGGTGGGTTTCAAGCCTAAAATATCATTAAGCGACTGGATACACAAAGTAATACTCCTAGTACAATATTCGATTATTTTTTGTCAGAATATATATACCCCTGACCAAATGGCAAAGTTCCACAACTATGTACAAGTACATTTGCAAGACTGAATTAACTTATTGTCATTGTTTCAATATAACGAATGATTCATAACACGATTTCTGACAAACTGTTTGAACTTGTACAGATTTGTATATACACAATAAACACAAAAAGATAAACTGGAAAAGGGAACAAAGAACATAAATGGATGAAACTAAACAGATGGGAAGTGTAGCAGTAACAGTTAGTTATGAACTCTTTAACTCCACATCAATCACATTTCTATGTCTTCCAGGTCCGGCAGTGGAAAACGTAAGATCGCAGCAACACCCGTCAGCTGTGCCAGTTCTGCTCATCCACAACATTTACTCCAGTAAGCAGATATTGGGGAAGGTGATTAAACACACACACACACACAGAGGAAAACAAAGCTGGTACCGTATCCTTTCCTTGATGGGCTGTTTTAGATAGCAAAAAGTTGATATATTTTGTTCTCAATAATGACGAAGAGAGGAATAAAACTTACGCTCTCCAGAAACATGCATGGATGAGAAGACATAAGCATTGCCACCTGAGGCCTTGACTGACTCGACCAAACTGACATACTTTCGCCTTGCTGCTATATCAGAACTCCTGAAGAGCTCATCAGTTATAAGAAGTGTCTGAACAGCCATCCGCTCATTGGCAACTTCAACATGCTTTGGTCCATAGCAAGCACGATCAGGATCCTAAAAGTAAGATTCATCAACTATTAAGTAAGCATATATTTCAATCTCAATTAAGAGAAGTGCCCACATGTTTCACGTTAGCACAATTCTATATGAGCTAGTGACTACAGTAAGCTTTATTGTTGTAGAGCACAAGAAGACCCCTACTTTGAAATTTAGGAAGAATAACTCAACCTGATGACATGGGCTTATATCATGGTCTTGATTCATTGCAAGTAATGGTGCAATATCAGATTACAGCATAAAAGTTGGAGCGCTTTGAAGGAGCCAAAAATATATTAATTCCACCTCACTAACTAATCGGATAGCATGTCCTCTTTGGCAACTAATTATTACATTTAGCTGAAGAATAATACATTTCCTTCTAGACCTCATATGTTATACAACAAATCAGCCTTCTTATCTTCTATGAAACATTTCCTATCTTAATACCTTTTTTCTTTTCTTATGTAGTCATGTTAAATAGTCAATTTACACGTACTTCCAAAACACGATCACACATTTCATGTCACTTTGCAACCAACGAACAAAATTTACAAACACATCAGCTTCATAATGATAGAAAATTTTGTAAGCAGGTCCTGGTAGGCCCTGTTTCGAACAAGTTACTGCCTACTGTACATTCAGTTTTGGATTTGCATAATTTAAGCCCAGTCAATAAACAATGAGAGGATTGTCTCCAGTCGAGACATATAAGCAATGGAGTTAAATGGATATACAAGAAATAGGCATGGAAAATGAGTAAATGATGGATATTTTGTAATTCAACCATAGCATCTACAATGACTGAACAAATTGAATTAATAGACAAAGGGCAGAACCTTACATTTGAGAGCATGGCATAGAAATCTTTCAGCGCTTGGACCTATAATACAAGTAAAATCAGTTCATGCTTGGCGAGTAAACATAAGAACTGAAATAACAAATCAGACCATACTGTAATATGAAAACTAAGTGAAGTAGTTGTATCACCTCTTGAGCAGCTTTTGTATCTTTAATCATATTCATAACACTTGGAGCATCCAAAACCTCTCTCAAACTATGCCTGCGATGATGTTTGGCACATCAGAATAGCGAGGGGATGTGCATTTATTGCTAGAAATGCAATTAAAAGGGTAACCCATGCACTTTTTACATTTCATAATAAAGACAGGTCCATCAGTTTGTGTATATTTTACTAGTATATTCATTGATCTTATATCCTATGCATCTCAGTGAGTTAAGCATGAAGTTAAAATGTCAAGAAAACCAGAAACTGTGTCATAACGATCTTATAGTATGACTCCATCCCATAGTTAAAATCAAATGCAAATGCTGACTAGTATGAAGTATGAACAAGGGACCAGCGCAACAGATTATGGCGAACCATAGTTAGTGTTTTAGGGATACCAGTAATTTAAAATGATCAGTTGCAGAACTATATTCTCTGTTATATTTATAACATTGAACTTGAGTTTACAACAATACTACTAAAAGAGGTAGTTGAAAACTACCCCCTCTCATTATCTATTTATCTCTGCTAGAAAGTCAGTATAATTACAAACAAACAATATCAGATTTTGTCAGAGGCATTTTCTTATCAGATTTCATCAACAAGTAGCACACGGAGCTTAATTTATGCCCGCACTTGGCATGAGTACAGATAATAAAAAACAGCCAAGCACAACCTTCGTGACAGGTGGTGTCAAATTGACAATTTATTCTCCCTCATAAATTACAATTATTGTTGAGAGTGAATAAACCAAAATGGAATGGGACAATCTGTCTATAGGTTAGGCTATTTAAGGAGAAAATAAGTGCAATTATTAATCCTAAATAATATCCCTATGTGGGGCCCAATGGGTGCGCCTAAAACTCAATTAAATGAAGTCTCTCTGGAGAATTATGAGAGAAATAATTTGAGGTGATGCATACTTACGAAAATTGCACAACTAAGACTTAAGTGTAAAATTAGAGAGATGATCATACTTGTATCCTGAAGTAGTATGCACGAGAATTATACGGGATTTGTTCTCAATGACAGATCTCATCTGTTTCCTTTCTGCTTCCAGCAATAAGTGCTTATGAAATTGATCCTAAACACAGATGACAACAGAATCTTTGAGAATATCATTCATAAGAAACTTATGGACAAATCATTTATACAAAAAATAAAACGCACCTTGGTAAACCCTGGACTTGCAATCACAGCACAGCGAACAACATTGAAATCGACATGTTTAACAAAGGCCTAAAACATAGTACATGTAGTTGTCAGTCATGCCTAGAGGTTCCATAATTCAAATTAAACAAGCACAAGCATGCAAAAGATCAATTCAATGTTACCTGTAACACATTATCGAAGAACTTGTTCATTGCCTGCCAAAATGAGCAAATTCAGTAAACACCTCAATCACACTATGCTGCAAAGAGGCTAGCAGAATTAAGAATAGCCAAACCACAGAAAACAAGTAACTAACTTACTTTATCATAACCTGCAATAGCAGGCCCATGTTTGCGAGGTATTGAAGTCTCTATACGAGAGCGAGTAATTGTCACACTGTAACATAAAGACAATGGCTAAGATTCATGAAAAAGTTATATGCAATATATTTGAATGATATAGTTTGGTATTTCATTGATATGATGAGCTACACACCTTCTGCCAATGAGCAACACATGAGCCAGGCCTTCTTGCATCAGAACGACAGCCAAGTCCGCGCCTGCTTTTGGGTCTATTATTTGAACAATAAGTAACAATCAGCACCAACATCACTTCCGTATACTCCTATCCTATAAAGCACGGGTAACCCACTATTCAATTTAAAACTAAACAGGATCCAGTCTAGAGCATAGTGCTGCTCCAAATATGACAACACAGATCAATCACATCCAGTTACTTATTTCACATTATTTACTTCTCCTTTCCTTTCAAAATAGTGTCAGCCTTTTCAAATCCATAAGAATTTGTAAAGGTATATGGGGACGCACTTGAGTGAAACAGAGACAGCAAGGGATGAACTGTTTTTAAATAAGAAAAATGATATAGAATATTCAGAGAAGGAATACCAGATGCTTGGTGGAGCACATCCAATGCCATTGAGTCCCAGACTACCTGGCAAACAACAAAGTTGTTTATGAAGCATATGGTATGGAAAATTTTATCTGATTTCACCAAGGCAAGTAATGAATTAATGCATCTTGTCATTGTATGCTCAATAGCCACCGGAATACTGAAGATTACAGAATGCTATTGGTGGCATGCAAGGATTTTGAATCTTAATTAAGCTACAAAGCACTGGACTCCTTTTAAAACCAAAATGCCACTTTAATATTCCTGGAAACAATGATAATGAGTTTCAACCAGTATCCTATGATGACTTTACAGCTGCATTGCAACTTTAGTATGTGAAGTACTTGTTATTTACAGGGAAACTTAATCATTTCAGAGTTAATGCTCAAGATGTCAGATGTGCTTGGATTTAGAATGTGTGAGTCTGTGTCAAAATGTAAAAATAATATAAACAAACATGGATAACAAGAGAATTATTTACTAGCCCACATTCTAAACAAAAACATTATCAAGGCACTACATATTTTTCAATATAAGGTAATTGCTACAAATAAGAATTTTGAAAGATTTTAGCAATATAAATGGGTTGGGTGAAACTCCTACACACATTCCCCTTGCAATATCCTCAATACAAAACAAATGATAAGTATTGGATAAATTGTTTGAACAATTGGATATGTTTTATAGCTAAATGTACATATTAGTTCTCACTTAAAAACTAAACAATCATCCTTTAACAACCAAACAAAGAAGACAAGGTGAAAGAATACGCTCAAGGCTTAATTGACAGTCTTTAACAATCCGAAAACCTAAACATTAAATCCGCTAATAGAATAACATGAATGGAACAAACAAAATGAAAATAAAGTAAATAAACCAACTCCGAATGAAGGAACAAAAAAGGTCTTCAGTAATAGACAGCTGACAACATAAAGAACGGTTTGAACTACTTTTAAAATCATAATCCATTCACGGTGCCAGTTCACACTAATGATGAATTATAGTAAGGCAACAATTGGTGAAACATATACAAATTAAAACAACAGTGTGATGGAGAGGATTGAGTTCTAGCCACTACAGCATTATGTGATCAATGATATACTAATTTTGTCAAGTGAAGGGACGCTGCATCCTTCAACAGCATGCAAAATGAAAAAAGAATTGAGTTGATTGCGCCAATATAACATTTACCTTCCTCAGTACAAAAGGCCGGTGGAGGTCAAGTTCTAGAGTGTGGAATGCTCCTATCTGCAGTATCCAAGTTAAGGTCCCATTGGAGCCAAGACAATTAACAACATGAAACTAATTGCCACACACCTTGACATGTTCATTCTCCAAAGTATTCTTCCCTCGTATGCGCAAGACGGATCCTTCTTTGTCATATTCCACGGCCTAAAATTTAAAAAGAAATTGTATGAGTAGATCTCCTCCACTAGACAAGGTTATTCAAGAATCTTTTGGGTGAATGTAAATCTGGCCCAGAACCAAGAAAGTTTTGCATTGTGTGTAATAGTAGCACAAATCCAGTGACTTCCGTTTGGTGAGATAAGTAATTTGGGGTTCTAGAACACAATTCGAAATATGGATGCCGCCAGCTGATCTTCTCATAGGCAGAATGGATAAAGGTTCACTCTTATTTGCATTATAGGTTGCAGAAAATAATTTAGAATTCACACTAGGCCAACGGAACCTAGTTCCAGATGACTAGCAACTCCACATGGTAAGTTCACATCACCTCATCCTTAAAAATGGTTTTTTAACACCGGGAAAACAGCGACAGACAAACAAGATATGTACATCAGAAAAGCATATAGTACACCATTATTTATATAGAATTTTATTGTAAATGGATGAGCTCGATACAATCAAGATACTTGGTAAAAAGCACAGGTGAACATATCCAATACTTTTCTTGCACTAAATATGACACCAAAGTGAAACGCCACTCAGTTCATAGTTCTAAGAATGTGCTCGTTAAATCTTTAGATCAATCAGGTTATGTTTAACATATAAAATGACAAACAACATTAAGGATATAACTTGAATTTACCTCAACTTTAATCTCTAGTTTGAGTTTCACTCTTTCTGCATCCCTTCCTCCTGAAGCAGCTTCTCTCAGTACCTTCCTACAGGTGAGCCAGGACAAGAACCATTACAACAAAAGGGCGATACGTAAACAAATTCAATAACCACTCAAAATCACAATTTCCAAAACATTAACCATTCTATGTGTTGTGGCCACTCATGAAAATATATATTTTGCCAAAATCACCCAAAAGAATCTATGCCTAAAAACAGGTGCATTGTGTAGTAACTAGCACTCATCATCATAAGCATTTAAATAGTTAAGAATTGTAACCCTAAATTTCCAATGCACCAATTCAATTCAATACTATAAATTAACCTAGCACTGAGTGGAGTTGAGTAAACCTTACCTGACAGTCACAGAGAGGACACTATCACCTTCAGCTATCAAATTATAAGCCATCCACAAATCATCCGTCTCTTCCGGAATCATCTGAAACAAAATCCGCCAATCGGAACAACAACGATAATTAAAAAAACAAAAAAAATCAATTCACGTAAAATTCAATTCAAAACAAAAGCAGAGTACAAAATAGAGTTACCTTTACGCTGCCAGGGCCATTACGAACCACGTCTTTGCGAATAATCTTCATGGTGGTATATTAATTCAGCTGTGGCAGGTAACAATCGTATTAGTTGTGTGGCAGCTGGCAAACCAGCTAACAAATTAGATTGGAAACTTAATGAGTTTTGGTTCAGTAAGAAAAAGACCGGAGCTAATCCCGTCGCCGACAATTCGGTGAGCTGCGAAACTAGTCTGATGCAGAAGGACAGGACGAGAAACAAAAGAGAAAATATTCACGAGTGGTAGTAATCTGTAATTTTCCTAGAATAAGATTTCGGTTCTCAATTGCACCCCTTAACTTGGCATTTTCCGCAAATAGCCCCTTAATCTTAACTTGTCCTTTTCTTTTTTTTCGTTTAAGTACCTTACTACTTCCGCAAATAGCCCCTTAAACGGGTTAGAAGCACTACTTACTAGCGTTTCTAGTATCTTATCGTTTGAAACCGTACTAGTTAAACAATTAAATTTTGAATTACAAATTTAAGTGGCCCGCTAAGCAATTGTGTTTGTGTGTGATGGATCATTCTAACCCGTTTGTAGTTTGTCACTTGCATGCATATTAAGCATGTACAAATACATTTAATTAATTGCATTTTAATTGCATTGCAGCTTTCTTTTCCTAATAAACAATGAATACACGATTAAGCTCTCCTTGTTTTAATCGGGCAACATGTGCAATTGAGTTCAAAGATACTATATAATAACCTGGGTAGTGCCTACACATAGATGAATTCAGTTTAAATCTTATCCGTTTTATTTATATTACAAATAATTTAATTTCAATTTGGTGTGTACAAGTGCAAGACATGAAAGTGCACAAGAAAGAAACATGGGAAAGTGCACAATAATTGCGCCACTATGGCTACAACCAAACCGTAACTAACCACAATTGCAACATAATGGACAAATACAACTCAAAAATGATATATCCCACTAGAATCGACACTGCCCCTTATCATTATGGGCGGGATAAATCTTAATCACTCTTTTCGTCTAGTATTTCATAATCACTAGCAATTATGCCAAGAGTGACGAAGCGTAAACACCTCTAGTTAAGACCAAGAAGGGTGATTCCAAAACATCATAGTTTAGATAACAAAAAAATCATTTTGAAGATACCCGATCAATGACCCCGAAACCAATCACGATAAAGACTATTAAAACGTGAAGAGAAACATCAGAACTTGGATTGTATTGTTGGAGATTGTTGCAACTTACATGAAGATAAAATAGAGCAACCCTACGTGCTCTTATATAACCTAAATATGTTGTCATAGCTAGTTGTAGTTGAAAATAAAAAACGTCTGATGCTTCGTCGTACTATCTATTGAATTCTTCACAATTTTATTGGATGAATTCATCACTGAATGAGACGAATTTGGTGAGTACAAGGATGATGAGTTGTGAACCCTAATTGTACCAATTTGATACAATTCTTGATCCGGTGTGGATGGATTTGTTGTTCCATCATTTCAAATTCTCCAGCCTTTGCTTCTTGGAATTTTGCACACGAACTGAGTATGTGTTGCGTAGATTGGGACGCCTTATGCCTGAATGAATTCTTCCTCCACGAATTTGTTCATCTTCAATCTCAACATCATGCGAAAGTTTAAGCGATGTCGCAATTGCTTTTGTTTGAAACTAAACATATCCATCTCGAGAATCATGCGGATTGCTTTCACCATTTGTGCCATTGTAGTGGACTGCAAAATTCAAGAAAAGTTAACCAAAATTTAGTCCATAGATTGTATTACAAGGAACAAACCGTATGCATTATGAAAGCAAGTATGGCATTACACCTTGATAACAAACACAAGCAACTTATGAAACTTTGCAACACCACGTATCCATGAAGTCCGTTTCATTTCAAAACTAGGTACTAAAATAGCATCTGCTGAACTTAAATCATCTGTTATGTCAATTTTATCCACAAGCCCCATTATACTTGCAATAAATCAGCGTTATGTAAGGCCATATGAGCCACACAACAAGGTGGTGTTTCTACAAATGAGCAATGCAAAATGAATTAAATTTACTATAAAGGTATATTTGTATTCGACAAATTTATTCCACAATATTTTAAAACATTAAAATATGTTCATCGGGTCTATATATTACGCAATATGTCCATGACATGACTATGTGTATATTCTAATAAGTAATAACTCCTTCATTTTCTCTACACATTATTAATCCATCTATGATAATATTCAAATCCCATTTTGAATACATTTTTTCTTTGCATTGGATAATGACCGACGATTACACTAAGCCTCTAACTATAGAAGTAAAGGATGCATGAAATGCATCTTCCAACAACCAAACCATCTTTGGTTGTTTGTTGGGAGGTGCATTTTTGTTGGAAACATAATCCAGCTAGCTCTTTAGGTAGAAGTAATTTCAAATTCCATTCTAATTGGCAATTATAAATAGGACATCAATTCCATTCTAATTCTCACATACCTCAACAAAAAAGAAATCATACACTACAACCATCACTTCACTCTCTTTGTTTTGAAAATATAATGGATTGTTGTTTGAGCAGAGATATGGATATGGTAAGAGGAGTAGCGGAGACCGAAATGGATGCTACCAACACCAACCATGGTGGTGTCAAATGGTATTGCTATTCTTGTAAGAGGGTGATGCCAAATGAGTCCGCGATGAACTATCACAACAATGCGAAACACACCCGAGTTACAAGAACTTGCAACACCCACAAGTGTGGAAAGTGCGTGACAGTCTTTAACAGAGAAGCGGAAAAGGTTAACCATGACGTCGAAGTGTCGGACGTAATGGTTAAACTGAGAACAAATAGTGATTTGAAGGTATAAAGTTTTGTCCTTTTTCTTTTGAAATGCATTGAAACCATGATATTTTACAAATTCTAATGAATAAAATGCAAACCCTAATTATTATATATCCATTTCAGGTTTCATGTCTCTTGGAAGAACCGACATGCATAAATGAGGAGGATGGGAGAATGAATGCCTTAGTTGCTTTATTTGATGAAACTGTATAAATTATTTTTGATTATGAACTAGTACCGTTTTCTTTAGACATTGGTTTGTGTTTTTTCTGGATTGAGCTACTACAAACTATATAGATCAGTGACATTATAATATGGGTAAGGTTCAGTGACATTTATCCAAATGACATTTTTATCGAATTGTTAGTAAATCACAAAATCAGTGACACTGCACACAAATGTCACCGGAGCATTTGAAAAAAATGAATACAAAATGGATAAGATGACATTTCTATAAAGTGTGATCAATTATTTAGGTGGCACCTATAATAGTAATACACGTATATTGCCATTGTGCGGGTGCATGGTTGTCGTCGTGTTGACGTGCTTTTTCTGGATTTATTTGTTATTCGATGAAAAACTTTATTTTCTTTGATGATATATTTCTTGATGTCTAAGTAGTGTTGTTACATGAACCTAGACTTAACGAGGGTTTGGTTCGGCTTGACGCAGCAAGGGACGAGTTTAGCTTGTTGGACAAGGCATTTGAGCCGAGGTCCAGCCTAGCTTACATCTAGCGAGTTCTACTAATAAGCCAAGTATGGCTTGGGACAACTTGCCAAGCATCGTTGAAACTTGTGAAATATAACACCCATACAATTATTATGGATGTTAGCATTGGAAAGCTCTCAAGGTGCATGGAAAAACCGAATATCATTGTGCGTGAAAGAACATATGAAATAACGAAAATACAATAATAATAACATCGAAGTTGACATACGTGAGTTTGTTGGCAACATATTCGGCGACAAAAAAAAACAAATCAAAATCAATGGTAGGTTCAACTAGTTACACAAATTTATATATCCAATTTAACATTAGATAGGAAAAAGAAGAACCACTCCGGTCCGGAGCCAATTATTGCCCTCGACGTCTAGATGATCTTTTGAATTTGAATATGTATTCTATAAATCCGTGGTAGACATTGTAATTAACATTTTAAGAAAAGAAAGAAAGAAATAAAAAGTTCATAAGTCATACTAACTCATAAGACAAAACTGTGAGGAACATCCGAACAAATTAACAAGAAAAGGAAAAATGAAGGTTGGTCTGAGTGGCGTGATTTAAGGATTGCTAAAACACATGGTTTCGTGTTGAAGAGGGCCTATTGGGCTAACCCACTTGAAGATTAGCTGTCTAATAGTAGTAGTAGCGAAGTTGTGAGTAGTAAAACGCGTTTCTTGTGCAACCTTGTCCAAACGCACTTACCTACCGTACTTCCTTTGCCATGGACTTGTTCCTTATTCTGTCTCATTATTATAAACAGGATATACCGATTTATAGATAATTACATAATAGATACACCCGATAAAGTATGTGCCAGTCCAAGTTTTTTTAGTTCTAATCAAAACCACCATTAAGGAAGACAAGCAGTTAAAGCTCTCTGTGTGTTAGTGGTAATTAACTTCCCAAGATCCCCCGGCCCCTACTTTTTGACCCTTTCTTTTCAAGTTGATTCTACATACAATTTTCTGTACCGGCAGCCGGCTTTTCCATTTCCTGCTCACTTTCCTCTTTGACTTTACTTCTTTGTCCGATGCTATCTGAATCTGGCTGTGTGAGATTGCTCAAATGTGCTTGTGAGTTTGCTTTGCTGTCTCTTAATTTCTTGCTTATGTAGTTATGTATTCTTTGTTGATTTGAAGAGTGAACACTCATTGATTAGTCCTTCTTGCTCTATGTTATTGATTGGTTCATTGTAATCTTTGTAGATGATCTGAACTTCTTAAGTAGATCTTTTCTTGTTTAGTTGAAGTGATAGTGCTTTTAAGTTCTGAAATTTTGCATTATTGGATGGTGGAGATTGTGGAGATTGGGAATTAATACTGAAGAACAAGTAGTAGATTGACTTGGCGAGGAGGTAGAGAGATGGGGAATACTTGTGTAGGTCCGAACATTTCGAAGAATGGGATCTTTCAATCTGTTTCTGCGGCTATGTGGCGAACCCGAATGCCGGACGCTAACGAGTCTGTGAATGGAGAGAGTGTGAAAAACGGGTCCCCGAGTGAACCTGAGACCCCGATGCCTGTGCAAAGCGTGGCGCCGGAGCAAATGACGATGCCAACGTCGGAAACGAAGCAAGATCAGTCGACGGAGAAACCAAAGAAGCCTATGAAGAGGAATAAGAGCGCGGGGCTTAAGACCGAATCTGTTTTACAGAGGAAGACTGAGAGTTTGAGGGACTTCTTTACTATTGGGAAGAAACTAGGACAAGGGCAGTTTGGTACGACGTTTCTGTGTGTGGAGAAGGAGAGTGGGAAGGAGTATGCGTGCAAGTCGATTGCGAAGAGGAAGTTGTTGAATGAGGATGATGTGGAGGATGTTAGAAGGGAAATTCAGATAATGCACCATTTGGCAGGGCATCCGAATGTTATTTCACTTAAGGCTGCGTATGAGGATGCTGTCGCGGTTCATCTTGTAATGGAGCTGTGTGCTGGAGGTGAGCTATTTGACAGGATTATACAACGTGGGCATTATACGGAAAGAAAGGCAGCCGAGCTTACTAGGACTATAGTTGGAGTGGTGGAGGCCTGTCATTCGTTGGGTGTTATGCATCGTGACCTTAAGCCGGAGAATTTTCTGTTTGTTGATAAAGAAGAGGAATCGCTTCTTAAAACAATTGATTTCGGATTGTCAATTTTCTTCAAACCAGGTCTGTGCTAATATTTTTCATCTAGTTTATGCATGCTCGTTTCTTTTCCCATTTATACTATATTTGGTAATGAATTTATTGGAATTAATACTTGTTGCCGAGACTAAAATGTTACTACTTTTTACCGATTCTTGTTTGTGGCCATGATCATTTATTATGGTGATCTGTACACGATACCAAATTACTGTAACCATAAGTTGCCATATTGTTGTTTGACTTCCTACTGAAGTGAAACCAATACCACATTGTTTTTGTATGTGTTGATGCTTGGTTTGGTTTCTAGCATCAGATAGTATCAAATTAGCGCCCCTATTTTTAAGTATTCTCTTTGACCCATTTTGAATTTAACTTTAGGTTATTCATGAGTTGCTTGAAATATGTACTTTTAGAAAGTTACTATTGCTCCTCAACATGTCGTCTAAATTAAGCACATTGTAAGGATCAATTGGTTCGCTACTCTCAGGTGAACGGTTCAATGATGTGGTTGGGAGTCCATACTACGTTGCACCTGAAGTTCTTCGAAAGCGTTATGGTCCTGAAGCAGATGTATGGAGTGCTGGAGTAATTGTCTACATTCTGCTCAGTGGAGTTCCTCCTTTTTGGGCCGGTGAGAATCCAGATATGCCGACTGATTATTTTATGTGAATATATAGTAGGCCATGCACACAAAATAAAATTCTGTTTGTCCTTCACTGGTTAAATAATCACATTTTTATGACTTCAGAAACCGAGCAAGGAATATTTGAGCAAGTCCTACATGGCGATCTTGACTTCGCGTCGGACCCATGGCCAAGCATATCAGAGAGTGCAAAAGATTTGGTGAGGAAGATGCTTATTCGAGACCCCAAAAGGCGTTTGACTGCTTATGAAGTCCTATGTAAGTACTGCCGAACCTATTGAAGGACTATCGTAATTTTTAGCTAATCTAGTTTCTGCCAGCATGAAAAATCATCTCTGCCATCATATTTATGACCTTAGTTCTGAGTTTGAAATCTGCAATAATAGAACTTTTTGGCGCAACAATTTCTCCGGGCACTTTAAAACTGGCAAATTCTATTTCAAAGTTTCTTTCCTTTTCTTGTTGCTTGAAGTGTATAGAACAAGGAGAATGATATAATGTAACGGATGTCCCAGTGTAATCAATGATACCATATTGATACTTAATCATTTCATTCCAACATTGCTTAGTTCTTATATAACATGCAACTGAAGAGCATTGGAGATTACTGCAGGAAAACAAATGTTACTTCTGGGCTCAATGTGATTATCAAATTTGGATTGAAAGATGATGGTACTTTTGGTTTGGTTGATTTCATCATTGCTTAACCTATTCACAAGCTATTTCCTCAAAGTAGGATAGACCCCAAATGAACATATCTCAACATTTTAGTGGGAGAGCATATTCAACCATCCCTAGAATACATACAGTGAACCATAGGTAACCTTTGCCAGATTCTTATACTGGTCTATATCTATGTGAAGATTGTAAATCAAATTTACACCTTAGTTTGCATCTTCCAGAAACTCTTTTCCATAAGAATAAAATTATGATTGCTAGTTGCTGCAAGGTTGTTATTGTGTGTGTGAAAGAGACTAGTCCTCATGTACAACTTGCATGATTCAGACAACAAAAATGCACTAGGAAATACTCTAGCAAATTTTGTGATAGGTATAGTTTCCACTTTATAGCTCATGATGCATTCTGTATGTCTTAAATGCACTTTCGTGAAATTTGCTTACGTGTGTACTCATACGGTGTGTGACAACTATTCTGCAGGTCACCCTTGGGTTCAAGTTGATGGTGTGGCGCCTGATAAGCCTCTCGATTCTGCTGTTCTAAGTCGCATGAAACAATTTTCTGCCATGAATAGGCTCAAGAAAATGGCTCTGAGAGTAAGTCTTGAGGAATTAGATTTTATCTTGTAGCCATTATGAAATTTAATATCCCACATGAGCTTTGTTATGGGTAACTTATAGAGAATATGCCCTTTTGCAGGTAATTGCTGAGTCCATGTCTGAAGAAGAGATTGCTGGGCTAAAGGAAATGTTCAAGATGATAGACGCAGACAACAGTGGCTCAATCACTTTTGAAGAGCTCAAAGCTGGACTGAAGAGAGTCGGTGCCAATCTGAAGGAGTCTGAGATATATGACCTGATGCAAGCTGTAAGTACCTCAAAATAGGTTTTCCTCTATTGCTGTTTTCGCTTACTGGTGTCTCTGAGCCCCTGACTAGAAAATAAGCCCTCAATCACATCTACGGAGAATCTTGTGCATATTGGGGATAATGGAAATTACAATCAAAAGTGGGAGTATTGTTCTTCAGCTGGCATGCATTTATACATCTGACTATTTTTCTAACTCAATCCCACATTCTGTAACTGCAGGCCGATGTGGATAACAATGGAACAATTGATTATGGAGAGTTTATAGCAGCAACCTTGCATCTGAACAAAATCGAGAGAGAGGATCATCTGTTTGCTGCTTTCCAGTACTTTGATAAAGATGGAAGTGGCTATATCACCCCAGATGAGCTTCAACACGCTTGTGTTGAGTTCGGCTTAGATGACACACGCCTTGAGGAAATGATTCGAGAAGTTGACCAGGACAATGTAAGCTCATTTACTTCTTTCAATAAAGTATAGAGTTTACGCATTGATAACTCATCTTTCTAATTCGATCTGAAACATGCCTGCTGAGTTTGCATATCAGAAATTTCTTGACATGTTTCTTTAACTATTTGCAGGATGGACGTATTGACTACAACGAGTTTGTCACTATGATGCAAAAGGGAAATCCCATTGGTGCTGGTGGCAAGAGAGGCTTAGAGAACAGTTTCAGCATAAATTTCAGAGATGCTCTAAAACTTTGATCATCAGGCTTTTGAAGAGGATTTTTTTTTCCTTCGTATTTATTATCTCTTTTTTCTGCTGAAAAGTGTGGCTTTATAGTTGTACAGTAAAGAAGAGTCTGGTGGCAATTCCTATCGTGCAAATGCCTCGCTCTTTTTTCGGGTTCGGTTTTTATAAACTAGATTGAGGAAAGAGTATTTGTTTAAGAAGATAAAACTCAGTTCCTGAATGTGAAAGATTCTTCTTTGCTTAATATTCTTTATAGTGGATATTAATTGTCTGAAGTGCATCAAATATAGATTCTTTGTAGTGCAATGGGAAGTACATGTATGTATCCACGTATGTGTTGTAGAAAGTACGGTACACTAGCAGCTCACATAACACGAGACATGAGAGTCTGTTTGAACTTCTGTACAGACTAATGGTAAGTGGTAAACAGGTCTAGTACATTCAGACAACTTTTGGATTTCATACAATAACACGTTGATAAGCATGAAGCAAGTACTTTTGGATTTCTCAAGTAGGGTATATGCATGAGCCACTGTGGCCTGTTGGATTCAAATTGCTCTAGTGCAACCAATAATTTCAAATCAAGTTCAATGCTATCTAGCTAGTCAATCTCCGGCGGCACAAGGAACCAGCTTATGCACGACCAAGTTCATTAATATTTCCAGTAGAAATCGTGTGTTGTGTTGATTTTGGTTGTTGTACTTCACTCCCCCACATCCAAATGTGATTGTGATCGGTTTCAATTAGTATGTTTGAATTTGGTTTAAAGATGAACATCTCCATCTCTAAATTAGTCCATTATGTTTGGTGTTAATTAAAAAAGACCTCCGTAGTAAATCGACAACATAAACACACTAGTACAAATTATTCCTAATTCAGTTACCTAATACTCACCTTCACAATCCCATCTCTAAGTTGGTCTTCCCTAAATTAGTTTCACTAAAGTAGAGGTTGAATGATTTTTTTTTTCCTTTTTTTGAATCAGAATAGAGGTCGAATGGTGATTTGGACTAAATGGAATGGAGATTGAAGGGTAGAACAAATTCATAAATGGTTGAGTGATCAAATTACCGAGGAGCGAAGTTACAAAAATTTAAAGTCGGTACGCTACCGTTGCTACTCAACGCTAATGCTGATATGCATGCATGATGCTCCTGAATTTGTTTACTTAGTACTACTATTAAAGCTCATACGCGAAATTCGTAATAGTAATTGTTATTACCTAATCGTAAGTTCTAACGGAACATTGTAATGATCCATATATAACCGTTAAGAAAATAAGATATATACTAAATTTCAACTCAAATATTAGTATAAAAATGGGAGTAGAATGTTTCAATTTTTTGATACGAAATATCAACACAAAGTCACCCAACCAGTCCACATAAACTTAATCAAAGTATCAAACACGCTCCTGAAACAGTGAAGCACTTAATTTTTTAAAAGAAATTTCCATTTATTGATTTTTTATTTTTTCTAGAATATTCCCCAGTACTCAAGTTTATTTATATTTTGAGATTTTTCCATTTTACAATTTTCTCTCACATCACAAGTAGAAAACAAAAGACTAAAAAAAAAAGAAAAAAATAATAATTAGGCAGCATCGCTTTCTCCTCACTGTTCACGAAAATAAAACCCTAACATCGGCCATCCTACTCTCCTTTCCCCCTCTCTCTCTTCCCTATACCCATCGCTCTGACGGCAATCGGACCAGAAAATGGCGACGGCGGAAAAAGGTGGAGCCACCGCGACCACGACGGCGAACAATTCCTCGTACGGTGGAGGCGGAGCTGGAGGCAAGTTCCGTAAGAAGCCTTTGCGAAGACAAGCAACGCCGTACGATCGTCCTCCCACCGTCCAACGACCGGCCAACGTCGAGAGCAGCCCTAGCTGGCTGACTAAGCTAGTCGTTGACCCTGCCGCTAAGCTTATTTCGTACGGTGCCAATCGCTTTTTTGGCTCCCTTCTCCGCAAACGCCTCCCTCCGCCGCCGAATCCGCTGCCTCCTCAGCAGACTCAAGGTTGTTGAGATTTTAGCTGCTACCTTTTTTGTTACTGTGACTTGTTATTTTTAATGTGTGTGGTTTTGTTTATTTAGATTATATGTCAGGGTTTCAAGTGGAATAGATCTGTTAGTTTATGATTATGTTTCTCAATGAATTTGTTTATGATAATTGGTACAATCGTTTGTTTTTTGTTTCTTCCTTTTGTTTAGCTGCAGTGTATGTATGTGTGTCTTTATATATAGACAGCTCTAGGGTTCTTAATGATTAGAAGCTGCTAGAAATGTCAGCACAGTGCTTCGCGTGAGCTGAATCGGGTGTCCACTTGTCTAGTTATTACCTTAGCGTGATGTTACCGCAGTCTATGGAAGCCTGAGTCCTGACATTTAATTGTTAGGTATCAGAGTTTCAACATCTGGTGTGTTTATGGAGTTGGTTCATTTTGAATTTTGGAATATTGCGCCCATTTAAACCGTTATAACTTATACCCCACATTATTATGGATTTTACGCTGAACTATGCGATGGCATAAGCATGGATTTTTATTTAGATTATCATATGTGATGTGTCATAGTTTTCCTGGACTGTTATTATACAAGATAGATTATGTGGGATATCCTTCTAACATGTGTCTGCTGATGTGAACAGAGGTAAATCTTGATGGTGGTGTGCAGTTTGAAGATGCTTTACAGTCACAACCTGAACCTTCAAACGTAAGTATAGCAACGTCTTTCTTTATTTTTATGCTTTTTGTATAATTTGACTTTGTTTCTGTTTGGAGACATGTATGATTGCTTGTTCTTGGAGCTTTCTGTTGTATTGCCTTAATTATTGCCTCCCTTCACAAATTGAATTGATAATTGTTACACTTTTCAAGAAATTGCTGCTTATATGGTTTTCTGTAGTGAGGTTAAAATCAGTTAGGATGATCTGCACTCTGCTCGAAGTTATTTTACCCCCTTGCTTGGATTCTAGTTTATCGTCATTCTGCTCCAGCTCACATTTCCCCTTTTTGTTTTTGTAAAAAACATTATAAAGATGTTACGACTTATTGGGCATTGTTTGGTTATGGTGATTTTAATCCAAAATAAATTTGCAGCGCAATTTATATCGAATATAATCTTACAGAAATTTACTGGGCTCACCAAAATAATCACGCCCAATACTGGGCTTAGAGCTAGCTCGAAATTAGGCCGTAATCTTTTACCTAACATTCTAACCAAATCGATCGGCTCCTTCATCGCCTAAATTGCACTCCTTTTTGTTTTTGTAAAAACATTATAAAGATGTTTTGACTTATTGGACATTGTTTTGTTATGGTGATTTTAATCCAAAATAAATTTGCAGCGCAATTTACACCCAATATAATCCTACATCAATTTACTGGGCTCACTAAAATATTTTCTTACGCCCAATGTACTGGGCTTAGAGCTACCTCAAAATTAGGACGTAATCTTTTACCCTAACATTCTAACCAAATCGATCGGCTTCTTCATCGCCTTTTCATCCTATATCTTCTCTCAATATAAATGACTCGCGTGACAGTGAGTATGATTGTTTTATTTTTACGTGATTTAATATTCGTGGACGTCGAGGACAAAATGGCAATGCTGCCTCTGACAATAACAGAGTAGTCTTCGATCTCTGCTATTTACTGTTTTCAGTCTTCAAAGCAATTCGCTGGGATGGATGTATCATATGCATATTCTGGCGCACTCTGGAGCGTATCATTAATATGCCGGCGAACTGCTTATATATTCATACATGGGTTCCAGCAAATTTTGTAAATGATCCTATCCATTTGCGTAGCTTTGAACTAGATACTCCCTTTTCTATCATATCATCCTGTGCTGTAGCAGGTCTTAGCGAATAAGATTCACTAATGTATGCTACTTATATTATCAGGTTTGCATTTGTCACATAACACCATGAGATTTTTATCATATAGTAATCTTTATTCTCATAAATGACCTTAATGCAGAGTTTCCTTCTTGACTAATATATTCGAGTTGACAAAATTTGAATTTTGTGTTGTGGTGGTGAAGAATGTATAGACACTTCTGTGGTGAAAAGTGTTATATGTGAGCAGGCAGCTTCGTCCATTGCAGATTCATATTATATGGTTTGGTTTTGGTTGTGGAGATAGATGCTGTATATTGTATAAGGCTGTTTCTAGCTGTTGTAGTCTGGTTGTGTCATTACAAATGTTTTAAGTCATGAAAGTATCGTAAGTGTAGTGGTGATGATTAGTTCATGATGTTTAACTTAACGTAATTATAATTGTATGCAGGAGCTTGCTGTTTGCGAATCCAGTCAGCAGGAGATCAAGGTTCGTGAGTCCAGTCAGTTAGTTAATAATTCCAACAGCAATGGGATCTCTGATCTAGCAGAGTGGTTGAAGAAAAAATCCTTGACCAGGTGATATTCAATTCTATAATTTTCAGTTTGCCAGTAGCAAACATGTCCAACCCTGCCCCATGGTTGTCCACTATCTCATATCCACTTAGATGCATCTGCATTCTTATATTATACATGAACACTCTGCTGCTTGTCAACTGATGCATATGCATAGGCATGCGGATTCTTATCATATCTGCATGAACATAACCATTTCAACTTCACTTTGTGTGTGTCCATCTCCATGCTAGTTTAGTGTTGTTCTCTGCACTTCTATTTTCCCTATGCTGCAGTTAATGTTATCCTTCCGTGATTCCTCTTCCACCCGTGATTACTTCTAGTTTTTTTCTCTCTCTCTCTTTTAACTAATTAGATCTTGTTCTATATCTGGTTCAGTAATTCTGTATGTTTCTTTTATGTTGACTCGAGAAGTTTTTCATAAAATTTATTACTAGTTTACTACTCGAAATTACTCGAAGATCTTCTGTGCTTTATTTGGTTGGTTGTCGTGTTTATTTATTGTTGTTGTTTCTATGTTTGCAGTTCAGAGATAGATCATTTGAAAGGGTTACTGCAATCAAAGGCTGGAGAATTGTCGCTCGGTGATGAACGTGAAAAAGAGACGGCATCAGTTTTTGATAGGCATGAAAAAGTTGCTGTTGACTCCCATGTTGAGAACAGAAATGAGGGGATTAGATCTAATGTGTCGACTCCGATTTTCAGTTCAAAAGTAGGATTAATTCACCAAATCTGTCTCACTATTTGCTATTGTTGTGTTATTCATCCTCCACAATTGCAGTTTCAGCTCAATTAAATGTGTAATAAATGATTTCAGGCCCTTGTGGATGACATTCGCTCTCCTGCTGAACTTGCAAAGGCTTACATGGGAAGTAGACCTTCAAAAGTTTCACCGTCAATGCTAGGTATGCACAGTCAAGTTGGTACAGAAAATTCTGCGCTGCTTAGTAGCATGCCTTTTACTTCAAAGTCACCTATTGTGCCATTGACAAGGCGGAGTTCTGTTAGCCTTGGTGCTACAGAAAATGGCTTTACAACACCAAGATCTCGCGGGAGATCAGCTATTTATAGCATGGCACGCACCCCGTATTCTAGAGGCCATCAAACTTCTGTTGTGAGGGTATGGTTATTTTTTATGTTCATAATGTGAAAATGACAGGTTCTATTTCTTGGATATTCATTCCCTTGCATTTTCCTTTGTCATTTTTAGGGAGGTGGAAATGCCAGCAATGATTTTGGTCTGCTAAAACCCTCTCAGCGCCTTGCTATATCAGAGCATGGTGAAAAATTGGATTCGAGTTCTGCGGTAAACCTTATTTCACGGATCTTTGGTAATTTTGGTCTCTATAGCATGGAGACTTACATGTTGTATCTTCAGTTATTTCATGTTTTACTCTTTTCACTTGTCAGACCTTAAAGCGAAGGAGTTCATACTTGGACGATGATGTTGGATCTGTTGGTCCGATTCGGAGAATCAGGCAGAAACACAATCTTCTTGTTCCTAGAGTTCCTCATACAGCACATGGTGCTGGAATTGGTTCAGCAAAGAACCAGCATCCATTGATTGGTGATGCTAGCCACGAATTTTCTAAGTCTATTTCCGGAAAAGTGAATGGAACCCTTGCAAGTACAAGTCATGCTTCTGTTCCTCCTCAGTCCACTGAAATGGCTTCGAGAATATTGCAGCATCTTGAGAAGTTGTCCCCAAAGGAGAAGTCATCAGAATCTAAGCTTACTGCACACAAATCGTCAGAGCCTAAAATTGTTGCTGCGCATGATAAATCATCTTTCAAGTTAACCTCTGGTATGCTTCGTGGAAAAGCTCTTAGGAGCATGGAGGATGTAGGTACCTCTAAATTTATGCTTCAGACCCAGGATGACCATAAGGTTGAAGACAGGTCCAATTCCAAGTTACCGGACGCCCCTGAATTTACTTCACAGAATCAAGAAAAAGTTGAAGGGATCTTGCAGAAGGAATCTGCAGTGACCATGAAATCTTTTGCTCCCGGCATAAAAATATCTGATTCTCCTGTCCGTAATGGTGCATCTCAACCACCTCAAAAGAAGAGAGCTTTTCGGATGAGTGCTCAAGAGGTACATGTTTTTCACTCTCGTTTATTAATCAAATGTGTGATTTTCTGATGCACTATCAGGTGGATTTCTATCAAATTTGAATTTAGAGTTGAGTGATTTGATTTCACCATTCAAGTTCCACTTGCTTTGTGGTTCATGGGAGTTCTTTTGAATATGTCATATTAGCCCCTATATGCTATTTAAGTACGAATTAGCTCTTCGATGTTCCTATATCTATTTCGTTTGATTTATTTGGGTGTTGTATACTTGCCCACTGTGCTAGTAAGTGTTTTCCAGTTACTTGTGCTTTAAGTTCTAACCATTTCCGGTGACTGTTTTTGCCAACACTAAGCACTTCTAATTCATTACCGTTACTATTATTCGATACTTGTAGCTTCTATTTTTCCAAAATAATTTGGGATGACTGCCTAAATGGTAATGGTCTCCTGGGATTTATGTTCTGTTAAACCCTACATCAATTGAAATATATATTCTGTGCTTTTACGGTCACATATTTAAATTAATAAGATTCATTTTCAATTAATATTGTTTGTTGATATCCTTGCCCTATTTTAGGATTCTTTTGAGCTGGATGATGATGTGCATCACAATGGTTCTGCACTAATACAAGCAACTGATAGGAATGGACGAGCAGGGGTGCCTCCCATGGAAAGCAACCTTCCTGCTGCTAGCCCAAAATCGGTAGAAATCTCCAGTGTTGTATTGGGCAAAACAACTGAGGTTGGTGGTTCTGATTCTGCAAAAACTGGAGAAGGTAGTATTGGACTTGCATTCCCTGCTTCAGAAGAAGCAGGTAAAGCTTCACAAGCAGTTCTTTCTCCTCCTTCCACTTCATTTGACAAACCTAAAGATAATCCTCCCCCGCTGTTCAGCTTTAGCTCTAAAGTTGGTGATGAAGTTCCTACCTTACCTTTAGAATCCAGTAGCAAAATGCATGTTGCTAAACTGGATAGCACCAACAGGTAATTTACTGCAAGACATTATTTTACTTGCTTAAGTTGTTTGGTAAGTTTTTCATGGCCATGACATGACACTAAGTACGGTTTGCATTGCATGGGTTTGTTGAATTATTTTTGCTTCATATTGTGGTGACATCATGATTTAATCTTTTTCTCGTTTTGGTAATTTTAACAATTCCTGTCTAATTGATGTGTATTTTATGTACAGCTTCAGTGCAGCTACCCCTAATGGATCTCAGTTTAAAACTGCCGAGTCTGATGATGGCACTCTGAATGTTAACAAGTCTGCAGAAAAAAATGTGGAACCAGATTCTATTCTTGCTGCATCAAATGGACCATTTGGTTCAAAACCTCCTGGCTTCTCATTCACTTCACCTTCTGCTAACAATGAAAACCAGGTATCCGCAGGAGTTACTGTCCTTTCAAACTCTTCAACAAGCATTGCAGATTTTCCCTCTGCTGGCACTGGTAGCAAATCAGGCACCTCCACTGGGAGCATATTTGGTACTACTGCGGCACCCACAGCTTTAGGCGGACCTGTTTTTAAATTTGGCTCAACGGATCCATCATCTCCAGTTACAGCATCTACAGCTAACATATCTGCATCAGATTCAAAAACCAAAACTGAGAAGGATAAAAGCTTTGGCAGTTCAGATTTCACTGTTCCAGCATTTGCAGCAACAAACTCTGGGAGCAGTACATTTGGGCTAGCTTCTCCATCACTGAATAATCTGCAAGGCTCTGTATTCAGTGGTACAAATAAATCTGTCACCACTGGTGTTGAAACAGTGCCACAGGGCTCATCTGCTCAGTCGATTTCATCCACATCATTCAGTAGCACACCTTTTAGTTCTTTCTCCAACTCACAAACTTCTAATCCAAAACCTACATTCCAGTTAGGTCCGTCCCCTGCCTCATTGAATGGCACTGCTGATACCGCCCCTATTAGTGGGCCCCCACCTAGCATGGCCAAATTTGGCTCAAGTTCTACTACTGCTGCGGACTCCAATGCAATTAGCTCCAACAACAATACTTCTCCTGGAGTATTCACTTTTGGCCTCAGTTCATCTACTTCAACCAATACAGTTGGATCTACTCCTGCTGCAACCTCATCAACATTCGTATTTGGCAACAATCCAGTTCCTGCCCCCGCTTTCAATACCACCAGCTCCTTCGGCACTGGAACTTCTCCGTTCAACTTTGGTGGAAATTCCACATCTTCCTCTGCAGCAGTAAGCTCAACTACTTCAAGCAGTGCTAATGTATTTGGTTCTTTTCAAAGCTCCGCAGCACCTGCTTTTGCCTCAGCATTTCCTTCAACTCCATCCACTGGATTTAAATTTGGTGCTATGTCCACACCTGCAACTTCATCCACACCTACTGGTTCAGCAACTGGTCCTATCTTTTCATTTACCACCTCTACCCCAGCTGTATTTGGCACCCCCACTCCTGGCTTTGGAGCATCTCCAGGCAATAATGATCAGATGAATGCAGAAGATAGCATGGCAGAGGATCCAGTGCAGTCATCTGTGCCATTATTTGGTCAACAAGCAGTCTCCCAGACAGCAGCTTCTATATTTGGTCAACAGGCAGTGTCCCTGTCACCCACACCTTTATTTGGTCAACAAGCAATCTCCCAGGCGCCCACACCCATATTTGGTCAACAGGCGGCTCAACCTGCAGTTCCCCAGTCGCCCGCACCCATATTTGGTCAACCGGCACCCTCTCTTACTCAATCAGGTTTCATGTTTGGACAATCAGCACCTGTGCAGCAGGCCAGTCCTTTCTCATTTGGTGGTCAACCAAATCAGGCTACTGCAGTTAACCCAAGTCCATTCCAGGCATCAGGCAGTCTTGAATTTAATGCTGGTGGGAGCTTCTCTTTGGGCACTGGTGGTGATAAGGGCAATAGACGAAGGATTTCCGTTTCTAAAACCAAGAACAGGAAGAAGTGAAGCAAATGGGTGGTTTAGTTGTAATTCTGGCATGCATAGGCTTTGGGCCTGATAAGTGGTATATGTTGGTTACAGTTTTTGTTTTTCTCTTCTTTTTACATTTAGCAAAATTTTGAAAAGTGCAGTGTTGGATGAGGATTCTGGATATGAAGATTGCTATTGTTAGATTAGCTCTGGTCAATGCTCCGACTATTGGGTCGTGGAGTTGTGTAGTTTTTTTTTATATTATGTATTCTATGTGTGTAACATAAAAGAAATGTTTACTGTTTTTATGAAAAGACGCCTGTTTAAGCGCTAGCTTCTTGTTTGCTGTAGTATCTTTCATTAATTCCCGGATCTGTCATTCTGCATGTGTATATCTGATTCTGGAGCACCATATTCTTTTTATCCCCTATTACTGCAGAGGTCTTCCCCTGAAGATGCTCCGACTATTGGGTCGTGGAGTTGTGTAGTTTTTCTTTTATATTATGTATTCTATGTGTGTAACATAAAAGAAATGTTTACTGTTTTTATGAAAAGACGCCTGTTTAAGCGCTAGCTTCTTGTTTGCTGTAGTATCTTTCATTAATTCCCAGATCTGTCACTCTGCATGTGTATACAGGGGCGGAACAAGGGGCCGGCGGGGGCCTCCTCCCCCAAAAAATTTTTTTTAGAAGGAATATATGATTTTTCAAAAATTTTAAAAGAATTTTTTATGAGTTTTTAACTTTTCGTCCCCCGAACTTTTAGAAAATGATGTTCGCCTCCCGATCAATAATTTCTGGTTCCGCCCGTGTGTGTATATTTGATTCTGGAGTGCCATATTCTTTTTATCCCCCATTAATGCAGAGCTCTTCCCCCCCTCCCCTAAAGATGAGTTCCCTCGTATCTACTCCAATTGATCGGTTAGGAATTGGCGGCATTCACTCATTTTGTACTAATTTTCCTATTTGTTTCGGAAAATGATCATTATCATTAGTAAGACTTGCTCTAAACCATTGTCTAACCACACTCTCCCTTCCACTTACTTCTTTTTGTTTTTCTTTTCTTTTAAGTCTGGTCCATTTCTTTATTTCATTTGACACTTTTTATTGCTACATAATCAACGGCAAGTCTCAGACACTATAAGATACATATTTTTTTTTCTTAAACGGTCAAATCTAAGTCTACTCTACTTCCTATTCCTACGTTACATACTTTACAACCTTATAACTTCAAATTCGTCTATATCATCTTATGTATCCTTAGGGATTCCAACCTCCAACCTCTCATGTGCTCTAACACCCTTACCATTCTGTCACTCTTATAACTCCACTATAAGATACACATTAATAATTGATAATTGTGTAAAAGCAAATTTACTAATGAATTTTCTCATTGAAGTTTTGAAACTAGTATTGTTTATTTAGTCTTAGTCATATAAAATACACGCAACAAGTTTTTTTTAAACTTTTATTAATTTTTGTATGAATCGTAACAAGAATTGTACAAAATAAAAATCAAATAATTTTCTTATGATCTAAATATGTGTTCATCTTCGGTTAAAAGAGATTGTGTGCAGATGTCAACACAAAAGTTTGGACCACATATAAGCTACTTAAAGCTAATACAGGTTTAAATTCCCTCAGTTTGACCTCTTAAAATTAACTTTGTATGTGACCATGTTTCAAGTTTTTAATATGCACAATATTACCACCTTTAAATTTGAAATCTAATTCTACAATTTAGTGAACTTACTCATTGTAAATGATGCTGCTACTAGTAAAATTAAACGTTTGTATTTGCAGCTAATTTAAAGCTTAAGGTTGTAATAACACAAATGCAAATTGGTGTTAAAAAATGCATGGAATTTAAGACTTCAAGAGGTAAATCATACATATGCCATATGAGGTAATCTGCACAAACCATTAAAACTCAAAGGGCAAAAAAATATATACTCTATGCTTTTAAGAGATACATAATAATAATTTAACTAAAATATTTATGACAAAAAGAGATTTAGTGAAAATGTTAATTTGTTATTAGATTTAAAAAGGAAAAATGTAATTGATCAATGATTAACAACACTATTAAATTCATAGTTAGATATTTTCTTTTGGTTAGTTTGGTTTCATAGGAATGAAGTTATATTTAGGCACACTGACTTCACAGGACAACCACTACACAAACACTTTATTAGGGTTCACAAAGATATGTTGCAGTTGAATGAGTATAAAAAACTGTACTATGCAAATGGATCCCACCAACACAAGATTTCCTCTGCATGAACACATATGGCTCTTCACATGGCACTCCAGGGAAGGCATGTATTGGTATTTTGTTTCAGAATGCTGCATGACAGTTTGTTAGAGCAGACAGTGCGTATATAGGCTATTGTACAAACAACATGGCAGAATTACAAGCTCTTAAACATGGCTTGTTACTTGCAATACATATGGGAATCTCTAGGTGCACATTTAGGTGGACTCACATTATATTTGCCTTTTTATGTTTTTATGTAATAGGAGGAGCTCAATGGTTCAATTGAAGCAGGGGTTGCTTGATGAAGTACTCAATATTATAGACAATTTTCAAATTTGCAAGGTATTTGGATATACAGGGAAGCAAATTAACCTGCCAATGCTTTATCAAAGTTTGGAATTGATGTTTTGGCAACTCAAATTGATAAAAGCATGCAAGCTTTAGCTCAGTTGGATAACTGAGGTGTTAACATGGTAGATCAATAATAACTATGTAGATTTTATATTCGAGATAAATGTCATGCTTGGCTGTCTAGTTTTGTGCAACATGATTGTACAATGGTGTATCCAGATTAGTAGCTAGTTCTTGTTGTAGTTCTAGTACGGTGGTTCTATTAACCCCTGTTAAACTTGTAGTACCTCTAATGTTATGTTAACATATATGAAGGTTTCTTTAACAAAAAAACAATACTATTAAATTTTATAATAGTCTTTACGGTAAAAAACAAACTGAAACGAAAATCTCTTCTTTTCCTCCAAATAATTTTGAAGTGAATTAAATGTAATATATATAATTAAATTGAATTTATTTGTAATATACAGTATAATTAAATAAATTTAAGCTGAACTAAAATGAAGTAATGGAACAAAAATAAATTCGTTTTTTCCTTCAACAAAACATTAACATCAGAATTTTTTCGTTATACGATGATGATGAGTCGTAAATATTAACTCCAATTTCAACACGCCCACATAGAACCTATTTCTTCAAAAAAGATCCCTAAATTTCAGGGCTCTTATATTCCGGTTCCTTTCCCCCTTTCCACTTTCGACCCGCAAAATTTTATATTTCTTTCTCAAAAATATTCAGTGACGCACAAAAAAAGAAAACAAAGTACAGAATTTCTTATTACAGTCGCTGTTTCCCTTTCTCCTCGAGCTTTCACATTTTCTCTCTCTACAGTGCTACTCCATCTATCGCGGCTTCCTCTTCGATTCCGCTTGATCATCGAATGCAGGTTAGTTGCTCGGCTCCTCTTCACGGTTCCGTGTTCAATTTTATGAATTAGTGCTGAATTTGACGAAATCTTGATGAAAACCCTAGTTACGGGTTTGGGATGTTAGGGTTTTTCAGTGTTCAATTGAGCTGTTTGAAGTTTGTCTGATCCTTGTAACGCTTCTCACTTGGCCTTATTTTGCTGTAAATTGGATAATTCGCAGTTCATGTGCTTTTGAGATTTTTGATGGGCAGGAATACTTTAAATTCTCCTAATTATTGTTTTCCCATGGGTGCGTATTGGGTGTTTTAGCTAATTGATTGAATTTTGGGTTCTTATATATGTATATATATTAAAATGCTCTTAAAGGTGCTGGACACCTTCCCTTTGTAGAGGTTATTTTTCTCAAAATTTATGTACCTCGTCGAATTATCAGTTGGTTCATGCGGTACGGTGCTTGAATATTTGATCTTGTTGGTGGTGCAGTTTTTTACAATTGTTCGATCTAAGTTATGCATTTTTTGCTTTGATTTATTGATTTGATTGGATGCTTGCTGATGTTTATTATCTTGACGACTTAAATGCAGCTAGGTTTCTGCTAGCTTGTTACAGGCAGCTGCGATATTTTAAACAAAGGTGCTATTTGGGTATGCATTCTGCATCCTTATAATGGCTGGGACTGCGAAACTCGATTTGACACCTCCCAGCCCTGAGTCTGGTCCTGTAGGGAGTTACCAGAATGGTCAAAGAGGATATTCTGGTCCTTCTATGGATAGGTCAGCTAGCTTCAGAGATGCTGTAGAAAGCCGGAGCTTTGGTTCTGGAAAGGCAAACTCGAGAGCATTTGTTACTTCACTGGGAGATGTGCCTGTATTGTCACAATGCTTGATGCTGGAACCAATTGTTCTTGGTGATCAGAAATATGCACGACCCAGTGATTTAAGAAGGGTTCTTAGTTTCTCTGTTGTCAATGGTTCAGAAGAAAACACTTATGTTGCTAGTCATCCCAAGAATTCACCTCCGGGGTCTGTGGATGAGTTGAAACGACTAAGAGCAACTGTGCAAGATACATGTGTTAAGGCCAGGTAAAAATATTTCCTACCCATTGCTGCCATTAATTCTGTGGTTTTCATATTGTTTAAGTACATATTAAGGTTTCCGACATACCTATTCGAGCAGTCAACACTTGGTTTTTCTCTATAATGTTTTCTGTTGTGCCCTATGAAAATATCTAATTATTGCCTAAAAACATAAACTCGTAGTATATTTTCTTTATTGGTCTTTTGAAACGTTCACAATATTTTTCTCTTAATAGTGATAGAGCAAGGAAGTTGGACGAGCATTTGAATAAGCTGAGCAAATTCGAGGTGGTTATGTCCTCTAAGAAGCCACAGAGGAAAGAGCTATTGACTAGTGAACGATCTAGTGGTTCTACAGTCAAGATTGGATCTCAGTTAAATCGTAATACTTCAGAACTTGGAATTCAGAAATTTGATGATCGGCCTAAGAACGGTGTTCTGAATAAGCGCGCACGGACATCTGTCACTGATCCTCGGGTTCGAACTTATTTAATTGCAACTTTAGCATTTTCTGCATTTACGTGCTAATGCTTGTTTATCTATTAAAAATTCAGCTACTGTGTTCCAAAATGCTATATTTGCTGGACTGATGATTGATACAATTTTACTTCACTATTTAGTCCATTGTGATATATCATAGTGTACTAGGTTGGGAGAGGTTGATAGTGAAAATCATAGGTCTTTGCACTAACTTGGGAAATGCCTGTCGTATATGTCAAATTAGATTCCGCAATTATTTTACCCTGGAGAGTGACTTCTCCGCTATTTCAGTCCAACACTTCATAACAATTTACTAGTCTTGTCGTCTTTTTCAGGCAGAAAGCCGGAACAATGGAATGATGCGGCAACCATCACCTGTGTCAAAAGAAAGAGACTCGCTTAAAGAAACCGTAGATCCTGATGTGGCCGAGGAGAAAATAAGGAGATTGCCAGCTGCTGCAGAAGGTTGGGATAAGAAAATGAAAAGGAAACGCTCAGTTGGTACTGTTTTTTCAAGATCTGTTGATAATGATGGGGAACTAAAACGAACAATGAATAAGCTTTCTAGCGAATCCGGCATGCAGACTGGTGATTCCCCTCATACTTTCAGGTAAGTTCGGTGTATTTTTCTAATTATATTATTCAGATGGAGATTTTGTTGTACCTTATTTCCTGGGTATATATGAGTGGCTGTCTAGTTAAAAATAAAATAAAATAAAACAGTCTAGTCGCGTATATTTTCAGCAATTATTTGTAACTGGTGCAACAGCCTACACTGTTTAAGATCTAGTTTCAGTGGTGTAACACTCCTTTTCGTAAATGTTTGGGCTGTCTCACATAATCAAAATGCATGCTATCTGAAATACAGGACAGAAGTAAGCAATCCTAATAGTGAAGGAGGTTCTCTGTTTTGACTAGACTTTATAAATCTTCATAATCCTTATGTTCCTCTTGTTTATTTATGTTCTATTTTTGAAGCTTAGGGTTTTTAAACAAATTACTCAATGCTGTCACTATAGTACTCACTAAATTCAGAAGTATACTGAATAATCCTGTAATTCCAAGGCATAACTGCGTATGCACATTCTAGTGAGTTCCACTTGGGCTGTGACAAATTCAGCACATTTGTTTGACTATTTGGAAGTCTATCTTTCAGAGCAATCATCCATTCAGCCTCTCTAGAAGCTAACATATTGTATGTTTAATTTCACTACTAAGATAGGCACATGACATGGGTAGGTGCACTGTTGTTGAGTCCCTAATTTATTGTCGGTAGATGTTTCTGTATTTGAAATTCACATGAAAGAAACCTACAATCTGGGTGTGTGCGGATTTTAGATTTGAGACAGATTCTCTAATTGTATGGTTTTAAGTTTGATATTATGTGCAAATTCCGTCCATACTAGAGCTTCAGTGTCATAGGTTAATCACTTCTCCTTGGAATATTTTCGATTAAGCTGCTGTATGGTGTATTTCCTGTTATTATTGTTTATTCCTGGTTATTTCCTTTAAATTGTGTTTGTTATCTGGTCAAGGTGTTCAATTAGCTTTTTTTTTTTTCGTCTTCTAGTTGAAATATACCTTTGTCTGGTCATATTGTTGCTGTTATAATGTGCTTGGGATCAATGATTCTTTGTGATGGTATACAAATTTCACACTTTGAAACTTGTTTCACAGGTCAGGGGCTTATGGCGGCAGTAACAAATTAGATCCTCCATCATCATCATCATCGTCTCCTGTTGGTTCTACTGCCCGGGCAACGTTGAAAAGTGAACTAGAAAAATCTGTGCTCACACGTGATCTATCTACCGGACCGATCAAGGAGCGGGCCATAGGGAAATTAAACGTCAAGTATGTGCCTTTCATTTCTTGCAGGAATTTGTGAATCTGCGGCATCAATTATTTTTTTCTTTGCGTGATCTATCTTCCTTGCCCAATATTTTTTTTTTCAACTCATGGTTTTGATGAATTTTAATGGTTGCCTATTTTATTAGGTTAAATAATCGTGAGGATAACCATCCTGTTTGTCCTGGTCCAATTGTAAAAGGAAAGGCTTCAAGGACTCCACGAAATGGCTCGATTGTTGCAGCTAACACGGCTGTTAATATTCCCCGTGTTCCTGGGACTCTTGAAAGCTGGGAACCTGCCCCGGGTTTAAACAAAACACCTCCAATTAGTGCCCCTAACGGCCGAAAGCGTGCTATGTCAACAGGACCATCTTCCCAACCAATAACTCAATGGGGTGGTCAGAGGCCACAGAAGATTTCTCGTCCAAGGAGGACGAACCTTACACCTGTATCAAACCATGATGAAGCACAAATGCAACCTGAAGGAGGCTCTCCTTCTGATTTTGGTTCCCGGTTTAGCACGGGCGCAGCTAACTCTGCTCTTCTGTCAAAGGCCGCTAATGCTAATGGAAACCAAAATTTCAAAGTAAAAGTTGACAATGCTCCATCTCCAGCGCGCTTGTCTGAAAGTGAAGAATCTGGCGCTGGTGAAAACAGAATAAAGGAAAAAGGTATGGCCAGTGTAAATATGGAGGAAAAGGTCACACATGCGGGCCAGACTATTGGGTCTTCACATATCCCCATGAAAAAAAATAAAATTATGACTACTGAAGAAACTACTGATAGTGCAAGGAGACATGGGCGTAATGGTAGGGTATCACCATTTTCCAGGTCTAGTGTTTCACCAACAAGAGAGAAATTGGATTTACCTTCAACCAAGCCTTCACGAAATGCACGGACTGGTACAGAGAAAAATGGAAGGTGATGCACGATTTTTTTGGGCTAGCAGCAGAACTCTTCTTTGTTAATCATTTTCTTTCTCGTATGTTTAATGTTTTTTTTTTAAATGTTTGTTTGCAGTAAATCAGGCCGTCCGTTAAAAAAGCTCTCAGAAAGGAAAGGCTTTTCTCGTCTTAGCCATGTGGCAAAAGGCAGCTCACCTGATTGTAGTGGTAAATCTTGTTTTATTTTTTGCTTTTCGGTCTTTGAAAGGGGAAATGAAAATGTAGTGTAAATGGTTTTACTATTACCTCAAACCTGTGAAGCCAAAGAGGAAAAGTGAACATAATTCTTTCTCAGATAGCTTAAAAAACCAAGCTGATACCTAGTAGGGGAATTTCACAAGTCACACCCTTTCCTGCCAAAAGCAAGGTTTTCGTTGATTTTTGATAAGTACAGGACATCTTCTTGTTGGATTACCTATTATCAGAAAATATTCTTATTCCGAGCATCCCATGAACCTGCTAGTAGCATATGCAGCTTAGAAACATTGTTCTTGAGATCCTATGAATTATTGTCCAGATTGTTGCAGGATCTTGTCAATCCACAAAATGTTTCTCTCTCTTGACCAGATTTTATTTTGAGCAAGCGATTAATTAATCAGTGTAAATTACATCTACTTAAATGTGTTAACAGAGGGAAAAGAAAAAGTGAAACTCCGGGCTGATTTGTCTGTCTGAATTGCTTATTTTTAATATTTTTATAATATTGTGCTTTTTAGGTGAATCAGAAGATGACCATGAAGAACTCTTGTCAGCTGCTAATCTTGCTTACAACTCTAGCCGTATGTGCCGCTCATCATTCAGTTTGTATTAAATTTCTTACTCTTTTTAAGTTACACAAGTGATCACTTGGTTTTACTCACTGCAGATAGTTCATGTCCAAGTGTCTTCTGGAAGATTGTTGAGGATTTATTTGCCTCTGTTGGTCCTCGTGAAAAATCATACTTGTCAGAACAGGTAATTTACGTCGAAAGACTTTGCTAAATCGCTTCTTCAGTCTCCTTTTATTTTTTATTTTTACCTTTGCAAATCACAAACTATTTCTGATCCATTTATTTATACTTTCATCAGCTGAAAATGGCTGAAGAGGTATGTGCTAATTCTTCTCAGACTTGCAGCAATGGCGAAATTTTTCAGGTGAATTTGGTTTGTCTTTGACTCTTTGTAACTGTAGTACTGTACAGTAATGGTGGTAGCTGCTAACTACCATGTGGAATATATAGAACCATGATAATTTGCAATTTTAGTTACTTCATATTTCCTTTTTAACCTATTCCAGATGTGAAATTGCAAAACTTTCATGCGGTAGTAATAATAATATAAGACATGTAGTTTACTCTAGCGCAAGAACAAAACAACAGAAATCATTTTGTGGGAGTCTGTATATCCTTGTTCTCCACATGCCAAGGTTTTGTTGTTCTCGGATGTTACAAGTCAATTTTTTCAAGGTCCAACACCTAATATTTAATAATGCCTTCTTTTGTCAGGAGGATTATGGCTGTGAAGACATTGTAGGATCTGATTCCCTCTCTATGGGAAGAAACAGAAGTGTGAGAAATGATTTAAGGTCAAAGGACAATCTGAATCCGATGGATTTTGTTGAACAGTTACAAAACTCTTCTCTACATGGGCAATCTGATGTTGAGAAAAGATATGAAACAGTGACTCCAATTTATCAAAGGGTATTATCAGCTCTTATTGCAGAAGATGAAATTGAAGAACTCGAAGAAACTGGATTTGGGACACACCGAAGTTCAGTCAATAATGCATATCTCCCTAATGGCACTGAAAACAAACATATTGACAGGATGGACTTTTGCGACCCGATATTTGGTGTCCAAGCTCATAAAAATGGCAATGGACATATAATTCTTTCTTGTAATGGAAATACAAACTTTAGTGGGAGCCACAATGTCCATGATCGTCTATGTAATGGTGACTTCTCAGGAGATGGTGGATATGTACATTCAGAGGTTGAGGTGTTGGTTAGGCTTTCAAGGTGTGGTTATAGTCCACAAAGCCTGCATACGACCAGTTATGGCATTTCTTCCTTCAATTGCTCATATGAGGAAATGCGCCCTGAAGAAAAAATTGTAGTTGAATTGCAGAGTCTTGATCTCTTCTTGGAACCTGTGGTAAGATTCAAGCTAAGCAGATCCCACCCCTGTTTCTGAGAGCAGCTTAGTGTAAATATCTTCATGTATTACTGTAAAATTTTATTTTAACATTTTGTTGATTCTTTAATACAGCCGGCATTGGATGATAAAGAAGATGAGGCAGTTGACGAAAATATTGTTCAGCTAGAGAGGGAGCTTCATGAGCAGGTTAGCATCCTTTAAGTATAACTAGTCCTTTGTTTTTGCAATGTGTGCTTTAGACGGTGGTTGTTCTTTCTTTCACTCTCTCTTCTTTTTCTTTCTTTCTTTTTTTTACCCCCTCCCTGTGCAGTAAGTGTTTAGTTACTTATGTAGTTCATTTTGTGATGTGTTTCCAACCCTCCAGAGTCGGAAGAAGAAGACACACTTGGATAAATTGTGCAAGGCTGTACAGGAACATAATGTAGAAAGAAGGTATTAGATATCTATAGCTGGCCTTTTTTATTTTCCAGACTAAATACTTTATATACTCTACAGAGTCATGCAATACATACCAATCGATCTTTTACTACCTCACAGGGACCCTGAGCAGGTTGCGATGGATAAACTCGTTGAGGTGGCATATAAGAAACTTCTGGTTAGTATCAATTAATATTAATTACAAATACCTTGGGTTGGATGCTTTTACTCTATACTAGTCGTGCTATATTTCGAGTTGCTTTTGTGAACATCTTCACAGCTTCTCTATAGAGTAAAATAAATCTAATGGCATTAATATTGGGTAGCATGGATTTTCTGTTGTTGGCCCTTATGTGGAACTTTGTGATTTGGGTTCCCAATAATGATCTTTGGAAGTGACGATGTCAATTTCACTTTTTCTCAAAATTAGATATTTAATGAGGTTTGAGTTATAATTTGTTAATATACTCGGTAACATCAACTCTTGTTGCAGTTGAAGGTAGTTATAACTGATGTCTTGTTGAATAATTCTGAGACTGTTAGAGCTTTCTCTGGTCAGTTAAAACTAGTCATAAAGTGTATTGAGAATAACACATCAAAACTTAGCCTGAAATATAGCTGCATACATAACAGTCCCCGGAAAACTCACCATCATGTGAGGATGAAACATGTATATATCATTACATGCTGTGTTGTTCCTGGGGTTATAACTAATCCCGTTGCATGAAATTGTACTTATTTTTCTAAAGAGCCAAGATAATCTGTGTGTATCATTACATAAATTTAGTTAATATAGGCCGCCAGCGATCCTAGAAAAGGTACATGTTCTGTATATCTTAATTGGAGCAAAACAGGGATGATGCTTTATTCTCAACAACTTAGTTATTGAAACGGGTTAATTTTTATTGCATGTGCAAATGTAGTATAAGAAATAACTTCTTTTGGAGTTCGAGGATGTCGTTTGCATTTTGGGTTCTTCTGGAGGTTACACGTCCTAAAGTCTTAGTGACTGGACATTGTATTCAATAAACATTTGACACCTCGTGTTTCAATTGAACCCTAGACACCCTTAAGTTCCCAACTGCCGGGCTGCAAAGTTTTTTTTTATACCACTATGTTATTAGATTTGAGTTTTAATAATAATTGCTCGTTACATTTTTAAATGATCATTGGTTTAACATGTCTTTTGGCGGCTTGACAGGCCACTAGAGGAAGTTATGCTACTAAACACGGGATTCCTAGGGTGTCGAAGCAAGTTGCTCTGGCTTTTGTCAAGCGGACACTGGCTAGATGTCGAAAATTCGAAGATTCTGGGACTAGTTGCTTTTCAGAACCTTCACTTCGTGACATTCTGTATGCACCACCTCCACGGTTTGATGAAAAGAGCTGCTTGCTGCTACTAACCTTGCCATTGCAAAGGTAAGTACTTGATTTTTGAGAAGCAGCCATCACGAATGAGATTATAATTATCAATAGACAGTTATCTATCAATACTGTTCTCTCGTCATGTAGCATTCAACCCTTATAGATAGACCCCTGAAGTTTTACCCTTTCGTTTATTCCACTGAAACCTATTTAAGTCCTGAAATTTGCAATGCCGATGTGCCTTTACTGTTAGGAAACACTTGCTCTTACCTTTCTCAAGTGAAATGGTACATATACTTACCTCTACCAGGGGGTATGTGTTAACTTCTAACTCTCAGGGATAAGAAGGTTATCCATGGACTAGTGGGTGCATGCATTAGTTAATCACTGTTGTCTGCTGATAAATCAGTATAGTGAAGTGATTTGCATGTCAGTTGAATATCCCTGCTTTTAGTTCTTGTATTAGATAACTTATCTATCCTTTTTGGCTTTCTTTATCTTTTATGATAGTAATAGTAGTATTACTGAACCTCCTCTTTTGTCGTTGTCAGAAGCAGGTGGTCCAATATCAAATAGAGGGAGGAGAAGAGAAGTTCTGCTTGATGATGTAGGTGGCGCTGGTTTTAGAGCCTCATCTGCTCTTGGCATTTCAGGTGGTGCGAAAGGAAAGCGAAGTGAAAGAGACAACGGGTCAACAAGAAATGCTTCCGCAAAGGTTAATCGTATGGGCGGCTCTAAAGGCGAGCGTAAAACAAAATCAAAGCCCAAGCAGAAAACAGGACAGCTCTCTACATCAATTTCTGCATATCCCTCAGGCAGTGGCTCTGGCGAATCAGCAGGTAACAGTCTCAGCAAGAGAAAAGATGTCAGATTTATGTCTACTAGTAATCCCGCACCTGTATTAGATGAGCCAAATATGGATTTGGATATGCCGTTGAAGGAAGACATAGATGTTATTGATGGGCTTGGCGTGGATTCAGATTTGGGTGCTCCACAGGATCTGAATTCTTGGCTGAATTTCGAGGATGATATTCTAGATCAAGGGGGGGATTCAATTGGCCTCAGTATACCCATGGATGACCTAAATTTTGTATTTACATAAAGGAGCGTGTTGCTGTACAGGGTGTGGGATTTTTAACTAGATTAATTACAGTCTACAGATGAGCAACAGAGCAAGGATTGCATTACACCAGTGACAGAATGTGAACTTGTAATTATGCAATTCTTTTTATGTACTCGTAAAACTTGATCTAGGAAGTTCTGGAAATTAACGTTGTTCCAGAGACGATGTTACCTCTTAAGAAGTTTACTATCTATCAATAGTAGAGTATTCTATCGTGTAAAATGAACGAAGTTTTCATTTTGTATAGTTGTAATCTTTTTGTATTTTTTAAATTACCGGAGGAATAATTTCTTGTGCTGTTGTTTCAGTTTTTTCTTGAAAATGTAACTCGGGTACTAGGAGAGAATTCAGATATGTGAAGTCTTGGAAATTTAATGACCAGACTGAGTCTGTTCTGGGGCATTAATCATGATTAGCTGTTTAGAACAATCTTTACCGAGAACGAGGTAGCATTTGCAGCGAAGCAACTGTTCGAGTAAAATTTATTTTTTGGTACTCAGAGAGTATGTATGTCTAATTTATATATTTCAGATGGCTATGTCCAATTTAGTAACTCTAGTAGTGTAGTGTAACACCCTATCCAATTTATATACTATTTCAATCTAATTCACATGCATTTATTACACTTTTTCCTGTGAAAATTAAAAAAAGTATATAAATTGGATATGGTGTTACATTAGAGTACCTAAATTGGACATAGCTACTCTGGAGTATATAAATTGGACATGTCTCACTTTGGAGTATCAAAACTGAATTTTACCGGCAGGTGTTTGTTAATGAAATTAGTTGAAATCAAGAAAAGAATAGGAGAATACAATAGAAACTCCTAAAGACTACTCCATGAGAAATGAGAAGGAATAATGTTATAGTAATAAAAATTTAAGGTCCCAAATTGGAATTAGTTATAAATAAGAATAATCTTTACATTGTCATATTCCATGACATTTTAAAGTTCCAGATAACAAAGGGGGGCTACAACTATAAGTGTAATATAGTTTGAAACTATAGGGGCAGAAGTTGAAAGAAGAAGATATTTATACTAGTGTTGCTTTAAACAGTAGGATAGTGCTTGGCGTGAGTTTGGTGCTTAAAATACATATTCTTCTCTGTTTTTCTGGTAAACAATCATTCCACTAAGCCGATCATTTTTGCCGTATTGAACAGAATAATTGCTTATAACACATACATTCATAGGTAATATATAATACTACATTCATTATTGTTTAAAGATCCGTATATCTCATTTCGAAATTAGAAGGCTTCTATCCGTAAATATCCGGTGCCAATGACGCCCATGAGTGAGCCGTCGTACTTCATCATCATGTCCATCTTTCCCAATCAAACCCGTGCCATGCTTACAAGATTTTTTTATTCATCAAAATTCCCCATAAAAATCATATGCCCCTATTTACTTGGGTATGTTTTCGACTGGAGGTTACTGAAACGGGTTACGTACCTAAGGTATAAATTTTGTCAGCTTTTCGAGATTTTAAATTCCCTAATTTGTAGTCGTTTTTTGGTTCAGTGTTTGATACAATTGTATTGGGTTGTATATTCAGAATTTCAGGTATGATAATTCAAATTGTAATGTGTTAATTTAAATTGTTTGTGTTGTCCCGTGTCCGTATGATTGTGGTTTCATAAGATTATTGTATATATAATATAATGTATTGTTCATAATGACTCACTCGGTTAGTGCATGGAATGCTTAATTCTGGAGTATGTTGTGAGAAGAGAATTTGTGTCTCTCCGTATGTTCTTAAAAATATTCCAGTAGAATGTGATTGTTCGCCATCTCCGATTCTTTTTTACAAGATTTTCCAAGCAATTTCTTTCCACTATTCTTTTGTAACATCATGTTTTTAATTTTTCTAATCTGTAAACGTTTTTTAATTGCTTTTTTAGTTGTCTCATTTCTTCGTAGAAGAAACTTGAGATTAAAATAAAAGCTTTCCCAGACTCTTATGACCACTGAATAGAACAAGTCGGGTAGGTCATGATCAAGCTCTGTTGCGTTGAATTAAACACCTCCTGATGATCTAGAACCTCACGTACATTGCTGACATCTGTGATCTGAGAACTAAAGTAGTGGTGATAGCAACACTGAAAAGAGGGTGTAATGCAAATTAAATGATCGAATCCTGTTGAAGTTTACAGTTAGATTTTAATAATTCTCTCTTATTAGTTAATTTCCTTAGAATCATAAGCTATTTTTGAATTGTTCGGCTGTTTCCTAAGCTATTTTTAATTTGTACGTCACTTTCCTGCACTAGCGTTGCTACCAGTTGAGATTTTGCAAATTCAGTTCAGACTCTGTCAATCGGGTTAGAGTAACCTCAAAGAATTATTTTAAATTAGTTTCTCCGTTTGCTAAGCATCCACAGCATGATTCCTTGCTGTAATTATTTTCGAAATTAAATTGCTATATGAGTTTTGTAGTGAAAAAGGATTAATTTGTTGATTGATCAATTCAAATTGGTTTCAGCCTTTCAGGCGTACCGTGTACTATTAATTGCTCTATTGAAATTCTGAATTCCAGATTGTTAGATTTGAATATGAAGATGCCTGTCTGCGGTGTCTATGAACTGGTTAGGTTAAGAGATCCAATTAGCCATTAATTGCGTTTTGTCTATGCTGATTTGTTATCTGAACTTGAGTTGAGATACACGAATTGCTCCCGTTTGAGTTTCTCTTCTGTTCTATATATGTTGAACCAGAATGCTGAGTTGATCTCTTTTTAACATAGTCACTCTCATGTGGGACAGCAAAAAATTTGCAGTTCATTCAATTTAGGAAATTCTTATCTGCCTGCACGCAATTTTCTCTTCAGTTCCTTTGTTCTGATTTCCTACCAGTTTGCTGATACCAAGTGGAAAACAATTAATGGTTTAGCCACTCTTAGAATATCTAAACCTGCTGTCAGTAGATTTCTTACTTGATAATAGTAATATGGTTTGTGACCCAAAAGCAAATAATACAGCTAATTAATTAAATTTCAAAATACTAGAACAATTGAAGTTTTGCTGAAAACAATACGCTCCCTATAGACTACATTATAGAAACCATGTCTTGTAACATGTCATTTAGCTTCAGGTGTCACTGTGGAAAGTTTCACCGCCTCAAATACAAAGCCGAGAAAAGAGACCTTATATGTCCCACCACGAATCCGCCCAGCAGCCGCCTCTTCAAATCCTGGCCTCCACCAATTCACCGCCATGGTAAGCTGAAGTTTTCTGGATGGATCTTCAAATGGGAATTGGTGGTTGAAGAAAGAAAGAGAATGTGTGTAGTGGACATAGAATCTCTGTTTGTTTTATTTCATTTTTCCATCAAAACTCTATGAAACTAGATTCTTCTACAAAAGAGATGGGGAGTTTCTTGTAATATTGAGTTATACACATAGTCCTTTTGCCTAGATAGATATTGGAGGAACTTGGCATAACCACATGTTTTTTTTTGGTAACGCCGAAATTCTATTAAAAAAGTACTTAAGTTTTTAAAAAAATATAGATTATGAGAAATACCCTTGGGAATATAGCAATAAAAACAAAACCAAGAGAACAAACTAAACTAGTCACAGCAACGCAAATAACCTCCAAGCACGTAAACCACAGCTCAACAAAAGAAGCGAACAGCAGCAACAAACAAACTTAACACCTCAAAGCACCACAGAACCAGGAGCTACCACTTGAAACAGGAAACAACCCACTTGAAACAACCAAAGCACCAACAGAACCACATATTTGGAATTAATGTTTGTCGGAATTGGTTGGTTCAAGTTGTATGTAATGATTGTAATATATCCTATTCATCCGTATTTTTCTTTTATTTGAATTGTATTCTTAGTCTAGCTAGCTATTCCATTTGTTTGATTATGTGATTTTAAATTGTTCAAGATGCGTGGGATGCCAGCTGGCTACTCCGAAGAAGGAAGAGTCGATGGTAGTAATTATAATCATACTATCGATCTTTGGTGTTATCTGTGTTGGTGGCCTAGTCTATTGCTCTGCACAGAGACTAGGCTATTGGAGGGACAGGGCCGACCAAGCTAGGGTACAGGTCCATCCAGAGTTGGAGTTAGTTTAGTTTAGTAGTAGATAGCTCTGATATAATTTGTAATAAACTTAGCAGACCTATTATTGTTATACCAAGTACACAAGAGAGAATTAAGAGTTTTTTGTTCCTCTCTTTAATTTGTAGCTTGTGTAAGTTATTGACCAATTATGATATTCATGCTACTTACTTATTTAAAAAATTAATTAATTAAAATAAGATGTGATTTTCATTTCACAAATAGCCAAAGTACGTAAATCATGTGAAAATGAAATAGTCCGAGCCCGATGGGGTGCAACTTCACTAATGCAGGAAATTAGTTAAAGTTTTACGAATCAAAACTTGAAGAAAAGAGTTTAAGGTCTAGGAGGAAAGGTCCTAAACCAGAAAAGACATGAATATTGCGAATCTTATTAATATAACTTGACAATGACACTTAATTATTGTTATCTCCTTCCAGCCACGAACCATAGCAAACTTCAATCCTTCCTTCTCTAATGATGTACTGATGTAGACCTCAGCAACAAATGGTTCTAAAAAGATAACTTGATCCCAACCCAAGACATGAAGTTATTGCGATAAACCAGGCCCAATCCAATTGAATTGATGTGCTCAAGTTTACCAAATTGCGAATTGGTTCTCTGGCAGACAAAATCCATGTACAGCTACTATAATAATGCCGTCTTGCCATCTCTCTCCACTACCTCCAGCAGGCTCATTTGTCGATTATGGGCAAACCAAATAGACCAAAGAAAAATTAACTAACGCAACACACCACTGCCGTCTGCCTTGTTCCGTCCAAGCCTCCTCGATACAGCTGTTGGCTGTTGCAACCACGACGCAAAATCAGGTGCCTGGAAGCCCGCTCGATCAGTGGCGTACGTGAGAAGGAGCAATCCACAAACCTATGAGTGAGAGATTAATTCAGAGCCGCTGCAGCAAATTCAACTAATTTAGACTTTCCTATATATACGCTTGTTAACCGAAGATCAAGTTTTGAGTGATTTTCTCAGTAAAGTGGCCGAATTGATGGAGTGGAGTGATTCAGACAGCCTTGATTGGGACACGGGACACCTTGTCATATTGAAGTGGAGTGATTTTCCATTTCATCATGTGTTTATTAATTAATTGCCTTTCATATTGAAGTTTATTCTGTTCATGTTGTAGAGAGAGAGAGAGAGAGAGAGAGAGAGAGAGAGTTATTATTTAGGTTATTTCTTCAAATTATTACTGGTCACTGATGTAGGTATATGTGAAACTCTTAATTATACAAGTTTGTGACGACGGGAAGGAATGTTTTTAATTTTACAGGATATCCATACTTCTCTGAGACAATTGCAATATGATCGAGAAGGTTATCAATTCGATGCTCAACTTTATGGAGATGCTGGAGAAGGTCCACAGAAGCGATCGATTTTCAGGAGCACATGCACTCCACCGTGTTCTTTGTGGTTTATGTAACACCATTATTTTTAAGTTGAATTTGTTTGTTTATGTCAAAATATATAGCAGCCAGTGTGATCTATTTGAGCATTCTAGAGTTAGCAGTTTATGTTTCTGATCCAGATGGTTGTATAATACACAACTTATCAATGTAATTCAACCATTTTAGCACAAATGGGAGCTCTAAAGTGAATGCTTTGGACTTCATTACTGTTGGAAGTTTGGTGTCTTATTGCTGGTCCTATACACCTTTTTACAAGGGTTGGTCAAAACCATGCATGTGAATATCTCATATAGTCACCTCTGCAGAATGTATGTTTTACTGTTGTAGCTAGCTAGAAAGAATGTACAACTGCAGACTTTGATTCAATTCTACTGGCTCGACGAGTTTTTGCTTGTGTATATGGTCTTCTCAGCTCTGGTTTGACTTTCAGTTTTGGGAGGGGAATTTAGGACATATTTGTGTGTTTTCTGATTGTAAGCACATAAAACCAGTACTAATTCTTTTTCTTTCATCTACGTTCACTTTGAGGGGTTCTCGGCATGTTTCTTAATTCTTACTGTGTAGCTTTCAGGAGAATGCTTCTGAACAACATAAGACATATACCAGTTGTTGATTTTGATTTAAATAATTTGCACTCTTTTGTTCCTGACTTCTGCTACAATTCTACGCCTATGGCACATTTTTTAGAAGCTCACTTTCTTGAAATCATCTCCTGCAAGATATGATGAAAGAAATTGAGCTAATGATAGCCTGCTTTGTTATAACAACTAGAATATATCTTTCAACTTGGAAGTGGATTTATTTGGTTCTTGTAACTACGTACTTTTGGTTGGGTTGAACCATCATCCGTGCATCCACATGTAAAATCTTTAATTCAGTTCAAGAAAGAACTAGTAGCCATAGCTCTTAAACACCTAGCTAGAGTAAAATTGATCAAGTCATTAGTTATCTTTTCCTTATACATGGCACATCAATATATGTTTTAGTACTTAGATTTTAAGTTCTGTTCTACCCATTTGAAGAAACCTTAATTGAATTAAACTGAATTTAATGACTCTGAAGCGTCATTGAATTGAAATAGCTTATTTATTTGTTTCCCAAAGAAAAGGTTTCTGCTCTCCATCACCACGGATTTCGTATTAAGATATTAGAATGTAAGTTTATATGCGTTTCATATTGTTCATACACTTTTAAGGGTTTGTAGTTCCGATGTGGTCTGATTGAGTTAAAGTTTCAAATTTTGGTAAGTGTTTATGTTGCTGTGTGATGTAAAAAGTTAGGCAATAACATGTTAATAAACATGTATACGCTTTATTGTATATGTTAGAATTTAGATGATCTTACCTCGTTCTTCTGCTCTTAAAAAAATTTTGCTTTGCTGTTCCCAAAGAAAATGAGAAATTTTATGTTTTCATTCTTGTCAAGAACGCTCTGCAGCTTGGATGGGAGCATAAATGTGAAGATGTTAAATCATGAATATTTATTCAGACCCCTTTCATAAAATCAACGAACTTTTGTTCAGTTTCATGTATAAGCAAACTTACTATTTTATTTTTAATTTTCAGAAATAAACAACTACAGTACGTACTTATCATCTAGTTTTCGCCAGACTTTTCTTATTACGGTGACATTATATTAGATGACCTTGCTATTTCATAACTGCTCAATACTAAATGGAGGACGCAGAGTGCTTATTTCTTTGAATTTTTGATTCGGTTTAGCAATCTAAATTGCATAGTAACTTCCCCTGTCTGACATTGAGTATATGAACATTGATCACCCGGCCCCATCACCGAATGGATCTTTCTATATCAATTTAATCTTCTACTCTTTCTATATCAAGTTAACATTTGCCTTTGTTAACTGGTCATGTTTTAGCCCTTTTTTTTTGGTTAATTTAAATTCCAGGATTCTGTGAAATTTAATTCTAGTTTAGTTGTTTATTAACACGGAGATGAATTTCCTCACTTATTGGATTTCTAAGGAAGGGCACCATACCAAGAACAAAGATGCAAATGTCAACACATTCCAGGGTATAACTGGCTTTATGGCATCTGCTAAAGTGTCTTGTGACGCCAAAGTTGGCTATGTCGTATTACCTTCTTCTGTCATGAGCGATTCAAGGGATATGGGACATCGGAATATGGATACTCTTGCACTTGTTCAGAAGTACGGGAAGCCTGATTTCTTCACAACCTTGACTTGCAATTCGATGGTATCTTGCACCTAGTCTTTCGCGATGCAGCTCTTAGACGGGATTGCTTGATCAGAGAGATGTTGGTAATATATCAGGGTGTGATAATCTTGGAATATTTCTTTGGATCGTGTTGTCACTTTCCAAACAAGATAATTCGACCCTACAGTTGTTGCCGGGGTTACACGAATTCCTTGTTGGGATAATCCAAGAAGGCAATCTTATTCAGGCAATATGAATTTCGATCAGAAAGTAGAGAGAATGTATGAGTTTTCGTTGTACTTGTTTTGGAGACTGATCACTTCAATAAATAGAAGCGAAAAGGTGTGAACGAAGTGGTGTATCTGTTCAGAATGAAGTGTTATGAACGAAAGGTCACGTTAGTTCACGAACAAGCCTGTTCGTTCACGAAGAGTTGCAATGTTTCAAAAGGACGGGGCGCTGCCCAGCGAGACCCCAACCAGGGGCTACGCCCCTTGGAACCCCGCAGGGGCGCTGCCCCTCGCAACCCCGTACAGGGGCGCTGCCCCTCGACCCCGCAAGGGGGCTGCGCCCCCTTGACCCCCGCTTCGTATTCGTGGTCGATAACTCGTTGGCTCAACAAGCGTGCACTCCGCACTACCCAAACTTGTTCCGAGCTCAACGAGAGATCGCATCAGTCTCTAGCAGATCACATTACTACTAAAATGAATTGATGACACTAAAATCACCAACAGGAGATACAAATCTTGTTGATATGATTGTTTCTAAGAAGTGATGCACTCTCCTACTATAGCACTGCCTGTGTAGTCTATAAAGCTGCTTGTTAGTTTGTTTGAACTCCATAGTCTATAGATAAGCTACGTAAATATCCCGTTCATGTATGTAATGTAATGTAATGAAGTACCTTCCTTTTTTTTCTTTTTACTTAACTAACTATGTACTGTATATACTTTGCCGTTTTCATCTTACCAAGAGTGCTAAGTTTTTTCCTTCTGAAAAGCTTTATGAATCATAAAGCTCTGTTCTCTTCGTCTGAAAATTGATTATTTTAAGTTCAGTTCAAATGCATTAAGTTCAGTTCAGATGCAATAAGTTCAGTTCTGTTCTGTTCAGTTCAGATTCACCTAATAGCTTTTTATATTACAAATAAGTTCAGTTCAGATGCATTAAATTCAGTTCAGTTCAGATGCATTAAGTTCAGATCAGTTCAGTTCAGACTTGAGACGAAGAGAACAGAACAGAACTTAAGTCTCTTTTTACATATGTGCTGACAGAATTTATTTAGTTACTGTTGTATAGTCCATCGCAAGGAATTTCTATCAAGTGGTCTTTATTGTTTTTATCATCTATGTAGTTTTTGCATTGAAGCCATTGCACTGAGTTTTGCAAAAACACAGTGTTGACTGTTGAGGTTGGTTGTTTTGCTCATCATAGTAGTCTATTTGTCCATTCAACTGCCTTGGAATTGTATTTCTCAACATGAGTTATAACGTTGGGGCTTAACTTAAATTGATTCGAAGGAGCGCTCAAATATGGGCAACTCTCTTTTAAGCGAGTTGCTTCCTCACTAGTATGTATATATGTTAGTAACATTTTATCATATAATTCACACTTGGAAGAGTATGTGTGGAGCATTAGACTTAGTTAGAGCTGGTATTAGGTGGAGGGTTGGAAATGGGTTGAATATTGATGTTTGGAGTGATAATTGGATACCTAGAGATAGTGGTTTTCCACCTTACACCTGATTTTTTGGAGTGAAACAACAGTGGCTGAATTTTTACGGAGTGATGGGAGTGGGTGGGATGAGTCTTTAGTGTCATCCTTATTTTGGGAGGAGGATGCCTTGGCTATCTCACAAATTCCGGTTTCTGATCAAAATAGAGAAGATATTCATGTGTGGCATTACTCCGAAGAAGGGATGTATTCTGTAAAGTCAGCTTACCATTTGGCACGGGTCTTAGCAGCTCAGGATTTTCACGCAAGGGCAGGCAGCTCTAGTTCCAATTCTGGGACAGATTGGAAGTGGATTTGGAGTTTAGGAGTTCAGAATAAAATTAAGATCTTCCTTTGGCGTCTCATGCATAATGCTATACCTGTTAATACTGTTTTGTGTCTTATACTTGGTGTTTCTGTGTCCTGTTTGTCGAACTGGTGTTGAATCTCTGTTGCATATTTTCCGAGATTGTCCGTTTGCTCGTTGTTTCTGGGATTGTCATTCAACCATATCTAATACTTTTCTGTGTCCAGCTGCTACGTTCTTTCAAGGCTGGATGGAGCAGGTACGATCTATGGTTGATAAGCAGGTATTGGAGCAAGTTGTGGTGTCGCTATGGGTCATTTGGAATTGCAGAAATAAATTGGTTCATGAACCAGACTGGCCAAGAAGTGATCCACAGTTTATGGCAGCTTATGCAATTGAGTATCTTCAAGAGTTCAGCGCAGTACAGGTACGACAAGAGGCTGCACAACGTTGTCTGTGCGTCGGGATTCTACCCAACAGTGGTGTCCACCAGTAGCAAGCGTTCATAAGGTCAACCGGAAAATTGTAATTTTGGTCCTCTAACTCGACATCCTCCGCAAATACGGTCCCAAGTCTATTAAAAAAAATGCAAATACAGTCCCGAATTGAGTTAAAGGACTATATTTTTCGCGATTTTGGTCCCTTTGATGACTGGATCATTTGACTAGGCATACATGTGGACTAATGTGTTTTTCAGTCTGTTATGGTTTTCGGACGCGATTTTAGTCTCCAAACACGAATATATTCGCAAATTGTTAAAAATTCTCATATTAAAAATCTAAGTATTAACTGAAAATCCAAAATTGAATTTTATTTAACTTGTAAAAAGCTTAAAAATATCACACATAAAGTTCCGTTAATTTATTTTTAAAAAAAGAAAAAGAAAAAACAATAGTATTATTTTTTCATAAATATATATTCATCACTAATAATATATATAGAGTACATTTTTATTAATAATTTATATATATTTTTAATATTTATATAATTTTATTGAGTATATGATTTATACATCACTAATATACTATACTCCTTTGATATTACTTTTACTTTTTATTTATAGGTGAATATAAATATATAATTTTAAAAATTTCTAGTTAATTAAAAACAATAGAACCGGAGCTCTGACCGGTCGGAGACCGGCCGAAGCTCGGCTCCGATCATGGATAGAGCTGTCCAGATCGGAGCAGCTCTGTCTACGCCATGGACAGAGCTGTCCAGATCGGAGATCTGGAGCGTTTCCATGGCGGATTTCAGGCTCCAGATCGGAGCTTTTAAAGCTCCGATCTGGAGCGTCCATGGCGGAGCTGTAAAGCTACGCCATGGACAGATTTTCAGGCTCCAGATCCGAGCTTTTAAAGCTCCGATCTGGAGCTGACGGAGCACTCCGCCATTGACGGAGCTTCCGTCAATGGCAAAGACGGAGCAGAAAGCTCCGTCCACGGCGAAGCTGAGCTGACGGAGCTTTCTCGCTCCATTCCGTCAATGGCTCTCTGTCTGTCTTTTTTTTTTTACTGTTTTTTTATATTTATTTTACTACTAACATTTTCTCTCTTCCCTTCCACCTCACAGCCTAAATTCCACCTCACAAGCCACATAAGCAAAAACGTATAAATACAGGATCGTATTTGTCAATGGGACGTTTTCTTCATTTCCGATTTCACTTGGGACCAAACTTGCGGAGGATGTCGAGTTAAGGGACCAAAATTGTAATTTTCCCTAAGGTCAACACACGCAATATCAGCTGGATATGGAGCAAAATTGGGCTGCTGTGTTACGAGATTGTACTGGGCGTGTGTTGGCGTGGAAGCAACGGTTAGTTCAGCATATCCAGAACCCAGAGATTGGAGAAGCTTTGGCAGTAGAAGATGGTCTGCAGCTAGCTCTTATTTCAGGCGTGCAGCATGTTCAAATTGAGACAGAGTGTTGCAATCTTGTGAATAAGTTAAAAGCCCGGGACAAGTCTTTATCTTGTGTTGGGGTGCTGGTTGAAGACATTAAGCATTTCGCAATTTCTTTTGTTCCTAGGACATGTAATAAATTAGCTCACCAGTTAGCATATTGTGCCACTGCCACTGGTGATTCGGTAGGTGAGGAGATTTTGCCATTTGCTAATCCAGATATCCTGAATTCTTGACGCATTAATATATATATATATTGCGTGTTTGCTCTCAAAGAAAAAGAAGAAAAATAAAAGTTAGAAGAGAAAGTCTTCTTTATTTTATTGCCCACTAATGAAATACATAATGATAACATAGACATAAAACGAAGCAATTCCGATTATGGATAGTGTGGTAAAGGACAGTGACACCCTGGAAGAGCTGGAAAAAAAAAAAAAAAAAGCACAATGTTATATATAGTCATGTGATTTTACTGATTAATGAGATGTCAATTAAACATTAAAGTCAAAAACCTTTCTTGAATATTCCCTACCTTTGAGTAGATAACAAGAAATTAAAATATATTACAAATTAGCACTCATATACATGCCCATTTAATGAATCATTAAATCTAAATTATATTGTTCCATACAGTGATGAATTTTCCTTTTAAAAAAACAGAAGTCTAATGTTGCTTCCACATTTGTAGTGAGAATTTTAAATTCTAGAAATGAAATGGAAAAATACAATGAGAGAGTAAGTATTTTAAAAGTTATGATTTTTCTAAATAATAATAAAATCAACATCTCATTAATATAGATTATAGGAGATTATGCACAACAATTGAATAAAATAGATATTGATTTTACTCATGTTGAAGAAAATCTCTTTTACTAGAATTTCACATGATAATATTGTTTAAATATTTAATGCACAATAAAAACTTGAAACCATTGTTACAGGGATCTATTCCGACGATAAGGCCTCCGTCCCACGGACAATACTGGGTAATAGGGAAAGTGATATCAATCACATAACTGGCACGACGCACGATACCTCATACCAAGGTCACAAGGTCCTCCGGGTCTGATTGCACTGCAATCCGTATGTAAACATCTTTCATGATGATAATACGTTGCAGTGCTTCATTACTCTGAGGTGCGGCTACACACCAAGAGGGCAGCTGCACCAACCAAATAATTCAATATAGAAAATTAACATTGTTAATACCCCATCGAAAGAAAATAATGGATTGAATAGATTTAAGATCAAACATTTTTTTTAATTCTAATTTCTACCGATGAGTTGTTTTTGGCACGTGCAAACACCACAAAACAAGAACAACAAGAAAAAACACTTGATGACATTCAACCTTCCCATTGATAACAGGCTTTCTTACACACCTAGCTTTTTCAGTTTTCTTTTGTCTTTCTATATTTCTATCATACTCATTGTAGATTAAGATCATTACCCATATATATGTAGCATATAAAGAGGTGGGGTTACACATTCAATTTGTATAGATCCATCAGATAATGGAAAATCCTTTCTTACATTTTACTTTAACATGTGAATCCTATATATTATTGAAATTGTATGTATGATGATACACAAAGTCAATTTTTGGAGTAACAAATAAATTAATTGTTGTCATTTTGAGTTTAAAAGGGAACCTACATATACATTAATATATCAACAGCAATTACTTCATGAAATAACTTAATAATACAAAAATAGCTTGTCAAATTAAGAAAGATGATTATTGATGTTCTTGTTAATTAAGGGTACATTTGGTGGATATATAATATAAAAAAAAAAGTAAAAATACACTTTCCCTATCAACTGTATTACCTAACTTACACTTTCTTACCCAAACTATAAAATGTTACTTACATTATAATGTTTAAACTATGGACTATATTACCATTGAATACTTGATTCAATATTTATTAGTTAAGTAATCATTAGTATGCATAAAAAGTTATAAAAGGTTAACAAATTAGAATTCATTCTTAATAAATAAAACAACAATATATTAATCATTTTTAATATAATAAATACGGTATTAAAAATAAAAGTTATTTATCTAATTAAAAAAATGTAATAATTACACCAGAATATTTTTAGAAATATATCTGAATTCAAACAACTAAATATAAAAAAAAAATTAGTTGATTTCTTTTAATTAGTGAACAAACATAATTAATGACAATTATATTAATTCAAATAACAATTTGAATTTTACTTTAGCATTTTAGATTTATTAGTTAAAATTAATGATTTATTTAAAAAATGTTGTAAAATTATTTATTAAGTTTTCAAAATTATTTATTTACGACATAAAATATCACAGTAACTTTTTTAATATTGTTAATGATTATAATTATTTTGATAATTTTTTGTTGGTAATTATTATATTTTAAATTAAATATTAAAATAAAACATATTGTGTGCCGAGAAGGCAAGGTCTTTAGGCACTGCCATTTGGCAAGAGACCTTTCTACCGGGGAATTGAGGATGGAGGAGACAAAAGAAAGCTAGAATGTTCTTTAGGCACCACCATGTGCAGAGAAGGCACCGTTAAGGCCTTGGAAATGAACACCATCACCAAGATAGCAACGTTATGCCGAGAGAGATCAGAAAGCTGCTCACAAGACCTTGTCCGTCAGATTCAAGGTCCGTACAGATCAAAATTAGTTAAATGGTCAAATCTTGTATCAGCCTCAACTCAAAGTTCTCCGGCACATCCAACCAGGTCCAAGTAGCGTCCCAACCCATGAAGCAATTGGTCCAATCCACTAAGCTATTGAGGCATGCCCATGAGCACTTTGGACCGTTGTGGCACAATCCATGTGTATACTTGACGTTCATCTACATGCATGAGCACGAGCTAATCTCTCCAACCCCCACCCACCACCTCTTTATACATGTCTTACTCAGTTATACTAGGTGGAATTTTGGTACTATGTTGACGATTTTAAGATGATGTCCAACACATTAAGGGGAACTACCAAAAAGCCTCACACGATCGAATAGACTTCTTTTGATTTTACATTCTTGGATTAGCATAAATCTCATTTTGTGCTTAAGTTGTTATTCTCGAAAAATATTTTGAAGTTTCCATTCTTAAGCTGTAAATATTAAAAAGTGTGTCAAGCGTGTTGGGTTGTACCCATTGATTTTAACCTGTTGTGTAATTGAGTATGGATTACTAAAGCTTGATTGGTTTGAACGCAATGTAACAGTGAGTGTGTGTGGTGTCCTATGGTTGTGGTGTGGGAAGCCGATTCAATTCTGATGTTGTTAAGCAAAATAATCATTGATAATTCTTGGTCATGTACACAAGGAAGTTGCCCCCAGATTGGTTGATGCATTTCTCTATCCTAGTACGAAGGGATATTGCTATGTTTTTTTGTTTTTTTTTTAAACAGAAAAAAAAATTATTAATCTTAAAACAAAAATGATAATACAAACTGGGGATATTGCTATGTTTTAATTGCTCTGTGGATGTAATTTTTATAGGAAGGTTTGGATTGATATCCTAATTAACTCTGAATTGGAAAAAGTGTATATAGGCTGGAGGTATGTTCCGTGTATTTCAGTTTTAGCGTTGTTTGAGTATTTATTATGCTCTCGTATTAATAAAAAATTTTGCCTTTAAAAAATAATAATCTTAACCTGTAAATTAATTTCCCAATATTACATAAATCATTCACCCTTGTAAAGTTCTTTTCTTGAGTAGATGTATACTCAACTTCGTCATGAATAATCTTTTTTGAAACGGTCAAATATTACTAATAACACGAGAGTATAAGGAATACTCGAAAGAGTACAACGAATTATACAAACAAAACAAAGCACTAGCAAACTAACCGCTAGATACACCACCTTGCCAAAGCAAAACGCCCCGCCTAATTTAAATGAAACAAGGAACTCCACAACCAAAGTAACAAGTGCTCAAGTTAACAACAAGTGCTCAAGTTCACCTAAACTCTACTCCATAAACAAGATAAAACAAGCCTCGAGTAAAAGCAACCGAGATACAAGTATCCAAGTGACCAAGAGCGTGCGAGAGGGAGAGGAAGCCACACTTCAAGGATCAACAAAAGAAAGCCCAAGGGTAGTCAAGCCAAACAAAGAGATTCAACATAGAGCAATTAGTTTAAAATAATTTCACTGTATTCCAATCAAACAACGGTTTCCTATCGCGATGAAAATTAAAGTCTATTACTCATTCTATGTTCGAACTATTCCATCCAAATACAAAGGATACATACATTTAGGAATATCACTCCCAATACTGAAAATGCCGAAACAATTTATATGCATTCAAAATAGTTTTTTTTTCCACCTGAGAGAGAGGATTCAAACTAAGCTAGCTTCAAGTGCAGAAAATCATACTCCCTCCGTCTCCCAAAACTTTATCCACTTTACATTTTTTATTGTCCCACAAAACTTTCCTAAAATAGAAGTTACACCACACATTAAAAATATTATTTCATACAATTTATTGCGCTAACTCTAATGAGTAAAGATCTCTGAGACGGAAGGAAGAATCAAATTAATACGAACCACAATAATTAACAACACATTAATATAATGTAAATCCATTCAAATCATAGGTTATAGGTTAAATATATACGTACATTACAGTCTACACAAATTAAAATAGAGAACACGATCTAGTACTAGACCATTATTATTAGCTACACATAAATACATAATAAGAAACCAGTTTGAGTTTTATTATCTTAAAGATGTGAGGAAATAAAACAAATGAAGACCAGTTATATGGAGAAGCTTGACCGTACGGAAACATAACTAAAAGTAAAAACACCTGCAGGTGCAACAAAGAAAAGAAAAGTGGCTAGATGTTAAACTTTACACCGAAAGTTACGGATGACACATTTATTCTCTAGCTTCCTTAAACATCATGGTACTGGCTGACCTGCTACTACTGCGGTTATTGCAGAGTCTCATCTTCTTTTCACTTCTTCTCCTTCATGTGAGCCTTTATAATTTGAAAACCTCAGATCCACAGGTAAATAATCAAACAGTGTAATACTACTAGTTTACTAGTACTACTCCTTTAACAAAAAGAACGAAAGAAAAAATGAAAATGCGCTATGTAGTTTCTCGGAGCCCTAGAAAGTACAGCAATATAATTAATCTGGGCAAGTTAAAAGTACAATGTTGAAAATATTCATAAATAAAGAAATTGTCACTGTTTTGTGTGCCTAGGTACTTGGATCTTGGCTTTACACTCAAAACCCTAAAAAGAAATCATCTTTTGGATTGTTTACATTACAAAGTTTAAGCACCGGCCTGCACGAAGAATGTGAAAGTACTACACTTAATTAGCCATATTAAATAAAAAATATTGTAGATTTATTTAGCCATTAGTTGCCACTGCAGCATCATCAAGATTCTCATTACATCGATGTTTTTCTTATAAGAATCTTATCAGTCAAGAAGACATAGATAGAAAAACAATGACATTTGTGAATCTTGATGATGATGCACCGGCAAAGACTGGCTGATTGGTTTGTCTTCATCCCTTGATAAGTTCAGAGAACTGATGAAGAGATAGGGAGAGGAGAGAGAAGTTGTGGGGATGGAGTTGAGATAGGATTTGTTAAGGAAAGGATGCATTGACTGGAAAGAGAATGAAGAAGAAGAAGAAGAAGAGTGGGTTTGAAAGAGCATAAGAGAGGGTTGTAATTTATAGAGGGGAAAGAAAATTCATGGCAAAAATATAATTTGTAGAATAAAGGGATAATAATTAATGATTGCGAGATTTCAGGACTATTTGTTGGTAGTTACCAATTTTTTTACAAATTTTAATTTGTTGCTATATCTTTTTTTCCAAAATTGATTACAGATTTTTTAGAAGGTAACCTAGACTCCGCGTTTGGGTTAGTTATCTTATTTTAATCTGAATTCAACCAAATTATCCGTGTTAAAAAAACAACAATTTAGGTTGTTTGACTTGATGATGTTATCAGTGTAGAATAATTAGTAAATCACCTAAGATTATTGGGCTCTCTTTGCTAGTACTAGCTTAGAAGTTTATAGTTTTGTCTAGCAAAATTAGTTGGAACTAATAACTTAGTTGATTTTTAATGTTTAACGGCTTATAAAAAAGCAGCTGATAAAATGACATTCATATTACACATTGTTATATTTTTCATGTTTTATAATAATAATAAAAATAATTCAGTTTAAGATATCCAAACTATTCTTTTATGTTTATGTTGTTTTCCACATAATATAATTCACCGGTGAGTAATAAATTACACGTTGCAATACTTGGTTTTACTTGAGAACAGGGAAAGAGGTTATATTTTTCAAAATTCTTTTGCGCAATTAAAACCCCTTGCCCGTTCATGATTTGTTCTAAAGTTTTTTTTTTCCTTCCATTTGTAAACACTCTGAATATAACAATAGCAGTTGTTCTTTTCATATGAATTAATTAGTTTAATTCAACTTCTTTAAATTAATTTCAGTTTAGTTTTGATTAGTTTTATTTTATACTATCACAAATGAGCTCGCTACTTTACTTCAATTCAGTTTTACTAAATTTAATGAATTCAGTTAAATTCAAATATTTTCAAACCAAAAAAAAAAAGAAAAAAAAAAGTACCACTTATCAGTAGTATGATTTACTGCTGCAAATATCTCAAACGAGCCTGATGGACTACTGGTGTACTGAAACTCTCACGAGTGTCTGAATTAAAATTGAAGTGTAACTAAATTGATTTGACCAAGTCTCAGAATCAATATTAATTATGCAAGCAAAGCAGGCAAGCTAAGGTAGCTAGGTGATAGTGATATAAATGAGGACGGCCAATATAAACAGTTAAGCATCGCAATCGGAGTTACCAGAAATAAGCACAACTTTAATACATACTGCTCGCCACAGTTGCTAAATATTGCAGTAATAAGGGAGGGAGCCATCGACCAGTCCATTAATTACCATACAATACATACATCATACGTGTTGGTGGTGGTACGTTACTGGTTAGCTCAGCCTGAGATATATGTATGATACTAGTACTATATATGGAAAACGAAAGGTTACTTAATTAACTTGCATTGCATCATTCTATTCTATTTTCTCGTATATAAGTGTTGTAAGTAAATCGTAATGGCGTAAAATTAGGATCGATTGATTCTACTCTTACATCACCATTACTAGCTTACTTAAGCCGGCCCACGGACCGAGAGGATTTCTTGCGTCCTGCAAAAGATTTTTCAGATATGGTCGAATTGATGAATTGACATTTTTATGCGCTAGCTTTGTATCCCCCGGTAATTTGCTACTCCATTTCCCATTTTGGCTCGCTATTGTTTAATATAGGCTTCCCTTTATTTTCCATTTTTGCTACTGCTCCTATTTACACTACTAATGTGTTTTCTCATGCTTCTTCGTTCTTCATCCCCTTTTTGCTTTCTTAAATCATGTGTGGACTGTGGACTGTAGATTAGTAAAAGCTTAGAAAAGTTTGTTACGTTTAAGATACAAGTTTTAAGATAGATATCTTTTTATTATTTTAAATTTAAATTAAAATACATATATTGAAATCTCAACCATTTAAGCTCAATTAATTGTATACGGAGTATATGTAGCCATGTTAGATTAAGTGAGAGAGATATTATATGATATTCTAAATTATGTATTCTAAATATCATATTATTATATACTTCCTCCGTTTCATTAAGAAATTTCTAAGGGGACTATTCATCGCGACCTTTGACCACGTATAACTCATAAATTACATTAGAGAAAAATAATAAAATTATATTATGAAATTAAATGGAGTATATTTTCATAATCAACTTTTAATTTATATTGATACAGTTTAATTTAAAACATATACGTGGTCAAAGGTCGCGATGAATAGTCCCCTTAGAAACTTATTAATGAAACGGAGGTAGTATATAATTATCGGTTAGCATCTGTTAACAATGAATTTTAACAACTTGCAAATAAACATTAAAAGAAGATAATAAACATGGAACAATGATTTATTGATAGCTTGTGTGGGTTACAACTTTCGTGAATCTTTTGATTCCTCTCTCTAAGGGTATGAACTTGATTACCGGGGTCAAATGACTTGTTCCGAATTTTTTTACTTTGGGTTTAACCTACAATTTGGTAGTAGTGAGTTTGATGAAGTCTTTAGTGACTCCATCTCTAACTATACAGCTCTAGCCACCCTCACATATTTATAGGTGGGTAATAACTTGGTGGGCAAGATAAAATCGTATCTTAGAAATATGATAGGGATATCATCCTACTCTTTTATATATTATCACATATTTTTGTGATAATTATCTCTAAATACAAAGATATCCTAACATAGTAAAACACCAATAATTTACGCAATTTAGGTGTCTACAAATGCCCCCTCGAGACGAGTTGTAGAAACTTGATGACGGTTGCAACTTGTCTCAAAATTTTGATGTAGAACTTCGATCTTGATTTGACATGTTCCCGAAAGTAATTTAGCATGTCCCATGAGATCAGCAGCTTCCACATAGACGCATTCCGGCTGATCTAAGCTTTATGTCCATACTTAATGGATTTAACTTTTAGCATGCACACGTAGGGCCGGGCATAATAACCGAAAACCGAAAACCGATCCGAAAAACTGAAAAACCGAACCGAACCAATCCGATCCAGCATCTTTGATTCGGATTGCGGTTCATTACTTTGACTGATTTCGGTTTTCGGTTCGGTTCGGTTAAAAAACGCGGTTTATCGGATTAAACCGAACCGATCAATTTTTTTTTTTATATTTTAAATATATAAAGCATATAAACCTATTGATAAGTCTCATTCCTAACCCTAGTCAGTTCTTCCATCCGTCTCCTTAATTTTCTTTTCTTTCATCTCTCTCTCTTCTTCTACTTTTCCCAAATTTTCTTCTACTTTTCTCCACCTCTGCATATCACCAATACTCATCTTCTCAACATACAACCTCCTCAAGCTCTCTCAAGCATCCTGCCGCAATCATCCTCTCGGCAATCGACCACGGCAGCAGCTCACGGATTCATCCACGGCCTCCAACGGAATTAGATCCAGCTCACGGATGGTGCTCGTGGTCTTATAGCAGCAGCTGCTCGCGTTGGTCTTGACTCGGAGGTGAGTTCGATTGGGGAAGTGTGAGGGTTTGAGGGATAAGGATGTTGCTAAACTCGTCTTCTAAACGAACCGTGGCGATCTGGAGATGCTTTAATTTTGATGAAGGTTTCAATTACAGCTAATAGGAAACGGGCAACAAGTCAAGTTGAAGGTGCCTTCAAGGAGATGATTTAATTTTGATGCAAGATTGGATTTGTACTTGTGTTAGTCTTTTAATTTACTGTAATTGATTATTGATGGGATCTTGTTTCTTGTTCTTGAGATAAATGAAGAAAGGTTTTTTTTTTTTAATTATTTTCGGATTATCGGATTAATCCGAGACCGAACCGATAATTTTCGGATCAAACCGAAACCGATCCGAAATTTCGGTTCGGATTTCGGATTGGACAAAATTTCACTGTTCGGTTCGGTTCGGTTCAATCCGAAGTTCGGTTCGGTTTTGAACCGAACCGCCCCATGCCCAGCCCTAGCACACGTATACTTCATCATTTCCTTGGCCATCGCTTCGGCAATTCTTGACACTTGGAATCAAGTTTCGCCTGGCGTATTTAGACCTATCTTGGCTCATGTATTATCTTCTCCAATTGAGACTTGAATTTTCCCTATTCATTTCTTTGATATGGATCCGGATAGAGCTTCGACATAGAATTGAAGGTTGATTTGGCATGCCCTCAAGGGTAATTTAGCATGCCCCATGAAATTCTAGGAACATGGAGATGGAACATTAGGGAGTGGAGATGAAGAGCGAAAATTGTCCCACTGGACGTGCCAATTTGTTAACCATGAATTTTAACAACCTGCAAATAAACATTAAAAGAAACAATGAAACATAGAACAATGATTTTATTGATAGCTTGTGTGGGTTACAACTTTCGTGAATCTAATGATTCCTCTCTCTAAGGGTATACACTTGATTACCGGGGTCAAATGACTTGTTCCGGATTTTTTACCTACAATTTTAAATTGATGGGCAAGATAAAATCGTATCTTAGAAATATGATAGGGATATCATCCTAATCTTCTATATATTATTACATATTTTTGTGATAATTATCTATAATTACAAGATCTATGTAATATATAAAAGCAGAGTTCACATTCTAAAAATATCAACCAATCATAATGCTCAATTCAAGTTCATGCTGACGTGTCAATCTCTCATTTAATTGGAATAAATTTATTTAAAATTCACTTGGAAAACATTGACTAAAAATAAAATAAAATTAAAATTCAACTAAGCATATGGCAAAAAATAATTAATCTAACTCAAAATATAATCTCCTAAGCGTATTTCTGAAAATAAACGTGGTGAAAATATAATCTCCCCAAATTCAATTAACACTAGAATTTCTATCTTATAATCAAAATTTTGATTCCTCTGTAAAAAATTTCATGTATACATTAAAAAATAAAAAAAATGACAGAAAAAGAAGGTATAATATTTTAATTACTTGTATTTATGTCACTACTCATGAATTTATTCAACAATAATTTAGAATAATAGATATATTTGCCATGTGTATTACACAAAAAATTATAATAACACTCATATTTGGTGATACTATTTGAATATGTCTATCAATGAAAATGAAAGAAAATATCATTATGTATTTATTTGATATTTATTTAGCGTTTAGGTAATTTAGAACGAAAGATATGTTTGATATGTATATTCCGCAATAAATAAGAACTACAATAACATTCGAATCAATGATGGTACTATCATATAACTTTTTATCCATAAAAATTATTTTAGAAAATAGTTATTTATTTATTATTTAATACTACCAACGTCCCTGTATAAGTTTATCATTTGCTTTGTATAGGGTAAAACTCATTTCAGTTATTCCGGAGTGCCCTTGCCCAAATTAGGTAGTCTAGAGTGCGCCATGTTCAATTTAACACACTGACCAATTTAGATACTTCATTGCAAGTTTTTAACACACTGACCAATTTTGGTACTTTTCCAATTTAACATAAAAAATGTGAACAATACAAGCGTGTGATAGCCACTCACTTGAGGGACCAAAACTCTCAAGACAATAGGAAAATTGGCATGTCTTATACAATGCATTAAAATCCCAGTTTGGTACTCCAAAGTACCAAAAGTGTATATAGCACCCGTCCATTTTTCATTTTTTTTTTTTTGCAATTTTTTAATTCTTATTTTATTCGCTATTTTCGATATGTCGGATGTGTTACCATGCTTGAATTATTCAAATTGAAAAAGTATCAAAATTGGCAACGTGTTACAATAAAGTAAATAAATTGGACACGGGCGCTCTCTGGATTACCAAAAATAGATTTATTCGAATATTACGAGTGGAAGCATGAGATGTTGATTATTGATTGGAAGATAGAAAGTTGAAAATAAAGAGAGAAAGATGAAACTAGAGAGAGGGAAATGAGAGGAAAAAAGCGAGAGGTCTCTCAAAATGTGAACAGTACCTGCTGCCTCTTTAATTGAAACCCAAATGTGAGGTCAATTATAGACGTCGAGATGCCTCTATAGTCCAAATCCAAATATGTTGTAGGAGTTTTGTTGAAAGACTATTAACTCCAATATATGAACGCATTTGAGAAAAATAGAGTGAAGGTGATATAGAATCTATGGCAAGTTCATGGTCACGGGGCAAATGAAAGACATTCATGTGGATGACAATATACCCAATCTTAATTATGCCGATATAATTTATAATAGTGATGGGTTTGATTGTGTTCCATAATAATTAAACTAATAATTGCATTTGATGGGACTACCATGTAGCCTATCTATTCATATAAGTGTATACTGGCTTTATCCTATTTGAATTCAAGAGACTAAGGGGTTTTGATGAATGAAAATTGAAATCCAATATTGGAACACATTTGATGAAAATAGGGTGAACGTGATATGGGATCTATGGCAAGTTCATGATCACGGGAGAAATGAAAGACATTCATGTGGATGACATTACACTCAGTCTTAATTATGCTGAAACACCGGATGTGTTCGAATGGTGTACTCATGTGATAATTTACAATAACAATCACAATAGATGGGACTACGATGTAGGCTTCTATCTATAATAAGTGTATTCTTACCTATCCTATTTTGAAGTTCAACATAATATTAGAGGTTTTGTTGAATGACTATTGAACTCCAATATTGGAACCCATTTAATTTGAGGAAAAAACAAAGCGAAGGTGATATAGGATCCATGACAAATTCATGGTCACGGGGAAAATGAAAGACATTCATGTGGATGACATTATACTTAGTCTTAATTATGCTGAAATAATTTATAATAGTGGATGGGTTTCATTGTGTTCCATAACAATTAAAATAATAATTGCATTTGATAGGACTACCATGTAGGCTATCTATCCATAATAAGTGTATACTGGCTTTATCCTATTTTGAAATTCAAAAGATTAAGGGTGTTCCTGAATGAGAACTGAAATCCAATATTGGAACGCATTTGAGGAAAATAGGGTGAACGTGATATGGGATCTATGGCAAGTTCATGATCACGGGGCAAATGAGATAAAATCATGTTGATGACATTATACTCCGTCTGAATTATGTTGAACCAGTGGATGTGTTCGATTGGTGTACTCATTTGATAATTTACAATAACAATCACAATAGATGGTACTACCATGTAGGCTTCTATCTATAATAAGTGTATTCTTACTTATCCTATTTTGAAGTTCAACATGATATTAGATGTTTTGTTGAATGACTATTGAACTCCAATATTGGAACCCATTTAATTGAGGAAAAAACAGAGCGAAGATGATATAGGATCCATGACAAATTCATGGTCACGGGGAAAATGAAAGACATTCATGTGGATGACGTTATACTCAGTCTTAATTATGCCGAAATAATTTATAATAGTGGATGGGTTTCATTTTGTTCCATAACAATTAAAGTAATAATTGCATTTGATGGGACTACCATGTAGGCTATCTATCCATAATAAGTGTATACTGGCTTTATCCTATTTTGAAATTCAAAAGATTAAGGGCTTTGCTGAATCTGAATGAGAATTGAAATCCAATATTGGAACGCATTTAAGGAAAATAGGGTGAACGTGATATGGGATCTATGGCAAGTTCATGATCACGGGGCAAATGAAAGACATTCATGTGGATGACTTTATACTCGGTCTTAATTATGTTGAAACAGTAGATGTGTTCGATTGGTGTACTCATGTGATAATTAACAATAACAATCACGATAGATGAGACTACTCTATAGGCTCTCTATCTATAATAAGTGTATTCTTGCTTATTCTATTTTGAAGTTCAACATATTAGGGGTTTTGTTGAATGACTATTGAACTCCAATATTGGAACCCATTTAATTTGAGAAAAATAGAGCGAATGTGATACATGATCCATGATAAGTTCATGGTCACGGGAAAATAAAAGACATTCATGTGGATGACATATCACTCAGTCTTAATTATGACACATATGAATATTATGCATGTACGTGTTAAGTTTGAAGATGAAAAATACATCATGTTAAGTATTTGTAAATTCAACATTTTTCCTTTGGTAAAAGTGGAGTATTATATGACCATGTTCATAGGGCAAAGGAAAGACATTCATATCGAAATAGCATTGTACCGATGGTTGTTGGAGGTCGATAATAGTACCAATGCCAATGAAAATGATAATGGGGAGATATTAAATTGACATATGACATTCTAATTCAATGAAAAAATACATCCTATTAAGTTTTTGGATACTATAAGATGTTCCAGTTAAGAGTTGATGAGTGGTAATGCTTATGATAAACATAGACCGAGATGGAGAGATAAACAATTGTGTAACAATACACATATGAGCAATATCTTTCTTTATTTGTTATTCCACATAATCAAATTTATATAGTAACAAGTGTGCGCACAACTTTTTTATGCCCCGTCGAGTACTCGACGGGTTAATTAACTAGTATCCTAATATAGTAAAACAATAATAATTTACGCAATTTAGGTGTATACGGTATCTATGGTATCTATTTAGATAAACTGCATTTATCCATTTTACTGGTCTTGAGCACTCTTGAGACTATTCAATTTCTCTTGGAAGCAAGGTCATTTTGGGGACGTTTAGAGTGGTCATATCCAATTTTCTCCATTAATGGAGTTGCTCAAATCGTTAACTACTATCCACATCGAAATAATCGGCTCAAGATATCATCAAAACCCAAACTCAAACTTTACTACATAGATCAAATCAAATCAAAGTAGATAGAATTTAGAAACCTTAATTGTCCGACAACAAGCTTATTCGTACAGAAATGAAGATCAATTACTAGATAGCCAAAGAGAGTGCTAAAAATTTTTATAGCATGTCTCATACCACGAGTCAACTAACGAATGAATCATAACCTACAAACGGTGTCAAATGGAATTCTGAACCCATTTCATTTCATATAGATAGATCATACACGGATGATGTGTCAAACTATAGATTGATCGGGTATACGATAAAATATATGCATGTGTTCCTCTTCAATTATTACTCCATTACATATTGTTTCTTCTTACAAATGCTCCATGATGTTAGACGAATTTAATATAAGTGGATTCGTTCCACACCTCCATTAGTTCGAGTTTTTTAGGGAGTTAGAATTATATCATGGTATCATATATAGTCATTCGGTTTACGCCCACTTAGATTCGAATCTCCTCGGATATATACAAACTCAACCCCTATTAAATTTACACTCGAATGGCATGCCCATGAGGTTGAAATCGGCCACGAGTGCGGGGGAGTATTGGAAAATTAATATAATTAACTAGTTTCGTTTCTCCCCAACATTTCGAGCTAGTGGATGAGATGTAATTCTTTCATCTTATAAGAACCCCTGACAAAGTCAGGTCTCGGGACTCAATCCCATCATGCGCATATGTGCTCATATTAAATTCTCCATCCGTTGGGCCTCACCAAAGAGGTTGAAATGAGCTCACGAGTAAATGGAATATTAAACGAATTTTATATAAGTGGACGGATTAGTTCCCCACCTCTTATGTTGTATAGGTTTACATGCTACAACCAATTCTTAATATCACTTTACAATTTAAAATTTTAAAGAGTTAATTACATCACAGTGTTAAACTATCAATCCAAAATATAGCTATGCTTGTTCTTCCAAGATCATGATGCGTGGTCATGCATTAGATGATTGTTTTTGTGAGAATTCAATGATACTTCTTTTTCTCTCTTTTTCTCTCTGTTTTTAATTTTCACTTATCACTTTGATTATAATACCACCATCATATACCCAAAGTCCCAAAGCATCATTATACCAAGCAAGCATCATAGTTTAATCAAGCACCTCAACAGAAGAGAGTTTTACATATATTAGGTTTAAACATATTAACATATGAAGCTTAAATATGATTTTTTTTTTTTAACGGCAAAAATATTATTAAATCTTCCACAAACTGTACAAGATTTGTGCAAAAGGATTTCACTCCTCAAAATTACATCCCAACAAAACCAAAACCAAAAATTTTAGTACCACTAATTTACATCCTTAAATATGATGCTTGGTTTGATATGTGGTGGAAAAAAAAAGTGATTCGGTAGAAAATGATACCGTGTTGCATGTTGTCGGGAGAAATTTTAGTAATGTCGGGCCGAATTTTCAAATTTAGCAAATTTGTTACTGTGGTGTATAAAAACTATAAAGCAAATTATCAAGACATTAATAATTTATGATTTGCCACCATTTTAGTAAATTTATCATTAAGATGTAGGAACTTGACATTAACTTTTAAGACTTACTGGAATTTGTGATTTTTTTCTGAAAAATTATTTTATTTTTATTCAAAAACAATCACAGACATCCATCCGTAAATACAAACGGGATATAAACAAAATTATTTTTAACATCATACAAAGTTTAACGTAAAATTTTCACTGATCTCATGTTTGCTCGCTCTCATACTGTCATACATAAAACTGATATATATGAAATGTATCTAGTCGCAAATTTAGGTCAAAATTGATATGAAATCCAGCAAAATACGGAGTAATTATTGTTCGGAAAAGAAAAAAAGAAAGAATTCGAGAATTTTGGAGTCTTACGTGCGGGTTTGTACGAGGATATATTCAATTAGAACACCTAATAACAGAATAGGCCCCATTAGATTTTTAATTACAGATTAGGTGTCGAATTTGACCAAACCAGGCTTAATTCGCCTATCCAAATTTCCATTTGTGAACAACCAAACAAGCCTTACCAAGAGGCCCAAAATGTAATTGTATTTCAACACACATTTTCTTTTTATTTTGCGTTCTTTTTTTTCTTTTTCTTTTTTTTCTTTTTTATCAACAATAAAGCTATTTTTTCCTACCAAATTTTATTTTAAAAAACAAATGAAAACTTTGAAATATAAATATATTATAAATACAAAATTATTCTAAATCAAACCCTAATAAAATTTATATTTCAAAACATGTCCCAACATTATTTTTTAAACAAAATCAATATTTGTTCTTATTCTTTTTCCTTTTATATTTTTCTTTTTTCTTTTTTTTTTCTTTTTCTTTCTTCAAAAGCTCCGACACCGGAGCTTTGCAAGGCTTCGACTAGAGCATGCACAACTCCAGCTCGGAGCTTGCAATGCTTCGACTATAGGAGCTGGAGCGTGTAAGCTCCAGATCGGAGCTTGCACAGCTTCGATCTGGAGCTTACAACTATAATCGGAGTTTCGCAAAGCTCCGCTACCGGAGCTTTTGGAGAAGAAGAAGAGAAAAAAGAAAAAGAAATTAAAAAAGAAAAATATAAAAGGACAAAGGAAAAGGAAAAAGAAAAAATATTGATCTTTTTTTTGAAAATAATGTTGAGACATGTTTTGAAATATAAATCTTGTTGGTGTATGATTTACAATAATTTAGTATTTACAATAATTCTACATTTAAATTTTGATTTTTTTTTTAATAACATTTTGTAGGAAACAAGTTATTGTTGACAAAAAGAAGAAAAAAAAGAATAAAGGAAAAGAAAGAAAAGAAAAATATAATCGGAAAATAATAAAGTTAGTGTTAAAATACAATTACATTTTAGGTCTCACCTTACTATTGAGTTAAGGCCTTGTTTGTTTTGTCCAAAATGAGCTGATGACATTGTTGTAAATATGTGTTGGTCAACACAAAAAACCCATATTATGGTCTAATATGTAATTGTTGGTCTAATGAGGCCTATTCTGTTATTAGGTGTCCTAACTAGCCCCTAAATTGATATAAACCCTATTCATATATATACACATAGTACTAGGATTATTTTGATTGACTTAAACTCAACAGTCAACATATATGACAAAATAAAAATACCTATTCCTTCTTCCATATATTAAGGTTTTCATTTATATTTTAATTTTTATTTTTCAATTTTATTTCATATTAATTTCAAAATATACCATATATATTATGAAAGTGTTATTATTAACTTTCATGATATAATTCTATTAATATTTTTTTAGCATGATTTTGAAATTAATATGAGGTTAAATTGGAGTTTGTGTAATTTAACAAAAACAATGGTGGATTGAGGGGGTATTGTATAAGAAAAGTTAAACCTATATATATAGTCTATACTATATTAATTAACTAGGCGTGCGTATATTTTATAAATAATTGTAGTTTGTATTCAGTTTTCACATGATCATATCATAGATTCATAATGTAGTAATCCTGGTTATTACTGATCACTGGTGAGCTGGGGAGTTGAGCTGCACTCGCCCGTGTTCATCGGCATTGCGTGAAATTAGCATTCGATCTCCTGGTAGCTAGGATCCAATCCAATACAAGTGGGGAATCTTGAATTAATTCCACTACATTATATTTCTCCTCATCATTCCAACTCCCAATGTAATGGTGACAACCTGGACCATAGCATTGAATATACTATAGCATTGTACCTGAAACCAACAAATCAGGAGCTCGGAACTTGATCACTCACTACCTTCTTAATTTTACGGGTTTCTTCGATGGTGCACCTACATAATTGTTCCATGAACTAGGTTTATGGGTAAATAATAGCTTCAAAATCTTCCACATCATTTGAAAATGTGATGTGGATAATTTTAAACAACATAATTTATGAATAAGTTCATAAACCAAGTATATGGTAGCATTTTTCATTCAGCTAGAGCCAGCATCGACAAATCGATTTCTTCTTTTGTTCAGTAGAAAATAAAAGAAGGCCCATTAATGATTGGTTCTCTTGACATCATCTGATTTAATTGCAATTGGGCCTCTGCTGATTTTGGTAATCCACGGAGATCTTAGCCCAATTCAATTTTCTCACACATTATTCATAAATATTAGGTTACAATCCATTAGGGCTGAGCATAATATCGGCCCGCTCAATCCGCCCACCAATCACCCGCATCCGCTGGCTTTTTTCGTGTCAAAATAAGCCGCGGCTGATTATTGTTACACCCGCCGCGGGTTGGGTCGGGTGGCGGGTTGACAGTTACACCGACCCAGCCCGCCTCTTTGTAGTAGTACTGCACGTAGTTCTCTAGTAGTAATAACTAATAAGTAATGTTTAAAAAAAAAATTATAATAATAATAATAAGTAAGGTATAACAAATTAACAATCAAGTAATATACTACTTTAGTAATAAAAATATTTTAAAAAGAAAGTAGATCTGGGGTTTCTTGCAATACGCCTCCCTCACTCAGTCACTCCATTTCATTCCATCCAATTCCATTTTTGACTCCCTTTCTAATTTTCTTCCTGGGTTATATTCTTAAATTTTAGAGTTTCATGGATTCGACTCTTCAAGGCACAACAACATTGTGGTGCTGGATTAAATTCATGGAGGGTCAGTGAAGCTTGGAGACTCCTTTGATTTTGTATTAGCTTTGGTTATTTAATGTAGTCTTGACTCGGAGAACTATATATTTTGTTATAAACGTATTTTCATTATGGATATGTAAATTTTATTTTATGGATCTTGTATCATTTGGCCTTTCGAACTTGTTTAATAATTTTGTTGTTTATGTTGTTTGCTTTTTTTTTTTAATTGTGTGATAGTTAAATTTTAGTCGAAATTATAAACCGCCACCCGCCCGTCAAATTTGTCACCCAACCCGCCGTGGGTTGTTGAAAGGGTCAATATCTTTTTAGTACCCTGCAAGATACTCTAATATCATATTTGTTCCCACTAGACTAACAATTACATTTTGGTACCCAAAATTGACTTTTTCACTTTTCAATTATTGAACTTTGGCTGATCCAAACAGCCTTAGTGAAAAAACATGATTTTCTTAATTTTTCTTTTTCATAATTTTTCATAGATTGAATAAGAATTTTTTCATAATTTTTCTTTTTCTTTTTTCTTCCTTTTTCTTTTTATTTTCCCCCTTATTCTTTTCTATTTTCTTCCTTTTTCTTTTTCTTTTTCTTTTTTCATCTTCTTCTTCTTCAGTTTTCCGGTACCGGAACTCCGACAGTGAAGCTCCGATCGAGCTTCACTCATGGAGACAGTGAAAGCTCCGATCGGAGCTTCACTGTTACAGTGAAGTAGTGAACAGTGAAAGCTCCGATCGGAGCTTCACTGTTACAGTGAAGTAGTGAAGCTCAAATCGGAGCTTCACAACCCCGATTTGGAGCTTCACAGCTCCGATTGGGGCTGTGAAGCTCCGATCTGGAGCTTCACGCCCCAAATCGGAGATGTGAACTTCCGATAGCTCCGGTCACGAGAGCTCTGATCTTCTTTAATTTTTTTTATTTTTATTTTTTAATATATATTTTACTTTTTGTGATATTTCATTTTTAATATTAAGTTTATAGGGTAATAAAGTTTTAGAAATTAAGAATCAAAGAAAAAAGAAAAGGAAAGTTAAGGACTTGTTTGGATCACCCAATGGCAATTGTGTAATTACAGCAAAGTAAACCCAAAAATCAATTTCAGGTACTAGGATGTAATTGTTAATCTAATGGGAACAAATATGATATTAGGCGTCTATCAATATTTCACCCGCCATGGGTAAAACCACCGGCCTAAGGTGGGTAGGATAAATTTTGGTTGAAAACCCGCTGAAACCTGACCGCGCTCACACCTACAATCCATCAAAAGAGAGAACATGTTAGAAGAGCTGCAAACAAAATAGTAATATATTCGCGTATTATCCAATTCGGTACGACACAAACGAATCATGTCATCATAGCGTATCTAGAAAATTGGGCGAAAGTGCATTGTATATTTTATACCAAGGGAAAAAGGGTTTCCCTTTCCATAATGTACAAAGTTCAAACATCATCACAAAATTGATCAAAATACAACCAAACTAAACATATGGAGCTGATTCTCTTGCCATTCTCAAGGAAACATCATTGAAAAAAAGCTCCAGATCAGGAGGCTGAAAGTACCCTTCTTTCGGAGGGACATGCCGCTGCTTCAAGTACACGGCTTGCTTCTTCCGCGGCGCCCCAGGGCAAACAACCGGAGCAGTCTTGTAGGCGGCATGGCGTGGTGTCCGACACCCTTCTTCCGTCACATAATTGTTACCACTAGTAGTATCCTCCATTTCGGACACCGAATATATATAGCAAATTTAAAGGTGGAAAAATGTATAAATTTGTGTAGATGTAATGGAACAGTTTAGTACTATACTGAAATTGTAGGACGAATGGCGTTTGGTATATATAGGACTAGTGTTTCGAAGCTTGTAATAAACTGGTTGGTAACTTTGGTTAGCGTGTCCAACAATTTGACTAATTAAATATACTCTGCGCGAAAGCTTCTTCCATAAGCTCAACTGCGCGCCAATTTAGATTTTGAAACGTTTACAGTCGTATGGTAGAAGGAATCAAGAGATTTTGATTATTTTGGGTATTAAGAACTGAAGTAGAAGGTAAGTAACGATTAAGTATGTGTTTTGGGTACACTTGGTTAGGTAACATATCATTACAATCATTAAAGATTTATATTAGCATAAATGTATAGGTTTGCCTGGAATGTTTGGCAGATTATACCGATCCAGCGATACTCAACAATTCGAGTGGATTCATTAGAGCAATCCTTTAACATAACTTGGAACCGATAAGTGTATCATTTTTCAAGTAATTCGTGTATGTGGAACTTACGAAACGATGGGGATCGACGAGATCTATATGGAACAACAAATGAAGCAAATCTTTTTTCCATAACGGTCTCAACCAAACTTTATCTTATTGTTAATCGAGTGGCACAATTATAGTTAACGTGAATCTGTCATAGAATGGTACTCAATACACTGTCATATTATCAATTTAAGTGTCATTACTCACCTATGGCCAAGTTTCCTAGCATGGGTGAGGGTAAAATGCTCTAAAAAATTACTCGTGATGTTTGTATGTTAAATTTATTAAGCGGAGGGCAGAAATTGTTACCACACTGGTTCAAATAATCAGGCCTCGGTGCACAAGGGTAAAGAATGTTACACGTAAACGGTGAAATTTATTGAAAAGTGGAAAATGTCATGTTTGTCACAAGCATGTTAGATTTCTTAGGTCATCTCCAGCAGTCATCCGCCCTCTCCCATGCTACGTCATCTTCCCAGTCCCAAGCACAATTTTTTTTTTTAAAAAAAACACTTTTTTTTTTCCTTTTAACAAATAGCACAAATGACAAAAAAATATAGCGCAAAAGAAAAGAAAATAGTAAACAAAAAGAAATAAATAAATAAAGCAACTAGCCTCGCCTTATCCTCACTCACATGCACGCTGAGTAGCATGCGAGTGGGGATGAGTGAGCAAATCATCCTTTGAACAATTTGCATCAGATTTTGATAAAGCCACTCTGAATCAATTGGCACATCGCCCGTCACACTATGGGAGTTGACCATGCCCGGATTCCAGGGTTGTTGAATTGGATTCGGATGAATTGGAATCCGAGGTTGTTACTATAAGTATATTGAATTCCTATGCAAAGAAATTTTTTATTATGTGGGCCCGCTTAGCTCAGAGAAAATATCATGAGAATTCACCCAACTGACGGGAAAATGATCATGATCGAATCTCAAAATAATGAATGATTTCGTATAACATTTAACATGATTGCTTATTAACAAAATTATGTATTTGAGGAACATGCAAGACCATATAGTAGACTTAATTATAAAACTTATATATTGTGCAAATTCAAATTCAGTTGAGTATATAAATAATAAAATAAAAATAATAGTATAATACCAGGCCAACCAAATATCTATATCAATATAACACCATTATAATACTTTCTTCGTCCCGAAGAGTTCATTTCAACAAAATATTGAAAGGCCCACTGAGGACAAGTACTCTACATTTTTACCAGAAAACATGAATGGTTTATACATACTTCATCCGCCCCAATAGAGTTGAACCGTTTTAATTTTTTCTTTGTATAACGATAAGTTTTTATTTTAGTTACTCTTTCCGTTCGATTAAATATTTTTCATTTGATTTGGTTGACAATTTCTCTGTTGCAAAGTACTCCTAGATCGTATCATAGAAAAAAATTAGAAAAATTATTATTATAAATACTATGTAACAACATGTGCATGGTTCGTCGTCGTTCTTCTTATATATTACAAAAATATATAGTTAAAGGAAAAAAATTTAATTTAAAATTTGAAAAAAATAATATTTCCTAGATTATTGAAGACTAAAAAATATATTATTAATTTCAGGAAAAAGAAAAAAGAGAGAGATATTACTTTACATAAAGGACCTCTCTCACCTTTCTATAGACGACTTCCAACATAACATAACATGTACGAATTAGCCCAACTCTACAACCTTTTTGTACTACCTAGTGACCCATTATAAGTGTTTATCTATTTCGTAATTTTTAAGATGATGGTTTATTACTTCGTGATTTAAACTATAATTAGACAAAAAAAATTATGAAATAATGTTAGATGATTGTATTTTTATTTATTTATTTAAGTGTTTATTCTATTTCGTAATTTTTAAGATGATGGTTTATTACTTTGTGATTTAAAATATAATTAGACAAAAAAAATTATGAAATAATGTTAGATGATTGTATTTTATTTATTTATTTATTTATTTTTATCCGTCCAGTATTTTTAATTGTCTTTGATCAATGTTGACCAAAATTATTTAGATTTTTAACTAAGTTGGGTATCTATGTTTTTCATTGAATTTACTAAATTCTCCCCTGTAGATAACCGTCCGTTAATACTCTTGGTACTATAGGGAGGGGTGGATAAAACCTATACTTGTTGCTCTAGAACAAGTAGTAGTTTTCATATAAACATATATTGTTTCATATTTTAGTGATGTGGGACTTTAATTTTATTTTTTATTGAAGTAAGTAGTTAATTTCATATGCACATTTGTTATCGTTGTTATTATCTTACTACAAAATTATTATGTAGATAATAAAGGTAGGTAATAAAGGTATGCAGTAGAAAAACAATTCTATTTCTTTGGTTTAAAGATTGGAGATCATATTATTTCTTGTAAAATGAGAGAGTTTGTTTCTAAATTACCTTTTTAATAGCAACAACATCAACAATTCTATTTCTTTGGTTTCAATATAGGGTAAGTCAAGAAGGAAGTCAAGAATGACTTGATTTTGAAACTTAATGAAGGAATCTTTTATTCTAAATTTTCTTGTACATATTCCTCAATATTTTGTGGGCCAGTTTGAACATCATTATATATATCATTCACGTATATAAAATAAAAAATTAAAAAATATTTTACAAATCTTTATGATACTTTTGGTTAATAAGTACAGTATATTCATAATTTTATTGTGTACATATTTGATACTAAAAAGTGAGTGAATAACAAAAATTAAAAGCATCATGGATGACAAATATAAATGAGAACCATATAAAATATATTGCTTTAATATATTGTTATTGTTGAAGTACTATATTCATTTAAATATTTCAATAATAATAAACATAATCATTTACAAAAATATTTCACTAATGATCAGTTCAAGTACTATTTACTACTTCCTCCATCCATGAGAAAATTTTCTCATTTGTTTTATTGACTTTTTTAGCCTCCGTTTGACTTTTAATTAATCCTAATTCATATTTAAAAAGTAATTTTAAAAATTATATTATGAAAATATAATACTTCCACTTTCATAATTAATATAAGTTCAAATATTTTTTTCGGCACTATTTAGAATTAATTCGAAGTCAAACAGAGGCTAAAAAATTCAACAAAACAAATGAGAAACTTTCTCACGGACATAGAAAGTAGGGGCTTTCTATTCTCAGGTCGGCTCTGTACCGACCTAAACTCAAGTATTCATTCAATAGTTGCCATGTGGCGCTTAATTTAATCCCATCCATTCATTTCGGTTCAAAGTCATTTTTGTTACGATGGATTATAATTAATTTTCTTTAACATTAAAAATCACCACAAAAATACAAATTAACTATAATGCTCTTAATTTCAATTTATATGATTACATATACGTAAACCTTATTAATTAATCTTAATCACAACTCAATGTTAATTGATCACAATTAATTTATCCATTTTAATGATACATAAACTATCGAACACTTCTAAATAATATACTTCGTAGCTAAAAAATAAGCATCTGTTATTGCCCTCTACAAATGTTGATAGCTAGTGCAATTAGATTTTGGAAAACGAATATTCCATTGAATCGTTGTTGAAATTAATTTGATATATGTTGGTTAATTATAATTTTAGTTAAAGTAAATTTTTATTTTAATTTAATAATTATAAAATAGTAAGAACTTATTTAAATTATTTAAATGAATTTTTTGAAAGTAGGGGTATAACTGCACATTTATATATTTTTATCAAAATTTAATAAATTAGAATAAAATATATAATAAAGACCTATATTTAGGTCGGTACGAAGCCGACCTGAGAATAGAAAGCCCCTAGAAAGTAATATATAGTATATTTTTAATAGTAATGATCGATTCACTAATGTGGATTGTGGAGTAGGTATATCATATTTACAGTTCCAAAAATAAATGAATAAAAATCATACAATAATAGGGCACTAACAACATGCATAGCGTGTTGTGTAAATACTAAGTATTAAATAAGCATTATATTACTTTCAATAGCATATACTTCCTCCATTACATTAATAACTTCCTCTTTGGTCAATAATTTTATGTTTGACCGCACGTTACTCATAAATTATATACGATGCAATTCTATTTTAAAGTTATATAACTAAAATTCATAAGTTAGTATTATTTTTAATACAAACAATTACATATAAGTGTTAGTATAGAGCACCCTCATACAAAAACAACCACTTTAAAAAATATGTTACAAATAAGGTCATTCTATTTTTTGGTGCCATAAAATAAAATCTATCAAATGTTTTAAATTTTTGCTACATTGGACTTCAAAATCTCGTGATTTTGATAACATATTTGACATTCATTAGTGTTAATTAATTACTAATTACTTAGTTTTAACATATTTGACATTCATTACTGAGGTGTCATGACACTAGAGGTCATAGGTTCAATTCTCGCCAAGTGCGGATTATTTATAGTTTATTATTAGCTTTGTAATGTTACTTATTAAAAAAAATTACTTAGTTTTAACTATTTTTATGTCAAAATCAATATGATTTCACTCGAAACTAGCTAAAAATGACTGAAAATAGCTATTAATTTATATTTTAGCTGAAATTAACCGTTGAAACTAGCTAAAAATGAATGAAAACTAGCTCAAAATGACTAAAACTTATGAAACTAGCATTTTTGTTGCCGAAGCTAGCACATGTGACGCTACCACTAATGAAACTAGCATTTGTGTTGCTCAAACTAGCACATGTGATGTTGAAAATAACGAAAATAGCTTTTTGTGTTGCCAAAATTAATGAAACTAGCTTTTTTTTTTTTGAAACTAGCATTTTTTTTTCTTCAAACTAGCACTTATGATGTTGAAACTAATTAAATTAGCTTTTTTGTTGTTGAAAACTAGCAGTTGTGATGTTGAAACTAGCAATTATGATAGTGAAACTAATGAAATTAGCATTTTTGTAATTGAAACTAGCAGTTGTGATGCTGAAACTAATGAAACTAGCATTCGTGTTTGCTGAAACTAATGAAACTAGCATCTGTGTTGCTGAAACTAACACTTATGATGTTGAAAACTAATGAAACTAGCATTTTTGCCGTTGAAACTAGCTATTGTGATGTTGAAACTAATGAAACTAGCATTTGTGTTGCTGAAACTAGATTTTTGTTGCTGAAATCAGCACTCATGATGCTCAAACTATTGAAAATCAATTCGATCCCAGGTCGGTCGCCTTTTCTTTTAGGTACGGTCAGGCTGGCCTCTTTCTTTGTCTTCGGCCGGAGGGGTTTATTGAGCATTTTTGTTGTTGATACTAATGAACTTAACATTTTATAATGATTTATACTTTTATAATTTTAATTTTCATATTTTTAATTGTTTTAATTTAGCATAAATAAGTTTTTAGAGTTAATTTAATCATTTTATAGTTAGTTTCAGCGCAAAATAAAATTAACAACTAGTATCAACGTTTATTTCAGGAAAAATATAAATTAACAGTTAGTTTCATTCATTTTTAACTAGTTTCAGCAAATTTTAGTCATTTTTATGTCAAATTTGTTATTAAATCAAGTTGAGTGAGATTTTGAGGTCCATTTTCAGTCATTTTCAGTCATTTTTAACAAGTTTCAGTCATATTTTAGCTAGTCTCAGTGGATGAAACTAGCTTCCGGATGTCAAATTTGTTATTAAATCCAGTTGAGCAAGATTGAGGTCCATTTTTGTAGGCGGGTTTAAAAACTCCTCATTAAATCCACTCGAGCGAGATTTTGAAGTCCATAGCTATTGACTAGCGTCACTTTTGTAATTGTTGTTTGTAAGTAGCTGTTTTTGTAATTAATGTTGAGTGGTTTATATATGTATTTTTCCCTTTTTAATATTTTTTTTAAAAAAATTATTAATATAATTTAGGTGTAATATACGGGTCAAACATGACTGGCATTGACCAAATGAGAAGTTTATAATGAAATGGAGGAAGTAATATAATACAAGATTACTACTAGTTCATTTGTCAAAATATTTGTTGCCGAGTGGTAAGTTGAGACATCACAGGTCAACTCTCTATAGAAATTTATTGAAATGGATGATTAGAAATGTATCGATTAAAATATTGTATCTCAAAAGTAGTTGACTTTTACCTTCTATAATGTGGTACTTTTATTAGTTAACATTGGTATAAATTGTGAAAAGAAATGGTAGTAAGTCTAATAATAATAATAATACAACAATAATACAAGTTGGGTGATTAAATGATAACAGTAGAATAATGGCGAGTGGTGTAACGGCTAGTTTTATTATGGTATGAATTAGAGAGAGCCTCAAAATCAGGTCCCAACCAAACAGAGCAAAAGCAAAATCAGCTTCTTCACCACAATTTACCGTTGCAGCAACCAAACACGCCATTCCTCTGCTACCTTACCTCTCTGCTCCACAAGAGATAGAGAGGTTCTTCTTCTGCCTGCCCTAAATCTTGAAACCCCATAAGCTCTTTCAGCTCCAATTAACAATCATCAAGATTTTCAAACAAAATGGATTCTTCCTCATCACAGAGAAGAAAGAGCGGCATCAACCTGCCGCCATCCATGTCGGAGACATCTCTCCGACTCCAAACCCTATCATCATCAACTTCCTCTCCTGTCAAACAACATCTCTCCTCTCCCTTGAAATCCATGTCTCCAAGAACCATTTCTAACCTCTCTTCCTCATCTTCGCCTTCCAAGTCTCTTTCCTCCTGCAGCGACAGGTTTATCCCCTGCAGATCTTCCTCCAGGCTACACGCTTTCGGGTTGATCGATTCGCCTGTCAAGGAGGGAGGAGGGAATGAGGTTTATTCCAGGTTGTTGAAGGCTGAGCTTTTTGGGACTGATTTTGCTTCTTTTGATTCTCCTGCAGGGGGGTCTTCGTCGCCGATGAGTCCGAGTAAGAATATGTTGAGGTTCAAGACCGAATCGGGCGGGCCGAATTCGCCTTATTCTCCTTCGATTTTGAGGCAGGATAGTGGGGTTTCGAATGAGATGTCGACCCCGCCTAAGCCGCCAAGGAAGGTTCCTAAGACTCCTCATAAGGTGCATTCTTTTAGGCCTTTTTGTCAACTGTGAAATTTATTTAGGCATTGGTCAATTATGTTCAAAACTTCTAGACAATGCTTGTTATATGCTTTTAGTATTAGTGTCTTCTATGTGATAGTCTAGTTTCTTATGTTGCTAAAGAACCTTGTTGGATCAATGGCTATGAGCTAGCTAGTCCATTGTAGTGTGCTAGTACTGTTATTTATAGTAGTATTGAAATGTGTTAGGCATTGCTTGCTGGATTTCTTACGTCGTCTATTAAGTGATAGTGTTGCTTGAGTTGTTGATTACAGACTAAGAAGTAAGAACAGCGAAGGAAATGTTTTAGAAAAGGCCACACATATAGTCTCATCTCATTTATCCTATAGTCGATAGTAAGTTGGATGGAGGATCTTGATTTTAGCCCATTTTCTTGTTGCCTGAGAACATTGATGAATAATGTGGCTGTGAGCTAAGATAGTGAACTGTATGTAATGTGCTAGTCCTATTGTGCTATTCAGCTAGTTTTCATTCTGATTGTACACATGTGGTGAAAGATCTTGAAACACAAGGATGCAGTTTGTATGAGGGAGTGAGTTTATCGTCTAAGTGTGAATTTGAAACACATATTGTAGGTTCTGGATGCACCAGCTCTCCAAGATGACTTTTACTTGAACCTTGTTGATTGGTCCTCTCAGAATGTTCTTGCTGTTGGATTAGGAACTTCTGTTTATCTATGGAGTGCTTCAAATAGTAAAGTAAGCCCCTAAATCTATTGTGACTTGAACTCTTTTGCATATCGTACGTACTGTCTAGACTCTAGAGTAGTAATGAAACTGAAATAATGGAACTCACACTTGCATTCGTTCGTATCTGGCAGGTAACGAGATTGTGTGACTTGGGACCTAATGATAGTGTGTGCTCGGTCCAGTGGACTCGAGAGGGGTCTTACATATCAGTTGGCACAAGTCTTGGTCAAGTTCAGGTGAATCTCCTAATGTTATACAACATACAAGCAATCATGCTATTTACTTGCAGAAACTTAATAGTAGAACCGGAAAGCCTTGATTTGGACTTCAACTATGCTGATGTGTTTTGTTGTCCTGGGGTAGGTTTGGGATGGAACCCAATGCAAGCGTGTCAGGACAATGGCAGGACATCAAACAAGAACTGGAGTGTTGGCATGGAGTTCCCGCATATTATCCTCTGGGAGCAGAGACAGGAACATACTACAGCATGACCTTCGTGTCCCGAGTGATTACATTGGCAAGCTTGTTGGCCACAAATCAGAAGTAAAAACGCTCACTATCTCATTCATCTCCTTATAAGACTAGAAGTACCTAATATTTCATGTTTCCCGATAAAGTGTTTAACCTTGCGTTGGTCAATTTTAGGTATGTGGACTGAAATGGTCTCATGATGATCGAGAACTTGCATCTGGTGGCAATGACAATCAGGTAACTAGTTCACGAATAATCGTTGTCACATTGATAATATATAGAACAAGAAATGTATAGTTTTTACAAGAAGCTTACCATTTGCGTCTGTTTGGTGATGGTTCAGCTATTAGTGTGGAATCAGCATTCCCAGCAGCCCATTCTGAGACTAACGGAACATACAGCTGCTGTGAAGGCCATTACTTGGTCACCTCACCAGACTGGTCTTCTAGCTTCTGGTGGAGGAACAGCTGATCGATGCATTCGCTTCTGGAACACTGCTAGTGGCAATCAACTCAACAGCATTGACACTGGAAGCCAGGTTTGTCCTTTTTCAGCTACTCTGTATGAAGCAAAATTCAGCCTTGAAGAAAGATTTATATAACAACTGATGTGGCTTTTGTACAGGTATGTAATCTAGCCTGGAGTAAGAACGTGAACGAAATTGTTAGCACTCATGGATATTCCCAGAACCAAATAATGGTGTGGAAATATCCATCCATGGGAAAGGTAATAGTCGTTGTTTTCTTCATCCTTTTGGCCTTGTCTACATTAAGTCTTAGAAATTTCATTAACTTAATTGGTTTCGGCTGCAATAGGTTGCGACTTTGACTGGACACAGTATGCGGGTGCTCTACCTTGCAATGTCTCCTGATGGACAGGTATGCACAATTATATATCCTTGGCAGCTTCAAGAACAATGAACCTTCCTCCATCTTATATTGGGAAAAGTTACTAATCACTATCGATGTGTTTACAGACAATAGTAACTGGAGCAGGAGATGAAACTCTTAGATTTTGGAACGTTTTTCCATCTGTGAAAACACCGGTATGTGACTAATATCAAACAAAAACTGCTAAGAGCGGCTAATGTCCTTTTTAGGAGCTTTGATTCTTGACATTGTTAGTCTAAGTTCTTTCTCATCATCTTATGGCTATTATTGCAGGCACCAGTCAAGGATATTGGCCTTTGGTCTTTAGGCAGAACACAAATCCGATGAAACTATCATCAGCGCTTACCTGTACATTTGAGATCTTGTTTGAATTGTAAAGCCATTTTTTATTCCGATTCTTTCCCCAGCTTGATTGTGCATAATGTTTCGTATATGATCAAGGTGTGTGTATGTACTATAGACAAGGCAAAAAAGAAAAGAGTGCATAGGAATTCAAATCATTTTATTTATCAAGTTTTGACATCATTACTTGCATTATTTGAGCAGTACTCACACGTCTGGAAATTTTGTGGTTTTACACATCGCTACAAGCCTACAACGCACCGCGATACACAATATCTAAAATAATTCATCAGCACCTATAATTAAACAGAAGACACGTTTTTCTCTTTTAGTACTCGATTGAAGATGGATCCTGGACTCCAAATGAACAGGCTCTTGCATGGTGTTCTGCATGGTATCTGTGAACCTCTCTTTCATGAGTCAACTGAGTTTCACACTTTCATGCCAATCAGATAAATCTCCCTTGAAGAAGATCCACAATAGAAGTGGTAGATGTTTTTTAAGTAGAAGTAAAACACTAAAGAAACCGGTGAGGGGCAATGCTAGCTGCACAAGGGTTCTCCATTTATCCTGCATAAACAAGTACACACATCACATGGGGAAAGGGTACGGGTACATGGTTAATTTGCTCAATTAACAATCCATCTATCTGAATCTAGCCTAAAAAGACCTGACAAATATCTATACTTATTTGGAAAGTGGGCTTATACTATATTGAACCTGACATTGACTAGCTTGTTGCTGAGGTGATCTTCCAACTACCCTATATCTAATACCAATGAGTGCACCAAGGACACATGAACAGCTGCTTATCTAATTAAGTTATATTGATCTGCAGCAAGCTGTAACTATGGAGACACTGATTCTTACATGCATGAGAGAAGTGAAAACACTGTTGAATCTTCAATCACTTGTTTTGTTGGGTGTAACATTGCTTGCTCTTTATGTTACACATTGTGTCTACAGATGGATGAACCCTGGATTCAAGGGACGACTTCCTCCAGGTTCTATGGGCCTTCCTCTTATCGGAGAAACCATTCAGTTAATCATCCCGAGTGCTTCGCTGGACCTTCCCCCGTTCATCAAGAAAAGGTTGCAAAGGTATATATGATCATCCAGGACTAGCTTTGAACATACTGTTTGAAACTTTTTTTTATATATTTCGGATTTTCAGTCTATCAGGTGCTTAATTTCACTCACGATTTCTTATTCGCTTGCTACTGACTGTGTTAGGTATGGACCCATTTTTCGTACCAATATAGCAAGGCAGCCTGTGATCATCACAGCAGATCCGGAATTCATCCAATTTCTCCTCCGCCAAGATGGAAAACAAATTGAATCATGGTCTTTGGACACTTTTGCCAAAGTATTTGACCAAGCTAATCTCCAACATTTACGAAAATACACGAGAAATTTATCTTTACATCACTTTGGAGCCGAGGCACTTAGGGAGAAACTCCTTCCTCAAATGGAAGTTATGGTCCAAAAAACTCTGTCAGCTTGGTCAGGCCGCGAATCAGTTGAAGTTAAAAGTGAAGCCATTTCGGTAATTTTCACGAAATTCTTCACTAGTGAATACTACTAATTAACTATGAAGCAAATTGAAATATGCATATGTGACTTAACTCTGGATTTGGTGAAAACAGATGGCAGTTGATCTTGCAGCAAGGCAAATTTTTAGTGAAGATCTTGATAATGCGCCATTCAAGATCAGTGACATGTTCAAGGACCTGGTTCAAGGCTTAATGTCTTTTCCCATTAATATCCCTGGTACTGCACATCACAGGACTCTACAGGTAATAACAACTAGAATGACGATAACGCTACTATTGTAAACTGTAAAAAATCTCATTGTAAACATTCAATGTCTATCTATATTTCAGATTCACAAGAAGGTTAAGGAAGTGATGAGGGGTGTGGTGGTGAAGAGGCTCGCTGATCCTGAAAGGCGTCATGGAGATCTTCTTGATCAATTTATCCAAGATATGAAAACCGAACCATTGTTAAACGAAGAATTCATCATTCAGACAGTATTTGGACTGTTATATGTCGCGTCTGATTCAGTTTCTACCACACTAGCATTAACTATCAAGTTACTGGCGGAACATCCATTGGTCCTGGAAGAACTAACAGTGAGTCTTACTTTCTTTGGACCGATAACTTTTTCTTCTTGATTATAATTTATGTTGGTTGCTATGAACTGATTAGGCGGAGCACAAGGATATCATCAGGAAGAGAGAAAATCCAGAGTCGGCCATCACGTGGGACGAATACAAATCCATGACATTTACACTTCAGGTAACTTAATTACACACAACATTCATGTAAATCTGCATTTCCGATATTGTTGTTATATGCATTGCATTTCGTTAAAAACTTTGCAGGTCATAAATGAAGTTCTAAGGCTGGGAAATGTTGCCCCTGGACTATTTCGTCGAGCTTTAACAGACATTCCCATAAACGGTATGGTCATTCGTTTAATCACAGCACTTGTAGATATACTGATCTTAAGGGACTATACTTATGATACTTCAAATACTTGGTTGGATGATATATATATATATATATAGGATACACAATACCTGCCGGATGGACAATATTGCTTGCAACTGCTAGTCTTCATCTGAATGAAGATCAATTCGAAGACCCCCTCAAGTTCAATCCCTGGCGCTGGCAGGTACAACTTTAGTAACAACGTAACTAGACCATATATATATTGGTGTTTTGATTGAAACTTCGGAACATTTGCCTTAAAATCTACTGCGTACAGGAAGTTCAACCGAGCACGGTAGCAAAATGCTACATGCCATTTGGTTGGGGTATGAAGCAATGTGCAGGATCAGAATATGGCAGGGTACTAATGTCGATATTTCTCCATGTCTTGGTCACAAAATACAGGTAGCTTCTTCAGAACATCAAATGTGTTTCTTGTATTATTAATGTTGCTTGATTATAAGTTAATAACAATGTAGTAACTCATTCAGATTTCAGATACTCTATTAAATAGTGACAAATTGTGTGTCTGTCTTGTCACAATGGCAGATGGTCTAAGGTGAAGGGTGGAAAGATTATTCGCATGCCAATTATCCAATTTCCAGATGGACTTCACTATAAAATATCCCCCAAAGAAAATTAAGCAGCTTGGTCCTTAAATTTAATCTATTATGAATAAATGTACTTTGCATATAGCATGGTATAATGTTTATAGTCAATTTGTATGTCTTTCTAATTTCATTTTAATGTAAGGCAAAAAAAGTTCTCCCCTCCCCAAAGTTTTATGATATGGAATCTGGCCTGCAGTAAGAACGTGAACGAAACTGTTAGCACTCATGGATATTCCCAGAACCAAATACATAATGGTGTGGAAATATCCATCCATGGGAAAGGTAATAATAGCTGATCTTCATCCTTTTGGCCTTGTCTACATTAAGTCTTAGAAATTTCATTAACTTGGTTTCGCCTGCAATAGGTTGCGACTTCAACTGGAGACAGTATGCGGGTGCTCTACCTTGCACTGTCTCCTGTCTCCTGATGGACAGTATGATCAATGTGTGTGGAGTATAGGAGACTAGACAAGACAAAAAAACAGAGTGCATAGGATTTCAAATCATTTTATTTATCAAGTTTTGACATCGTCACTTACATTCATCGAGCATACTCACGTCTAGAATTTTGTGGTTTTACACATTGCTACAAGCCTACAACGCATCGTGAGGCAAATTTCAAATCTAACAAGACTAATATCTAAAATAATTCATCAGCACCTATAATTAAACAAAAGACTCGTTTTCTATTTTACTTGATTGAAGATGGATCCTGGACTTCAAGTGAACGAGCTCTTGCATAGCTGCATGGTCCCCATGATCCTCTCTTTCTGATTCCAGATATATCATTGTTCTTAGATGGAGATGTTTGCCCAAACTGAATAACAGGAGTCAACTGAGTTTCACACTATCACGCCTTACCGACAACCCCTGGCAGATCAGATAAATCTCCCTTGAACAAGATCTAGTCGCTTTGGGCCTCAACCAAGATGTCTTTCTGAAGAGCGGCTTGCATATCTGGTTGAATTCTATGGACAAACATGTAAAAAAAAAAAAATTAAAAAAAAAGGATGTAAATGAATTGTGAAATCAAAAATGTTGCTGGAAATCACTACAACCTTTTACATCTTCACTTTCCAGAAGCTTAATGACAAGGTGACCTCCCGGTTTCAACAAGCCTCCGTCTGTATCAGACTGCACTTTCTCGTCCACATTGGCTTCTTCACTACAAATGGCAGCACTACCAACAGCCAAATCAAGTGCTCGCATCCCCAGTTCAGCAGATAATGCTGCATCTTTACTTGTGATGCCAGAAACTAAGGGACACATGTCGGAGAGTATGACAGAGAAACCCTTTTGCTGCATATCATGCAAATTAAAACCATCAGCAACTAATCTGATATATTCTATAGCCTTGACATATTATGATCATGACGCAAAATTGTCAAAATGTTTCAAGAAAGAAAATTTGCAAATTGCAAACCTATGATACTAAAAGTAAAGCTTCATATGTTACAGCAATCTTGCAGAAAAAACATATAACTCAAGTTTATTGGAAAACTACAGGCAAAAACCTTCAGGTTTAAAAACAAAAATAAAATTAAAAAGGGAGCAATGAAAGTGGAAAGACATTTCAAACAAACGTAGGAAGTAAACAAGAACTTTCGATAGTCAGAAAACCATGTCTACACCAAGATTGACATATTAAGAGATTCTACAGTGAAAGATACACTACATGAAACTGCAGTACTTAATGTCTTTCAACCAATGATAATTTCACTTACAAGTCACAACTAGAGAACGTTAACATAAATATCAAGAACACATAATCCATAGCAACAACGGGTTCTGTCATCCCCTTTTTATCTCGCACATCTCTCTAAACGATTGCTTTATTATCAGTCAATTCAATTATGATAATGGCGAAAATTATGTATAGTTCACTGCCTTCAAAGCCTAGACTTATGTCGAATTAAACGCTTCATTAAAAATTAATCTCCATAGGGGTATCCTATTGCTTCATTTTGGTACAAAGGTGTAGTTTAAGGTTGATAGAGCTCGAAGAATTCACAGCCCCACCACCAAGGAAGATGTTGAATAATAATCAATAGCTTGATTCTGGACCTCGGGCATTAGTAATGCAAACTTTGATATCCTCAACTTTTAAACAGTCAAGACACACTTCATAACTTCAAATCCCACAAGTGTAGTCTTATTTGTCAAAAATGTACACTGAACCATACATTGTTATTTGTTACATACTGGGCACGGTAAATACTGATCTAACTATATTGTTCGGAATATAACAGTAAACATATCAAAAAATCAGAAGAACACACGGAATTGAACTTTAGGATATTGGTGAAATCGCCATGGAACAAATTATAAAGCTAATCTTGGCCAGCATAAATTACAAAGATTTTTCACAAAAGCCACAGAACTACCCAAAGAATTTGGTATAACAGTATTTTATCTCTAGACATGGTAAATCTTTTTATCCACCATGCTTGACAGCATCACCAAGTAATTGGCATACAGCAGTATAAAAACATCAATGTATATGATATTCAAAGAACTAAATGACATGAAATAAGGACAAATGCATGAATTGTATTATGCTTTTAACTAAAGGGGATTGAAATAACATGGAAAACATGAACTTGAACCCCTGCATTTAAAACTAGTCATGCTGAATATGTTATAGTATATTGATTTTCTCTCCCACGCTACAACTATCTCAAACAAAAGGATTTTAGTACAGTGTACACTGTTACTGAAACACGAAGATTGAGTAAATGGTAATTGCAAATGGGAGGATGAAAACATCATGTAATAGTTCAAACTTCAAATGTTATGCCAGTGTTATTGGAAATCAATTGCACGAGTAGTACCTGAGGGGAAAGTGCTCTAACTTGCTGCCTGGGAAAGGTCATGACATCGGCAGAAACTGTTTTTACCCTTGCATCACAGTATTTAGACGGAACCTTCACCTTCTGCTCCCCCTCACACATTGAAACAGTTCATATCATTCACTCATGCATCCATTGCATATAAAGCAATTAAAACTAACAAAAAAGTGATCAAACACACAAATTTGTGATGCATTGTACAACATACATAAAATTGACTATTTTAAGGCTCCTTTCAATATTGATTACCTTCGTATCAATTCCCACAACTGCTCCACCCTTCTCCACGGGCCCCAAGTTCTGACACGCAACCTGGAAATCCAATCACAACTTTAAAAATTATAACCAATCACATAAATGATGAATGTACCTCAAACTCCATTCTTTTACTCAGAACACTTGATACAGCTTAACATCATCTACTCATACAAACAGAAGCTGACCAGAAAATGCACAAGTCTAGTAGTAGTAATGTAGTATACCTGAAGCCAAGCACCAGGAGCACAACCAAGGTCGAGCACCGAAGAACCCGGTTTTATTATTTTGTATTGATTCTGCAGCTGAAGCAACTGCATTTCACAATTACAAAACAAGAAATTAATTAACTGCCAAAGCTCATGAGTCAAATCATTGCGAATAAAGAAACAATTAGAGATTATTGCTAAATGACCATCAATGCAAATTTCAATATAAGCTTCAACAGACAATAAGGTTTTTTTTTTTTTTTCTTTTTCCTTTCTATATTGAATTAGTGTTTGGCAAGACAATAGAAAAACGAATTGAATTGAATACTATAATAATAAGCTATGTAAGGAAGGGTAAAAGAGAGACCTTGAAAGCAGAGCGAGCGACATAGCCAAGGCGTTGAGCTTCTCTATAGAAGAAATCAGGAGTTCCGCCGCTCATTCTTCTTCCTTCTTCTTGGAGAAATATGAAAGAACAAAACTAATATGGGGGTTTATTTGCCAAGGTTTTAGCATCAGAGGGTTTAAGCTCAATTGCAGCAGTTTATACTGTGTAAGTCACTTGTAAAGCGTGTTAATTCTAAAGTCGTGTTGTGTTTTTTCCCAAATATTTTTACGCGCCTTAATATCTAAACCAATTCATCGGGGCGGGCACGGTTATTCATGAGATGATAAGTTAGTTGACTCAACATGCCAGCCCCGACCCCTAATGGGTCGTTGGTTTATTGTAGTTACACTTAGGATGTTCTTCCGAATGATATTGGCTCCCAACAGACCAACATGTATTCTTTCTGTTCATTTTGTCCTCATTCGTATCTGTATTGAGAATTTTATAAATATATTTTCTAAAATAAAAATCACCTTTTAGTACTATGAAAATTATGAAATGATGCTGACTGCACCGTTCCATAACTCAATTTCAGTTGTTTGAAAGATGAAAAGGGTAAAATAGCGTTGGCCTTGGGTTTCTTATTGGGCTGGATACCAAACCTGGAAGCTAAATAGTGAAAAGGAGGGGGTTTTGTTTATTTTTTCAGTTTAAAGTATATGTAGAAAAAATTATTCAATTAATGGTCTTTCACTATAGTACAGGGCGTTGCGTTTTTTAAACTAAAAAAACATCTCGCATTATGGTGTAAGTCTTCTGAATGATTAAAATCCGGAAAAGGAGAGGTTGGCCAGTTATGAGATTGGGCTATCAACTATTATAAGTTACATGGGCTGGTCTATATTCCAATCGAATTTGAACAAGCGCCCACCAAAACTCCAAAAAAGCATGTATCTTAATATTTCTTAAAATTAACTCCTAACTGATCTTCTATAATTATTTATAATATCAATTCAACATCTAAGTATATAGAGGTTTTCTATTTTTATTTTATAATAATAGTGATAAAAAGGGACACATGGAGAATGCTTGTCGTGTCACACGGATATGAAAGGGTTAAAACGTGCTCATTTGTAGTAAGGCACTGTTTGATTAATTTGAAAATCTCTGAATTGAACTTAACTAATCTGAACTATACTTAATTAGACTGAACTGAGCTTATTTAATATGTAAATTAATAAAATTGAATTTTAGGTGAAATGAATAGGGAGTTCTCATGTTTATGATTTCATTTATGCGGGTCTCAGTGAATTTAGATATTCCGGGTTGGTTGGTTTTTTTACACAATTTTATCAATTTCAACCTAAATATAGGATTGTGGAAAGTTTTAGGGATAATGTGTTGGGTGACTAGACTTAAACATGATAAATAGCGATTGGGGTTGTAATTTCTCGTGCAAATTGCTTTTTCTTTTGAACACAACTATACAAAACTATACAAGTGCACTTTTTTTAATGAGTTAGGCTCTGTTCTTTTCATCTGAAAATTGATTATTTTCAGTTCAGTTCAGATCAGTTCATATGCATTAAATTCGATTCAAATTTGACCAATACAATAGTATTTTGTACTACAAATAAGTTCAGTTCAGTTTAGTTCTATTTAGATAAAGAGAGCAGAGCCTTATGAATCTGAAATTTCAAACATTACACATAAATAAGACGCAACCAAAATAAAAAATGAATATCCAACAAGTGGACGTGAATGCTAAATACTCAAAGAGTCTATGAGATTCAAGATGGTGTCGTGTGTATCCGATTGTAGAGTGGAATTTTAAAGCGGACGTGAATGCTAAAAAGTAAAAACCATCTCTAAATGGATTGTAGCTAGACATGTGGAGAAAGGAGAATAATGGTGCTCATGTGAACACTTCTATACATAGTCCTAAACACAAAAGAAGGATGCACTTCATTACAGACCCTTGCTCATGTTTGTACTTCATAACTACTCCATATGGCATATGCCTAATGATTATGATAAGGTCCGTCTGTCCATGCTCCATACTCAAGTTGATCATAAATGACATGCTATAACTAGTCAGTCCATTTTAAGTTATTTAGGAAGAGACCAGTTCAATGTATTATGTAAGTGCTATATATAAACTGGGTCAAAAAGCTAGTAGCACAATAGCAGATCCTAAAAGCATATACGAGACAGATATTCCTATTGATCTTTTGTTTTGATTAATTAATGAAAATTGCAATCGTAAGAGTATCCTAAGATGGTACTTAAGGCGTCCAAAAGTGATTCGAACAACTCAAGTTAGTTTTCCTATGTCTAAAAAACCTACTTGTAATAATACTTAAAATGTACAACATATATACTAGCTACTAGCTACTAAGTAGTAGCTAGAGTTTCCACCGATTTATATCCTAGAGAGAGATCAATGATCTACCCCTGGGGCTCATAGTGAATAGTGACAGGATGAATGACCCACCCCAATAGTGTCTAATTAACCTGAACTTGGAAAAGAAAGTAGTTTATGGACCATATATAGTCTTGATTTGAGATTTTGAAACTGGCGTGGCAATAAAGAATGGAATAAAATTCCCATCATCTTTACCTAAAATATAAATATAATGTTTTAATAGGTTTAAATTTTATGATGCATAACACAATTATATCTTCGATCATTGTAAGTAAAGTATGGAAAGGTAAGTGAGACTTTAAATAGGCAAATGTTACACGAGAGTATAATTTTACATTTAGAAACTGGTAGCCGATTTCTTTTTTACTCTTATTTTTTCTAATAACATGGAGAATTCGTAGCCAGTGCATTCGTCTACGTATTTAGTAAATTCCACGAATACACACAGACGAATAAATTTTATTCGTATAATTTTTATTCGTAGCCAAAAGTAGTTATATTAAGAGAAAAAAGAAAAAAAAAAGGTTTGGTGTGTAAACTTACGTAAGTTGGATGATACTTAACTGTGAAACCAACCAAACGAAAGAGGTAACGTGCATGTGATGTGAGTGTTTGTTTTCCTTTGTTTCTTTCTTTCTTATTCTTTCTCGTTACTTTTAATTGCTTTGTGCTTACGTCTTGTAATTGCATAACAACTTATCGATCTGTTATTCTATTACTAGTCGTCTATCTATTTGCGTCTCACACAAGTCATGCCTTTCGCAATTCAACTTTGCCAAAATAACATGGAGGATGTTAATTTTACGTGTTAGATTGTTATTCTCTATCATCACCTTACAATTAATTAGACACTCATAAACAAAATGTCAAATGAATGTTTATATGGAGGCCAGAGAACGGACACCATGTCACGTTTTAAACATTAGAACTAAAGTTATATTTATTTAGTTGTTTTTTATGCAACACATAACTTTAGATCATTCAGTTTGGTTAATTATTCTCAAATAAAGAGAATATAACCAAAATTAGAAAATTTAGTTTGTATTTGTTGTCACTTTATCAGTCAACTTATAATGTGATTTCATTTTATTTATTTGATCGTTTAACCATAATAAGTATATTTGGTAAAGGGTAAATACAAAATGTGACTTAGGTTATGTTCTATCCGTCTAAAAAAATCATGAATTTCAGTTGAATTAAGTTCTATTAAATTATGTTCATATTCAGTTCAGTTCACTTCACTTCAAATTTACTTAATTGTTTATCATACAAAAATTTATTTCATTTTCATTCAATTCAATTCAATTATGTCCAGACGAAGATAACATGGTCTTATACACTATTACTCCTAACTTACTAAAACTAAGGTGACTGATCATTTACCAGCTACATTATCAACTTTTCTTATCAGTATCAATCATCTCATTAATTTGTTTTGTTGTACGTACACGTCCTAGAATAAAAATGTACGACATAATGAATCGAAAATACATATAATTAGCTTGTACTAAATAGGAAATTCAAAGAAATAACGAAATAAAAAAAACTCTCTTCCTGTTTCATGAAACACATTTGCATGAAGATTGAATTCGAGACCTGCACGGACGCAGTCTCCTTAAAGCAAAATACGCCATCTCACTACGGTGCTTGAGACGTTGAGCGACTGCTTCCCAAGATATAACGAATTCCGAGATCACTTAGCCGCACAAGCTAGCAATCCCCTGCGAACGAGAACTAATGCCTTGATTATGCACAAGGGGAGAAGAAGAGAATAGAATAGGGAGGATTTTTCTCTTCTTCTATTTCTTTGGATATCTTTCTTACATGTCTTACATCTCATATATCTTGTATATGTTCTATATCTTTACATGTAAGTGAGACTTCTTTATATATGTGAGCATGGAGTATGTAACTCCCAAGTCCTTAAGTGCATTTCATGTCATCTCATAAGTGTCCATCAATATAAAATATTTTGAGCATTATGGATGACAACAAATGTCATGTAAATTACAACAAATGTCATGTTATATATTTGTAACTCCCATGAGTTACAAAAGCTAACATGGGTCAACATCCTTCCAGAAGGTTTTGAGAGGTTGAACCAGCAAAAACTCGATTCGGTTCACATTCCATGTTCAAGGGTCGCGATCCACTCGTACACAAGTCCTCTAGTTTCATGTACCAATCTGATCAGGATTGTACTCAACTCATCTAGCTACACCACTTGGACACCAAGTAGTAACTAGTAGATTATAAACTAGAGACTTCATTTTATCTCAAGCAATGTGGGACAAACCCACACAACCTTCTTACTTTAATCACTTATTTTTCACTAACCCAAAATTCATTATGGGTATCTAACATATCCATTCGAAGCTCATACGAAGTAGCTTTGGGATATATATTATTTTATCTTAATTACTCAATAATTAAGAAATGGTCTCCAAATAAATAAACCACAAAAGGTACAATATTATTTATTTATCATTTTTCTTCATAATTTCCAAAAAAAAATTGGTAGGTATAAGTATCAGTAGTGTTATGTTAAACTAATCAGAGATCCTAAGTGTATGTCATTATGTGGGAGATGAGTTGGTAAGGCGTAATAATCAGAATACATACGGAACTCACGCGACATGTCGGATCATATTACTATGATGTAATAACAGTTATTCATTTCACATGTTATAACGTGGAAATCTCAAATCACCGCCAAAAAATCAAAAACTAAAGCAGACAGTTAGATCTATTTATAAAGATTTACATTCCCAAAACATAAATATGCCTAGGAGTAGTATATTTAACAGCTTATATATGCTGTTATTGGCTAAGATATTCTGACAATAGTGAGTTTTTTAAGTGTATAAAAGTCAATAGAGTATTTTTGGGATCAGAAAAGAGCATACTCCAAGTTCTTAAATATACGAAGTATTTCCGTTCATGTTGAAAGATTTTTTTCTTCACGCTTTACAACTTAAGTGTTCCAAATTCATAGGGATATTTTATGGGCGCGTGGCGGTGTTCTACCAACAAATAATGGAGCATTTATAATTAATCATTGTACAAGATTCATTTAATTTTCCGACACTGTTGAATTATTTAAGTTAGACATCAGACATTTAAACAGTAATAATTATATCTTAAATTAATGTCCAGTTGAGTTGATGACGAACCCTCATCGACTACTAGGATTTCTTCTGTTATCATTTTACTTCTTTTCTATATAGTACACCGTGGAGTACCAATTACCATGTGTTTATATTGTGAAGTGAGTACAATACTCGCAGTATAAATTATAAATTTGAGGAATAAAATTGTACTCCACAAATTTATTCCTCAAATTTATAATGAGAGTATTGTACTTCACAATATGGCATCGTTAAATTAAGAATTTGAGAGACTTGAGGGTTTTGAGATGAGTATGTATTAGATGAAAGATGAGTTTTCTTTTTTTTTTTTTTTTTTTTTGTTCCTGAAGTAAGTTTTTGGATTGAAATGTTGAAAATTTATAGTATTTGATATTTGTTTTTTATTTTTTTTTATTTTAATAAGTTAGACATAGGGATAATGTAATTGTAAGTGGTAGGAGTAGTTGAGAGAGAAGAATAGATATATGAAAAGTAGGAGTATGATTTTAACTAAAGGGTGAGGTATAAAAAATGTTAACAGTATTTTACAATAACACATGACTTTTTTATTTTGGGACCACTAATCATACAGAAAAAGTTGGATCTTCAACTATGTGAACAAGTTGGATCTTCAACTATATTTCTTCATCGTCAAATCTTCAAACAAACATGGAATCAAAGGCAAAATCAATACTCTTAAATAAAAATATAAAAATAAAAAGGCATAAACAATCAACAGCATATAAACCAATTAAACTACTATTAAAAGTTCAAATTTGAACATATACAATTAAAAGAATTATCTCTAATCCAGGAGAATCAAATTGTTCTACTATCAAAACTAACAATAAGAACACCTTTATTCAACAGCCATTTACAAAAAAAAAAAGCCAGCCATTCAATTGTTAAAGAACGACCGACTGACTGACTAGGCAACAAATTAGTGAGAATGATACCAATTTGAAAACTTGTAAAGACACTATTTTACACCTTCACCAATGTTATACTCCCCCCTATAAAAGGTAAACTTTGTACACATTCACAATCAGAAGCTGCTGCAGCCATTTAAGCTCCTACAATCTCCTCCGCGATCTTCAGAGGCTCAACAGGCAGCTGCTTCGCATGTTGTTTCGGCTGATTCTGAGTCCAGTACGAGTGAGCAGCCAAGACTCGGTTCAACAAGTCTTGGGGCACTGGCTCTCCCCTTCTTTGCTGAGGGGCAATGCTAGCTGTATGCACAAGGGTTTTCCATTTATCCTGCATAAACAAGTAAACACATCACATGGGGAAAGGGTACATAGTTAATTTGCTTAATTAACAATCCATCTATCTGAATTTAAGCCTATCCATAGCGCAACCCATGTGGATGATTCCTTGGCTTTTTTTTGCTTGCAATTGTTACAATCATGAGATTCAATTAGCAATATTTTACGCTTAAAAGCATGTGAAGTTCAGATCATATAATATTGCAGATCATCACACATCCCTAACAGCAATATATGTCAGGAACAGCTTGGAAAAAGTTTGTAAAACAAGAAGACAAGTATATACTCACAATTCACACAGATCAGTATTTGATTTTCCAGTTTCACGCTTTTATGCTGTATACATGCTTTTTAAAAATAAGAACAAGAGAAGAAAGAGGCCAACAAAATACTGCACATAAGAATGTAGTTCTAACAAACTAATACTATCCCGAAATATAGAAATGACATATCACGGCTAACAAAAATGACATGCAAAGATAGCTTCCATACCTTCAAGTCAACATATGTTCTATGATCTGCATTCTCAAAAGCACGCATTTTAACATCGCGCCACCTGCAAAACCGAAAGGAAAACAAAATCATTCAAAATCTTGATTTGGGTAACAGAATAAAATTAGTGCATGCATTCTGCAAAAAGACACATATCCTGCATTAAGTTTATACCTTCCGGTACCCAGTTTTTCAACTGCTTCGACCAGTGCTTCAACTTCTGTTACAGAGAACGGTCTCCTAGTTCTACGCTGCGAAAGTTCACTACGTTTGGGTTTTGAGTTCATTGGAACAACCGCAAGTGCATCTCCATTCATAGGGGAAACAGGAACCAAAGCTTGGGAGTCAGAGGTGACTGGCAAATCCATTGGTGTATCAACAGGGTTTTTTGGTGAGGATACAAATTCGCTGTTATAAAAAATATCATCCAGCTTAGTAGCAACCAATGTATCTTCAACTGAGGCATTTGAGATCCCCGAATCAATCATGGGAGTAGCAGGAGACCTGGAGAATATATAATAAATGAGTAAGAAAATTGGGAAACATGAATAGAAGGAAACTTCCTTGAATTGGACCTAATAAGAGATGTTTCTTGAGATTCATGAAAAGGCAGAGTTACATGATAGTACCTTTGAACTTGTTGATTTGATTCACATGGCAATACTACGGGGTGTTTCTTGGGAGACTTGGATGGGGAAGCATGGGTAAAACTTGGCTCTAAAGTAAACCCAGAGTATCAAGGGAGCTCCTCTCAGAGAGACCAGCCTGCTGTAAAGTTCTACTGTCATCTCTAACCTTCTTTCCTTCAAGAGCAATCCCAACTCGTATTCCACCTCCAATAATGGCAGTAACTGCCTCCATCACGGTTCTCTGAAAAACACAGGCAGAAAACACAATAAGAGAACATCTAAAGTATGATAGAGAAGTAGCTGTAAAGCATGATTAGGTGTGGCTAGATCCATACAATCTCCGTGGGCTACTAGCACTACAGGTAAACCATGACTCATATGGTGTACAGGCCATAATGAGAAACTTGCACTTAAGGTATTATTGTTAATTGTCCCATGATATGTATAACACAGAGATCCTATTCTACACATCTGACAAACTAGAAAACATAAGCACAAACTAACCTTCAGAGAGCCAACAGTTGCAGTTTCAGGGACCTCAATGTAAAGTTCTGGCACCTTAAAGGACTTGATGCTGAATTTCACTGAACAAAGAAATATATGTGAGAAGCCATTCGTGCCTCCAACGCAAATAAAGCTAAAAAATACATTAGAGAAGAAAAAAAATCCTGGTACCATGAGGATCCTTTGTTTTCTGATGACCTTGTACTGTACTAGGCATCCCACTTGCTGCGAGAATTAAAAATTAAAAATCAGAATAACTGATGCAGCAGAATAAAAATCACAAACATCGTCAAGCCTGAGCTACTCGTAACGCCCTTACCAGGCAAATTGGAAATACTACCACTGCTTGTATCCTGATCATACAGATTAGCAAAGGTGTGATCAGATAATTTCCTTTTCTTGAGTGGTACTCGTTGACAACTTTCTCTTGTATACATGCCTTTCCTGTACCGGTAGTATGTGTTCATGCCATCACCTGTCATGAAAACCATATTAGTATAAAGGCAAAAAACTGAAGTTCAGATAAACATAAAAAAATGAAAGACTTACTGGTCTTATAAAGTTCACAATCTTTCAGTCTTGGAGCTGCTTTCCAGTACTTGGAAGCCAGCATCTTCCTTATCCTGCGGTGTCCAGTGCGGGGATGTGGCCTTAGGGGGCGAACCCTGGTGCTAAACTTATTGCACCCAAAAGAATTTTCGTCATCATCTCTAATTCCTAACTTTACATTGTTCCAGTGCTTTCGCAAAGGAACGGGTTCCCTATACAAGGGCAGTTGTACACTACTGTCTGAGTTAATCAGCACGTTAGTATTCACATGTTCTCCAGTTGGGTCCTTTATAGTGGACGTCTTAGCAGTAGATAAGTCAGCTATCTTATTTTTGTCATCCTCCAGCTGAGATTCAGGCCCTATCCGTACTTCCTGCTTCAAACTATCAATAACACAGATGGAATTACCTCCTACTGTCGAAGTGGTGTTCCCATCTGTATTAGTGTTCTCACAGATTCCTAATTTTATATCACAATCAACTTTCTTTACGAAATCAGAATTTTCATGTGCAGAAGAGTGTGCCAGCACTGAATCATTTTCTACCTGTGGGACCCCCTTGAAGTTAGATAAAAGATTTCGTTCCTCACCAGAAATTTCTGGCACAAATGCACTCTCAGCACAACTTCCATGATCATAACTCTCTGATCTCAGAGCTTTCTCATCCTGAAGATGCCCATTACCATCTCCATTAACAGAGGAACCAAGATGGAGTTTACCATCCGCTACATTACTAGAGGCAGAGCTTTCACTCTCCTGCAACAACTTCCCAGCTACAGCAGCAAGTAATTCAAAGGCACAAAGTTTGCTATCTTCCACCAATTTCTTGTGAGGGGCTCTCCTCTGCGAGAAAAAAACACAATGAGATCCTCAGCTAATGTAATCCACAGGAGCAAGGAAACACATAACTAAAAAGAGTAGTTACCCTCATTGATCTAGGAGCTCTCGGAACAATTGGGGCTCGGAACCCATTGAATCCATAATCCAGCTTCTTTTTTGACACCATATCTTAGACTCTAGGCAGCATGCCAAGATAAGATCATCAAATGCTGTACCGTACAGCCAATAATGTCCCTCAATCTACAACACATAAGTATTCAGCAATTAATACATCGATCCATGGAACATAGCAGAAACGACATAATATAATAACGACACGAAACGGAAATGATAGTACAACATGATTAATTTCTGTGATCCAAGAACTAGAATCCAACAGACACCTTCACAACTTTCATGATTACCAAAGGAATGATGATCAAGAACATAGTGTAGCATCTGTTCTTGAATAAGAGACACGGACCGGCGATAATAACGATCAACTAACACAAGAGCTATCTCCATAGATATCATCACCAATTCACCATCAAGCAACCAATAAGATGCATTTCTGAAATTACTACTACTAACCATATATACTAAACCTTTTAATGATCCAACTATAAATACACAACACATGAAAAAATTCATGATCACGACTCGCACCGCCAAAAAATACGCGCCTGATCACCATCAATTATCCAATTTTCCCAAAACAAATAGAAAAAAGGAAACTCTAATACATTTCAGATACCAAAAATCAACAAAAACCCAAATAAGCAACAGAAATAGAGATCCATCAGATCCATTTAGTCATCATCTAATAAACTGAAAATTGAGCTAAAACCCCAGTTATTCTCCCCCCACAACTTCAAACCAAATCACCCACAATTTCACATAATTGGACCAGATCCCAGCAGGATCAAACTTCATTCACCCAAAATTCATCAAAACAACACTTCCCAAACACAATCAGTCAATCACAACAGTTTCATTAAAAAAAAAAAAAAAAAGTCATGTAGTACCTGATGATTGATTCGATCCACGAGTTCCCTTTTCACAGCAGTTAGTTTTTTTTTTTATTCTATACAGACAGACGCTACTTTATTCGAAAAACACAGAGAATGTGCAATTTACGTGACGCAAACGAATTGAGGATGAAGAAAATGAAGAAGATCAGAATTGTGGACAGAATGAAATCTGAAGAAGAAAGCAAATTGTTGAGAATTATTTATAAAACCTCTCTGTGGGTTTGGAGAAGGAAGAAAAACCAACCAACCAACTAACAACAAAATGGTAAATTTACACACATACACAGTGCTAAAACCCCCTCAATGTTTTATACTTATTCACCACTAAACCGGCTGAACCGGTTCCAGGGGTAGGATCGTCCGGTGAATGATGTGATGGGGTTTATGTGGGTAGGAATGAGGGATGTGATGGGGATTTGGATTGGATTGGGGTTTTAAGTTTTTTTTTATTTAAAAAAACAAAAGAAGAGAATGGTTGGACCACTTCTTACCTATTCTCAAACTCTTTACCACCACGATTGTACCTATCTCTTAGATAGAATGTGCCACGTGTCACTATCTCTTTTTATTTTTCATTTCTCCTTTTTTGGAAATTATTACATTGCATGGTTGTGTTTTAATTAAAGGTAAAGTGTAGTTATTGTTCTTTTCCCTTCTTACATGATGTTCATTTTCAAGAATTAATGTAGGGTTTAAAGTTAGATGGAAATTAAAGTTTGGTGGTGTTAGTAGTTAATGTCACTTGTTTTAATTTGGGGTTAAATTTAGATTCGGAGTGTAACTTTTATTCTTTTTATTATCGTTATTAACATCGTTAATTAGAAAATTTATATTTGTGTCATATGTAAGTAAATGATTTTGTTTTATATTGATTTGACCGAAATAGGTAGTCATTCGGTAATAAAATTTGACAAATACCTATGACAAACTAACCTGAGAGATGTTAAAGATGTTAAGGAGCAATTTGTTTTATATTGTTCTGTTTGATTGATGTATTTATTCGATAATAAGATTTCGTACATTTTTTATTCATCTACATTAGTCAAAAATGATAACTTTCATTATTATGTAAAGCAATTGCTTTCTAAATTGCTAGTTTGTTTTTCCTTTTTTCTTCTTGATAAGCTCCATTATTCTTATCATGGTATGTTTGTAAGTATGGCCCATGTAATATTGTAGAAAATTGAAATCAATGAAGATATAAAAGTGATGATGTTAAAATATATCACTAAAACTTGGAGATGTTCTATGACGGATTAAGGGCTACTCGTTTAGAAGATTGGTGGCATCCTTGTCCAACAACACCAACGGTCTAGTGAAAGTTAGTTGGCACCATCATCTTATTGGTCGGCTAACCGGCGAACAAGAAGAGAACAATGAAGACCAAAGTGTCATAGTAGGCACCACATGAGATGTTGTCGCCATGACCACTACCACGCCGAGTCAGTATCCTTGGACCCTCTGCTTTCCGACTAGACCATGTATGACATACCCAATTCCGCACATGGTCTAAGTCGGTCAAACTCTCGAATCTCATATATAACAGTCCAAAGGTTTATAGGATGGCCCATCTAAAGTCTCAACCCATGTAGCAATGGGCCCCACCCACCCAAGTCATTGGATAAAGTCCATTAATAACTCATTTAACTGACGTGGCGCGATTCGAATTATACACTTGTCACGTAATATGTTTGCGTCTAGTTAATCTAATAAAACTTCCATAAATAATCCAAGTGGTTTTAACTTTTAATAGTTAAGACGAGTGAAAAAATTATATTACTACGTGTTAAATACAAACGAACATTTTTATTCTACTAATCTACTATCATTGCTTGGACAAAATTTATTGGCAACGTTTTGGTCATTTTAAATTGCAATCTCTCGGGATAATAATTCCTTCCTAGTTCCTCCAATCTCGTGTTCAATTAACCTGACCCATTGTGGATTGGTTATGGCCTATATCTATCTCTGTGCTATGTAATGCCACTTCCTCTCTCGTCATGATCTTTGTCAAACACCACCAATTTCGTCACCAGTCCTCCATTTTATTTAATTTTTTAATCTCCAGCTGACATGTACATTATCGTAACATAATAAAAATATAAAACAATTAAGCCCTTCAAAAAATTAATTCACTTCCGTGAATGGATGGATTGGTAAGTACTGCAGTAATAATCTAAATTTTCCCATTTTTTCCTCTTACTCCGTATCATTTATTTCCATAACTCAAAATCTGACCCGGATTGGATATCTATTGTACCAGGTCCCGGTCTAGGATATTCATTTTTATCATAAAATTGAATTATTTACATCTTTAGAGGATAAGATATTATTCCTGGTCTAGGAGTAACTTATTATTCTACTTGTAATTAATAATGATCCATCTGAATAAAATTCAATCCCTACTAATCGAATTCACTTGCCATTTTACCAATCTTATAAGTTATAACTTTATTATTGAAGTTTCCTTGATATTTAGGAGTATAATTTAGAGACATTTTTTCATGTCTCACAAATCACAACAAATCACAACTATATGCTTTCAAACTAGGAGTACAACTTTGCTACCAATTGGAAGTCAAAAGGGTAATTATACAAACGGACTCACAATACCTACTCTCTTGTATTTCCAGGAAGGAAGCTCAGCATACAAGACATCAAACAATCTTGGAGGATGATTTTAGGATGCTAGAAGACTTGGAGCAAGTACAAGTGATGTTCGTATATAGAGAAATGAACCGAATCGCAGATCATTTAGCCAATGAGGGTCGACAAAGAACTTTTGGAAGAAGTGAACAATCTTTGATTCTCTACATTTTGTTTGGGATTCCATTCCCAACTGGATGATTGTACTTTTAAATTCAGACTTATTTCCTGTTTCGCGTGTTGTAAACTAATGTCCGTACTTTTTAGCTTTAATATATTTTCACTTAAAAAAAAAAAAAGAAAAATCACAACAAAGGAAGTGCTCTGTTACATGCTCAGACCTCAATCTAATCTATCATTCCCAAGATGATAGACTAGTTGCCCCATGGTTGTTGAGTACTACGTACTGTCCCTCTTTTCATTCAGTTTGGCTGTTTGGGTGACGATTGCTTCCAAATCAAAAAACATGATGGTCTCTAAGGGCAACATTATGATTTATGATCTCTGTTTCAGTCACAACAATCGAACCTTGATGCTAGTACTAATTTATATTTATATAATCTCAAAGTAAATTTTACATAAATTCACAATCTCCTGCGAATCTTTATACCCTCTCTTTGCGTTTAGACGAGATTGACAAAACTCCTCTAAAACGGTTCATGGTGTTAACAAAATCAAATTGTTCGTGAGTGTACGTTATAAGAAAGTTAGGTAAACGCATAGTGAGATATCGATTTACACCAGCTTGCTCCTATCAGACAAGCCCAGACAAGCCCATGAGTACATCCTCGTTTTAAAAAAAAGTTGTTTACTTATTTTAGGCACTCATGAACATTTCGCAAGCTTTAATTTGGTCGCATCATTTTAATCATTTTAATGTTCTACAAATCTCGATAAATTTAATTTCCAAGTTGGACTTTTCTCTATGACAACTAAAATAGTAAATGTCACAAATGGAAACAATGTATTTCTGGTCAAATAAGATAAATAATTATTTGGATGTACAATTTAATACATACTACCTCCATTTTATTAATAACTTCTAAGTGGACTATTCATTGCGACCTTTGACCATGTATAACTCCTAAATTACATTAGAGAAAAATATAATAAAATTATATTATGAAATTAAATGAAATATATTTTCATAATCAACTTTTAATTTATATTGATACAGTTTAATTTAAAAATTATACGTGGTCAAATGTCGCAATGAATAATAATCTTAGGAAATTATTAATGAAACGGAATAACTACTATAAATTCCATAAAATTTGCCAAATGTTGATAGTTGGCCACCGTCAGGCAATTAACTATTGTGGCGCGCAAGAAGAGAATGTCTGCAACTCTTTTGGTGATCGCTTTTGACACTGAGATTCTAGTGTTTGGATTTGTTGAATAAAATTTAAATTAAGGACTCAACTCGGCTTTAATAGAAAACAGGAAGCTTGGGATATCCTCCGTCACGATGAATATATCCTTTGTTTTATGATTTTAATGGATATGTTATACTATGTTTTTAAATGACATGATCAATAATATAGGAGTAGTAATAAAACATGAACAAAAAGGGAAAAAAAAACAAAAAAAACAGAGGGACAAAAAAGAAAACTGTAAATAAATGAGTGTAAATAAATAAGTGGAATGGATAAAATATTAAAACTTTGAACGATTTAAATGGGAATGTATCTAGGAGATTTTTATTTTCAGGTCGCCTTCGTAATGACCTGAGAATAGGTCTCCATTAAATTGTTGACATGTGACAGTGGTACGAACTTATCATTTTAATTATAACCAAATTAGTGTTAATAGTAAATCTTGAATGTACATTTGTAACCCCATAACTTTTTAATTATATTTAATTTTTTTATTATTATATCTTGAAAATATTTTAAAATGCTTTTAAAAATTTTAAATAATGTAATTACATTGAAATTCATTTAATCAAAATTATTAATCATTCTTAATTTCTACTTGATTAGCATCAAAATCAAACTCAAATTCCACCGATTCGATTCTGGTCTACCTGTTCTTTCTCAATTTCCATTTCCAAACCAAAATCCAATTGCAAGCTTGTACGTGCTTTATATACAACTGTACACAGACCACCATCTCATCTCTCTCATCGCCTCTATTTTTTATCTCTTCACCAAGATTGAGAAACAAGAAAGAGGTAAGTTTTTGACAATGGGCGTTTAGGGAAAATGAATTATCTAGGGTTCTTCATTAACTGGAACGTTTAGGATGGATAAGTTTTGTTATGATTAATTGAAATTCAAGGATGTAATGAGTGATGATTAATTAAAAGGTTAAATGATTAATAAGGTTAAAAAATATGTAATTATAAAATTTTAATTGTGAAAAAAATATTATTTTTAAATATAAGAATATATATATATAAAAAAGGGCATCGTAGTCAACTTATATTTTAGGTGGATTATTTTAATTAAAAAAATATAATTTTTAATAGATCGTACCGAAAATTACATGTAAAATAGCTTTGAACCAAAAGGAAGGGACCAGATGAAATTAAATGTCACGTGGCAACAATCTAGTGGAGACCTGTATTTAGGTCGGTACGAAGACGACCCCATGTATCTACTATTGTGAGTAGTATGTTAAAAAGGATTTAGAAGATGTGGAATGTGTTATCTTGGAGTCCAAATAGGTGAATTTGTAAGATTAGCAATTTAGCATAGAGCTTTATTTGTTTAGTGCAATTAATCCGATCGAATATTATCATATTCTTTTTTTAAATACATCTCTACCAACAGTTTTTTTTCTTTTTTTTCTTTTTTTACATCTACCTACGGACCTACCTCACGTTCAAAACTTAACTGATCAAGTCCCTCGCCACGCACCAATACACACAGTCTAGTCTGTGGGATTGCAGCCATTCATTCCCATTCCTAATTTATAGGGGAAGCGAAGATAATTAGATAAAGCTGTCAAAAATACTCAAAAGCTGAGGACCAGATGGACTAGAGCACACACAACCAACAATGAAGCTAAGGGAATGGGCCCAGACAAAGCCCATTATCGGAGTAAAAGACAGGGCCCATTGTTTTAACCGGGAACTTCCGGTGGCGGAGAAAACACTGAAATGACTAAATTGATGTAAAACATTTGCACTTTTAATAAATTTTGTTTTCTATTGCTTCTTCTTTCAATCTTTCCTCTTTTCTGGCAGCAGAGATAATTGCAAAAATGTCCTAAGCCACTCGTTTCGGTATTTTCAATGTTGTCCGTTGGTGGGTCCCTTCTTACAGATTGACGCCGTTAAATTTTTTTGATTGTCTCCTAGCTCGGTTTGCGCTTTACATTTGGCTCACCGTGCAGCTGATAAACGCCGTCAAATAACTTATTCTCTTTTTCATAATCATTTTTGGTCGGATCAACACATGTCACGTTTTCTTGGTAATAATATAATGCAATAAAAAGTCGAGAACGAATATACTGATATTCTAAAAGTTGGAAGTTACTGCATTTGTCCCAACTCCCAAGGTTACATAATTCTGATTCATGAATATTTAAGAAATAAAATAAAAGTGAGATAATTATTTTTTCGTATGAAAATTAACTATGTTAATTTCAATTCAGTTCATATTAGATCAGTTCAGATTTCTTAATAATATTTTATATTACAATTAAGTTCAGTTCAAAACTATTAAGTTCAGTTCAGTTCATTACATATCAGTTCAGTTCAGACGGTGAGGATAGAGCCTAGTTGGAGGCATATATATAATTTTAATTTTAAACTTCTTTAATTTTGTCCGGTTTGTAACTTCTTTAATTTTAAACTTATGTTAATTTAATACTATATCTCTTTCTTTTCTAAAAAACAAGAGAGTAAATTAAGAATTTGTGTTTTATAATGTTTTATAATTGTAGTAGGTCTCTTAGTAGGTTGTATTAAAATTTGTGTTTTTTTCAAAACGACACTTAATTAAAAACAGAGGGAGTATATCTCTTGCTTTTCTAAAAAACAAGAGAGTAAATAATACTCCGTCCGTTCTATCAGAAGTGTCACAAGTTTGTCTTTTTTCGGCCAACAACTTTCAACTTTGACTCTCAATTACTTTTAAACTATATTGATAAAGTATTTAACGAAATTATATTATGAAAATTAAACTATAATGATAAATTATTTATTCATAATATAATTTTGTTAAATGTTTTATCATTATAGTTTAAGAGTAATATCCCAAGTCAAAGTTGAAAGTTGTTGACCGAAATAAGTCAAATTGGGACACTTGTGAGAGAGCATATGGATTAATAAGCACAGGCGTAGGTAAAGTTTTTAGTGAGAGAAGGTAGGTAAAGAATAAGTGATATAGTGTTGTACTTCCTCCTATATCTTTGTAGTTTAGTTGTCGTTTTAATAATTTCACAATTTTAAAGTGGAAACCTATTAATAATATTCTAGTCAAAGTCATTGTATAAAGGCTATTAATAGTAATATGCGATATGAGATTATTTTGATAGTAGTAAATATAGGGACAAAAGAGAAATAAATTTTATAGTATTAATCATTATATCTAAAACGACAACTATTAGTAAAATATCAAATTCCTAAAACAACAACTAAAATATATAGAAGGGAGTAATAATTTATGAAATGTTATGAACGATATAAGTAAATACTCCCTCCTATCATTTTATTGTCGTTTAAGAATTCATCTCTCTCATTAATAGTCGTCGTTTTAGGTATAATTATTATTATTAACAGGTTTTATCTCTCTTATATTTCTATATTTACAGCTATCAAAATAATATATTAATATTAATAGGCTTTTGACAATTACTTTTGACAATACTATTAATTGGTTGCTACCTTAATATGTCCGGAATTTCTAACATCACAATTAAAAAAAACAGGAAGGAATATTATTTTATTTTAAAGTAATGATTACACCTACTTATAGTCTTTCAATCTTCTAGGACCTAATATATTTAGAGATTATTTTAGTAACATCCCACAACTTAATCATCATTATCAATATGTATATTGATTACCAAAGAGTTACCTGAAAAAACTAGGGAAAAGTAAAAAAAAAATAAAATTCATAGGAATAGATTAATTTATGATGAGTCCTATATTAGCTTGATAATCCTATAACTTCTATCAAATTTTTATATAAAAATATATAGTCCATCCATAGTCTTTTTCAAGTCTTAATATAGCATGTACTAGCATGTACTTTCCATCAATATAGTCGTTTAATTTTTTTTATTTTTTTTGTTATGTAGTAACATCTAATGCATATGTCAGAGTCGAACCACGAATTTAATAGGTAAAGAACTGCATATTTTCTTATTCTGATATAAGGTTGTATGGATTTTAATCAGAAAAAGGCCGGCAAAAATGAACACTAAAATTGTTTGTTCAAAGGTTATATGGATTTTAATTTGTTTAGAAATGATATATACTTTCACAGTGTTATCTAGCTGGTTTTTAGTGGATCTTGTTGAGATCGTTATTTGGCAATGTAGACTAATATAAGGTTGGATTTTGTCTATCGAAAAATAATACGTATCTTATTTTGTCTCAAGGGAAGACTGTTACTGTATGTAGTCTTGACTCGTATGAATATTCTTGCCATCGACTCTCGCGAACACCACTTTTAAATAGTTCAAGAAAGACAATGTCACTTCTACAACAAACCTCGCACAATTTTGTTAAAATTTACCATGATTTGTCAACTTATTGTAAAATTGATATTTTAAATAATAAAATATCTGCAATATTATTATCTATTAGAATGAATTAATATATTACATGAAGTCGGTATCTATTGGGATTTTTAAATAATAAAATATCTGCAATATTATTATCTATTAGAATGAATTAATATATTACATGAAGTCGGTATCTATTGAGATATATGCTTGGTCAATCCTTTAATTTTTATCTCATCAAAACGAGCATGTTTTGACTTTACCTTTGGACTTAAAAGAAACAACGATATGTTAATATGATACTCCCTCCTATACTTTTTGGTTGTTAGTTGTCGTTTTAGGATTTTTTTTTTTCTATTTTACTAATAGTCGTCGTTTTAGGTATAATAATTACTAAATTAGTTGTTAGACTAGTTTTGAGCAGTTTTGGAAGTCGATTAGTGCCCCAATTGCATCGTCTAGATCTAAGAATCGACGTATTGTATTGGATGGTTTGAAGTAAAAGTAAATAATTTTGATTAAAAAAATTAAAAATTACTATTAATAGGCTTTATCTTGTTTTTGTCCCTATATGCAAAACTATCGAAACAACATTATATTACAATTAATAGTCTTTTGACAGTGATAGAGTAATATTTACCCTGAATCTGCTATTTTTGTAGTGTTGTTAATTTCATGTTTACTTTTGTTTTTAATTTGGATGGGAAAGAAAATAAATGTATAATGTCTCACGCCTGGTCATGGGGAACAATAAGTATGATCCTTAGACCTTACAAGTATTTTATCATACGCACTTCACACAAGTACTTTTTTCTCGTAGAGATTTTTTTTTAATTATTTTTTTTTTTGGAAAAGGCAAAATATTATTAATAGATAGAATAGATAAAAGATACAAACGAGTCACAACGTGCATAAGTGATGCACACTAGAAGTTCTTCCAAAGACCCATAGATAATACGTAGGAGTATAAAAGCATGTTCAACCACGATCCCGTTATGGCCATACCACAACTAGTTACTGGATAACAGTTTTTATTAAAGTTGTGTCAATAATATCTTAAAAGACTTTGTTAATTAGTTAGGGTGATAAGGTTATCCAACTTATATATTAACTAGGAACTGCGTCACACGCGTAATCTTGTAAAACATTAATGTTTTATTAAATAATATATTGAAATAAATGGAGCGAATATATAATCTTCACATAATGACTTTAAACGTAATAAAAAATATTAATTAATTTAGTAATTAAACGTAATATAAAATATATAGTTTTTGTAGTTATGCAATTAATAGTTTTGAATTGAACTATATTAGACATACGGAAAGTATTCTTCCGATGAGTTAAAAACAATCAGATACATCTCTAGACTTTGGAAACATTCAACTTCAAAATCTGCAATGCATCTTTTTCGCATGTTAATTGGTATTCTTCATCAGTTGAATATATTGTCAAGTGCTTCATATAAACATTCTAGTTTCATAATATGATGTTTTTAGTTATTTTTATCGTATAGTTTAAGAATAATTTAAAGTCAAAATGACCATCGAAAAAGGCAACAAAATCAAGTGTTACATTTATTATTGGACGGATGAAGTATGTCTTTTCTTATAAGAACATATCATGGTTATTTTTAAAATTAAGTATAATACGTCAAACAACTTTATGTTGAAATATAAAAAATTAAGAAGAGAATAAATAAAAAAGAAAAAAATTACGTCAATAAGATTCGAACCCAACACCTTCAACTAAAATAATGATACAAATAATAGAGAAAAATCACGCCAACAAGATTCGAACCAAACACCTTCAACAAAAATAATAATAAAAGTAATGGAGAAAAATCACACCAACATGATTCGAACCCTACATCTTTTAATTAACTAAGGACACATGTACGCACCAGATTGAAATTGGACAAGTAAGATCAATGGATTAAAATTGATTGGTAGGTAATCAATTGGGTAAATCAACCGGCTTATTATATTATTTTAATTAATTAGGTATTTTATAAGCGATGTGGGATAATCTAACACACACCCCTCACGAGTAAGTTGCGGTTAATTGTCTCTGCATGTGGAATCATAAATTATATAATTGAACAAGTCGAAATTATCATCTGTATGGGTAACCATCGTCAACTTGACTTTGATACCATATTGAAGTAGCAGCAATAACACCTTAAAAATCCTTGTTAAGACGATAGGTTTATTTAACTTATATATTATTTAATTATGTTTCTCACAAATGACGTGGGATATTCTAACAATTTCCAATAATTAGAACGGTAAACATAAACAAAATCTAAAGAAACAGATAAAATCAACGATCTTCGACATTAAAATCACTAAATATAATACATGTTCACTTTTGAAGTTCTTCTATAAACAACTTCCCGAAGATATTGTGTGAAGTTATAACAATTTTCAGTAATTAGAACGGTAAAAATAAACAAATTCTAAAGAAGCAGATAAAATCAACGATCTTCGACATTAAAATCACTAAATATAATACATCCTCACTTTTTTTAGTTACAAACAACCCTTTAAAACTTGCAATGCCCTCGTCAATCATTCATAAATTATGGAGTTATAATGTGGTCTAGATCAGGGAGTTGGGTTGGTAAAGTAGAAATGCAGGGTTAGATCCCTATAAAAAACATAAAGCGGTTTAGGTCTGGAGATATAAAAATGTATTACTTGTATATGATGTTATATAGGATTAGTTGTAATATTTGATGTTAAAAAGAATCACTCATGAATTATTTCAATTCCGGTCGAATACGATTAAATTTAAATTGGAAATTTCAGAAAACAATTTTCTTTAAAGAAATACGCTACAATTATATTATTAGTAAAATTTTCAATCGCTTTTAGAGCTTATAGTATGATTTAAATCTGTCTTCTCCTTTTGCTCTTTATCATCGATTGCATGATGTCTCATGTCCACATGTAGCACGTTTTTGGTGGAAGAATGAAACGCACAAGTATGTAAGTTAATTATCATTCATGTAATTAAGAAAACGGAGAAGTACGTTGCCACTTGCCACCTATATACAACAAAGTGTAGTGGGGTAAGATTTTTGATTAAATGTGCGGGTTATACGCCTTGATGAATGTCCCATGAAATCACTTGTTGCAGACTCATGGAGTAGTTATCTGTAATTGCCACGGAGTAATAAAGTGGTAGCATATAGTTAGGAGGTTCGAACTCCGACGGGACATAAAGACAGGGTGGAAGTGGTATAAATTTATTTGGAGTTATAAGGTTGGTATAATTATATTTGGAGTGTAGAGAAGTATGATAATTAGATTTAACATTTAAAAAAAAAACAAAATAAAATTTTGCTATCGCTGTCCCATAAGATGGAAATTGGGAAGTGGTGGGAATAAGTAATTGGATCTTTTGAAAATATTTTATTTTATTTTTTCTTGGTAGCTAATGCGATGATACACAGTTGCGCAATGTAATGACTAGTACTCTAGTAGTAGTAATTCATAATTCAATTAGTGACTTATTACAAATTTTACACGTTATGCAAATAGGCAAATAGGCGAGCCATATCATGCAATAATCATTTCGGGATAAATGTTTCATGATTATCTCACCGCGCGCCTATACATGCATATATAAGAGCGCAACTCATAGTTTTCTTTCAAAATGTCAAAGCTAGTTGCGAAGTAGATAAGTAATTAAAAAGACGCCAACTTTTGATGAGAAATTGACAGTTTCATAATATGCTTACAATTAAAAAAGGATAAGATAACATATCTAATCTAATGAGGACTAATCAAATAATGACGGCTTCATGTTCTTGTCAAGTTCTTTCTGGACGGGTTGAATTTCCAAATTTTCAACTTTGGATATATGAAGAACGGGATGAACCTGAACTTGCCATGCCATTTCTAAATAGATACGTAATTGGCCATTAGACTCATTACATAAACTCACCTTGACCTCTTCACTTTTGACTAATATTTATAAATGTGTTGATCGCGATTTGGGTTTTCCTCTATCAGTCTTACCAACCAAGCAAACATTTTAACTTTTAAGTAGCAAGGATCGGGATAAGCCGAGAATGGGAAGAAATGGAATAGATGGGACTTCGTCTCGGTCAAACTGAATGATGCCAAGTTGCCAACTTTTGTGACCAAAGACCACAAGCGGACAAATAACCAATCTGGCAGTTCTACACTTAAAAAAAAAATGGTAGTTTGGGCTGTTTGGCGGGTTTTAATTCTACACTTTGCATCCTACTACACACCTGGTGAAATGGACCTGGGCCAACTTAAGTACATTTGGGCTTTAGTAGTTTTGCAAAGAAGAACGAAAAGGTATAGAAGCAAGATCAATCATCTATATTCTATACTTTAGTCTATACATCCAAAATAAAGCTGACGTTATTAACCACGGTGAAAGCCTAACAATAGACATTCTTACGTTAAATCAAAGGGAATTTTCTAATAATTTTTCAAAGCAAACATCAACATATATAAGTGTTTGATATAAAAAGACCATTTCTTGTAACTAATCCGGTTATGAACATAATCCATTTCTTGTGCTCTATCACTAATTAAGTTTTTTGGTGTTTACAAAATAAAATAAAAATAGTAAAATACCTTTTGGGCAAATTTTGGAGGTATCTTAGCTTATACTATATGTCAAAATGCACCCAAAAGGAGGTGCCCGTGCGACCCTGCCACACTAATATTCAAGCTTTAAACGGTGCCACCCCAAAAGAAGGTGTCCCTTTCGATTCCGTTAATATTTACGTTAAAATGTATATTACAATTCAGATAAGTTTAATTCTTTTTTTTTTTTGAATGAATTAAACGGAGCCTAATAAATTTTAATAATTGCGTTAGGTATTGTTCATATCATCGGAAAAATAACATCTCCATTATAAATCAGTCCAATTTAGATTCATTTTTTAATCTTTTTCAGATTTCGTAATTACCAAGCTCATGATCAAAAAATCAAATAGACTATTTTTAACGCTCCAAATTTTATTAAACAAACAAAAAAATAAATACAATTGGTGCTAAATCGTGAGCCTTGATAGCGGACGAATTTAAACTCAAAATCATAAATCATATGAGACGGGTGGAGCCTTAAAATTCACAGACATAAAAGTAATGCAACGGAAATAATAGAATTTGAGAAAATAACATGATAACATAGTGAAACTTAATAACCTTGCTCGAAGTATGATCGTACTTAGTCTTACAACTAAAACATTTAGTTTTGAGAAAATGTCAGTCGTGTTTACTAATATTGTAAGTTCTATGTAAAAGTTATGACCTAGGAATTTATCTTCGTATATTTAATGTTTTTTTTACTATTCTTAACGCAAATGCAAAGGTGCTAACTAAATCACTTGAAACTTCTCTTGACTTACTGAACTTATCTTTACTCTTGATTGGGCTTGCCGGGCCCTTTCTTAATTATCTTAATTTTCTTCATATATTTTAATTTGTGAGCTCATGTGGACTGTGGCACCGTAAATTCCTACCTTAACTCTTAATTAACTCTACTTATTCACCAGCTTAATAAATAGACTAGCTAGGGCTTGCCCATAACCATGTATCTTGACTCGACTCCCCACTTTGTTGGTGGATCGGGGCTTGTCGTCCTTCACCATGACATCTTGACTCACCATCTCTATGTTTTAACTTTTATTAAATAGTCACTCACAAACCCAACTAACTTTTTCTTTAAAGCTTGTTAACTTAATTTTTGAATTTGTCTCTTATCTTTAAGTCTTAAGCTAAAGTGAAACTTTCTCCAATGCATACTTTAATCACATGTGCAACAAGGTAATATATTATTGAGAACAAGGCATCATATAATCAGTTAATATTGCTCACCCTGTCACTCACACCCTACCTCATAATTCAAAACCAGTAACACATTGAGCAAGTACTAGCATTCTTAATTCACCTTAAACCACATGTGGTACGTAACACACATCACAATTAACATCTCAACACACTTAAATTAAATCTTAATGGATGGAAGTTAGTTAGCCATGGTCTTAAATCTTAATCATATATAGTACATACTAGTAGTCAATTTCCAAACTTAAGAAGCATGCTCCGAGTCTAGTACTTCACTACTTTAATGAACTCTACATAGTTATGGCAAACAGTGATCATGACTCATGAGTACACATAACATCGAATTTGTAACTTTTTTTTAACGGCAAAATTTTATTAATAATAGAAAAAGGGACAATACAAAAGTGCATAAGAAATGCACAAAAAAACTCATTAACGTATTGACTTATAGCACTCATTATGGAGTCTTTTTTGGGGCTTTTTTGTGACTTAAAGTACAATTAAGCCTCAAATAAGTTTAAAAAGATCTCCATTTGATACTTTTGGGGCTACAATTTAGTAGTCAATGAAAAAAGACTACTAAATAGTAGCATTCACACTAAAAAAAAGGGTTTTAGGTGATGAATTTTTTTATCATTTAAAGTCAAAAAATCATCAACGAAACGTTTTGGTGGCAATTTATTTTTGTCATTGGGTTGTCAAATTAGATCCGTCATATTAGTTTTTGGTGACATAATGTTGAATTTGTCACCTAAAACCTGGTGACAAATTTATATTTGTCACGATATAAGTCCTTTATATTAATATTTTATATTTTTTTGTTTGTTTGATTGGTTAATGGAGTAATAATGTGGTAAATGGAATCCACAAAGAAACCCCAATTAAGCCCCAAATCAGTAACGATTTCAATTTGAAAAAGGCTTCTTTTGGGAATTCTATGTTTATAGCTCCATTTAAACCCCAAACCATAAAGAATGCTCTTATATATATAAAAATACGAAGAACCTAGCTAGTAAACCAATCAGCATATTCATAAGACATATATTTAACCATCCGTTGATGTTCAATAATCTCGTACGTATACTTTCATAGCATATTACACTTAGGTCGGCTTTACCATGACAGATTATACCAATTCTCAAACATTTACCCGTAGCATATACATATATATATATGTTCACACATCAAACACTAATGAAAATTTAATAGACTCTGCCTTTTTCGCTGATCTGTCGGGATACGCAGGAAAAAGGTAGGAAGCAAGAAAAGGCTTGGCTCCAATGCCAAGACTAAGGCTAGCATTTCCATCGTGAACCTCCCAATCAAATTCGCCGTAACACTTATGGGGCGGAAATGTTCACACATCAAACACTAATGGAAATTTAATATGGGATGGAGTTTGTCTCCAAGGAGATTCGAACCGAGGTGGGCGTGAACCAGTTGATGGCTCTGATACCATGATAGAATTCCAACTCTCCCAAAAGCTTTAAACTATTGGGGAGGAACAAAATCTAGTCATTTATATGAATTATCTGATACTTACATCACATATCACATACATAAAGGTATAACATAACATGTGAGCTGTAAATATAGATTTGTGCGCAAATTTTTAAGGAAATTGCTTGGAGACGCTACATGCAAATTTAATCTCGAACGTACATGATCATTTCTTCTTCTTTCACATGAACCCAACTAGTGTCTCGTTTTGAATCTTCAAACCCCCGGATGTTCCCAAAAAGGATGAGAGTATATATAGAAGAAACCATTTTTGGGTTGATGAATAGAAGAAGACACCGAAGAAGAAAGATGAGGGATGAAAGTGAGGGTTTTCACATGGAGAGCTTGCAACAGGGTTTAGCTATTGGACTGTGCATTGTATCCAAATGCTAAAAAAAGTGTTTTTATGATTTTGGAATAGAGAATTTAAAATTTTAGTATTTGATTTGTCAATTTTCATTGTGAAAAAAAAAAACCGTTAAATTTTTTTTTTGAGAAATAGTCGAATGGGTGATTTTGGATTTTAAAAGCATTATACAATGGCATATAAGTAAATAGAAGTATTTTATAATTGTTACCTTTTAGAAACAAAATCAAAAGTTTGTTACAACAATTTAAAATTGTTTATCAAAATTCCAAACACCCTGTGACTTTTGGTTAAAATCAAATTCAACTTTCAATGGAAGTACGTTAAAATCAGGTTCCAGAAGCATTTAGAAACGCACACTAATTAGGAAATTAGAGTAGAGTAGTGGATAATGAGTTGGATTAATGAAGTTAATGGGTTGGGCATGACTTAAACAAAGGAAATTGGGCTAGAATAATGTGATGACCGATGAAACAATTGTCAATTGTGCCATTGATCATTGCTTCACCAATTTCGCCCCCACACTATGATTCAAGTTAAAGTGTTTAAATTTGTTTATTGAATTTTCGAACCCTTACACTATTTGAATAAAGTATACACACATATATTTCCCCCAAAATCCAAAATATGTTAGGAGCTCTACTGATCAGACATGAGAACTCATGTTTTTATAAGGTATGTCAAAATGCACCACAAAAAGTGACATATTATTCTTAAAGAATTTTGTACTCGAGTGTCAAGTTGAAACATTTCGTACCTAAAATGTCACATGTTCAATTTTACCACTATCCGTAGTCTATTGCATGGGGCCACCCTGCTCACCCGAAGAGTAGGGAGTAGCCGCGGTTCCACACATTATCTGTTAAAAAAAGATTTTAATAAGTGATAGTAGGATATTAATCCAAGTAAAGAATGTAATTAATGACGTCACCACCAAATTTAGATTCACGCACGCCAACCAAGGTACGGTCTCTCGCCCACGCTTCCGGCGTACCCGACCCTAACCCGGTAAAGTACCATAATTTTATCCAGGCATCAACAAGTATAATCCCGACAAACCACAGTATATTTTTAGGAACATTAATTAATTACAAAATTATTAGCAATAATAAGCGACTAAAATTATTATGTCATTAGACTCGTAACCCAATTAAAAGTTTATTTTGGACCCATTTCTATCCTCAATAAAATCACCAACCAATACATAACATGTAATCTTTCACTTTCTGTAGCTCATAAATCCTTTTCTGTTACTTGTTAAAATTTCGTTTTCATACATACAGTGAAAAGAAGAAGACGAAGAAGCTCCAGTACAAGTCAGGTAGTAGTCCCTATTATCCCAGTAGTAGAATTTAGGTCTCAAAACCCCTGGCTACAGATGAGATTTCTACCGATTCTCTTAATCCACTAACTATCATCAATCATCATCGCTGTCCACTAGGTCTATTAAATCCGACGATTAATCTCTACCGATTAGGTTCTCTTAACTCACTTCTCGGCCACCGGAATCACTTGCCCCTGGGAATTCGTCGGTAAGCTAGCTTGAAACCTTTTTTATTTTATTTTTATTTATCGGATGAATATACTTGTTTATTTATGTGAGGCAATTTCAATATTGATCAATATTGACATGTTTAAGTTGTTTAGCTGTTGTTTGAGCTCTTAATTCTATATTTGGGCTACTTCATTATTGGTCTTATTATTTGAGTTTGGTTGTATTTAGTATGGTGTGGAATTGATAGATACTGAGTAGATGATCATTGGTGGAGAGTTTGTGTGGAATGTTTGTTACCTGGACTTTTTGATGAATTCTGTCATTAACTGAATGAATACCTATCATAACCGGATTGCATAGACCGGATTGCATAGATTGCACTCCGGGATTGTTCCAAGTAAGTTAGCTATTAGGCTCAACAAGTTATAATTAGAGAACGGTGGGATTTAGTCGATTGGCTTCCCCGACATTGGGCGGCTTTGGACCTTTGAGAAACGTCCAGCTATAGCGTTTTAATTTTGTTTGTTTTCGCATCTGATGAATATAAGCACTCGCTTCGGTGTCTGTCCCACCAGTAAATGGCTAGCGTCACGTTAGTAGATGGACCAGAAATTTGTACCGATTGATGATAGTTCTTTATGGAGCAGCTGTCATGCTGCGGATGGTCAGAGTTGGATGTGTTTAGATTAATGCTATATTAAATATGCATCTCGAGTCTCGACATATAGTTAGGTAGAATGATGCCAAGGCCCGTGTGAATGTAAACATACTGGCTATTTTTGCATGATATCTTCCTTTTCCCTGGTCAGAACTGAGAGAAGTTTAGGAGTTTTGAGTTGTACGGAGTGCTATGAGAAAGCCTGGAGGATTCAACCTGAGGTTTGTGAGCTGAAGAAGGATAAATGTATTTTCTGTCATAATGTCAATCGTGTTGAATGTGGCGCGTTGGGAAATCTGAATCTTCACTATCTTAATTTGTAGTTATTGTCATAAGAGATTTGTTGTTACAACTTCAAATAAATGGAGAAAGAATGACCCTCTGCCTTGTGAAGGGGTGCACACGAACCTGAATATGGCACCATCAATTAATCCACCAATTGGAAGCCAATTAGTTTGCAAGTTATTTCTTAACTACACACATAACTTTTCATTGGTAAAAGCTTCTAGTATGGGTCAGGTACTTTCAGGATGATAATGCATATAATTATTCTAAGACTTTCCGGGTGGAATTGCATTAGTCCCGAAGATTGTAGATTTGCAGCTACAATTTGTTTTTCTTTGCGGAAATATGTGAACCTAACTTCCAGTGAAGTCCACTGCTTTAATACCTAGGCAATTCAATTTTTTCCAAGCTGCGACAGTGCTATTACAGAATGAGTTAGTAATATGGGGCTACATAGACTGTAGTTTTCAATATTTTTAAGCTAGACTAGATTTCCAGTCTCAGCATGTTGATAACTGCAAAAAGTCACTCAACAGAATTTTTTTTTTTAATAATTTATTTATTTATTTTAACCAGCAATAATTAAAATACAATGAAAATCCAATGGAAATTCAATCTCGTTGCATAAATTCGATTTCTATCTTACTCCATCGTGGCTTGTATAAGACTACCTTTTTTGTAGCTGAATAAATCACTATGGTAAGTATTTTCATCATGGCAATTTAAATACCTTAGTTATGAGCCCCATATTCATTTGCCATTATGGTAATCAATCAGCCTTAGGTATGGACTCTCAGATCTTCTAGGTGGTCTGTTTATGTTTCTCACCATAATTATAATATAAATCTTACCCACCTATAAAATCCATGTTCTTGGTCTTCCATGATTCTTTCTAGAAAGCATCAGGCCTTTTGATCAAAGATCGTTGGTCCTCTTTTAATGCTATCAGTTTATGTGAAAAGAGTGTACTGTGGTATACATTTCATACGGCAATTTAATTCTGTAGAATGTAGATTAAAAAATTGTAATTCTGAGTCACATGCTTTCATACATCTTCATATGCTACAAAAAGCATTGTATGTTGCTTGTTTCATACTGCATGTCGTGTAAAAGTGTTCTTGTGCTATTATCGTGGCATTCCCTGTGATATACTGTTCTGTTTATCTTTCTGCAGATATAAGATGAAGAAAAGTACATCTATACCACAAAAAGACATTGTTTGAACCTGATACTGCTGTCATCTGGAAGCCAACTTTGGATATGCCTTCTCTTCAGCTTCTGCAGTTGACTGAGCATGGCCGAGGCCTCCTGGCCTCAAGAAGGTGAGCCATCCCGGTTAATGTGATCTTTTTCCAACAAAGTTCTCCCTCAAGGCTTCATGCTTTAATCTATTTCTAATGGTTTATCAATATATTGATTTTATTTTATATTTTTCTTTTTCTGTTCCACTTTTACCCTAGATTTGGTTACACAGACAACAGATACATAAATACTAGAATAACTTGTTTGTAAAATAATTAAGAGAATTTTAGTTAAAAACTAAGTGAAAAGTGGACAACTACTGGGCGAGATCATGCTGTTCTCTTCAATAAGAAGTTAATGGCTTACAAGAGGATGGAATTATATAAAAATAGACCGGAAAATGAGTTACTTCTATGTGTTATTTTATTTTATTTCTTTGCCTTCAGCTCTGTTTTACTGTGAATAAATTATGTGGTGTAAATTTATGTAGTCCGCAGCATTTTCTTTTTTCTTTGTTTGGAATTCTCGACTTTGTTTGGAATTCTCGACCATTAGTACGAGGCTAACCAGTGAGCTTAGACTTTTTCCTTTCTATCCTACCCCAAGTCCCCAACCCACCTGGGTCTCCTTATTCTAAAAATTCTATCAAATGTTATCATTTTCACTCCTGGGTGTAACCTTAATCAACATATGCATATGATACCATGCGAATTGTGACCCGATTTGATTTTTCTTCTCAACAGGAAAGCTCTACTGCTCGCAACTGGTATTGCAGTTGCTGGTGGAGCAGCTGCATACATGCAATCTCGAAATAGAAGTAAAAGTCATGATCGATATAGTCATTCTAATGGAGTTAAAGATATAGAAGAACCAGACCAGTTAACTGGAAAAGAGATACGTGTTAAAAAAAGTCGGCAAAAGAGAGGGAACTTGAAGTCTCTTCAGGTGTTGGCAGCTATTCTTTTATCACGTATGGGCCGAATGGGTGCAATTGATATTTTATCTTTGGTGGCTATTGCTGTAAGTTTTATTTGTATCCATTGATTTATTTAATTTATTTCTTTTTCTACCAAGTACAAGGTTGATGTGCAGATTTGATATTCATTTCATACCTTCTATTGTGAAATCATGTTACTATTTGCATCTCCTGTCTTACTTCTTTTGACAAACTGCACATGCCTCTCTGCTCCATACAATTCTTGTCAATGGATTTGCTGATGATAGATTTTGTTATCTGAGCCACGGACCCGAAGCAACCTCAGAATACATTCCCTTTTTCTAAGATTATCATCTTGCCTCTACCCATTTAGACATGTTTTATTTAGCATCCCAATTATCCTTTCATTGCATGCCACACGCAGTCATTATTTTGTCTTAGTGCTACCTCTTTGACATTGCAGGTTTCTCGAACTGCTGTAAGCAACAGATTGGCTAAAGTTCAAGGTTTCCTGTTCCGTTCTGCATTTCTACGGCGTGTACCAGCATTTGTTCGACTTATTATTGAAAATGTTTTGCTGTGTTTTCTACTATCAACATTGAATTCCACCTCTAAGTATGTAACTGGGACCTTAAGCTTACGGTTCAGAAAAGTTTTGACGAAGCTTACCCACACGCAATATTTTCAGGTGATTGCTGATACCGTCCTGTTGTACCTTTAGGGTTTGGATACTGTTCTTAACTCTTCTTGTTGTTATTGTATTATGTGGCTTATATAATATTATTATTTCACAGTTAAGTACTGAATGTTAAGGAGTTATTTTCACTTGTGATAAGTTTATTCATCGAGTGGAAATTCATCTTCACTTCATCTTGGTGAACTCTTTGCAATTCTTGTTGCTAAGCATGGTATCGAATCGAAGCTTGGTAACTGACCTATATCTAATTGTGGGATGTGTGTGCTGGCAAAATTTGTTGGGAGAATATTTTTGAAACTTTGAATTGGCTCTAGCAACATAATAGCTACCAATTACTACTATAATGTAATACAAGGTATGCTTTGCAATGTTCTGTATTCACTAGAAATCTTGGTAATAGGATAATGAATTCCCAGCAGAATTGTTTGTAAGAATGAATCTGTTATTGAGTTTTATGTATACCGTGAAGTAAGAAAATTTTAACCTTTTTCTTACACATAGATTGATCCATGCGAAATCAAGTTGTAAGGAACATGGTTTGCATTGTGGCTATTGAAGTGCCTTAGTAGTTTATCTGGATTCTTTGTGCATATGTTTCACTTATCTGTTTTTGATTGGTTATTGCCAGTTGATTCCATTTTTGCATTTCTTTTTATGTGAAATTAAGCCTTTATGATTATTCGTGAAACTTTTATTACAACCAATCCAAATATATATGCGAGTTAACTTTTGTAAATTTAAGCAATGACTGTAACAATTTGTTTATTGTCATCCTGTCTAAGATCATTATTAATTTTCCGAATTGATGTGTAGTTTTTGTCTACAATTTCAGTTGAAAGGAAAAGCATGTTGTGCCTAGTATCTATCGGATGACTACTCCACACAGTATATCTTTGGACAAGTTCTATTGACAAGCATTTCATCCAAGTTCCTTAGGTTTATGGAATCATCACATTGCATTATGGGCTGATTGCATATTTATTTATGCATGGCATAACATTATAGTTAACTTTACCGAGATAATGTTGTGCAAATGGATGTGATGATTGAATCAACCCATGTCTTACACATTTCTTTCTTGTTTTGTGACACCACTATCTAAATACCATCTAGTGAAAACTGTGACACATGCACATTTGGGAAATATTCGTCCCCCCGTCCAATCAAGTATATTGTTCAATGCAGCTATAGTATGGCGATATTTAGATTGGTATATGTTGATGCTTGTGATTAGGATAATTAGTAATTTTTAATGTGGCATTTTGTATATCTTTTCTAATATGTGATTTGGTATATAGCTTATTGTCCGCCTCTTCTGTTATATGGGTTTCAGGATATGGTATACTATAAGATGTCCCATGTTGATGGTCGGATAAGCAACCCAGAACAACGAATTGCAAGTGACATACCAAGGTTCTGTTCAGAGTTGAGTGATCTTGTGCAAGAAGACTTGGTTGCTGTTGCTGATGGGTTGCTTTATACTTGGCGGCTATGTTCATATGCAAGCCCAAAATATATTCTGTGGATATTGGTAAAATCTTACCTTTTTTACTGAAGCAATACTTGTACTTACATGAAGCAATTGATTCTCTTAATTATTGCATTTTTTTTCAATAATGCAAGTGGTTTTTATTTGCTATAAATTTTGGCATTTCAGGCGTACGTGTTGGGAGCAGGGGCGACAATCAGAAATTTCTCGCCTGCATTTGGGAAACTTATGTCCAAAGAACAACAGCTTGAAGGGGAATATAGGCAATTGCATTCTAGATTAAGGACTCATGCAGAAAGTATAGCATTTTATGGTGGTGAAACTAGAGAAGACTCTCACATTCAGCAGAAGTTTAAGAATCTTGTACGACATATGAGAGTTGTTCTGCATGACCACTGGTGGTTTGGCATGATTCAGGACTTCTTGCTCAAGTATCTTGGTGCTACTGTTGCTGTTGTCCTGATAATTGAGCCCTTTTTTTCTGGCAATCTAAGACCCGACTCTTCAACTTTAGGACGTGCAGAGATGTTGAGTAACTTAAGATATCATACAAGTGTTATAATTTCATTGTTCCAATCCTTAGGAACCCTGTCAATAAGTTCAAGACGTCTGAATCGCCTGAGGTAATGATTGTTAGTTGCATGTTAATAGTATTATGCATGCTACCCTGTTGATTCTAATTATTAATAATACAAAGCTTCAGAGTGCTGAGTTTTGTAGCCTTTGGTAGAACTAGCAACTCATATCATGGTCAAGATATTGGCCATGAACTCATTGATCGTATTCTCCAACTCACTTTGATTATTTATTGGAAATTGGAATACCTGGGTATTTGATTTTAGACAAAGCGCATACTCCTTCCGCTTTCTTTTTAAAACACTACATTCCCATTTAATGAATCTAACCATCCCCACTTACTATTAACTTATCCATTATCTTTCATACTGTATCCGTTCTCTCTCATACAAAGTCCCCCACTTACAATTTTATCAGTACAGTACCTCCATAGATCATTAGTTATTAATCCTCCTTGATGAATGCGCATACATAGTATATATTTTTGTTAAACACGGAGGGGGTATTGGTGTTGAGGTTTGCACACTGGTACATTATTACATGCTTTTGGGGCAAGTTTGTTTTGCTAGTCAGTATGGATTTTGTTTATCAGCTACATTTTCCTATTTGCAGTGGTTACGCAGATCGTATCCATGAACTCATGGCTGTATCTAGAGAGCTTGCTTTACGAGATTCATCTTCCCAGCAGGCTGATGGGAGCAGGAACTATGTGAGCGAGGCAAACTACATTGAATTCGACAATGTCAAGGTACATTGAAAATTTTGCTGTTTCATTTGTTCATTGTTTCTTCTCTTCCTTTTGGTGGTCTGAAAGGACGTTATTTCAGGTTGTTACCCCAACTGGTAATGTATTAGTAGAGGACCTGAGGCTCAGGGTTGAATCTGGTTCCAATCTTTTGATTACAGGTATGTACTACTGCCTGATAACTTTTGCCTTTGCCTTCGCTGTTTTTAGTTTTTACCTATTCGGGTTTTGCTGCTTACTTATATCATTGATGTCTAGTTCTCTCTGTTTCCTTTGACAATACTGCTTTGTTTCTCTCAGGTCCAAATGGAAGCGGCAAAAGCTCTCTATTTCGAGTCTTGGGTGGTCTTTGGCCTTTAGTATCTGGCCATATTGTAAAACCTGGAGTTGGTTCTGATCTAAACAAGGAGATCTTTTATGTTCCACAGCGACCATATACTGCAGTGGGAACTTTGCGGGACCAGTTAATCTATCCTCTTACAGCAGAGCAGGAAGTTTTTCCCCTTACACAAAGTGAAATGGCTGAGCTTTTGGATAATGTGAGAGATTCTTTCTGTTTCAATATCTGGTCAATTCGCGATATTGATACAATGATACTGAACTTGGACTCAGTTCCTTACTCTTGGTTGGTTCCTTGCTTTTATGTCTTAGGTGGATCTTGGTTATCTGTTGGACCGCTACCCTCCTGAGAAGGAGGTCAACTGGGGTGATGAGTTGTCACTAGGAGAGCAACAAAGATTAGGAATGGCCCGTCTCTTTTACCATAAACCCAAATTTGCAATTCTAGACGAATGTACAAGTGCCGTTACAACTGATATGGAGGAACGTTTCTGTTCCAAAGTTCGAGCTATGGGAACCTCATGCATCACAATTTCTCATCGGCCTGCATTAGTTGCATTTCATGATGTGGTTTTATCCTTGGACGGAGAAGGGGGATGGAGTGTTCATTATAAAAGGTACATTGTTTATTAGTGAGGCTTCATTGTTTAGGAGCATTGCATTTGTCGCTTATCCAACAATTTCTGCCATTATATCATAGGGTGGATGCTCCAACTCTGGCAGACACTGAGTCTATGAAGAAAAAAGTTTCTGATACAGAGCGACAAAGTGATGCTATGACTGTCCAGCGAGCATTTGCTAGCGTCAAGAAGGTCTACCCTTATTCTGCATGTGTGATTTCTGTTAATTTTTCTAGTCTAGAGTCTATACTTATTCCATTTCATCGAACATCTTCAATGATATATCAACAGGACCCTGGATTGTCAGATTCAAGATCACAATCGTATTCGTCACAGTTAATAGCATCATCTCCGGTGAAGGATGATGATTATTCACTTCCCATCTTTCCACAATTGCAAAGTGTTCCAAGAATGTTGCCTTCAAGAGTTGCTTCCATGTTTAAGATCCTAGTAAGTATCTTTTTATGTCCTCTGTAGAAATGTTCAACTAGATTGTGTAGATCACCTACTGCCTGTAAGTTCCTGTATAAATTTCTGGACAAGATCTTTAGACCTGTAGAGCTTTACTTGATCTCATGTAGGATCTCCTATGTGCTTGTAAAGTTTTATTTTTTGAATTTCTGGATTGGATCAAAAGCTTGAAGAGAAGGGCTTCTACATTTTGGCTGTTGTGTTAACTCTGATGCAAATTTTGTCATGCTGGATTATCCTAATTGTTAGACACTAAAAACAGTGTGGTATGTTGACATCTTTTAAACAGAAGATTTCTGACTTTTCAGTTTGGTAGGCTAGTCATGCAAATATATCATAGTTCTGTTGCTCTGAACATTCATGTTCATTGCCTCGTTGGCTTGTCCAATGCAATTGAAGAATATTAGCTTAGTTATATACCAACTCTGCCTGTTGCTCTGCCACTTTATGTTTTGTCTTCAAATGCAATCCTTGAGTTCCATCACCTTGGGCGAGTCAATTCTCTAATTCATTGTAGTAGCCTGCAATAAACTGTTGTACTTGAAGGCCGGCACAAACTCTCTCAGCCTGACTTAGTATTCATTATAGGTACCCACACTGCTTGATAAACAAGGGATCCAACTCCTTGCAGTTGCTGTGCTGGTATTGTCCAGGACTTGGATATCAGACCGCATCGCTTCTTTAAATGGTATGTTCTGTTGTTTGTTTGAGATATGGTTTCTTTATATATGATTCTATACTCAAGCGTTAGCATAATGGTTATCAGGGACAACTGTCAAGTATGTTCTGGAGCAAGATAAGGCAGCCTTCATCAAATTAATTGGCATTAGTGTTCTCCAAAGTGCTGCATCCTCCTTCGTGGCACCGTCACTGAGGTAATTTCTGAAAGGTTCTAGTTTCATGTAATAGTGTCTTCGGCTCTTCGCAAATAATGTTCAGTACTTATCTTTGAAATATCATGTCAACATACACAAATCCTTCAATGTCTAGTTGCCAACTCCCGAAATATTACATGTGAGATTCTGATGTCGTCGAGAATTTGAAATTTTGTCCTTTCAATATTTACAATCCATAACACAGTCCCAATATCTCCAAAATGGAATTTTGTTAAGTTACTTCTATGAACCCCACTTCCCCGTGGTAGCGCACCCATAATGATACTCCTTCATTAGGAATCTATGCAATGAATATGTAAAGCATGTCCTACATATTCTGTGTCAAAACAAAATATGCAGAAAGTTGTACATGCTGGATTGGCTGTGTTGGGTGCGCTATATTTTTGTTGAATTTGTTGTGTAGAATTACATCATCAATATGTTGTCTGTCTGTCTGCCATTGAACAATTCACTTGACTTAGCAGCATTGTTCGTAGTGACTTCTTTCTAAGCAACTCTCAACGTACCAAATTATATTTGATACGTCGGATGTATTTTTAATAGTTTTTGTCAACTTCAGTTTGTGGCGATTTCTGCAATACTACTAGTCTAGAAACTGAGTTTTTTGTGCCTAAACTTTTGTTTTAGAAACTCCCGTAAGACCAGTGTCTGGTGCGCTTAAACGTACTTGACGCATGTCATAGCATAATTCACAGCTTCTGTTTAAATTATTGATGTATCTAAGAAAGTTATTTTTGTTTCCGTTTCTGGTTGTTTATCACATACGTATTTTATAACACTAGGTATTACGATTTATGTATCTTTCTGGCTTTTGAATATTCTAGGTATAGGTTATTAAGTTTCTTTTTGCCTGAAACTTACGAATGAAAGTTTCTTTGGTCTGGACATATTCTGGATATGCTTGAAATAATCAATATTTGTCATTGAAATTGAAGATCCTGTGTCCACATTTCTTCCAGCGTAACTTGTAATCCATTTACTATCTTTATAGGCACCTGACAACTTTGCTTGCACTTGGATGGAGGATTCGTCTAACCAAGCACCTACTTAAGAACTACTTGAGGAAGAATGCATATTATAAGGTACTGAATCATATCACGAGTTAAATATGAACATCTTTTATGTGTTGCCAATTTCATGATATTACCCCCCCCCCCCCCACATCTTTCTGTACCGTTTTGAGTTCTCTGCCTGTTGAACAGCCCACAGTTCGATTCCCAAAACACATACTTTGCTACTGTAAGGCTAAGCACATACACGGATACACCAACTCTCCCCTGACCTCCACAGAGCCAGGAGGACTTAGCTTTTACCCTTCATTTATACCCTTACCCTTTAATCTGAACTTTTTGAAAGTTGAAATTGTTACATCATTAAGTTGTTTTGGGTAATGGCACAAACTGGTGAATTTCCACAAAGCATGCAGGAGCTGAATTTTTTTGGAGCAAATGGAGTTGGATAGATGTATCTCTGTTATTTGAAATGTAAAACAACCTCATATTCAGCTCCAAGCAATGAATGTTCATGTTTTGACTTTAGGTTGCCTGTACTTCGCTTGCCTAGTGAACATCTTTAGATCTGCTTAAAATGGGATTCTGGAATTTGTTTAACCTCAATTAAAACTAGCAACTTTCTCATGCTACTTCGTATAGGAGTACCACTGACAGAAACTAAGGAATTAACAGCCCATGATTGTTTTGTAGGTTCTTCATATGTCAAGCGGAAAAGTTGATGCTGACCAAAGACTGACGCAAGACTTGGAGAAGTTAACCACAGATTTGTCTGGAATGGTCACTGGAATGGTAAAGCCAACTGTTGATATTTTATGGTGAGTCTGAAAAAATGGATTGGACAATGGGTGACAACCATCTCCATTACCTAAACCCCCTACTTGCTTATGTGGTGGATAACCCACTTGCAATTTATTAATTTGTTCATGGAATTATTCAATGAGCTCTGACGACCTCAAATGTTTCTATTTCAGGTTCACCTGGAGAATGAAGCTATTAACTGGTCGGAGAGGAGTTTCTATTTTGTATGCTTACATGTTACTGGGGTTGGGTTTTCTAAGGACCGTTACGCCCGATTTCGGGGGCCTTACAAGTCGTGAGCAACAGCTCGAGGGAACTTTTAGGTCCTTACATATTTGGTGCTTCAATACACAAGATATACTGATTTGATAGTCAACTTGAGGCTATGGTTTTTCTTTTCTTTTCTTTCTTTTGTTGATTATTATGATTTTAATTTTCTTATTAGGTATATGCATGAGAGATTGCGCACACATGCAGAATCTGTTGCTTTCTTTGGTGGCGGTGCTAGAGAGAAAGAGGTATTATAACATTAGTGCTGTTCTAATCATATCATGTAGCTTTCTCTTTACATGCCCTTTCTTATATACTCATATTATTTGTCCTCACTCTGCAATTTTGATTTGTCACTTGCCGTAAATCGACTAATGCTTGGAGAACACCATCTCATATGCCTCAACTTTTACATTATTACAACCAGCAACTTGATAGCTACTAATGTTATTTAGTACTTTACCTTCTTGATCAATTTTATTGTCCCTGCTTTGTCTTTTATTATTATGTTATTTTAATAACGAATAGTCTTTTATTGCAGATGATTGAGTCCAGGTTTGGAGAACTTTTCAGTCATTCAATGTTTTTGCTCAAGAAGAGATGGCTATTTGGCATACTAGACGACTTCATCACAAAACAACTTCCCCACAATGTAACCTGGGGATTGAGCTTGCTGTATGCCATTGAGCACCAAGGTGATCGGGCCTTGACTTCAACTCAAGGTATTGACAATCTTTGCAAACTTATTATCGAAATTTTAGTTCATGCATTTCATAAATAATATTTAGGGCCCTAATATTTATGTCTACAATGATTTGTATCACAGGTGAACTTGCACATGCGTTGCGTTTCTTAGCATCTGTTGTATCTCAAAGCTTCTTGGCATTTGGTGATATTCTTGAGCTACACAGAAAATTCCTTGAGCTCTCTGGTGGTATCAATCGTATTTTTGAGCTTGACGAGCTTCTGGATTCTGCTCAACATGGTCGGTAATTATCTTTTAGTTTATTCTAACATTACCTTGTTCTTTTGTGATATTATATTGTTGCTTTCGTAAACAGATTTTTTTGTGCTCATTCATTTTAGAATGTCTTCCAATATGAAAGTTCTCTATTGCTCAACTCATTCTTTTTTTGTTACAAGATTGCTCTTGCAATTTTGACCTCGTTTTGCTCAACACTCTTGGCCTTGGGATTCATTGTTCTTTCTCTTATGTTTTTTCAACTCTAGGTTTGCATTTGTCCTTTCAAACATGGCATGTGCGGGTTCATGAGTTTGAAATGTATGATGTTAACTCAGTGTCTTCTTGGCCAATGATGTGTAGCCAGCTCATATGATTTCACTAACACATAGTATCAGTGTTCATGCACACTTTTACATAAGGTTAAATTGCTGCATGTTAATACAGCTACTTGCGATTTAAACACTTCTGAATTTTCGACATTATTCTGGAATGTCATATTGTCCAACACATTTTTAGTCTAATTCAACAAACTTGGTTGTCATGGCCTCATGGAAAATAACATCATAGTTTTTCGATTACCTGGAGACATTATAAGTACTTCTAGATAGTAAAGTAAACATTTATCAACAAGTCAAGGAGCAAAGTATAGGTGCCAGACAAGGATTGGTTAATTTGTTCTGTAACTGTATACTGTATCACAGAGTTTCATTTGGCTTCTAATTACAAATTGCTTTGCTTTTTCTCTTACTGCTGACATCCAAAAGTTCGTTTTCTGGCTAACAAGGTTGTTTCTTGTCAGGACTTGGCGATGAGTCATCTTCACGGTCTAACTCTCTCTCTGATGACATGATATCTTTCTCCAAAGTGGATATTATCACACCGAGTCAGAAACTGTTGGCTAGGCAATTGACATGTGATATTGTTCCAGGAAAAAGCTTGCTTGTAACTGGTTGGTTGATTGTCATCTTTGCTTATGCATGTATTAAGGATTGAGTTTCTTTTTAAAATTGATTATTATCTTCGTTACAGGACCAAATGGGAGTGGGAAAAGTTCCATCTTCAGAGTCCTTCGAGGTCTTTGGCCTGTTATTGATGGAAGACTCATTATACCGCAACAAAAGGTTGATTCTGAACCTAGATGCCGTCTCTTCTATGTGCCTCAGCGACCTTACACGTGCTTAGGCACCCTAAGAGATCAAATTATATATCCTCTCTCTTTGGAGGAAGCAAAGATAAGGGCATCCAGATTGCCCCTTGAAGGTAAATGTTCGTCCTTTCCCTCTTTCTTTTCTTTTCTTGGTGAGTGAGGGCCTTTTTCTTTTTGTTTGGGGGAGGGGAGGGGTGGAGTGCTAATTATACTAAATAGCTATATCTCAGGGGTGTAGTAATTATTTCACTGAACACAATCCCCTCTGGATCCAGGAGTTGCACATCTCGTGTGTGACCAAAATATTTTCTTTAAGAACCCACCGTTTTACATTTTCCAGCAATAATATTCATTTTGAATAAATCAGATATAACTTTCTTCGTTGCATCTTGTACCATATTGAGTCTTCGAGGTTTAGTTTACTGCAGACCCTAGCAATGAAAATTTTCCTTTTCTTACTTTATTCTTTTAAAGACAAACTCACATGCAGACCTTACACCCAAGTAATGCATGTGAGTTTCTTTTCCAATAGGATTTAACTGTTGCTTCTTCAACTCCAGTTCCAAATTATTTACTCGGGTGTGGGGATGAGCGTTTCTTTTAACTATTGTCTCTGTTCCATTTATATTATTCTGCATTTCCATTTCCACCCTAATTGGATGGTCCTATTCTCTATATCCAGGTCTTGAAGAAGCCAGTACTTCTAACATCTTAGATGCGCATCTGAAAACTATCCTTGAGAATGTTAAATTGCTTTATCTCTTGGAAAGAGAAGGTGGATGGGATACTAGCCAGAACTGGGAAGACATTTTATCCCTTGGAGAACAACAGCGTCTAGGCATGGTAAGTTCATGGAATAATATCTACAATCTCTTGTCAACAGCTTATCTGCCATCTTCTAGTAAGTTTCACTAATAAATATCACCTTTTCCAATTTGCCAGGCGCGATTGTTCTTTCACAAACCTCAGTTCGCGGTCCTTGATGAATGCACCAAGTAAGCAAAGCACTTTTTCCCTCTTTTTTTTCGTTTTCTTTTCTTTCCCCGTTTTAGTTAAATGGAAACCCCACTCATCTCCTATCGATATCCTTTCTTTCCTTTGCTATACAGTGCTACCAGTGTGGATGTTGAGGAGCACCTTTATAGACTCGCAAATGATTCTGGGATCACAGTTATAACATCCTCTCAGGTACATAGCAGCTAATTGGCCCATTGTTGGCTACATTTTCAGCTATACGAGTGCATCCAATAAAGTTTTCTCTTCCCATTTCATACGTATTGAGTCTCTAACACAAGTTTTTGTCTACTATGTGCAGCGTCCTGCTTTGATACCTTTCCATTCAGTTGAGTTGCGATTAATTGACGGTGAGGGGAAATGGGAACTCCGAACTATTCAGCAATAACTTTAGGGCGAACAGGACTTTGCTGTTAAGAGGGAGATATACTATATACTTATGCATATTAAATTCCTTAAAGCATTCTGGGTACTAAGAGCATTCAAGAGTTGCCCGTTATTCTACCGGTACTCTTAACAATGATGGCCCAAAGTTGGACCGTGCCTGGCACTGGAAAGCCAGAATGTGCCAGTCATGAATACAAGGAATAAAATTAGAGAAGATACAAATGTTGTTACTCTGGACAGGATAACATATATTTATCGTACTTTTTTTTTTCCCCTTTGTAGGGGGTGCAGAAATTTAGAATACTCGAACTATATGTATAGGAAATCAATAAGTTACTCGAATTTCTGTTGTAATATCTCATAGTCTAATATGAATAGCATTTAGCTAAATAGTTGTCTGAGTTAAATATTTGTGTACCAGTACAGTGGCATTTTGACAAATTTAGTTTATTCTGTTCACTGCTGTGAGCTGTTAACTTGTTCAGAATTTTGGTGTCTGAAATTTTTACATTGCCTGCGAATGTAATGCAATTTACAGCATTGAATAGATCATTTTCATTTTCTGGGGGATGATACTTTTCATGTCCGTCATTGAATTGTATTCGAATGTAATGCAATACACTAATATATTCTGAACTAGAAAGTTCAGTAATACCTACTATGAAGTCTTCATCCTTGAGAAAAGGGAAAGTGGGCAAGTAGTGAATGTTGGGACAGAGAGATGTAGAAACATTACTTTTTTTTTGAGATGTAGAAACAGAGTGCCATCAATTATAGCTTAACTAATATGCTGTTCGACTCAACTTGACGACTTGACGTATATACTATTCGAATACAATGCAACTAAGACGTGGAGAAAAAACTGAAGAACTACTGAGGAAAAAAAATGCAAAAATTATATAAAGGGAACACTATACTATCTAAAACACTACATAATTTCGAGGACCATAATTATACGACTCTGCTGGGGATCGAACCCAGAATCTCTGGTTTCGTAGACCAGCGCCTTATCCATTGGGCCACAGAGTCCTCTTTTATCATACAAAATGTAATGTGTTTATTTTTCAAATAAACAAAGAACCCAAAAATTACATAGTGAGGTAGCACAATGTACCATCCCAAACATTATAGCATTTCGAAGAGGAAAATCTTTTACGTGTAACAGTTTTGGGGATGGAACCCAAAATTCTATGGAGGAGGAAAACAATAGTCATATACTGCATCGGACATTATACTTTTGAAGAGGAAAAATTGAAAAATTCAACTATGATATGATTTGTTGGATTACAAAGTTGTTTATGAAGTGTTACATGTAAGTTTTTTGGGGTCAAACCCAAAAATTATATAGTGAGGGAAAACAATATACCATCTCAATCATTATCGCATTTCGAAGAGAAAAAATGAAAATTTGTTCCATGTAAGACGACCGAACCCAAAAATAGAGAGAGAAAACAATAGACCATCTCAAACATTATAGTATACGTTTGAAAAAAAAATTGAAAACTGACTCCGGTCTACTGGGCCACAAAGTCGTACATGTAAGCTTTCGAGTGTCGAAAATCATATATCATGAGGGAAAACAATGGACCATCCCAAACATTAAACTTCATTTCGAAGTGGGAAACTGGAAGGTTGTTACATGTAACAGTAACAGTAAGACAATATCATATGGACAAAAAAACAATATCATATCCCAATTTCCATACATTATTATACTCCATCTATTTTCTCTAAAACTCCTTTTAAATAATAATTAAAAATAGGTAAATTTTGATTTTTTTTTTTAGGGTAATAAACTTGAAATTTAGATTATTGTGCACATAAATTATTCACATTTTCTTTTTTTCAAATTTTTATAGATTTAAAATTATTTAAAAAAATTGTTTTGACAATAGTAATAAGAAACTTTTGAAGGAACGAAGGAAATGACCTTTTTAACTTTTTAATAGTAAATTCTTTTGGGGACGGAACCCAAAAATTATAATATGACGGAAAATAATTTACTATACCTAGGATTCCCAAACATACTAGTAGCTTTTTGGTGAGGGCGATGAAAAATAAAAAAACTCAAGAGTAGCATTTTGAAGAGTAAAATATTTGGGATTGAACCCAAAAATTTTAATATGAAGAATATACCGGATTCCAAACATTATTCTAGTATTTTGAAGAAACATTATTCTAGCATTTTAAAGAACAGGAAAAAAGTAAAAAACTGAAAAACGACTCTGCTGGGGATCGAACCCAGAATCTCTGGTTTCGTAGACCAGCGCCTTATCCATTGGGCCACAGAGTCGTATACGTGCTCAACTTCTACGTTTGCCTCACAATTTGAGCTTTCTTTGTATTAGTCACTTTGGATATTGCATTATGAAATTAATTTCTCTATCACAGTTCACATCACAATCAATTACATTAAACATAAGAGGCAAACTCTGTTTCAATCAATTGTAAAAATTAAGTACAATTACATCAAATTTATTTAATTTATTTTTACAAAAGTCAAAAGCCTAATTTAGAGCAAATCATGACTGTATGTAGTTGAGAGCATTGCAATCTGCAATTAAAAAGTTAAAACTCAAATCTGTCACTGTTGGAAAATGCAGATATATATCTTGGCACTAATAGGCAAAATGCTGAACAAGATTGAATGAATATTTGCATGAGAATCTTGAAATAGGCACAACTTTCAATTCAAGCAAACTGGCAAAACCGTTTCATATTTCGTGGCCCCAACAAATTAAACCACATTTACTTCCTTAATCTCCACAACACCACCAAATCTTGATTTCCCTAAAATACCCATTTCACTAAGAGAAATGTCTTCACACATCAAGGCCAAAATAGTCCAAAATTAAGTATACAAAGGTTTAATTAGTTTCCGCCAGATTTTGCCCATTAATTTAGGAGGAAATGATCATTAAAATAAAATGCCTCATGATCTTCCTTTTACCGTCTCTTTAACTCCCTTTAACTCAATATAAGTAGGCTCACTCTCCAATCTTTTCCTTCACACTTAGAAACTCACTCTAAATAAACAAGAGAAAATGGCTTTTCTTGCTTTCACTTCATTGCTAATGTGGTTTTGCTCATAGCCAGTTTTGCTCAAGCCAAGACTCCGGGACGGTACACACCCGGCCCGTGGCAAAAGGCTCATGCTACGTTCTATGGTGGTAATGATGCTTCTGGAACAATGGGTACGTGCAATTTGTACACGGTGTACTTGTGTATCGGTATCTTTTCTTTGTTTATTTGATGCTACTATGTGAAATTTTGTACTAAAGGCCAAAATTCCAAAAATCAAATTAACAACTAAGAGCACTCCTTATGGATGTTTTTTTTGGGCTTAAAGTACAAATTAAGTCCCCAAAGAAGCTCAAAAACAACTCCCATGGAGACTTTTGTGGGGCTACTAAATAGTAGCCCTTGGAAAAGGGTAGCTCCAATTGAGCTCCATATTAATATTTTATGATTTATTATTTATATGATTGGTTAATGAAGTAGTAATGTAGTACATGTGGCCCACAAATAAGCTCCAAATCATTGGAGACTTCAATTTGGAAGATGATTATTTTGGGGTTTTATGTTTATAGTCTCATTTAAGCTCCGAACCATAATAATAATAAATGCTCTAAATCTGAGTCTAAATGAACTGTTGTGACAGGTGGAGCTTGTGGGTACGGAAACTTGTACAGCCAGGGGTACGGTGTGAACAATGCTGCATTGAGCACTGCTCTTTTCAACAGTGGGCAGGCCTGTGGAGCCTGCTTCGAGCTGAAATGCATAGATGATCCACATTGGTGCCACCCTGGCAGTCCGTCTATATTGGTCACTGCTACGAACTTCTGCCCACCCAATTACGCCCTGCCTAGCAACAATGGTGGTTGGTGCAACCCGCCTCGCCCACATTTTGATCTTGCAATGCCAATGTTCCTTAAGATTGCTGAGTACCAGGCTGGCATTGTACCCGTCTCTTACCGCCGGTTAGTTACTCATTGTGTCTTCAATTTTACGTACAGTCGACTTCATCAACGCACATTAACAAAATGTAATGCAGGGTGCCTTGCCGCAACAAGGGTGGAATGAAATTTACAATAAACGGTTTCCTTAACTTCAACTTGGTACTGATCACCAACGTAGCTGGTGCGGGAGACATTGCAAAAGTTTCTGTGAAAGGATCGAATACCACCGGGTGGATAGCGATGGACAGGAACTGGGGTCAAAACTGGCAAACAAGCACTGTTTTGGTAGGGCAATCGCTCTCCTTTCATGTCAGGACTAGCGATGGACGCAGTACGACTTCAAACAACATTGTGCCGTCCAATTGGCAATTCGGTCAGACTTTTACCGGGAGAAACTTCAGAGCGTAAACTTTTAATTTGGAGATTGAGATGTGGAAGAGGCTTAAAGTGTGATATTTCCTGTGCTTTGTTTTGTTAGAGCAAGTGTGACTGTAGTAGCTTGAAGTGGTTATAAAAATATGGTGGCCCTCAGCAACACATATATTTATTTGCCTTGCCTTCCAATCTATATCATGTTTTATGTCTTTATTGCTTGCTTTAGTACCGTGCAATTTGAAGTGTTTTCGTTTCGATTGTTCAAAATTCATCTCTATATATGTATTACCGTAGCTTTTCATTCACAGAAAGAATAGGCATGTATCTGTGTAACAAATGATAACACAAACTTACAAGTTCATGAACCAATTTTAGAATGATGAAAGGCAGTGACAGATTGAAAATGAGCAAACTAGAAATCCGATACAAAGTACATACATCATGTTCAGCAATTCAGCATTAGGCATCTTATTCAAAGTGAAATGTTGAATGAAAATGTCAGGAACAGTTGGTTGGTTCGGTTCCATTCAAATACTGTCCAATTTTCCTTGGCGAAACGCTTTGCAGATCGCAGATTCACATTCTGAGGCTTCTGCAGGGATTCGCTATTAACAAGAAATACTCATCACTTACTGTTGGAGGGAGAAAACGAACAATCAATTGCATTTAGCAACTAAACAAACATGCAATTTCAGTTGCTCACCTTGATAACCAGCTCCTCCTCCCTCCCTCAGCTCAGAAGTCGTAGACATAGGACTAAGATAATGATGTACTTAAACCCTGAGGTCATAGTTACCCTGGCTCTGTTGTTGTTCGAATATTTGCCTTGCTGATAATATAACAAGAGAGTTAGAGCCATTATGCACAAGGATTGATTCGATCAAGAGTTGCAGATTCTCCAAAAACATGAAGGATTTCCAGCTGACTTTAAACCCAATTGGCTTGCAAATGCTCAAGCCTTGGAAAATGAGAACAGTTCTCTACTCTCCAAGTCACTAGTACGGAGTAGATTACAGCTTCCAATTTTCAAGAATCTCAGCCTCTGAAATTCCCATCAATTGTGTAACACTCTTCTCCTTCGAAACTATTATAGAGTTCGAGATTTTCAACATGAACCAACAGTCATCATGTTCTTCCATGGGATACGAGTACGATTCAAACTCAACTTTTTCTGAGGTGATTAGGGAAGGAAAAAATGGAACAAACCCCCCAAATTATTACCCTTTTTGAGACTCTGCCCCCCAAACTGATAAGTTTGGTGATTAAGCTCCTCAACTATCATACTATTGATACTACTGAGACAATGCCCCTAAATATAAATTGAATAATAAACTCTTAACAAATCAACCAAATATGTTAATTTATTAGATGTTGTGATACAAAATTTACTTTTGTCGATTAACATGATATTTAAGTGTCGTTCAAACTTTATTTTATAGTTTTGAAATAATTTATAATTAGTTCATCCTCCATTATTTTTATTAATTTTTTTATTAAATGTTTTGAAAACATTTTGACAATGAATTATTTTTAATTTATACCGTAAAAAAATATATATATAATTTTTGTGAAACTATACTTATCGAATAAACATAATATTATTTATATATATTTTTTAATGTAATTTAAAGTAATTTGTGGCAAAAATAAGTCGAAAAGGTCAATTATAAAGTAATTACGGAGGGAATATATTTTTTAATTTTTTGTATGTCATGTAAAATATAACTTCGTAGCAATGGAATATATGAATAAATATTTTTATGTGTTGGATATATAAAATTTAAATACCTACAAATGTTGTGTTATCTATTTATTTGACTAAAAAAATCACTCCAGGAGGCATTGTCTCAAAAGTATAATAGTTGAGGGGGTTTAATCACTGAACTTATTAGTTTGAAGGATAAAGTCTCAAAAGGGTAATAGTTTGGGGGGTTTGATCCATTTTTTTCATGGGAATATGGGTCTTCACTTCACTTCATGACAGGAACCGCTTTGGGCGTTCCAGTCTATGAAACCTTTGTGTAATAGTTCTCCTAACCTTCATCGCTAATCTGGCCCTCTTCATCAACATGAATATCACGGAAAACACCGCAAATTATTTTGTCAACAATACGAGAAATAGACACCCAAGCTCTAACATCAAAATGCTTAGCACATTTATATAAACGTTAATAGACAGAGCCGTCTTACTTACCGTTCCACCTATGCGGCTATGCTTACCACCAGAATGATTTGTCGGCTGGTTTAATGTCTTGCAATACCACTTCTGTATCTATTTCATATTCTTACAGCGTCTAACAAAAAAACAAGAAATCTTACCGCCGTCAAAATTAACATCCTTTTAATTGCAATGCATTGAAATCCAGTGTTATCTTTATATTGCATGATTACAAAGTATTTTAGATTGTGCTAAACTCGTTTCTATTCAAAACTTCACCATAGCTTCATGTTTAAAAAGGAAGCAGAACAGAAATCTGGGAACAATTGGAATTACAAATTTACTTGGTACTCGAGAACGAATACATATCAACGAGTCCAAAAGAAAACGTAAAGCAAATAATAATAATCTTAATATTTTTCCAGTATCAACAAAAATTCGTTTTGCACTATAAATATAAAGTATCAAACTGTTGATGACATAGATCAGCGCCTAAAGTTACCACGGCTTAGTTGCTGTTTGAGTCAGAGACTCGGAAAATTTCCCTCAAGTTACCCCAGGATTGCTTTCCATAATTGCTTGGGAAACAAAACAGATTTCCTACAAAACGCATCAAATGTACAAATGCTCAATCCCTTCATCTATCCAGGGCACTAGATCACTATGCTAATGGAGATTTTCAGGGCCAAGCTTCTTTATACAAGGCCTACTCCACCAAATCAGTGTTTTGAAGTTTCTCAAATGTTCTTCCATCGGATACGCTATAAACGGTCAAAAGATCATGACAGGAAGTGAAAAAAATAATTAATTGATTCTATAAATAGGGGCTCAATGTAGTTAATTGATGACAAGAACTGTTTAATCATTAACTGTTTAATTAATTTGCAAAGGCTATAAACCATCAAAAAATAGAAGATACTGGTCTTAACAACTCCAAATATAATTATTATAGTTAATTTTTCATTATACTATGCATACTTAAAGCATAATACTAAATAATTACATAGATTTTTCAAAAGCGATTTAGTCTCCTAAATACATTGCAAATTTCATGTGAGATCAGTATCAACAATGAGGTGAATGCAAAGGCATGTTGGATAATCTTCCAAACTCCAAAAACATATACAAGTCCTTGGAGCCTGACGACTTCCAATCATTTTCTATAAGCATTTGATGACAATGGCTCACTCACCCATGAAATAGATAGAGAGCTCTAAAATATCAATGCTAATCCTTTCATAGAATTCAAGTTAAATATTTTGACTACTTGTTTGTATGGAGTGCATTCTAAACTCCCATAACATTGAACTTTGTCACAGAGCCAGACTCACCCCATAACTTATTTTAAGCAATGATAATAAACGTCTCAGCAGCCCATTTTTATAGGATGGAGTCATATCTATGCTTGCCAACGTGAATAATCATTCAAAACAACTTAATTATTTGTAATATAACCAATCAAATTCAAACCCAATAATACTTTATGTAATAAAAAAAAGTTGAATGATACAGGTATATATAATAATACATAGAGAATTTAATGTTGGAGAAATTATGAAAACCCCAATACACTTGGAACAGTAAGGAGGCCAACCTAACTCCAAGTCAGTCTAAGCATCAATTAAAACTCCCAAATCACACTAAATTTGTTAATGGGGAATTTTGTTATTATGATTAATGCTATAGAAACAAAACTAGAATTGTTTGAAACCATAAATGTAAAATGCAAAATTAAAGAGATCCAAAACCTATGAAAGATTGAAAAATATGAGATGGAATTAGTAGATGAACAAAATGAAATGATCAATTCATCTGTGGAAAACCAATCTCTACGGTTGTCTGGCCGATGCTCAATTCACCTCAGACAAAAATCCAAGGTAAATCGAGCCTTCGATTTATGCATTATGGTAAATGGTGCCAGTAAATGAATTAAACCCACACCATACAGATTTAACCAACAAATGCAGATTTAGAAAATAGGGAGAGGGCTCATATCAAGTGTATAGGAAGTTAATTCATTGTAGGCGTAATGAATGAATCGAACCAAACACAATCAAGCAAAATCTGATGAAAAATCATGCCAAAAAGCCAACCCTCAGGTGAAAAACAACAAAGGGGGCGGCAAATAATTCTTCATCAGCTTAGATATTTGAAGGATCTGGTGTTCTACCCACTCGAGCCTCTCTCTTTATAATCACTGCCCACAACAGTTATATAAATCTGTACAATGGAAATAAAATGAAAATTATAGCTCAACTGAGGAAGAGAAGGTACAAAATGGATCTATCTCAGCTAGGGTTTCGTTGTCTGGCTATTATATACAGAGGAAGAAGCCCACGAAATGAAATCAAGCAGGACTAATAGGCCCATGAATTTGAAGCTGGGTCAAGCCCATCTGTTCGGATCAGGAATTTACTCGATTTATTTCATGCCGGGGAGAAATATAATGCATTTACAATACACATGAATACACATGAAGTTTATGGTGCATGTGATTTCTCCCTAAGATTTCATAACCCATTATAGAGCTACTAGGTTCGTTCTGAAGCTAATTTTAAATGGACTTCATATATTCTCTTAGATATAGACACTACATGTTCTTATCTTTCCCATTATTAATTTTCATTGTTGTACTGTTTATAAATAATAATAAGACGGTCTGGTCTCACTGCTCTAGACCATCTCCAACCGTGTCTTAGTTGGAGTTTGAACTGAGACACTGCTGGAGTAACTTCAAACTCTGCACGAGTCTTAAATTCTGGGATGAGTCTAAGAATCTCATACTCATCCAAGTTATTATTATATTATTATTTTTTCTTTTTCTTTTTCCTTTATTTTTAATACTACTCCACAATTTTCATCATTCACAAACTAGCAGCACCTTCATTGTCACGTAAATGCTGTTGCCTCTTTTCCATTCTTTTTTTCCCCTCTTTTCCTCTCATTTCAGTTTTGGACTTGGCATTTTCTTAATTTTTGTGATTAATTCATGTTTCCATTAATAACTCATGTCGACTTAATTTCCTTCTTTATAAAAATACATAAACATAAAAACATAAAAGACGTTGTACAAAATTACACATAATAAAAAAAATACATTTATAAAAAGTAAAAGACACTGCAAATTATAAAAATGACGAACACACAAACATAACTTTAAAATATGAAAATGTTCAACTTCCACTTCGATGATGTTGCCATATATGCTCGATCAAATCCTTTTGTAACGCCGAAGCTCGTGTTCAATCGGTTCAACTTCCACTTCCATTTTTTCCCCTATTATCAAGTATTGTATTTTTTTCCTCAAATATTGTAATTTTTTATTTCAAGTATTGTAGTTTTATTATTGGGTATTATAATTTTTATTCTAAAATATTATATTTTTCTGTTTATTTTTTTATTTTATTTTAATTAACTAACGATATTTAAAATAACATGAGAAATAAAATTTTAAAAGAAATGGAAAAAGAATATTTGAATTAAAAAGAAATGGTAAAAGAAACGATATACAAAGTACTTGGGTTTGGAAGAGTTTGATTGTTAGAGGATGATAGTTTGAAGTGGGTTTGAGTTAGTGGAATGCTGACGTGGAGAGTCTCAAAAATTTAAGATGGCTTACTGCCCGAGATGGTCAAGCTTACATGTAAATGTGTATCTTCAAGTACCACCTCTACCTCAGTCTTTCTTTGCTGCAACTGTTTTGCTACTCAAGTAAAAAAAATCAGATTCTGACTACCATTCTTGTTCTACCTCCGCTTTGTGTTTCACATTCGCATTCAACGTTGTTGCACTCCCACATGGTAAGGAATCACTTTAGAAAACAGAAAAGTGAACATAATCTAGGCTCCATATGGGAGCAGTTACTAGACAAATAGAACAGGAAAAGTCACCCTTGCAAGGTTCATGGTTGAATTCCAATTATTAGTACATCAACACTCAAGAGTTTGCATACTCCACAATCAAATTACAACACTCACTGATTTCCTTTCAGTCGTTTCACTCTTTCAAATTGGTTCAACAGAACAGTAACTCCTTCATCTAGGCCAGCTCTTCCGCCTTCCTGGTAGTTCCATAGTTCTGATGTGACATAAGACCCACTCGGGTTATACTCGTTGATTTCAAACAGAGCTGTGGTTACTGATTTGTACACATCTTCTCCGTAATTTTCCTTCAGGTCTATCAGTTTCTCATCGTCTTCTTTTAGCACCGCCTGGACAACACAAAGTTAGTACAGTTAAAATGCAGACAAAAGATCCAAGAGTCAGTACCAACTACCAACTGTGGTGGTCCAAGCAGACATCTCTACCCTAATTCACCTCTAAAATCCTTGGAATTTACAAGATCAAGATTGTATTGTATATATAACTCAAAAAATCTCCCGGCCTACTTGAATGGGCTCAAAGCTGAACCTTATACAGATTGTGCATAACTAAGGGTTCTCTCCGCACATTGAAAAGTTGCCTATGCCCCTTAAAGGTGTTATCTAAAGGTAATTTGGAAACCAGCAGGGGTTAAATGAAACCAAACTTGAGAGGAAATAAGTAAAGGGCCAAACCACCAAAGTTCTCATACAAATAAGAACTTTCCCTTTCATCTACTGATACAAACTCACACCAATGTTCAAGATGAATTTTGTGTTGTTTTGCTCTACTTTTGCAATTAAGTCCAAGTGAAACTGTAAAAGGCAGATTTTTAGATATCACGTTGAGCCTAAACCAGGCAAGAAAAGGTTCATCTATCTCAACCCATTGTTTATAGTTGCCAATCTTTCTTTTTTATTTTTTTATTTTTATTTTGTACAGACAGATTTTTACATTGATAATTGGAACTTAGTTTATTACAAGTTCAGACAAAAACAAAGTGTCATATGCAATTTACAGCATACCTTAGTACTCCCATCAGGGTTGGTAACCACCTTAATGGGATGCCAGTCAGGATTTCTGAGGTACTCCTCCCATAATGAGATTAACTCCGATGCCATTTCATCTGCTTCGGCCGATCTATACTTCCTTTTCATTGCTGCATGAAATGGCTTACCATCAAGCTCCCCCATTCTCTTGATACCAATTTTAGCATCTTCGGGCAACTCCTTCAAGACCTACATGGAAACTTAACTGATCACAAAGGTGGAAAAAAAATCATAAAACAAATGCATGGCAACAATAAGAGTTTCTGTGCAACGCAATACTTTCTACATCTTTCTTCTGATGCGTAAAAGGGGTGGTATGGGGGGGGGGTGTTTTTTTAAATGACCCATGCTTACAGAAAACAAAATGAAGAGATACTGAAATCATAATAGAGTATGAAAACACTATGGTAGTCTTAACTAGCCCGTGGAGTCTAGAATTAAGTTTTATCACGAGTTATTGAATCTCATTTCACAGGAGATGAGATCTACTAGCAACTGGTACACTCACAACGAAAATCAGAAAACTGTTTCAGCTGAACAAATGCATATTCAGGTTATTAAGGAATGACATCAAATTATGCCAGAGTATGCAACATAACCTGTACTCACATTGATCATTTCTTTCCTAGCATCTTGTAACTCCTCATTTACTCTGTGCTCTTGTGTAATTAAATCTTGGTTCATTTTTTCCAGATAGTCACGCTCTCCTTCCTTTTCCCTGATTTCCTTGAGGATCGTATCCACTTTCTTTAGAACTTCCATATCACCTTCATCGCCCATGTGCTTCACGACATTTAAGTTACCTCTCAATTGCTCAATTTCAAGGTCAACTGCCTGTTTTGCGTCAAGTTGTTTCTCCAGATTAAGTATTTTTTTATGGAGTTCCTCCTTTTCTTTCTGCAAATGGGAACCGAGCATAGATTTATGTTCTATCATGAAATAATACAATTCACAATGCTGAGGTATATCTGAATCAGCAAAATACCCTTTGTGCTTCAGCCAGCTTCAATACTTTTTCATCAGCCTTTCTTTGTTCCTCAGTAGCAGCCTGAAGGCAGCAATTTTTCACAGCATTCTGCAAGAACAATGATCATGATAAGGTGAATTGCGCTTCAACTAGAAAGAGAACTTTATGGTGATTTGTGCACTTTGACAATAGAGTGTCTTACAAGACAAGAGTTTAGTTAATCATACATGATTCCTAATGAGGGTATTCAGAAAACACAAGCTATTGTAGGGCCAAAAGTAGAAGACTTTTTAGGCTTAAACAATAGCTAATTCAAAAGGATATGCAGCAGACTGTTCACAAGTGAGCCTGAGCACAAATACAATAAAATAAAACCTTTTCGGCTTTTCCATTGGGGGGGGTTGTTATGAAAACTTAGCCATTTGCCAAAACATAGTTACTAAATTCGGACTGCAGCTGATGGTAATATTCCCACATAAATTGGATGTTAAGAAAGAAAAATAATAACAATAAGCTCTCCTCTTTAAACATTCTTCTTCAGAGGAATGAACTTTGCAATCCACGAACGCAAGGGATAAGCAGGTTAAATCAGCTTATACATCTATGTATTGGATAAGCATATTTTGATTGAATAGGAACTCACCCTCCACTCCCAGTTTAACTTCAGTGGTCAAACAGAAACCAAATAAACTAGCTCTGTTTAATACTAGTTCACAAATCACAATTTTAATGCATTACGCCACCATCAAATGCTAATTTATTTTTTATTTTTATCAAATCAAAACCATTAGGCAAACACTACCTTATTTCCAATCAAATCGATTATTGCCTAGCATAAAATCCGAGCAGAACATATAAATATCAGAGAAACAAATTTAGCACCGTTTCAAGATCTTCAGCCAGCTTCTTTCTCTCCATCTCGTTGTGTGTCTCGCGCGACTTCAACTCTTGACCCCGGGATTCAAGATCTACCCTTTGAGCTTCCAGTTGGTTCTTCAGCTTTTCATGGTCATTGAGTATCTTCCGGAAATGTTCTTGGGCACTTGAATTGATCTTCTGCAATTCTGATTAAAAAGGCACGTCAGGTTTAAGATTACACCAAATTAGATTCACAGTAAAATTCCAAGTTCTAGACATAACATAACAAACCTTCATTGTAAGAATTGTGAAGCTTATCCTTTTCACTCATCAATTTGCTAAGAGACATTTCAGTCTCCTCGAACTTGCTTTCCATTTCTATCAAGTGCATTTTTTTGGCCTCAATAACATTTGTTAGATTGCCTACAAGCTTGTCAGTCTTCCGGCTTTCCTCTTCCATCATATCAGATATGGTTCTGAGATCTCCGATCTTTCGAAGATTTTCCCCAATTATGTTATTAGCATTATAATCATCTGCCCTAGCAACCCAAGCATAAAGACCTACTTTCTGCTCATTCTTGGCCTGCCAATTCTTCTTCCCATGGTTACTAGTCTCATAAGCTTTCTCAAAAGACATCGCATTGGTGAACCCCGACCAATCTTTATTAAATTCAACCAGCGCAGTCCCTGAGTGCCCATTATAATTCCATAGTGGTCGTACTCTGGTCGGATTAAATCCTCTACTCGCCAACTCATCCCTCAATTTACTACCACTCCCTCCAACATAGCGACCATCCTTCATTTGAGTAGGGATGTGGACAACAATGCCAATCCACGGCCAGACAAACATCTCGTCACGATCGTGTTCCGCAAGAGCATCAACCTCAGGAGCAGGCTCTAAATTACCAGCATCACCAACAGTTAAGTCCTTCTCCAAATACTTGGCAAGTGCAAGATGACTCGCCTTGTCTTTGCCAGTTCTTTTCTTAGAACTGCAATTACCAATCCCACTCGCGTGCTGCAGGAGTTCTTTATGCTGCCAATCGCGCTTCTTCTTCGTTGGACAGAAGGGACAAGCATAGGCCTGATCAGACACTTTAATCTCATATTTCCCCTCCTTAATCTCCTCGTAAACCTGCTCCGCGTATTCCTCAGTCTCCGAGTCGCTTACATCAGTGTCGTCCCCGGAACTATGCTCCATTGAACCCCCCATCTATCTTAACTAACCACAAACATAAAGTAGCAAATCAAAGTGAGAAAAAACTTCACTCAAAAAATAAATAAATAAAATAAAATAAATCAGAAACAGTAGTGTCAAGAACTATTCACATTCTGGGCATAACAGGAACAATTAACCAAAAGATGCAGCTAAATCAAACCACAGGAGAGAGCAATTACACAAGTCCCTCATATATTACTGTACATACACCTCAGTCATCTGGTCACAAGAGATTGGGCACAAATTTTGACCATGCAGTGACTAATCGAAATGAACAACAGTTAATTTCTACAGTAGAGACTGAGAAGCACGAGCTCAGTAACGAGAATTACAAATCAATTGATACACATTTCAGTTATTTACAGCAAGAAAATCCAAATTCAAATTCGAATGAAATTATCGGTGAATCAGAATCAATTGAACTGAGAACGAAAGTATTAGATCTTGACGAGCGAAAATTGGACATGGAAACATACGAGAGTGAACTGAATAGGAAAAAAAGGAGAAAAATTACCTCCGGAAAATGACGTCGCCGGCGAGTGAGAGTGAGTAGGACTGTGGGAGAGAAAAAGAGCTGTTCGGTTCAGTTGGGCACTAGTGAAAACTGAAAAGGAGAATTTAATTCAGAAAATAATAATAATAATAATAATAATAATAATAATAATATATAAAAAATAGCTGATATTAATTAATTGCGGGCAGTGCGGGCAAAGAGGTTGGGTCAAACTGAAAAGATGATGCATTGGGTTTCACGGGCGCGCACTGAGAATCGAGCAGTGTTTACTGTTTAGAAGGAAAAAGAGGAAATGGTTCTCTCGTCCTTGTTGAAGGGACACCACTGCCAACGACACTGGCCTTCCAATCGCAGGACAACAATAGGCCCCCCTGGTTAAAAATAATTACTCACTCATTGACATCTTCAGGTAAGAACAAAATTACTCACTCTTGAGGAGTAGTATCCTTTTGGTGGGTATAAGTTGATTTCAACTTGTTTTACCTTTTTTTTTTTTTAACTATAATAATTTTGTTTAATGAATGTTAATTGACCACAATAAGTCTGTGTTTGGTGAATCTTAGTAATAATTAGGATCTGTTATTTTCATCTGAATGAAAATTGAAAAAAATAAATTCAGTTCAGATACATTAAGTTCAGTTCAGTTCAGTTCAGTTAAGATTTGGCTAATAGTATTTTGTGCTACAAATAAGTTAAGTTGAGTTGAGTTCAGTTCAGTTCAGATCCGTTCAATTCAGATCAGTTCAGTTCATATTTTTTCAGACGAATATAACATAGCCTTTTTTATAAGTTACTCACTTTCTATGGCTTATTAAAATTAAGGTGACTCATACGTCATCATCTACCGGGATTTATGAGATGCTAGACTTAGTTTATTACACCACCAAGACACATACATATGGGTCCCACATGTGTGGGGTCCACTATCATGTATCATGAAGCCCATGGACCGGGCTTGGGCTTGTAGCTAGGCCCATGGGCCCAGGCCTAACATCTTGACCCGTAGGCCCGGCCTGTGATTATACATAGTATTTATATTTTATATATATAAATATGTATATATAACTATATAATTTATAATATTTATAGACATGTATTATCAAAAGTTGTTGTAGTTTATACATTTGTAATACTTTTTTATACTTATAAGATTTCTAGCCTCAAGTAAAATGTATATTATGCCCCCATCACGTCACGTCAATAACGAAATAACCAAAAAAGACAACCGAGTAGTGGAGGACGGAAAGCGACAACACCCTTTATTTTAAAACGGTTGTAACTCGAAAAATAAAAATGCAAAAAAATAAATAAAAATCACCAACGGTTTTATTTTTTTTAAGATTTATAAAATAGAGACCAATCTTGACTATGTTTGGAGCACCCCATCCCCAACTCTATTTCCCTATTAACTAAACTTACAAAAATCTAAAATATATATTATATCAATATTAAAATTCATATTATTATTATTTATTTAAAAATTTAAAAAATATTAACAAATTAGATGACGACGTGGCATCATCCGTCACCATCGTAGAAGAACGCCCGTATGGCGTGGCCTGAAGGCAAAAAACACCATGGCGCCATTATATCGTTGGGCACGAAATGTGGAAGATCCAACTAACTAAGACCAATATTGAAACCATTCCGTTTCGAATAAGTTCTCCACCTGATGCTACAATTTCCCCATGGTATTTGCCGATGTTATGTAGAATTTGGATAATTACTAATTAATGCTCCTGGTCGACTTATGAACTCTTAGTTAATCTATTTTGTAATGTGTAATGAGTGGTCTAAGAACTTAAGATTGTACTTTGTTGTTGTTAATCTCCTTTATGAACTGTAGTTGGATAATTATGATGTTGTTTGACGTATGAACTCTTAGATAATCTATTTGGTAATGTATGTTTTGTTGTTCCAGTTTTTTTCCAACTTGCAACTAATATTATAACATAGTTTGGGAGGGAAAGTTTGAAAAATGTAAATTTACCATTCACCCATCATCTTCAAGAACAAAACAATGCAGCCAAAAGGGTACCATTGTCAATTCAGTTTGGTAGTTATAACTACCAAGAACTACTTACGAAATCCCTCGCACGGAGTTCGAAATACGCAACAAATCCCTCTACAGCCAAATAAGGGATTTGTTTCAAATCCCTAAAAAACTCTTATGCAAATCCCTCAAACCAAACAATTAGGAGGGATTTGCTATACACAAATCCCTCACAAATCCCTCCAATAGCCCATTCATCGGAATGGGCTCAAGTCCCTCTTAAAAAAATGACAAAATTTCCCATTTGAAACCAAACACACACTTAAGAAGCTATTCTCACCCTGTTGGAAGGAATGTTAAGAATGTCCATGTTGAGGAGGAGCCGCTGTTTTAAACTATTTTTTTGTGTTATATATATGTAGTGATTTTCTTTTGGTGGTCATCAACCAATATTTTTCCACATTCTCTAATGATTTACTGCTGCTAGATTGGTTGATAGTTGATTTATGTCCGGATCGCCATGAACCCAAAAAAAATAATATATATACAAAAAATGATGCTTATCGGTTATTAAGAACTGCTTGCAACTCTTTTTTTTTTTTAGATGCTTGAGCTATTATTTGTATGCAAACCTTTCTTCATACTAGAAGCTTTTTGGTTATTCATTATATTTTGTGTCGTATTTCTTGAGAGAAAAAGCGCCTTAAAATTAATTTGGATAGATTAATTATTGTAAATCAGGACTCAGGCAAACAGTGAACCTGAACCTGATGGTAAGATTATAAATAGGTTGGTAATTTATAAATTTTGATCTTCTAATAACAAATAACTCCCAAGTTATATTATAATTACTGTAATGACATCTCCGGTGGAATATTATGCCGGATTAAATTTTAGCCTTGCATGGTTTAAGTAATTCCAAGGGAAAGGAAAAGAAATTGAGGAAAATCAAATCCCTTTGAAAATGTTGGAGGAAAATCTATATTTTCCTTATTTTTCTACCATTTGGCATCTCATTCTTATTTTCCTGAAAAATAAATTGGTAGTTATATTTTTTTTTATCTTTCATCTTTTAAAATTGGTATGGTAACTATATATTTGAGTGTACTCACTCAGCCAAGACAAACAATTATTATCATTAAATTAAAATATTAATTTTCGTCTATAAAATTTACTTCCTCCATAAACTTTAGAGTTTTCCATTTTATTTTTTTTGACTTTTTTTATATACAATTTGACCTCAAATTAATCATAATTGATTAGGAAAAAATTATTTTTAAAAGTTATATTATACAAATATAAGAAGTATAATATCATAATATAATTTAAAAAATTATTTTTTTCGCAACGAGTTATTATAAATTTGAGGTCAAATCGGACATCGAAAAGTCAAAAAAAATAAAGTGCGATAATATAAAGTTTCCGGAGTCAATAGTAAGTTTCTACTACACTATACACTAACTCAAGAATTTGAGAACATAATATTTTTTCTCAAATTAGTAATTGATAATATGAAATTAGTAATCGATAATGTTCATATATAACTAAGGGTTAATAAAAAGATTACCAGAACAAACGGAGATGTATATGTATATAATGTTGGTGGAGATGTAATTCATTAATTAAGAAATTAATTTTGGAGGGAAGACGAAATTCTAAATTTTTTGATCAAAGTCTCTAATAAATCTTAGATATGGAGATGAAAATTATGTGAAGAAAATTTTGTTTTATGCAGGACATGGAAATGGACGTGAAGATTTTGATCGAGATGGAATATGAAGATAAATATTGAAGATTTTGTGGATTTTGTTTTGATTTTATTTTTCTCATTTTCCCAAGTTTTCCAGAGTAACTAATTTTCATATTAAATTTTCCTTAAAACAAACATCAGAAAATTAGATTTTCCTTTATTTTCTTTTCTTTTCCCTTGGAATTACTCAACCATGCAATGCCTTTGTAATACAATTTAAATAAGTGAGTACCCGTTTATGATAAAAAATAATTGAGTACCTTTTGTGATACAAGTTGAATAAGTGAGTATCTTATCTATGTGAAATTAGCCCTTAATTGGGCAAGAGAAACTTGAGCAGCATAGGCCATGAATGGCAAGAACTACGAAGTGTATGGTTCTAATTTTGTCGACCGTTCTAATTCGACACAAAAAGAACTTGATTACTCCATCCGGCCCACTTTAATTTATCTATTTTGACTTTTTTTGGTCAACAGTTTTCAACTTTGAATCCCGATTACTCTTAAACTATAATGATAAATTATTTGATAAAATCATATTATGAAAATATAGAACCTCAATTTTCATAATATAATTTTATTAAATATTTAATAATTATAGTTTAAGACTAATTATGGGTCAAAAGTTGAGAACTGTTGACCGAAAAAAGTCAAAATGGGTAATTTAAAACGGGATAAAGGTAGTATTAATTAATGATTAAACAAACACAAAAGTGATAAATCTACAAAAACCCAGCCTCACCATAGCTCCGATCAAAAAGCCGGCCAATCATCAGAGAAAAACGAAACAAAAAAAAGACACAGAAATGTTGACGCAGTTCGGCGCAACGGCGGAATCGCTGAGCAAGGCGTCGACTATGGTGTTCCGAATGGGTACCGACGCACACCTCTACGACGATCCCGATGACGTCAGCATCGCTCCACTTCTGGAGAGCAAGTTCGACTCCGAGAAATGCGAAGCTCTCAAGCGTCTCCTCGCTCTTATTGCCCAGGGAATGGACGTCTCCAATTTCTTCCCACAGGTATTTATGTTTATGCTAATCGACCGATTTGAGCTTGACTGTAGTGTGGTTTCAGTATTTGATGGATTTCTAATTTGGAGATTATTTAGTGTAAAATATTGCCTCACTGCTTCGTTCCATTACAAGGCAGTTAGTAGCTATTGCAATTTCAAGGAGCCATTGATTACTCCTGTGTAGGCTAGGATGCTTTGTTGATGTGATTGTATATTAGTTTGATGCTGATATGAGATGGATTGAAATGGACTGTGTTTTTCGGATGGCAGGTGGTGAAGAATGTAGCGTCGCAGTCCCTCGAGGTTAAGAAGCTGGTTTACCTGTACTTGCTGCATTATGCTGACAAGTATGAAACTATTATTGAAATTAATTTGAATCAATCCCTTGGGTTCTATAGTATTTTAAGATTGAACATGATTAGTTCAGTTTTTGTAGTTATTTTGATTAAGAAATGGTTCACCGGAATGGGGCGTGTCTTGTGTTGTAGGCGGCCCAATGAGATGTTGCTGTCCATAAATTATTTTCAGAAGGATTTGGTTGACACGAATCCATTAGTGAGGGCGTGGGCACTCCGTACAATGGCGGGGATTCGGATGCATCTTATTGCACCCCTGGTTATGGTGGCTGTTGGAAAATGTGCTAGAGATCCATCTGTCTATGTCAGAAAGTGTGCCGCCACTGCGCTACCCAAGTTGCACGATTTGTGTTTGGAGGAACTTACTGCTTCGATTGAAGAGGTTGCTGCAATATAGTTTTCATTCCATTCTTTTACTTTCTTGTGGTTAGAAAAGAGCCACCAGTCCAACTCTTTTACATATTTATTTTTGAAGGTCAATTGGTGATTGATCAACAGTGAATATCTTGCAGATTGTTGGAATATTGTTGAGGGACAACTCTCCTGGGGTAGTTGGAGCCGCGGCCGCTGCTTTTACTTCAATATGTCCTAATAACTTGTCTCTCATTGGGAGAAATTACAGAAGATTGTGTGAGATTCTTCCTGATGTTGAAGAATGGGGCCAGATTGCTTTGGTTGGGATCCTTCTACGATATGTAATTGCAAGACACGGGCTCGTTGAAGAATCCATAATGCATTCTTATGCTTTGGCGAAGCGTGATTCAGCTGAAGACGAGGAACCTTACCTTGCAACAGGGAAATCCCCAGATGATATTAGTGATAACATGATTACTGAGATAGCAAATATAGTCTCCAGGAGTTATCTTGATGGTCCCGATAAGTATTTATCTCAGTTGGGTAGTGGAAACCAAGATCCCCTTGCAGTGGATGATTCACGAATTACATCTGTCAAAAGCAATGACGACGTAAAGCTCCTGCTGCAGTGTACTTTACCATTATTATGGAGTTATAATAGTGCTGTAGTGTTAGCTGCTGCTGGGGTTCACTGGATTATGGCACCAAAGGAGGACGTGCATAAAATTGTTAAACCTCTGCTTTTTCTTCTGAGGTCATCTAGCTCCTCAAAATATGTGGTACGAGTCTGATTGAATTAGCCCCACGTAATATCATTATTAGATCTTTCTAGTTTCTACACTGAATTAAGTAAATTGTTTGTAGTGATTATCCTAGATAATTGTTTATGTCTACTCTTGCAGTTCTAATTGGTCTATCACATTTGACTTGTTTTCGTTATTTTTTTCTCACAATATGGAAAAATGGGAAATTTTCTTTTGACACCGAAAAAATAAAAAGCAAAAATATCCTTGATATGAAAGTGGAATCACTAGTTCGGTGTTAAATCGCTCTGCCAAACAGGAGACTGTTTTTTTCAATATACGGTTATTCAGTTTCTTTACTTTTCAAGACTTTTGTGTGTATTTATATTGCATGCTTTATTGATCAACTAATGCATATATTTACCTTCAGTAATCCTCAACTCACTAATTTAAGACTAGTGGCATATGTGTCCATATTCTTTACCGAACAAGAAATACTCCTTTGACTGATTCTAAGTACGCATGGCTGTTGGTTCTGTGTTGCCCTTTGTATGTGAATAAGTGGCAGAATTCTTCCTCGTCATGTGTCTTCAATATGAATGGGTGTTGTCTTCATGGCATCATGCATATTTTCCCTTCTGTGCAGATACTATGCAATATTCAGGTCTTTTCCAAAGTAATGCCATCTTTGTTCTCCCCGTACTTTGAGGATTTCTTCATCAGCTCTTCTGATGCATATAAGATAAAGACGCTGAAGCTTGAGATTCTTTCATCAGTAGCCATGGATTCATCAATCTCCTCCATTCTCTTAGAATTTCAGGTATATGTTTATATTCATGGCCTTCTAAATTTTCATACTTAACTTGTCATTGCTTAGGCCAGAAAAATAGTGCTCTGAGTCTGAGATAGATACTGGAGCATTCACGCCTCCTAGCCTATCTTTTATTTTATCGGTTATGCCAGCCCAGTTTGCGTCATTCTGAGTTCATTTCAATTGGAAGTAATTCGGTATTGTTTAGAAGTAGTACATCTTTAGTTTGAGCAATAGTCCTTTCAAACATGTACTTGCTTACCAACTCCTAGACCTTTACCACTTGAGTGTTGTTGGTGTTAATTCCTTAGACTTTTACTCTTGATTATTTTGGCATTTGGACTGCTGCTAACTGTTTAGTCAATTTCTAGGAGTACATCAGAGATCCAGACCGACTGTTTGCTGCTGATACTGTGGCTGCAATCGGATTATGTGTGAAAAGACTCCCCAATATTTCAACTGCATGCTTGGAAGGATTATTGGTTTTGGTGTCTGGTAATAGTAGTTCTTGTCTTTATACTGTATGTTAATCTGTGTTTCCTCACTCCATGTTTCTTTTTCATCAATGCGGACATTCTCTAATGCAAAACTCCAATTATCAGAGTCTTCGAGTAGGGATGCTGCTTCATTGGGTGTAGAAGAAATTGTATTAACTCAAGCAATTAAGTCTATAAAGTCGATCATAAAACAAGATCCTTCTAGTCACGAGAAGGTAAGAAAATTAATCTCCTTTCTTTATTCCCAGTATCTTATGATCAATGTGGAAGCAGTAAGAGCATATACATGTCTACCTCCCTGTTAGAACTTATTTATGCTTAAAGACTAATTTTGGTAGGAATTTGGGCGAGCACATCCATTTAAGAGCTTGGTATATGTAAAATTAAAATATGAAGTGCAGGATGTCAAAAGACTAGCAAATGCCAGACCCTGAATGGTAAGTGCTCCCCGGCTCTGTGAAGTTGGGGAAAGGTGCCTGTGCATTGTAAGCAGCCTTCCCATTGAATGCCATAAAGAGTCTGTTTCAACGCATCGAACCTTTGGCCTGTTGGCCACTAGAGGTTCAACTTACTGTTGCACCAAGTTTCGTCATCTAGAAGAATAGAGTGAAATGAGGAAAAGTTTATGGGTTGACTTGCCTTTAATGTGTAGGGAGAAACTTTGTATATTTGTAGCAAATTATATATTTTAATAGAGCCAGCTGTTGATAAGTGAAGTCAGTTATAGAATAAATGGTATCTATCTCATGGATCAAGCCAATTCGACTAGTAAGTTTTTAAGTAAACAAACTTTGTATTTATGCAAGTGGGATACTACTTGAGCTGTTAGTTGTTTGTTACTTTGTTTGTTAATTTTTTATGTTATATGCCTCGGTCATTATTGTATTTGTTGTGGTATGCTCATATTATTTGCGGAGATGAACACTATATATTTTTATTTTATTTTTTATGCATGATCTATTATCTAATTATATAAGCTGTGATATCCTGAAGGTAATTGTTCATCTGTTGCGAAGCTTGGATTCAATCCGCACACCTGCAGCACGTTCAGTAGTTGTATGGATGATGGGCGAATACAGCAATATTGGGGTCGTATTGGCAAAGATGTTGCCCATATTATTTAGTTATCTTGCTTCATGCTTTACTTTGGAGGCGGTGGAAACAAAGCTTCAGATCATTAATGCTTGTGTCAAGGTAGTTAATATAAATGCTTCGAGCAACTTTCACTGTGCTTAATTTTGGTTATAGTCTTGCTCTCTAGACATAGGTGGCATGTTATGAATCATTGTTAAGTGTCCTGATTGCTGGTGGAGATGAACATTTTACTCAATATTAGAGGTTAAATGACAATTGCATATTACATACTTACTGAATGTTTTCTGCTTCTTCAGCAATCTGCTTTTGTACTTTTCAGGTTCTATTACGTGCAGAAGTGGAAGATTTGTTTGCTTTGGGGAAAAATATTGACCATATAATGGAACTTGCTAAGTATGACCTGAACTATGATGTCCGCGACCGTGCTCGTGTTTTGAAGAATTTCCTGTCAAAAGGTAAGGGATTCAAGAACTATGAAGTGAAGGACCAAGAGGAATCTGACAATGTGACATCCATACTTACTGACCACCTATTTGGGGGACATGCTAGACCACCAATTGAACCATTGAGTTACCGGTTCTATCTTCCTGGATCTCTTTCACAGATTGTCCTTCATGCAGCTCCAGGATACGAACCTCTTCCTGAACCCTGTAGTTTAAGTAATGATGAGACAAATTATTCCACGAATGGAGAGCAAGTTACAAATGAAATTGATGGTTCTGATATCACGTCAGGCTCTGTTGATGAAGAATACACATCTGATTACAGTTCACAGGGTTCTGTTACTGGTTCACATAGTGAAGGTGGCAGTGATTATAGTGGATCTCCTGTAGATGGTACGGCAGAAGCTGACCCCCTAGTACATCTTTCAGATGGTACTAGAAATAACATCAACAACAGGGGAGAAAACAGTGCATCTGGTTCGACTGAATTTGGCGAATTGATGTCCAAAAGAGCTCTTGAATCATGGCTGAATGAAGATCCAGATCCTAGTTCGAGCCAGATTTTATCTGATCCAGGTCATGCTAAGAGTTCATTAGCCCGAATCTCTATTAAAGATATCGGTCACCTGGTTAAGCCTAAGTTGTACACACTTCTTGATCCTGCAAATGGAAATGGGTTAAGTGTGGATTATACATATTCGTCCGAAGTATCCAGCATATCTCCCCAACTTGTATGTTTAGAGGTCTGCTTGAGGAACTGTTCATCTGATCCTGTTTCTTGTATTTCACTTTTCGAAGAGGAATTCAACAAAGGCTCAGATTCTTTGGACCAACCACCATCAGAAAGTGAAAGGTAATCGCAAATCCATATATACTGAAATTGCTTGTAATAAGCACCCATCTTATATCATTTATATGTTGACCATTCTTTTAAGTAAGCTATTTTCCTGAACTTGGAACTTTTAATTGTTATGACAGAGTACTAAAAAATGTTACAAAATATTTTATGTCTGAGCATTTGCGAATGGACACTTAGTTTAGATTAGTTAGTCTATGTTTGGCAGTAAGTTGTAGAGCACTCAGATGATAAAATTCTTAATGAGAGTCTTTTCTATGTCTGAGGATAGTGTGTAGATGGAATTGTAAAGTTGCTATACCTGTGAGTCTGTGATGAAGCCGTATTGCAAACTGAAGTATTTTTCTATAAGGTATTTAAATCCTATAAAGAGCTTTGTGCTAGAAAAAGTAAATACTGGATTTAAATTTCAAACCACCGTATGTTTGGGCTTGTTTACTGACTTCCTTCCATATAGGATCTTTTTGGTTCTTTGTATGCAGTGGTTTTGATAACCTTTGAGATTCCAATGTGAAGTTTTCGCCTGGTTATGATTATTAGCATTTTATTCAGTAATCAGCTCACCCCTTCTTGTATTCAGCACATTTTATATCAATCATTGTTTTGGAGCACTTCAATTGCGAGTTGTCTCCTCAACAATCATTTTGATGCTTCTCAAATCGATTTGCAGTTTAATGGTGTCTCATCAAGAAATGCCTGCTCGAGTTTTTATGGAAGAGGTGATTAGCCTTGAACCTGGTCAAACAATAAAGAGAACCCTACAGGTTCGGTTTGAACATCATCTTTTGCCTATGAAGATTACTTTGTCTTGCAATGGGAAAAAGTACCCAGTGAAGTTACGACCCGACATCGGTTACTTCATTAGACCTCTTTCCATGGACATTGATGAGTTTTCTAACAAGGAATCTCAACTTTGTGGAATGTTTGAGTGCATTAGAAGGTCAGTAATAGAATACCTAATTTCTTCATTGAACTTTGTTACAATCTTATCCTTGTTTATCCTGAATGATTACTTCATAATTTGATATGGAGACCTGAAGAAGTTGCAGAACCTAGAATTATATGCTTGTTATGTAGTATGTATATGGCTTTATATATTGTGATTTACACTTGTGCATCTCCTGACAACAAGAAATTTAATAAACTATGGGTTTTAGTACATTTTGTGCCTGGTGAAAAATGAAAATAATAGCAGTAGAGATACAGCAATTTTACAGCATACAGAGCATTATCCCTACCTTTTAGATAATAGTATATCGTCTGTCGGTGTTCTCTAAGGAGACCTTAGGTTCAATCTGCAGTAGTGGGTTGGATTTACACTCCTAATATATTTCCGTACAAGGACACTGAAAGTGCACATGGAAGCTGACATTGATGTAACTTCTAGTTCTAGTCTAGCCCAAGGTTTCTGCCTTGGATGCACCCGGGTCTCATTCCAAAGCTCCCAAACTAAGTAATCTAGTCAAATATGAATTTAAGAATATATGACATGGCATACTCTATTTCTTGTGAACTCCTAACTAGTCTGCATATTGTTTTCATTTCCATAATGACTTTCTTTGTTTTTCTTTTTTACTTTCTGACCTTTCAGTTTTAGTTATTTAGCTCTTGTTCTAGCATCTTGATGTGGGTATTTTCCTGGCTGCAATATAGTCTTAGATTATCATTTCAGTTTGAAGCTGTTTTGTTCTTAAAGAGTTATCTGGGTTCTCCTTTGACAAGATTTCTCATTTTGTTTATAACTATCTATGTGCAACAGGTGTACATTTACTGATCACATTGCTCAGTTGAATGAAAAAGTTGGCCGCTCATTGATAAAAGACAACTTTCTCATTATATGTGAAAAACTGGCTTTAAAGATGCTTAGCAATGCAAATCTGCATTTGGTGTCCGTGGATATGCCTGTTGCTGCTAACCTTGATGACATTTCTGGTTTATGCTTACACCTAAGTGGTCAGATCTTGAGCAACTCTGTGCCTTGTCTGATCACTCTCACCCTTGAAGGTAATTGCTATGAACCACTTCAAGTGTCAGTGAAAATAAACTGTGAAGAAACGGTGTTTGCTTTAAATCTATTGAACAGAATTGTAAATTTCTTGGCTGAGCCTACTCAGTGAATATTACAATGTTGGAGAGACTTTTAGGTTGTTGTTTTGATTTATTATAGTTAGTACACTTGTCTTGCTGTTTTTGTATGAAGAACTGTCTTCAACTTTGCCTCAGTGTCCAAATATAAATATCGCTTGCAGTGACCTCTTTGTAAATTATTGGCCAGAACACTGTAATACATTTCTCATTCCCAAAATGTAAAGAAGCCACATCTTTCTGTTTCATGCGTTTCTTTTTCTTTTTTATTTATTTATTTGTAATTATTTTTTCAAAAACGAATTGAAGTTAACATGACTTTTGGTTGTCAATTACTTCGACTTCTGTTTTCAAGTTTGTTTCTTATGGACTATGGTTAGAATGATGGCCTTTCTTTTGGCATTTGTTCTAGTTGTGGCTATGTTAGTAGGAAACCAAAAACTTAAGGCTCCTAGTATCTCTTTATGCTTGTTTACCATAGATGAGGATAGAAGTGGACTGTGATTGCAATATGTATGCTATTTTAGTATCTTACAACTGTGTACTTTTAAGACAAAAAGCAGTTGCATCTGTTAGATCAAAATGTTAATGCATGTAAACAGTGAGTTTATGAATTATCCATGTGAAAAAAGAGGTAGAACAAACAGTTACGACTTAACTAGGTATAGTAACATTATAATGGGGTATATAATCAATGATGGACCTTGTGTGAAATATTTGCAACCATTGTATATCATAGTATGTACATGTAACTTGTTATTTTACAATGTAATGAAAATGAATAATAATTTTTTACATGAAAAGTCATCTGTTGTGAGATTTACAAATCCAGTATCTTTGGTCTTCCTATCTTGTGTGGAGTGTATATCTGATGCCATATTTTGGTCTTAAGGAAGCAAATAGCGGAACTCGGATACATAAGGTTGAATTTGTATCAGTTTTTGTGGTGCACATTGTGTTTCTCCATTCAGGCACTCCATTATCAGTCTTTTCAATGAACTTTGGTTAGGTAATTGGCTGTAGATCCATTCCAAAAGTGATTCAATATCATCAGCAAAGTCTTTCATGTGCCACTGCATAAGCTTTGGAATCAAAATCTTCTTTTTGCATGTAATTCCAATAGAAGCTTCCAGATACTCGACTTTAGCTTTCTCCAGTTCGTTCATCACTTCCTCTGGTGTGTAAAACCTCAACTGTAGACCTCATTGTTAGTTTTATATAGTAGGTATAGTTTTGGGAACATAGAATTGTGTTTTAGTAGGCACTTACTGCTGGTGATGACCAACTGCCTCGACATAGAGCAAATGTCACATTGGGTTCTGGGTAGTCAAGACCGCAAGTATGCCTAAGAACCATGGCCTTCTCATCAATTAACTCCTGCTTTCATCATCATCAAGACACAAAGTAATGAATAATAAGATTTTTCATGGTCCTGTAAACTCCTGTGTAATACATATGTCTGCACTCACATTTTCAATTTCTGATGGATGTCGGAGGATGAAGTGCTCAATCGTGAACACGTTAAGTTCCGTGTCACCAACATAAATTGAAGCCTGAATGATATACATGAGTATTAGACTATTAGCAGCATCCTGAATAAGAACACACCATCACTCAGTTAATTCTTTAAATGGATATTGTTATCAGTTGCATTGCACATCTGTATTCTGATTAAGTTATTTCTTATATGTTGTGCCTTGGTTGATTCAGTGACATTGTTTAGGCTCTACTTCCCTCTTAGCAGAAAGAAACGAAAACACACGGGGACTTGGTGCCCTGGTCTTCTATGATAGCTAAAAAACAGCAGAACAAAACCTCATGTCTAACAATCTACCTCGTTCATGAGTGCCAGTAGTTTCTCCTGCGTGGAAGGCAGCCCATGTTGCAAAAATGCCTGGGATTGGAAAAATCTCAATTTAGTGCTATTTCACAATTATAATTCACCTGAAGTAAGAAAATATGGCATAATTGTCTTTCCGTACATGCATTACGCAGGCATTGTAGACATTAATCCAGAATGCCAACTTCTGCTTGTGGTTGAAGTGCGTTATGTTTACTTTGCCAAGTTTCTGCATCAGTAACCTGTCACAGGAAACGTTATTATAAAAAATATAGAAACGAAAAACTAGACTGCAAGTGTCAAGGCAATTACAGGTGAGCACCTCAGTTTCTTCATTGCTGGAAAACATTCTGACATACGGTTTGGATCCAGTGAACTTCTTGTGATTTGGATGAAATTCTTGTAAGGTCCAGTGTCTCTAATGGTAAGCTCAGGTTCAGGTACTATGCCATAAGGATCAAGCTGCGATGGATTCTGATTGAAAGGGAATATCGGTGTTCTGCAACTGAATGTGCTTTTGGACACCAGACCCTTTGAGCTCATGCAGGTCAAAGCATTATGCTTTGGGAGGTTAGTTGATCCTTTATTCTTACATGTTTCTTTCAAATTCAGAAATATGCCTATCAAGCACTTGACAAGCTCTTCAGAGAGCTTATTTGGATCTGTAACTTCTTTCTCTGTTTCCATTCGGCTTTTAACCATGCGACCTTTTGAGCATCCTGAATTCCCATCTTCCTGCCCTCTTGCTACAGAGACAAATACAATGTTATAATATCTGGTGCTGTTACATTTTCTCCCCTCTAGTTTCAGCACTTATTGTTACGGATACACCTTTTTTTTTTTTTGTGTAAAATTCACCCGCCCCAAAAGAAAGTATCTATGTGATTAATGGAACAACAGGCTTGTTTCAGGTTTTATTAAAAATAAGAGACTTGTTTTTACCATTTGCTCCTGAAGAAGTTGCATCGTAGAATTCCATTGGAGAACCCAAGGAGGCTCTTCTACCTCTTGAACGCGTGTATCTTCTCTTCTCGTAGTTTTGTGATTTAGAAAGTGCTTCACAATCGTCTTGTGGTCGCATAGAAGGTAACTTCTTCATCTGTCGCTGCTCCCATTGCGGCTGCATTCCACCTTTCAATTGCAATAATTCCCATTCTTTGATCTGCCTCTTCTCTTGGTAGAAATCCAACTTGAGCTCATTGACTTTTCTCTCTAACCAACCTATCTCTTCTTCAATCACTCCCAGTTCTGCCAGAAGCACCTGTACCTGAATTGCTCATGATTGTTTCATTGTGTTAACTATGGAATCAAGTAGTTATTACATAGTGAAGACTGTAGTTGTTATGTGCCTGATATACGTGCATGTAACAATATGATATAGTGATTTTACTCACAATGCCCCACGTGAAATGTTAGAGCCCACTAAATCAACAGTCGATGATACGATATAGTATGTTGTAATGATACATACCTTGAAGGGCAGCAAGGAGGAGAGGCACGAACATGAGTCGCAGCAGCCAACAGGTCCTTGCATTGCACATTTCAGAACTCTTTTAACTTGCAGTTCTACATCCAGCTCCTGCTGCAGTCTCTTAACCTGCCATTCAAATCTTGCAGTTTAATAATGTGTTCAAATGAACGCGAACATCTAAAAGTTACATAATCAAAATCAAACCCAGAAGTGAAGACCAATGTAATTAGTAATTACCTCTTGCTGGAGGTGTTTGATTTGTTTTTCTTCAGTTGGCTGCATCAATAAGTCTTCGAGTTTCATGTCTTTGGTTGTGTCAACTGCAAATGCTACTAAATTGCATGGAACATATGAGGTCTTAGACTCCTCCTAGTTTTGAGTAGGTATTGTGTTGTGAATGTGATGCATATTATGTTCATGTCATGTCATGTATTCCATTTTTTCCAGGTAGAAAGAACGTGAATACACAACTTGAGATATAAATTCATTCACCAGTTCGTAGCAGCAGCAGCAGAAACAATTAAAAGAATGAGGTGATCACAGACGTGATTCCCATGAATAGTTGTAAGCTTTCAACTGTTTCCTGGAATCTTTAGTAACCTTAGTCAACCTTTTTCCTTTTTAATCAGATAAAATTGACCAAGTATATACACATAATTGGAATTTGTAATTTGGAAGTACAACACACAAGGAAAAGCATAGGGATGCAGTTCTGATCTGAGGTGTCATAAATTAAGGCCACCGTAAACTGATGAGTTTCAAATTTGTCACGGGTGGGTTCATTTTTACTATGAAAAGAAGAGAATTAAAAGTCAGCAGCAGGACAAGTCACGGAACAAACAGTTCTCGGAAATAATGGTAGCATCAACAATTAAGGAAAGCAACGTTGTTTCTTTTTTCTTGAATAAATATTTGTTATGTAAAAACACTAGTAAAAGGTCGTCAACTACTACAAGGTGTACTACTCGTGATCCCAACTTGGATTGACTGATCTCGTACGATTCTGGACGGCTTCAATTTCCATTTAAAGAAGAAAAGAAAACAAAAAAACTGTTTCGTTTTAGAAAACTTTATCTACTAGCATTAACACAACACGCAGTTTAAGTAGAAACACTAAATTGATATAATAATTGATATTGAAACTACCTTTGTTAAAGTGAATTGTAGTGATAAAGCTGTAGTATTGATATAATTGTTATACACTATAAATTAATGTTTTAATATGGGAGGTATCTTTTTTCTTTTCTTTGGCAATTATGTGTAAAGTTTTGTGGTACACTAAAATAAAAAAGCTTAAAAAATATTTTTGGGGTAGAAGTACTACGTCGTTACAATATATCACAACTTTGCCTTGGACGTCAATCGCTTCCAGCCTTTTCTCATTTCCAATTGCATTGCAGCCTTTGTCCACTCAGCAACTTCCTGCACGGCTACATTCATAAAGTTAGAAATGTAAGAATTGAGGGGCACTTGTGAAAATAGGAAAAGCCAACCCATGAGAAGACGCATAAGCGAAACTGTTGCTGAAGGATCGCTGAGATATCCTTGGAAGTAACATGACGCTGGCGTAAAAATGAGAACTGGTTCGAAATAATCCTGATTTTATTTATTTATTTTACTTTCCTATGAAAATCCTCCACTCTTGTAAAGTGTTTTACACCCGGATTCACGTCTTAAGCATAATTTATCCACATTTGAAATCCATAATTTCATAAAACTTGATCAAACCTTGTGTTGTGGACATGATGAGCATATGCATGTGCATGTGTGTATATTGTTCAATTGTTGCACATTCACAAACCAAATTCGTCTTAATTATGAACCGATCAAGTCCATATCAAATTATTTGATACTCAACTTGTCCAAAATCACATACCAATATAAATTAATCGTCCACGTTGTTAGTGTTTTATGTTTACTTTGTTTTATCATGTTTTTTGTTGTATTTTCTCAGGGTCCACCTATGTGGTACTGGAGTCTGGATGCCAAGCGAAAAATCGCCACTCATTATCTGATCACAACTTTTAAAATTGTACCGTTCCAATTTCCAAACCACTTCTTGTATACCGTTATATATGTTTGCTTCATGGACCCCCAATGTGTTGTAGGGCCAAATCAATTGCAAACCCGCCGAGTCTATAAAACCACTTATAGAACATGTGTTTATAAAACTATAACAATCATATAGTATTTAATTGACCTCAACTTGTAAAAACTAAAAACTTGATGAACCCTTCACTAAGCAAAGAACAACCAAGATAGTTTCACTAAAGCAAACCAAACAACCCCAAATAGTAGCAGCTCTTAACAAACACTTCTAATAATAATTTACAAACGAAGGAAAAAAAAAAAAAGAGATAAGGAAAAAAAAGGGCAATTCAAATCTCTTCGAGAAACTATACAGACAGATAATTCAATATATAAATCGGGCCGAGTTAAGGAATCATCATCACTCGCCTCCCTTCTTTCCACCATTTTCTTGGAGCCGTTCGCCACCCTTCTTTCCACCATTTTCTTGAAGCTGTTCGCCACCCTTCTTTCCGCCATTTTCTTGGTGCCGTTCTCCTCCCTTCTTTCCACCATTTTCTTGGAGCAGTTCAACAATTTCTCCCTATATAGTGTACATAAAGAATAAATTTTAGGAATTTAAAACACAGATTGAAATTTTTAAATGTCTGACAAGTTCTTGAGAGACGAAGGAAGTTAGTGACCTTAGTAGAGGTAAAAACAACCCCGACTTGAATTTCACCGCGGTAACTTTTATCCTCAGTGACCACCCTGTACTTTTGAGGACGGAGTTCTGCTTTTCCATCCTCATCACCTTGTTCAAACAGTTCCTTCAAATAGATTCTGCAATTTGTTTCGCAAGGCATCCGATCATTCCCATAGTTATAATTCGACAATTGAATGTGACACGTATGACGTAATAATTTAACACGTTAGACAAGTATTAAGAAGAAAAAAAAAAGTACGAGACATACGTTGCTTGGCCCAGGAAGTCATCCTGAGTGAAGTTATCACGATCCATGATCTTGACAATAAGTTTTTGTTGCTCCTTCTTCTTGGTTACCCCATTGGTTTCAGTACCATTAGCATCACATTTATGATCAACTTCACTAGGAAGCTTATAGTCCACCTGGAACTTGAACTTCTCATTCCAAACCGGCTTCGCACCTTGACCTGCACACACATTACGCGACACCATATAAGAGCAGTGAAGTATAGTTGGTAAGCTGAGACGCCACAAGATTTATAGTTCTTGTATCGTTAAGTTTAGAAAACGGGTGTATAGTGTGACTCACCATGCATACACATACAACATTTCAAACGAAGCTTGGAACCCGTAGTTTTCTTGTCTTGGCCACGATGACCAGCGGAGCACTTGTGTTGTTGACTATTGTATTCTAACACAACATATGGATCCATCCTGCCTGCACAATGTACAATCCCACAACGCATAAACTGGATTAGTCTTAACTCTGGTGAGTTTACCATTAGTTAGTCCACATGATTAATTAACATTATTATTACACATGAGAATTGGAATATAACTAGTACTAATAATGGACAGCAGCCATTCAGATGTATTATGCATAGTCCGCATTGCACAACTTTGATTTGTACTACAATATGGTCCCCAAATTTGCTTCGAGTTGGATATAACAATAACATATAGTACATGAAAACTAGTCTAGAGACAGCCTGTAATTGTTCAATTTCTAAAGAAAGACCAGGAAATATACTAAGATTAAATTATTGGAACTTCGCCAATAACAAATTTCAATTAGTTATGTTTGTAAAAATGTTTGTTAAAAATGACTGATATTTTATAAAGTGATTGTCAACTTATGAGAAAGTAACTGCAATATGTATTTTCAAATTAGTCAATATTCTTGACATTCAATCAAACAATAGTTGAAATCAAATTAACTTATTTTGGTTTTATAAGAAGGTCGTGCCAAACACATAGATGGCCATGGCAGAAAGGTGATTATCCCGGGGCGAAATTAAGCTCCATTAACCGCTAAAAAGAGGGTGTATTACATACTCCATTACTAGATGTAAGTTGATACAAATGAAACACTATCATTTTTGGGTTTAAGTAAACGAAACGAAACGCCATATATATTTGAAATAAACTACAATACTGGTAAATGATGGTGGGGTAACATGTACTTGACATTTGTAGCTAAATTCCTGCACTAAAACCTGCCAAAGCCCATAACGTGTTGAATTCAATAATGACAATATATACATTTGTTTGTTTTATTGTTCTAGTCTAGTCTCGTCACAAGGACGGGAAAATGGCATTTTATCCGGCTATATTGTTCCGTTAAAATGAAGTTGAGAATAGAACTAAAGAAAACAAACAATACAAAATTTATCCAACAACATTGCTAGGCAGATCTTACTTTACAATCTTATTTTTCAAGGTTACTAGTTACTACTGTATATATATTATCTACTTATCTCTATCTTCTTAGGACAAATTCATGTATTATGTATAGCTCCTAAATTCCACCTTTAAAATAATAACGAAGTATACAAATTGAAATCTAACGTACCCTTTGATATGCCGTGCAACGAAATATTAGTTAGGCCATTACCATTATATATCTCACAGCCTTCTTTTTTTTTTTTTCTTTTCGGTTTGAATAGATTTTTTTACGTTTATCTATTTGTCAACTTTTATCTACCGGCCTTTACACATTTAAACGAAGTGATGAATTGCACATTGAATGAATACTTTGAATGGTAGTTTTAATTAATTTAATTAATTTTCAAGAATGAAGAAAAAGCTAGTAGTAACTGATAAAATTAATTGAAAAAGAAGTAAATGATGTAGTAGTACATAGATAGATAGATACCATACCGAACAATTCCATATTTTTGAGACCTTTAGCACCAACAACAGTAACCTCCATGATCCCGTTAATCGTCTTCGTCATTATATTTCTGTATGTATATCTCTCCTCTCGCTCGATGCTTTGATTTGCTCTTCTTTCTTTTCTCGGACTTGAAATTACAGATAGATATATAGCTAGCTTCCAATTGCAATACACCTCCTTGTATTCTTCTAAGTAACTTTGATGATGAATAGTAGTAGTACTCCTGTCGTAGATAGATAGTTAGGAAGAAAAGGAGCTGTGTTGCTAAAACAAGGAGAAAGAGATACTAGTTAATTAGCTAACTGCATATATATAGCTAGAGGATTGTGGTGGAATGGTGATATATATAACCAAGAAAAACCAATGGAACGTGACAATCGTTTATATTTAATTATAATAATACAACACAACTAGACAAGAGACGAGGATTGAGCCAGGGATATTAGGTACAGTAGGTACTTCGGAATCAAACCTTCATATTTAGCCTATGTTATCATGTGAAGTCTGAAGTGAACTGAATGAAGATGGACTAAATTTATTTGAACTGATTTAAACTGAAATTAAAATAATTAATTTTTAGACGAAGATAAGATAGACTTATTCCTTTTAAGCTGTTTAATTTTTTTTTAGAACAATTAGGTAGGTAATGTAGATGGTGCTTTAGTGGTACAACATACTTCCTCCGTTTCATTACAAAGTTCCTAAGGTGACTATTCATCGCGACCTTTGACCACGTATAGCTTTTAAATTAAACTATATTAATATAAATTAAAAATTAATTATGAAAATATACTCTATTTAATTTTATAATATAATTTTATTATATTTTTCTCTCATGTAATTTAGTAGTTATACGTGGTCAAAGGTCGCGATGAATAGTTCCCTTAGTAACCTTGTAATGAAACGGAGTAAGTATTAAAATAAATTCACAACAACTGCATGCTAGTATATCAAAACTCTAAAGAATAAACCTGTTGTGCTAGCTGGTGCTTTATTCTGTTTATGTTAAAACTTTGATCAGTAGTCTTGTTCTATCAATGAGGGTCTCTAGGGTTCATGAACCATCGATGAGATGTCTCTAATTACGTTGCAACTTCCAATGGCATTATTCATTCAATGCAGCTTTTGGGCCTTTATTTTGTCCTTATACGTTTCGTTCTATTCTTCTTGGCTTCATTCACTTTCACTTTTTTGAATGGAATGAATACTAGTAGTGCCATATTTTAAATGTTAACGTTATATACATGTATCTACTGCTCTACATATCTGTATGAGATATGTTCATGGTGTGTGATATTTTACCACCAAGATCAAATGCAGTATGCGTACACCGTGTTAAAAATTGGGGAAAGATCAAACATAGTATATTCATATTGGACTGATGGAGTATTATATTCAGTGGTGGATGATGATGCATGGCTCCTTGTTTAGTCGTCGGCGTTCATAATAATAATAATAATAATAATGTTACCTGCGGTGCATTTTTAGTTTTTTACCTGAATTTATTATAACCAATTGTGATCATGACCAAACTAATTAATCACATTCCTATCATTTTCTATCACTTACTAGTTTAGCATCTCATAAACAGTTAATTGAGAATTACACTAAGTCTAGCCAATTGCCTAGTTTCTAACGGATATTGAGGTCACACGTTAATCTTGATTGGAGTATTAGGTCAACTATACTTTTCACAATACGTAATAATATAATTTAGCGTATGGAACTGTGGATTATTATGGCCACTGCTTAAAATTTTCCATAACAAGACATAAAGTCATAAACCCACAATTTTACAACGTTAGTTCATTACATAATTTTGAGTATATAGTCATTGTTTAGTTGCGGCAAAGCTGACATCTTGACACTATATTGTTACAACTTTACTACTATTAACGAGAAATTAAAAGGACAATGATTTAAGAAGTGACACCAAAAACCCACATGCAAGATTCTAAAAATAAAAAAAATGTTTTCATGTGAAACATTATTAGTACTAATATACTCCTAAAATGATTATTAGACTATACTACCAGAAAATTAATATTATTATAATAATACATATGGATTGGACATATTATTATTTTACTCCGTAACTAACATCGTCTTACAGCTTGCATGCCTTGATTGACCTTCACCAAAAACCTGGCCGTCACATTCATTTAACATACACAAGAACAAACAAACAAGTAGTAGTAGAGATTATTTGTTGATGATTAACGCAATATTTTAAACTTAGCAGCCACAAGGTCATCATCTATTCACCTAATCCACTAAACACTCGCGGTTTACCAGCTTCTAATTATTTTCCTAATCAGATTCAACGCTTCATGTTTCATGAAACTGGTTCTATTACTATAATACTAGTAAAAAATTATCTAGGGAATGTGTGTATCCTACGATACAAACCAACACCACCTTGTCATAAACCCGATCTGATCCAGTTCGACCCAATTTGGGTGTTCAAAGTTTAGGTCATAGTTGAAGACTGTCATCGAGTCTTTGATCTTTCCCACCGCCCATATGGGGGGCAAGATATGGTCATGCATGCCGGAAAGTTAAAAAAATATACGCATGTTGTTGAGATACTAGAATTGCTGCAGGATAAACTGGAAAAGTCGCTAGTCAACAATGATATAGCAGTTTCTCTTGCATTCAGAAAAGTGTAAGAAACTAATGGCAACCAGGCCAAAGAATACTACCCTACGCGTAATGTCAATGCGAAAATTACATCGAGTTATTATCCATCGCAACGAAGTATTACTCTCTACTCACTCTAGCATCCAAAATTCCTAAACAACGAATGTTTTATTGCTTGAGCTTAACTTGATCAGTGGGCAATTCAGTGCTGGAAAAATACAGAGTTCGTATTTGTATGCTGTTAAGTGCTGCTCGGCTGAGCCTGAGGTTGAGTCATTGTTGTACTTTCAGTAGGTGGGGCTATGCAAGCAGTGCATGCGTTTGAAGTCTGAGGAGAAAGGTTGTCTGAAACACTTATTCTAAATGTCCGTGTCTTCTCGTCATTTCCAGGGACGTGAAGGAGAGCTTCCATAATCAGGATCTCCCAGTCACTAGGTCGTAGAATTGAAAACCATGCATTATCTGTTCAATATGAAACATCGTCGTGTCAGAAAATGCTGCACTACATTTCTCCTAGAATTCACAGAGAATATATTACTAGACATAATTGGATAAAAATTCCTTTCAATTCTATTAAGAACTACACATTTTAAAACATGCGCAGTTCAAAATTTTCCAACTACAACACCAAATTAACCACAATACTTACACTAAACAGAAGAGAGAAAGGTGTGTGTGTGTGCGCACCACGCGCGTGTGCAGGGACTATTCCTCTGTTATAGGTTTAGCTAAAGCAAAAGGCTAATTTTCAGCTATAAATGCATGACAATCAATTATGCAGCGAAAATCACAATAAAATCGAAGCAGTCCTTGAATTTCTCCATGATAACCTAAAGATTGTTCTAAGGAAATACAGCTGGGGCCTGGGGGCTATGGAGACATCTTTAGAGAAGCCCATAGAGCTTCTTATGATTCTAAGTTCTAACCAATGTGAAATACTTCATATATTCTGAGTACTATATAAATATCCCTTCCATACTTTTCAGTCAAATGTTCAATAACCTGAATATCTTTCTTAGATTATAACACAGACATAACAGAAAGCATATAATGGACAAATCCTAAAAGTTTCAGTTCAAAACTCTTATGTAATTTCAAATAGTCATGTAATTGCATGGGGGATAACAAATCATCTTAACAAATACTATGACTGAAACTGCAAAACTTCAGTCCCTAAAATCTCAAACACAGCCAATCGCAATCTGAAGAGCCCTCCTACAAACTTGAAAAGGGAAACATTCAACTAATCAAATTATTAAGCTTTAATAATACATACCTCCATTTCGTACTGCTTTCAACTGAAATATTCCAGTCCCTTGTGGTCCAGAAACAGGAAAAGTGCATGACACTGATTGCCGCTTGTGAGCTACAGCAAGTGATGCATTATACCAAGGACCCCTCACAATAGGCTCCCCAATAGCTTCAATTATTTTCTGGTTACTGCTGGCTTTCTCCATAGCCTTACTGCAATAGCCAAGAGTTATTATCATTTGAACCAAAATAAACAAATATTTCTTGGGTGCAGCTATTCTTATATTCAGATATACAAGCCATTTGTATCACTTTACTATTGGTAATCAGTAATCACTTTACTAAGGGTGTCATATTTGTACCCTCTTGTTTTTTACAATTTGACTTCTTCAACTGACACAGATGACAGATGGATAGGTTTATAGACGCAAAGGCAGTTTTCTCTACACCTCAAGCTTTTGAAAAATGTGGTGGATATCCAATATATCTTGAGTTCTTGACGTTTATAAACAGAACGAAGAATCAACCCAGATATACAGACTAGAGCTTAACAATTTTATCATTTAACCTTGTCTTTATCATGCTGATCATCCAAACCTGTTGGGTACTCTCTTATATCACCACATATTATGTACAACGACTCCGGTAACCCCACTCCCCAGCATCAAAAACTCAATGGTGCCAAGATGATATGTCCGGTTAAACAATGATTTTTGTTGATTCATCGTAGAACCGGAGATGTTTTAACCAGAAATTATCATTATCATACCAGAAATACCAAAATGAATACGCTATCAGACTTAACAAACAAAAAGCTAATAGTAAGTAGACTTGGGAATTACCCAAACCAATACAACTTTTCTAGCTACTACTTACTGATTACTGTATAATAAAAACATAAAATACATACTAATTAGTAATTACTACACTCATTAGATCACCTTTAATCATCAAAAATTCAATGGTGCCAGATGATATGTCCGATTAAACTATGATTTTGTTGATTCATCGAACAGCCGGAGATGTTTTAACCAGAAATTATCACTATCAATCTATCATACCAGAAATACGAAAACAACAAGCTAATAGTAAGTAGACTTGGGGATTACCCAAACCAATACAACATTACTAACTGCTACTCACTGATTGCTGTATAATACAAACAAAAAATACTAATTACTACTCTTCAGATCACCATAATAATCAAACTGAGCTACAATCTAATATTACCAGATACAACTAATGTAGAGAAATTTATCAAACAAAATCTAAGACAAAGTGAATTGAATGGTTGATTGATGACAAAATGTTGCAGAAAGGAAGAATGAGTTAGGTAAGTGTACCTGGTGCAGCCATGGTAAATGACGAGATCATCAAGTGCGCTGAGAGCTACACCTCCAGTCAAGCAAATCAATGCTCCTGATACTACTCTCCGTCCCCATGACTTAGCTTTCGCTTCTGCCGCCGCCGCTGCTCCGGTTTTCAGTGCGGAAAAGAGGACCCTAGTTCGCCCCACCATCGCTCGCGTATTCGTGCGTAATAAGAAAGAATGGTAATGGTAATTGGAATTTGCAGAGCACTAGTAGTTTTGTCAATTCCAATTCTTTTGGCTTATTTAGCCTACACGTCTTCCTACTTTCATCCTTTCAATTTAACCACCTACGAAAATTAACTTTACTAATTAGTCCTACCATACGAATGTGCGTGTAAATATTGATCACGAATTAGTTTTAACCTTCTTAACGCTCGAAATTTGCATACAAATTCTTATAATACCATTTACAAGACACGGAAAGAGCAACTACTAACGACCTTGTTTTTCAGTAGATCATAGTAAAATTTTCTAGTCTACTTATTGACCTTGTTAAAGAATCAGAGATCATCTGTTTGTGACAACTTATTGACTTAACATAGTTCTAGAGCTCTCACAGGCTGTTTGGGTTTCATTTAATTGTGGTAAATAAATGTCTCCAAATCCAAGCTTTTGAGACACTTATTTACCACAATCTAGATACTACACACTACACAGATAGTCCCTTCCTTGATCCTCCCATGAACTTTTACAGTACATAGAAAATAATCAAAATTCATGCCAGAAGAATAGAAAATCTTAGATAGTTATAACCAAATAGGCAAATACTAACATCACAATTCACAACTTGATCCTCTCAAGATGACTTGAACATCTCGTTCTCAGAAATGCGTAAATACATAGTAGTAATCTTTTTGTTGAGCTTTCTGTTCTTTCTATGCAGTGAAAACCGTGACCCGCCCTCATCCCTTACTCTTTATCAGTACAAATGGGCGGTTAGATTTTACGTTGCATCAGAGCAGACGACATATCTGTTAAACACCTTCCTCTCTGCCTGCTACGAAGAATCATCTTCTAGTGGCCAACAACGCATGAATATACATCACCTAGACATCTAGTCCCATCAGCCAAAAGACAATATGTCATCAAGCGGCAACTGACATCTCTAATAACTCTGATGGCTGGAGTTCAGAATCAGGAAGCAAAGGAGTTTTCTGATGCTCATTTCGTAGTTGCCCACAAGCAGCACTTGCATCCAATCCGCGGGTTTGACGTACACTAACAGTAATCTTTTTAGCCTCCAAGGCAGCTGAAAATGCAAGAATCTGCACCAGGAAAGAATTTTAGTTAGTTGAGATAATAAGGCAAATGTCCAACCAGAACATAGTTATATGGTTAAGAAAGTTGGCTGTTTGATCTATGAGGTAGGGCCATAGAGGCATACTGTTCTTCTATACGGACGCTGGTACTCAGAACCTTCTACTGGATTATAAGGTATCAAGTTTACATGATAACCAGGACCCCATTTGTGAAGAAGCTCGGCCAGTTCCTTAGCATGCTCCACTGTGTCATTCACTCCAGCTGCCATGAATAACAGATAATCACATTGTAAGTCATGCAGAATTACTAGACAAATTAAGTCAGAAAAAGAAACCCCAGTGTACTGCTTGGGAGCAAATCCGATCAGGATTTTGCGGTTTTGTCTGAGAAATAATGTTATATGTTGGAAAACTAGATTCGTAGAGGTCAAATACTATCTTTATTGTGAATAGGAACATAAAGTATGCATCAAGAAAAGTACAAGGAGATCTAAGATCATGTCTGGTAAAATCCAAACCCCGAAATTCCAGTCTAGAAGCAAATCTGAGGGCGCAGAATACCTAATAGCGTGTACTCAAAGGATACCCGTCGACTGGTTTCAACGAAGTAGTCCTTGCAATCCTTCATGATTGCATCTAGAGGGTAAGACTTTGCACTTGGAACAATCTGTTCCCTGAGTTTCTGGTTTGGGGCATGTAAACTGATGATATCAATCACAAAACAAAAAGGGTTGAGAACATAGGTAAACAAAAGGAGTCAGTTGTGCTTAATAATGCAAGTAAACAAAAAGCAGTCAGAGACACCGCACTATGGAAATCATAATCCTCAGGCAAGTGTTACCTGAGAGCCAATGTAGACTGAAGCTTGTGAGAAGCAAGTCTTTTGATAGTGTTTGGAACGCCGACGGTTGATATTGTTATCATCCTTTGCCCGATTTGAATATCCTTCATTCCATAAAATAATAAAGTTTTAGGCATTGGAACTAAATATAGACATTTAGATCTTCATTAAAATGGAAGTGAAATCAACGCAACTTGATCAAACAGATAAGATTGTACTGTAATGGTGCATGCACGCATAATGAAGTGAAATCAGACAGGCATAAATCCCAAGGTACTTTTACCTTGTTTAGGCATCGGTGTGCTGCAAGCACTTCTTTCAAGTTCAACATTGGTTCACCCATACCCATAAACACTACATTTGAAACTCTTTGATTGAAGACCTCTTCAATTGCCAAAACCTGAAGGATTAAAGCATTAAAAACAAATACCTTGTAAATGATCAAATCAAAATCGCATCTATCATTGAACGTTTTCCGTTTAAGAAAAGAGCAGGTACATATTGCTGGAAGTAATCAGATTTGTTCTTCATAAACAGCGAAATGGAATTCTACGATGATCACAAACCATAAATAGTGCCACATGACTTTAGAAAAACTAACATATGCCGAACTAGAAACATTTATGTGCTCATTCAATTGAAAACATGCATGAGGTAAGGGAGAATCAGAATTGTAGACAATAGAGAATGCAGGCATGCACTAGAAACTGTATGCAATCAAAAAAGTTCAGTATGTCAAGCTGGTTGAATGATATGAAATTAGCGTATTAAAGACAACACAAGCATCGTATAGTCCTGCATTTCAATGCCTTTTTCTATAATACTTTGTGACCAATAAAGTATGAATCTAGTGTATTTGGTGTGTGTTTACGATTAGATTTTGAATGAGCTTCAAAAAGGTGAGAACGAGGGCTTAAATCTGTACATTGTTCATGTGACAAGGCCTTCAGACATAAACCAACAAGAACCAGAGAAGCATTACCATTTAGAAGTGTGAGAGAAAAGCACAGTTAAAAGTTAAATAAAATAAATGGAAAACCAATTTGTACTCCAAGGTGAATGCAACATCAACTTTAAGAAAGCAGGAGTCTGAATAATTTGCAAGTATTTTGCAAGTATTAGGGAGATAACAACCCTACCGGGTTGGAGACGTAAACCCCACCCTGTAAATACAGTAAACAAACAAGACAGAACAGTTAGACGGACCTGTTCGACAATTTCATGACTTTTAAGGTTCCTCGAGAAACCTCCTTTGCCAGTGGCACAGAAGCTACACCGTAACGGGCAACCAACCTGGGCAACAACAATAGAGAAATATTCAATTGAGCAAGCCACTCAAAACGCCATCTAACAAAACACGACATAGAAGAGTATTATTTGCACATAATGAACCTGCGATGATACACAAGCAGTCAGCCGAATTGAACCCTTAGCCTCATCTTTCACAGGTATGCCAACAGTTTCCACAAGCCTATTATCCTCCAGCTGTATTAGCAGCTGAAAGAAAAGAAGAAAAAACAATTACATTACAGTAATCATAAGAGTTGGGCTCCAATGAATCAATTCTTTCTTCTTCCAATCTTAACATATCAATAATCATATCTTCAACAACACAAAAGGTTCCTGAACAAAGTTGAACATTTTAAGAAGCACAAGAAGAAGAAGAAGAAGAAGAAGAAGAAGAAGATAGTAGTACAACCTTGACAGTCCCATCCTTTGAAGTAGCCTGCTTGTAAATAGGCGAACGACCCACATTCCACCCCGCGTCCTGCAGCGCAGTCCTAAACGTCGATGGCACTACACACCAATATAACACAAGCCAAAATGAAATCAATACAATACTACTCCTAAAGTACATTAATTAACAAAGTAAAGTAATACTACTAGTACTCACACTGAGTAAGCTCCTGAACCTCTTTAACCTTCCTCTTATAGAGAAATTGATGCAATTGTTTTCCTCTATAACTTTGCTGTTCCCCACAAATAACAAATAACAAAAGCAAGAGAAAGTAATTAAATTAAATTAAATTAAATTAAACACCTAGTTTAGCAATTCCGTGTAGTTTATTTCAAATTGAAATGAAATTGAAAGTACCTGGCCAAAATCAAGGGCAAGTTGCTGGAGGTCTTGCTCGGACATGCCGAGAAGCACGCGAGGGTTATTATCGTCTCTCTTCTTCTTGGTTAGAGAAGGTAGTGAGGTAGATGCCGGGATGTCTACGGTGCTGCTGCTACTGCAGGCCACTGTTAGGGCTCGTAACTGTACGAGGGGTGTGTGTCTCAGAACCGCCATTGGAGACATTTTTCTCTTCTTCTTTTTCTTCTGTGAACAAAGTAAAGGATAAAACCTCACTGATTTCTGTTTTAAACCTCGGTGTACTGCTCAAAAGACATTATAGCCCCTCACTGGTCGTGATGACGACAGAACTGCTTCAACTGCGGTTCACCACGGGCAGAAATCATAGGTTCGAATCCACCCTTTAGTTCTAGATCCCCTTATATTTCCTAACGGGAGTTATTAGATTAAATACTCCCTCACCGAACTAAATTTATTAAAGTTGATTTTTTTTTAAATTTCATCACAAATTACTCATATATTACACAATTAAAAAATATAATCAAATTATATTATAAATGAAAATAAAGTATATTTTTCTAATATAACTCTATTATATTATAGTACTAATCATGTGTAATATAGGAGTGATTTGCGGTCAAAGTTTTAAAAAAAAAATCAACCTTAGGAAGCTTAATTTGGAACAGAGGGATATTTATTATATTTTGTTCATAAGAAAAAAAAAAATATTAATTAAAAATTACATTGGAAGTAGAGGGTGATTTAAATTTAGTTAAGAGAAAGATTGGGATTGAGAATGGAAGGATGAAATATAGTCAATGTTATTAGTGTATATTTATAACGAAAAAAGAAATTATGAACAAAGGTAATTTTTTAATACTATTTGAATTTTTCTTATATCTGTTTTGGATGAAATAGCCGAAAGGATGCTCAATACTCATTATTTAAAAGTAAAAGTGTCAATGCGGACTGTGACACTATTAAAAAAAAGCCAAAGTTTAGTTAAAGGGGAGATCAACCTTTTCTAAATTAATGAAAAATGAAAAGATATGATTTTTTACCTTACTTTATCTGCTCGGTCAGTTATATCATTCGCGGTATGGTTTTAAGATATTATGGTGTGGTCTTAAGTTGTAAGCATTTAAATTTTCCGTTATGGTTTTAACGTCATTTGGTGTGGTTTTAAGAGATAATGTGGTTGTTTTAAGATGGTTTGTTATAGTTTTAAGCGACAATGTAAAATTATTCACAAATATAAAAAAATAATAATAATATCAAACAAGTGTAAAAATTTGAGTATTGACATTAAAATATCAATTAACAAGTTTACAATACTTTAAATATTTTAGTCATTACAATATTGAAACATTCAGTGCCTTTTTCGAATAAACTTGTTGGAGAACTTTTGCTTCTTGCTTTTTCTTAATCAAACTCGATTGGCAATATCATCACCTACTTAAAACCATAACAACACTCATTAAAACCACAAAAAAGATACTTATAACCACACCATGCCCCATTAATACCATACAATAACCAAACCCACACATAATATCATTATATATTTCTTAAAATCACACCAAGAGGATACCAAAATCTCTTAAAAACGCAACTAAGACTAAAAATCATATCAAAGATGACACAAGTTCTTAAAACCACAACAAAAATACTTATAACCGCACCAAGTCCCTTTACAACCATACAATGGACTAACTCAAACCAGTAGCATTATATATTTCTTAAAACCACATCAGGAATTAAAACCACACCAAAATCTAATAAAAATGCAACTGAAGCTAAAAATCATATCAATGATGTTTGACCTTAACACGAGTTATTAAAACCACAACAAACATACTTATAACCACATCATATCCACTTAAAATCATACAATGACAAGCCCAATACAATAGCATTATATATTTATTAAAACCACAACAACATAGATTAAAACCACACCAAAATCTATTTAAAACTAAAACACACCAGTAATATGCAACTGGATCTAAAAATCATATCAATGATGCTTATAAACTTAACACGAACTATTAAAACCACAACAAAGGTTCTTATAACCACACCACGTCTCCTTAAATCCATATAAGGGACAAACCCGACAGAATATCATTATATATTTTCTTAAAACTACAACAAAAGTAATTAAAACCACACCAAAATATGTTAAAACTATAACACAACAGTAACATGTATTTGAATCTAAAAATTCTACCTAGACTCGTTAGGAAATAGCTTTGAAGAAACTTTGTCGCGATAAACTCTGTTGTAATCTTGTTTAACTTAATGAATTTCACTTTAAAAAAAACAACGCAGTCAAACAAATTAAACTTAAAAGTGATAATACTACTACTAAACTGTTACCGAAGAAGGGAAGTACTTCCTCCATTTATTTAGTTACTTCCTAAGGTAACTGTTCACCGCGATCTTTGACCACGTACAACTCTTAAATTACATTAGAGAAAAATATAATAAAATTATATTATGAAATTAAATGAAGTATATTTTCATAATCAACTTTTAATTTATATTGATACAATTTAATTTAAAAGTTATACGTGGTCAAAAGTCGCGATGAACATTCCCCTTAGGAAGTAACTAAAGAAATGGACGAAGTATATGTAAACTAAAAACATGAAATGCATAGAAATCAAATGAAACCACTCCAATTCAGTGGGAGCTTTCTTATCCTCAAACAAGTAACCTCACCTCGGACCTCATATCCAATTCATCAAAATTAATTAAACAATGCACCGTGCATCTAAATCCTCACAACTGCATCAAAATTGATTGATTCAAACTTATAGATAGATGAATTATCCTCACGTTCATCTAAATCAATCAAACTTCAATCTCACGAATCTCATATATGGCCTCAACTACCTAGCACGCACGGAGGATTTATTCTTAGCTACCGCACGCGGCAATACCGCACGGTCCAGCTGTAACCTTTATATTGATCATGTATCTGTGTCATTCAATTTTTTATCTCTCTCTCACGTTTTTTAATTTTTTTTATTCTTTATCTTTTATCTCTCATGTTTCCAACTTATTTTTAATTGCACTTTCATGTTGCTTCGTTTATTTTTATTGCTTCGTTTATAGAAGTACATATTAGTACAATTTCTTAAATTATCGTTATTTTTATATATGATATTTATCATTAACATTACAATCTCACATTCATCTAATAAATTTTTTATCCAATCATTATTCATTAAATCGTTTTTAAAAATTCAAAAGAAAATGTAATACGAACTCGAACTCAACTTCTTATACTTCAACTATAATTCAGCTTATCCAGTTTAATTTAAAAAAATTAAAAATATATGTCAAGTTATAAGTTGTCGAAAATTCTAAAAATCTATTCTCGCTAAATTAAGTGATAATTTCGATAAATTAAACTCTTCCGAACACCACAAAGTAATTATGACTGACTCAAAAAGTAAAATGGATAAAATTTTATTGGGAGTCGTTTTAACCTCAAATTATTTCAAATCATATAATAAAAATAATTTAAAATTTTATATTATGAAACTATAATATTTATAGTTTCATAATATAAATTTTTATTTTCAATATAATTTAGAATTTATTTGAAGTTAAATCTAATCTCAAATATAATTAAACTTGTGGATTACTTCATTAATCTAGTAAAGGGTTAAAACTTGTGTAATGGAGCACTTCATTAATCTAAATGATTAAAACTTGTGTAAGAATTTTAAGAAAATTAGTGTTGGTTAAAATAGTTTAACAAAGTAATGTTCATGGCAAATAAAGTTATGTTATTTTCGTCTGAAAAATTGATTATTTTAAATTCAGTTTTGATACATTAAGTTCAGTTCAGATTTGCCTAATAGTATTTTGTATTACAAATAAATTCAGTTCAGTTCGGATTAGTTCAGTTCAGTTCAGATTAGTTCAGTTCAGTTCAGATCAGATCAGTTCAGTTTAGTTATGTTCAGACGAACATAATAGAGTCTAACCCTTTGACACCGAACTGAAAAGTAGAAAAAGATTTTAAAAAAATAATAATAAATAGAGAAAGTAAACAAAAAAAAGGCAAGGCACATAACTGACGTAAGGAAACGAGAGGAATAAAAGGAGAGTGAAGAGAGAGAGAGAGAAAAAAACGGGACAAAGGAAGAAAAAAAATATTAAACATCATGACAGGTGGACCGTGAAGTATTGCCGCACGTGGCAGCAAAGAGGAAACAGAAGGATTAGGTGGCCGAGAATGGATTACGAGCGTCAATCAATCGTTGTTGTTAATTTTAGAGAGAGAGAGAGTTGTCGCTGCTTTTGTAGTTTTAGAGAGAGAAAGAGGGTGATGTAACTGTGAGATATGAGGTTTATGGTTCATTTATATATGGGTCTAAACAAGCTGACCGGGTTTTAATTTTAGCCTGACCGTATTTTGGTTTCTAATATAAAAAATCAACCCTTCGTAATGTGTAGGAAAGATCTGCCTCTCGATATACTTACTCTTAAAAAAAAGTTAAGAAAGAGTTATTAGGAGATGGGCTAGCTTGGGGAAAAATCATCCAAAGTATAAGATAATTCGTCATGGAAAGTATAAATGGGCTTATTTGGGGCTAAAATCTTCAATTAAGTTCCAAATGGCCTCCAATGAAAGCTATTAAGGAGCTACTAATTAGTAGCCCCAAATATGTGACCCAATATAGAAGACACAAATAATATATGGAGTAATATGTGATATATGATACCCATCATATAAGCCCAAACCATTTGATTCTTCATTTGGAAGTTGCTTGTTTTCTTTGATTTTATGTTAAAAGCGTCCTAATTGAGGCACAACTATAAGGAGTGCTCTAAGTTTACTATTGCGCCCAAGTTTGTTCCATAAGTATGTCACTCCCACATTATATACGGTAAGTTTACATAATATCTAATTTTAGTACTTCATTAATGTTTTGACCAGTTGAACTAATATTAGGGCACTTTCAACTCTAATTCAACCTCAATTTTCCATTTAATTCGTCACTAATTCGTTTGAATGTTAAAAAAAATAAATAAAAATAAATAAATAAATAAATAATAAAAATAATAAAAATCTTAAAAAGAAATAGTAACTTTATCACATGTACTTTCACCCAAATCACGTTTTCTGCCTCAAGTGTAATTTTCTGCATTAAAGTGTAATCAAATTAGATATTCTAATATCAAGGATTGTGTAATAGAAAATTTGTGACCCAAATGGATAAATGTCCGAGAATAATTGCCACGACGACTAAATCATCCTCTCAAAACTAATGGATTATAATTCTTATGTTCCCTAACTTTGCCTTTCTTTTTCCGGGGTTCTTATTTTGTGGGAATTTATATTATTTTGTTTTGATGGTTTAATGACATACCCAACACCCATGTTCTAGTTTTTCACATATGGATCATATGTTTACATTATTATGTGTCTAAAGTTGTGTATACAATTTATAATTTATAAGGTTTCTTTATAAAAATTGGAAGGTTTTGAGGTTTTCATGTTTGAAGTTTAGGGTTTCTTTCTGGAATAATTAATAATAATTAATTTGGTTGTAATAGTTTTTATTTGTAAACAAAATTATAAGCAAAAAGTCGTACATAATATTTACACCCTTATGGTCTAGGCTTATAAAATTTGTGGAATTTGTCAGAACATAAATCCTACATGAACAGAGTCAGTCGAATATTTAACTTTGGCACTTTAAACCTGACCACCCGCTTTGAAAATATATAATAAAATATATCATAAGCTTCTGACGGAAAAACTTCATAAATTATTGATTAAAAAACTTAGCATCATAGTATACAACATGGTCTTCTACGGGGTTTGACATCAATGTCCTCGTATATATGCGATATAAAATTTTGCATATACCTTATAAATCTATTTGTCTACGTGATGCTAAGATAATCCATTTGTCTACGTGATGCTAAGATAATATCTCTGTGGTTTTCCGTGTGGTAACTCATTTTACAAGGTGGTAAGCTTCACAAATTATTAAACCATTACATACCATTTATTTCACATTAATAATTTAATACTATTGTTGACCTTCTTGTAAATTTTTATTACCCTTCCTTCTTCACACCAACACGTGCAACCGCATATTACATGGCTTCATCACCATCAGACACATGTCCTAACTCTATTTTCTTACATATTTTTCCTTTTATTTCATCCACGACGTCGTGTTGTGGTTAACATGTATTTGTAATAAAATATTTTTTTTCTTTTTATCAAAATTAATGTTGTATAGGTAATATATGTATGTATAATCATGATCAAATTGGATAAATGCCCGAGAATAATTACCACGATGACTAAATCATCCTCTCAAAGCTAGTGAAAACTATAGATCCAGCTTGAAGTAACAGCGCGAATTAGCAATATATCAATACTGCAAAACATGTCCAGTTGTTACCTCCATAAATAATTCTGGTTACGGCAGCAACTTGGACGCTCTCAATACAGTGGCGAAGCCAGAGAGAAAATTAAGACGGGTCCAAGTTAAAGATATAATTTTTGTAGAAACTTAAAAAAAAATTTATAAAGGTCAGATATAGTAATCTAACAAAATAATTTGAAAAATATTTTTTTTTTTATACATTTCTAACTTTACATATACATATATTCAAATAATACGCATAAGTTAAATCTTGAATTTATGCGTATAGGATTTTAAGCATTAAACATGCCACACAGATAAATAAACTAAAAAAATATGCACATTTTGATTTAAAACGAAAAATGACAAATTTTAAAATGTAAGATAAATATGAAAATGATTGATAAAAGTTTAAGTGAACACACAAGAAATTTACATGAAAATTGGATAAGATTAAAATTAAGGAGAAAAACAGACCATTCCACCATTGGGCTATATGAAAATTTATAATTATTACTACTATATTAATAATATTATGCAAAATGTCAGTGGGGTCCAGTGCCCTCACCGGACACCCCCTAGCTCCGCCACTGTCTCAATCCCTTAAGCCATTTCCTCTACTCAAAATACACCAACAACAAACAAAATATTTGAACAGAAATAAGTAGAAATTTGCAAAGTGAAGTTGATAAAATATTAAATCGTACAATACGAAAACAAAAAGTACCGCTAAAATAATGAGTACATAGGCCACCCGTTATACCATTGGTGCAAAATCTTGGTTAACAGAAGATCTACAAAGTGAGGAAAATGAGATGTACGCACACAGAACGAACGAGATGAACTAATTTCTATCGAAGACCTGAAATCAGAATCCTAAATAGAAAAATGAGGTATGATGAACTTTGTGGGAGGCACCGTGTGAGATTAAATGGTATTTATACTATGGTACTTGTTCTAATTCCAAAGGGAACAACATCGGCAACTTTGACACCCCGCGCGTCTTCTCATTTTGCGAAAATTTATATTTTGTAACGAATGAAGATATTTTTTAATAATCGAACCATTACAAAACTAGTAATAAATTATAAATAATCCCGCACTTGGTGAGAATTGAACCTATGATATGACCTCTAGTGTCATGACACCTCAGTTTAACCAATTGAGCTAGACCCCATTAGTTAATGAATGAAGATATACATGATATATATCCATGTTTAATTTTTCATATAAAAAGTTATACTATCGTTTTCACTCCAATATGCTTGTAAAAGTTTTAAAACCGCAGTGTGGTTTATAGTTATTCTTTCCACAAATTAGAAATTGTTCTTTTCGTTTTAATAGAACTTATTTGAATTGAACAGAACTGAATGGAGTTGAACAAAATTGAAAAATTAAATTGAATCTATTTGCAGTATAAAATACAACTAAGCAAATCTGATCATAACTGAATTAATCTAAACAGAATTGAACTGAACTCAACTAAACTGAAAATAATGAGTTTCATACGATACGAAGAGAATAAAGCGTTAGGCAATTTTATATACTCCATTGTTTATATACTGGGCTACAAGAAGTACATTATTTTATATAATTCATTGTTTATATATTATTATCGAAGTAGATTATTTTTATGTTACAATTTGAAATTAATTCGAAATGAAATGAAGTGTCGAAAAAGTTAAAAGATAAGTAAATGAAAAGGTTAAAGCACTCTTTACCGGATACCTATAATATTTCCCTAAATATTGTTCCTAAGTAGTCCCTTATAATTATTTAGGATATCAACTATATAGATGATTATTATTTATGATTTAGTGAAGAAAAAAAGGACACATGGAGAATTTTAGTGATGAAAAAGGACACGTGGAGGATATATGTAGTGCCACATAGATAGAGAATAAATAGTGAGGGACAAATGAGTACTCAAATGTATGAAGGTTTTTAGTAAGTTCCAAATTTATGATTACATTTATGTGGGGCCCAATAAATTTAGGATTCTTGAGATTGTTAGTTTTTGACGCCATTCTTTCAATTTCATACTTCCTCCATTCCTTATCAAGCTTTTCATTTGGTTTTGTTGATTTTTTTTTTGCCTCCGTTTGACTCCGAATTAATCATAAATCGCATTGGAAAAAAAATATTTGAAGTTATATTATGAAAATAAAAGATTTCCACTTTTATAATATAAGTTCAAAATATTTTTTTCCGGTGTAATTTAGGATTAATTTGGAGTCAAACAAAGTCTCGAAAAAGTCAACGAAATGAAATGGGAAGCTTGATAAGGAATGAATGAAGTACTAAATATAGAATAGGGAGAGGTTTTAGCAGCTAGTTTGGGAAATTATAAACCACATCCAGATTATTATGTTAAGCACGCATCGCATAGAACAATTTTAAGTTTGTCATTCTATTTTGGATAAAATTGATCAAACACCCTGAACTTTACTACAATTGAGACATTACCCCCTAACCTATTAAGTTTGAGACTTAACCCCTCATCTATTTATAGTGTTACGACATACCCCCTATATAATATTTCCCCTTTAATTTAATATTTTTCATTCAATTTAATATTTTCCTACAATTTAATATGTCAGTTGAATCCAATTAATCCTAATTCATACCGAAAAATAATTTTAAAAATTATATTATAAAAATATAAGGTTTTACTTCTATAATATAAGTTCAAATTTTATTTTTCCAATACAATTTATATTATAAAAGTGAAAAAAAATAATATTTTCTTAATTGTATCGGAAAAATAATATTTGAACTTATATTATATTATATTATAAAAGTGAAAATCGTATAGTTTCATATTATAATTTTCAAAATTAGTTTTTCGGTATGTATTATGATTAATTTGGAATCAAACAGAAATATTTAATTGAAGGAAAATATTAAATTGAATGTAAAATATCAAATTGATAGTAAAATATTATATAAAGGGTATGTTGCGACACTTTATATAGGTGAGGAGGTTAAGTATCAAATTTAATAGGTTAGGGGTAATGTCTCAGTTGAGTTGTAGTATAGGTTGGAGTTTCATCAATTTTTTCCTTCTATTTTTGCTTTCCGTTTAGTTAACCTGATTAGGCATCCGCATCATGCGATTAAAATTTTGACAGAAAAAAGAGAACTGTACAGAACTTTTCATTCTTTCATAACACAAAAGCTACTGTCTACTCCTGTATAACAAATGCATGTTCAGTATCTCATTCTTTCATTTCTTCATCATCTCAATAAATACAGTTACAATTCCCCTTCTCCCTTTGTTTCTCATTCAATCAAAGCTATGATTGAGAAGGTCTTGGATAAGAATTAGCCTTCCTGCTCGAATCTTGCCTCTGATTCTTCTGAGCTTCTTCAGTTTTGACACTGCCTGTATCTTGAAGTTGCTCCAATGCTTTCACTACTTCAACCATTGTCGGACGATATTTGGGTTCCAATGCTAGGCATTTGACAGCAAGAGTTGCTGCTTTGAGCGCACTCTTAGTCGAGTATTGCCCTTCTATCCGGGTATCCATTACTCTAAGCACTCGACGCTTGCTGGCAAGGTAAGGCCTAGCCCAGTCGATTAGATTATGTTCTCCATGGGGACGGTTCTTGTCCAGAACACGTCTGCCTGTTAACATTTCGAGAAGCACAACCCCGAAACTATACACATCGCTTCTCGCTGTCAGATGGCCTGAAATGAAATCGAACAAAAGTACATTGGAAACTGGAATACAGATTGCAAAAATACAGATTGCAAGTGAGAACCATAGGTACCTGTGGCCATATACTCAGGTGCTGCATAACCATAGGTACCCATGACTCTAGTAGACACATGGCTTTGACCATCCATTGGACCATCCTTGGCCAACCCGAAATCAGAAAGCTTTGCGTTGTAGCTCTGTCAATCCATCAGGTACATTTGTAAGAAAACAGTACAAAATGAATTCTTATGGATCAAGCAAAACAAGGTTCTAAGTACTTTCTGACATACCCCATCAAGCAAGATATTAGACGACTTAAAGTCGCGATATATAACTTTGGCCTCTGGACTATGAAGATAAGCAAGTCCTTTAGCTGCACCAAGAGCAACCTTCATTCGTAGGTTCCAAGATAATGGCTGGAAATGAGATGTTCCTGATTAAGCACATAAAAAAGAAGCTTATATTAGTCTGCATAACTGAATTCATTCGTATTCGATACTAAGTTTCTTAAATCACAACTTACTCCTGAACAAATGATTCTCTAAGCTGCCACGTGGCATGAACTCGTACACCAGAAGTCTGTGTTCGTCCTCTAAGCAATAACCAATCAGTTTCACTAAATTCGGATGGTATAGCTGCCCCAGATAATTGATCTCAGTCTGCAATTCAAAATGCGTGTTAGTCAATTCATGCTATTAACCAGAGACATGTTGAACTAGCATCATATCATGAGGGGAATGGGCTAAAGATGAACATACATCAACTTCATAAACACTCTCAAACATAAATTTTGCTCTAAGACACCACGATAAAACATAAGAAAGGCAGTTGCAAACCGCTCAACTAGTGAAAATTGAATGGTCATGTCACTTACCAACCATTCTCTATGACCTTGAAGTCCTTCTTGGTTCAATCTCTTCACGGCTATAACCGTTCCAGTCCCTGGCTTTGTGGCCTTAAATGTATTTTCATCTATCCATCCCTTGAAGACACAGCCAAAACCACCTTCCCCTAACACACTATCAGGGCGGAAGTTCCTTGTGGCTATTCTCAGATCATTAAAGGCAAAGCTCTTCAAACACCCGGAGTCCAAAATCTCAGTTCCGCCTCTTGGAGTCAGTGGAACCGAGGAAGACGAACGCCTACTGCTCGTGTCTTTTCCATCGTACCTAGGACTTGATCCTGTAATGACATGTCATATTAGTTCAACAACATCTCTCAAACATTTTTATTTTCCTTGTCATGTGAAATAAATCACAAGTTGATTACATAAAGCAACTTAGCAGGATTTGACCTGTTTAGTATTGCAGAACATTCCAATTCCAATTCCAAGCAACTAGTCTAAAACAACAAAAACAGGTGGACTAGTATTTGTTAAAGAAACTATTAGATCCTAAAATTGATTTTCTTACATTAATCCCTTCACAAAGATACAAGTAAATTAAGAAACTTCCTAAAACAAAGAAGCTCCAATTTATGACCTTTTTCTCCTAAACAGTGAAATCAAAGGTGTTGTTCTCTTGAAGAGAATTGAACAAACTCAGATTCGAACTGAACTTATTTGTAAAAAAACAACTAAGCAAATCTGAATTTGAACTGAACTGATCAAGAACTAAGAACTGGACTAGAACCGAACAAATTTGAACATAACTAATTAAACTAAAATTAATGAGTTTTTGGAGAGAAGATCACAAGGCCTAACTCTGATATACATAAAATTGAGCTCAGAAGAGTAACATTTCCTAAAGATTATAGTGAATGACAAGTACTACTAAGCTACTCAACAGAGAAACCCCAGAAGCAAATGTGAAGGATTCGATTACACATAAACAGTGCTGCATAACAATGTGCAAATAGCAGTAGCTGGTACAAGCAGCAAGCAAAACCATCAAGAACAGAGATATATATAAACACCAAGAAAGAAAAAAATCTCTTCCAGAAAAAAGTAAACTAACCATCACGGCGAGGACTATCAGCTCGAATTCGAACACTGCAGCAAGAACCCATAACAGAGGAATCAACACAGGTGTGAACGTTGAACCTGTAATCTTCTAGTTGTTGTTGTGTTGCACAATAAGTGAGGAGTGAGAGAGAGAAAAGAGAAGAAAAAACTTTAGAATGAATGCAACAGTCAGTTTGTTTAATTTGGCGAAGAAAGGTCCAAAATCCAACAGCTAAGGAAACCAGGTGATCATAAACCCGAGGTGTGAACGAATTTAGTAATGACAAGAAAAGGGTGAGGAAGGATGGATGACTCAAATATATGTGTGTGTGAGTGATAATTAGAAAAAACAATAAATAAATAGTGCAGTGTACTTGGTATTTATTGATGAGAAGATGATGGTGGATTCTTTTGGTACGTATGTTTGGTTAGAATTCACGAGAAACAGAGGTCTGTGTATTTTTCAATTAATGAGCAAGACCAAACTATATGGATGGATGGCTGACTTTTCTTTCTACCTCATTTATGTTCACATATGCTACGGTACATCATTAGTACTACTACTTGTATTATTAGTAGATTAACATTAGAACTTGTTTTAATGGTCAAATCAAATGTACTGTACTACTATTCTTCTTCTTTTTTTCTTCTGTTCTTTTCTTGCAACTAGTTTGAAGAAGAAGACTCTGTAATTTTGTCTTTATGCATCTTAAATATGGGTCTATGGTGGTTGGAGAGCATAACATACATATTAGCTAGGGGCCTTACCTCCTCTTTTTAGGTGACCCTTGAAATTCATTGACTTCGTTTCATTTATTTGTGGCTCAAGTTCTGACAATGCATGCTACCATGGAGTAATAAAATGCATGGAAAACTAATGAATAGGGTTGTAGTTGTATCATTCGACTAATTCATACTCATACTTGAGTAGTGTGGGTTATTTTTGTGGGGTCATGTTTAAGGTAAATGGATTCCCTACAGCCACAAGACTTGAACTCGAAATCTCATTTAAGTAAGTGAATTCAAGTCTATTACTATCATTTAAACTAACAATCATTGGTATTCGACATATTTATTACAGACGAACGAATAAGGCGATTCACCTGTTCATAAGAGGATGTCAGCCCAATGCTAACAGAGTAACATGACATTTAAGTATAAGTTATTGATGTTGTTAATTTTGCTAAGATCTTAACTCATTTTGATCTAATGGGAACTCACCACTCTATTCACATAAAATGATTGAATTTATCTATTTTTTAGATAAACTCTGTTTCATAAGTTTAAAAAAAAAATTGAAGTAAACTTACTTATTTGAATTATGAATTTTAAATATTAAAGTTGTATTAAGCTTAATTGAACTGAATGAACTGAAATCGCATAGAACTTAATTAAAAGGTAACAACAAAAATTAGCCATAGTAATCATTTAAGAGCATCTTCGGCAAGTCAAAATTAGTCCAAAAGTAACATATCTAATGTAGAAACTAAACAGAGGGAAAGAGATAGGACTGGGCTTTTCTATCCTTCTCTATTCTACAAAAAGATGGCACCTAACAAATATTTTAAAGGATATTATTGTCGTTTTGCTTCTTTAGTGGAAAGGCGTTTAAGTGGTGGGAGTAATTATTCAAGAAGAATGACAAAAAGAATACTACTATATCCATCTTTCCCATTTGATTACACATTTAAGTTTAAAATGACATATTAGGAAATTAGTACTCATACTACTCATTCCCTTTTTTTTAAATCGTTTATATTTGATTTTAAAATGAAATTTTGGAGATTAGTATGATATATGTAGTGTTTTGTTTAGTGGTAAAATCCACAATAAAGTTGTTAAATAAAAGTTAATAAAAAAATAAAATGCAAACAATTTTAAAAAATAGATGAAAAAAATACATAGACAATTTAAAAAATAGATGAGTATGATTACATATTCGAAAATCTCTAGAAAGACTCATACAGTAGTAGTACTAATTTGCAACAAGTAATAATACAATTACAAAGAGATTATCCACAGCCTAATCAAGTTGGACAGTCTTTGTCTCCTTGATCTTTTGAGATGAAAAAGGATATGCACCAAAGCAAAGTATAGGTGTAAACCTTTTTGCGTAAATTCTAAGTTAAAAATCATCACATTACGAGACAAAAAGCATCTTTAATTTGTTTGTAAAATAACTCATCACTTGACTTTTAATTTATGCAATGTTGAGTTTACACATGTAAAATTCTTAATTATATTGTTAACATACTAGTTTGCCACTTGACTTTTAGCTTCAAGTTTTGAGCATCTCCGTGATTCCAGCCTGGCCAAAGGGCACATTTCTTTCATTTGTAATAATTGAAATGATTTTAAAAAAACGTGACCTCAACATCGTTTCCATTTTTTATTTTTCATTTTTCATAATTGCAATGGGACAAGCGGACAGCAGAGAAGTGTACTAATAAGACATTTTAGAACATGATATTGGAGTTCAAGTATGTGTTCACATATGAAGTAATTGATGATGTTATCTTTTATCATAATTATGTATGAATTAAATTATTTTTAAATCCGAATAAGGAGCTAAAACTGTAAAAATCAGTTGTAAAAGTCTAATTAAATCCATAATCAATCCGAAAATTCTATACTACTTCCCATAAGATTTCAACTGAATATGTAGCATTACATAGATTATTAAACGAATTATAGTCAAATGGGAAAATTCTTAGATTTGTATACTTCCCCTGTTCCCCACAAGATTTCAGCCCATGTGGTAATAACTAAATTAGTTAAATGGTTGATATTAATTTTGTTTTTCACCTAAAATTATACTGTATTTGATTCAGTTCAATTCCATTCAAACTAGTTTTTTAGCCACATATAAGAGACCATTGAGTGAAAAACTACAAATAGTAAATAGTGACCAAATTAAGTCAGGCATGCTTTGATTGATCTCATGGAAGAAGAAGAACATCTTTGTTAGGTCCGATCACACTCATGAGTCATGACACCCGAGGTTATTATCTAATCTATCACAAGAACATGCAAGTGCCATTCAAGGGCGGCTGAAGGCCCGTGCGATCTAAGTGTAATTCTATTTGAAATGTCTCTGGTTCAATTCCTGACCTTAACAATTTTTGTCCCCTTTTTTCATTTCATTCCTTTTTTCTTTTTTTTTTGTTATAACATTATTTTTTGAACCTATCATACGAGATCGAACAGGGCCCCTAAAATCTAGAGCCGCCCCTGGTGCCATTTTCTCCAATTTGTTTCGGGTCGAGCTCTTGAATTGTGCCTTTTTTCTTTCTTTGTGCATCACTTATGCACATTTGTTGTATATATTATCTGTATATATTAATAAACTTTTGCTTCTTCCAAAAAATGCAAAAAAGAAATGCAAGTGCCATTTTCTTCAATTACCTGACGTACGGAATAATTAAGAACGTCATTACCAGTATAATAATGTAATTAATTAAATTAGTACTTCTAGAAATCAGAAACAGAGGTCACTAATTAAATGCTCAGTTCACTGTAAAGTCAATCATACTCCACAAATACATGCACCTATGCTTGGGTCCCTTATGCTCTACGGAGTACTTCATTTTTTTTTCTCTTTATTTCTAAGTTCTTTATCTTCTTGGACCCACTACAATAACTAGAATATGGGATATTAATTAACCAGAAACGTTTATAGAGCAACAAGTCAACGGAACTCGATAGGTATGGGTATGACATTGAGAAAGAAAGACTTTTTCTTGCCAGAGTCTCAAGGCATAAATAATTGTCTAAGCCTTGAGAAAGAGAGACTTTACGGGGAGGGATAGTAGTTATCCCTTGGCCCATTCTTATTATTACATTTTTTCTTTTTTTCTTTTTTTCTTTTATGCTTTAATTTTGTTTTATGTATTCGTATTATTTTATTATACATACATCACTCATCAAGCAGATATAATATGACTTACTCACATACACTCCATTTTCTAAGAACTATGCAAAACACAACATAAAAATAATTTATTAGAACAGAGGTTGTGTATAATATGCATGCATCATGATCTACTTGAATAGTCACAACTCACAAGACAAACAACATATGTAAATACCAAGAACATGACCCCCTCTTATCATATGGATTTTTTTAAAAAAAAACAAACTTTTTTCTGGTATTTCTACACAAAGATTTTGTGAATGTGAAATCTAGGCTTTTCTATGTGTTTTTCTTTCCTCTAAAGAGAGATTTTGTGAATGTGAAAGCGAAGACTTTTCAATGGTTTTTGTTTCCTGTAAAGAGAGACTCATATTAGTTTCCCTGACCTACTTAAGTTGAGAATAATCAACATTGTTTAAGGCGTCTCACGGATCAATGCCAAAGGCATTTTGAAAATGATCCTTAGTTTCATTTCTTGAATGTGTGTGTACTAATTCGTTTTGCTTTTCCACGATTATATGTTATAATGCTGACTAGTTTGGTTTGGATACCGTTGAAATTCATTGTAAAAATCTCTTCAAATTTTTTTTTTTCATTTGGAAAATAATAATAATAATAATAGTAATCATATCTTCATGTAATAGTAGTATATGAGGAAATGCAAATGCAATGATGCATTTGTGGAAAGCCATTAAAAGTGTTTGGATTGGACCAGGCATTTTGTGTGTAAAGCTGGGCCAGTGAACCATCACCATGTCATAACATGCTTTTTTTTCATGTGATGGGTAAAAGCAATGCGCAATTCGCATGTCCACTTCCTAGGATCAAATATTTTCGGGGCCACGAGTACCCAAAAGGGGGAAAATGAAATCCTCTTGGACAGATTACTCTTGATAAGAAGAATTAAGAGGGAGTATTACCGTCCACAAATCACGTTGCCATTATCCCAAAGTATCTGTGTTACTTTTGTACACTTTATAGTTGATACTACTAGGGGTCTAGAACATCGTTTTTGTTACAAGAGGAGGTATCCAAATTCAAAGGTATAAAGCCATTCACGAGATCTCTTTTACCAAGGTACCCACCTTACATCAATTTCGAACAAATTATGGTAACAGACGAGGAATAAATCAAAACGGATTTCTCTTGTGTTCAGAGTTCAGACTTCAAATAGCTGATGTATATTCATATGGCCTGTTAATGGCCACAGGTGAACAAAATCAGCTTGCAAGATGTCTTCAGCTTTAGTTTCAACTTGCGAAATCAACTTTGAAGTAATAAGAACTACAAAATGTTGGTAACTTTCTATCCGAACATGACATGCAAATTCAATTGTGAGATGTGAAAAAATCCAGTAAACATAAGCATTGTCATTGACAAGTTATTCTCAATTGTTGATCCGAGACACTAGTAAAAACTGGCACAATTGTATTCTGAATTTATTATACAGATCAGATCAAAGACAAAATCCGTAGCGAACACTTAAGCACTTTTCTTCACCTCAGCAGCCTTGATGATGTCGATGAATTCCGGCTGCATAGAGAGAAAGGAAATTAGAAAATCCATACAACCAAACCAGTCTTTTCGTTTAAAAAAAAAAGAAAGAAAAGAAGAACTATTCTTCTCAATAACTTCACAAAGCCTATGATGATTTTGTTCTTTTTCAAAAGAAAGAGAGGATTGATTTACCTTCAAAGAAGCTCCTCCAACTAGAAACCCATCAACATCAGCTTGTCCAGCCAAAACTTTGCAGTTGCCACCATTCACGGAACCTATATTGCCCGACAACGAAAAATATAAGGATACATCTTATAACAAGCAAAATTTGGAGAAGCACAGTGCTTTGGGAAACATTACCTCCATATATAATCCTAGTTGAAGCAGCTACTTCAGCGCTCACATTGGCCTGGAGCCATTTCCTCAATTCAAAATGAACCTGCAACAACAAATACAAATGTTTGAGACAGTGAATCACTAGGAACAAGTTGTTTAGTGTATGCAGGTGGCACTTTGTGTGATGGACGTAGCCATTAAAAAATGCGATATAAATTTAACTTACTTCCTGAGCTTGTTCAGGAGAGGCCACCTTCCCGGTTCCGATTGCCCAGACGGGCTCGTAAGCCAAGACAACATTGGTCCAGTCAGAAATCTTCTCTGTAATATGAAGAATGTGTTTATTACATGTAGGGAAGGAAAGGCAAAAAAAAAGGTTTCTTTCACAATATAAGGTATTTACTTGTAAGTAACAATGAAGATTCAGGTACGCAAAGTTTCAAGAGCTATGGCCATTACATCCAATTATAGTGAAAAGAATCATTAAAACATTCACATATCGACATTTCATGCTTCTTATGAATGTTGGTTATTGGCATAATAGACTAGCAACTATTTTTATGGAAGATAAAGTGGAGTCGCTTTGATAACTCATGTGAAGCTCACTAACCGCAGAACTTCTAAGGCATCTCATCAACATAATATTGCGGACAGGGAACCAATATAGAAGAAAAAAGAAGTGAAATTCGTGGTTATTGCTAGTTTGAGAACATTAAGAACTGGAATTCATAACATACAAGTGAGTTGAACCAAAACACATGTTCAACTGAAGTGGACAGACAAAAGGATAAAACACATGAGTCAAATGCAAGAACTGGGCAGCTTAATTACCTGCAATGGCCTTTGTCTGTGCAGAAACAACAGACAGAGTTGATCCGGACTCTCTTTCTTCAAGAGTCTCACCGATGCAAGCAATAACCTTCAGACCTTGAGCAAGTGCATATGCAACTTTCTCCCCAACAAACTGCAAATTGCATCAATAGAATAGTTAGTAAATCATGTTTAAAAATAAATTTAGTCAAATACTAGTAAATAGAGAATTCGACCTCCATGAGATAACTTGTGAACATTACCTCACTTGATTCGGCCAAAAGAGCTCTCCTTTCAGAGTGGCCAAGAATAACCCAAGGGATGTCAAGGTTGACAAGCATCTCAGCACTACATCCAAAACCAGAAAGGAAAAGTGAATACCCTCATTTTATAAAATCAAAATCACAGTTAAAAAAAAAATACTTCAATCACTTGTCATCTCCAGTCAAACATGCAGCAAGATAGGAAGGATTAATTTACATGTAAAATAGTTAATATGATCTTTAATACAGTATCTCATCTCAAATACTGTAACATCTTTAATACAGTATATCATCTCAAATAGACCTTTCTATACATTCCGATTGATTAAATAAGTATACATACCTAACTTCACCAGTGTAAGCACCTCCCTTCTTTACCCAACAGTTTTGGGCGGCAACATGGAAGTCAGATCTCAGGGTGCTTTTCACTATAGGTAGAAATACATACGGTGGGCTGACGACGACCTCTGCAGATATATAGGAAGAAATCAGCTAGTGAATGAATAGAAACAGAAAAAATTCTTCAAGTACCTGAAATTTCTCAATAAGTCACAGAAAGAACCAGTTGAAATTCGTAATTTATTTGCAAAAGGCTTAGTCTAACTTAATGTTAAGTTTCTAGAACTGCAGAAATAACTTGCTCTTCAAAAAGTCAGAGCTCATCCCAACTTTTTGTCCCAAAAGCCGTACTCCCCTGAGAATTATTCTCTCTGATATTTGCTAAAGCTAAACAAGTAGGATATGTACCTATAACAAAGTTCTTAAAACTAATATTTCTTCTGAAAAAGATGGCAGAACATATACACATAACTATTCTTAATTTTCAATGGCAGAACACATAACTATTTCTTCTGATGAATAAACAGTGTTGGCCTGTTGAGTTTATTATCATTGGCAAAATGCAGTTGCAAGAGTTAAACCATCAACCAGGCATAACATAATGACTACAGGTATAACAAGTAAAAGTATATGCCTCCATCAAGGCCAAATTCCATCTACTGACACAGAGAGAAAATTAAGTAGCAGCACTACAAATATACTCACCCACGACATCTTGAGATGGAACTTCCGCAGAATTAAGTGTTGACACAATCTTCTTCACTTCTTCAGTGGTACCGTTCTACACAAAACCACATACTTTTTAGTTCACAAAATTCAGAAATAGAAATAAAATGATTTATCTTCCTTGTAAAACTAAAACAAAGTGTTTCACATAGCTTGATCTGCTTATACAAGAGTAACTAGATCTAAAAAAATGCAACTTCAACCTTGCTATCAGAAGAGGAAATAATATTAAAGATATTCTTGGTCTTATTCTTGTAAACTAAATGTAGCTGTCTTAGCTAACTAACTGTATGCTTAGGAGGAGACTGTTAATTGTGATGTATATATGTAATGTAACGTTACTTGAGTGAATAGAGATCAACTCATTCCACTTGACTCTTCAAATGATGGAGAATGAGGATGTGGATGGGGTGACGGATGATGTGTTGGTTAACACTGATCACTGAAATGAAGTTTCACAGCAAATAAACAGACCAAGCTATACAGATCTGTATAAAATTGATTATAGAATTGCCATTAACCCACAAAAACATCATCGATTCAGCTGATGACCATAGCATAGCATTCATTAATAGATAAACACCACACTGATGTTCGATAAAACTAATAGAAAGCTCTATCGGAATTTTTCGTATCAAATCAAGTTCGACGAACGAATCGAGATACATGAACAGATCAAAAACAGCTTATAGGATTGCAATCAACACAAAATCTGTTCAGAGGTAAGTTAAACTTGGGCAAAAACATAATCGATTCAGCCGATTCAGCTAATAAACATAGCGATTCATTCATTGGGAATGAGCAATACATTGAGATCTGATAAAACTAATATAAATCAATCGAAAAAAGCATCAAATCAAGTTCAACGAATGAATCGAGATGCATAAACAGATAAGAGAAAACATCGAGATCAATTAATGGATCAGGCAGAAAACTCACGCATTTCCAGTTGCCTCCGACGAAGAACTTCCTGCCCATGGTTTCTGATTTTTTTTTTGGCTAGAAACGACGATCACGAGAATGAATTGTTGAACAAGAAAAAAACAAGTCTTTAGCTGTGTGGGTAGTGGACGAGTGAGCGAGGTTTTATTATATGAGTGAGTGGATAAACTATTATTTGCGGATCAAGTAATACTTGAATGGTCGATGTTACCCCTGTGACACGATGGTGACGCACCTGACGGAATATCCATTCGAACTTCTGAATAGACGCCGTCCAAACTGCCGTCAGGGGAATATTGTGGGCGCACGCGAGAATGCATTATTTTGTTTTCCTCTTTTTATCATTACTTTTTTTCCAGATTATACAATCATTAATCATTATTTTATTACACACTATGTATGCATGAATCAAAATAAAATATATCACGGGTTTCTTTTAAGAAAAATTAATTTAGTCTCATCAACTTACTTGAATCTAAGTTGAAATTTAAAGTAAATTTGTGAAATTGGAGTTGAGATGAGATAAATTGGTTCATAAAAATTAAAGCAATGTTTTCTCTCTAATCATAATTCTAAATTTTTTTCCAGGACCTTCATTTCTATATAGAGCAGTCATGGTTGGGATTCACAGTTTGGGCGGATTATAACGAACTATCATATTTGAGTCAAACTCAAGATCCATACACCTTTCTTTCCTCAAATTTATATTCTTTGGGTCAAAACAAAGCGCTAGAGGTAATTCGTCAAATCGATTAACAATTATCATATCTCAACATACACCATATATACGTCGAAATCATCAAATAATATACTCGTTCTGGTTTGTCTAAATAAATTTAAGTTGAACTAATTTGTAGTATAAATTTCAACTTACAAATGTTTGTTGATTGATTTGAATTTACTTGAAAACATTGCTATTTTGTTTTTCATACGAATTAAACATGACCCCCCTTGCCAATGAGAGTACAATTATGAATTATCTATGTTTTGAATCGGAGGTCATCGGGTAAAATCCATTTTTGGTACTCTAGAGTGAGACACGTCCAATTTATGTACTCTAGAGTGGTTATGTCCAATTTAGGTACTTTATTGTAACATATTGTCCAATTTTGGTATTTTCTCAATTTAATCGTACAAAAGTAAACAATATGAACGCATGACAACCAATCGCTAGACATGCCAAAAATTTCAAAGAAATAGGAAAAATATACACGCATTATAAGCGCATTTTCATACTTTAAAATACAAAAAAGTATACATTACACACCCATTTTTCTATCTTTTTCATAATTTTCGATTTCGATTTTTTCGCCATTTTCAAGTTAGGCCGTTGTGTATTTGTCATGCACTCTTATTGTTCAATTTTTTAAGATTAAATTGAGAAAGTATCAAAATTGAACAATATGTTACAACAAAGTACATAAATTGGACATAGACACTCTAGAGTATATAAATTGGACGTGGCTCACTCTGGAGTACCAAAAATGGATTTTACCCGAGGTCATCTCGGATGACGTCTAAATAAAAAATACTAGTATTATATTAATAAGATATAGTATTTGTGAAAATATTTTGTATACATACAAATTACAATATTCTCTAAATAATATCAATTTCAACATTAAAATTAAAATAATGTACAAATATTAATTTCAAACATATGAATATAGTACTCCCAAAGTAATACTCCATGAATTTGGGGCTCACACATACTCCGTTCCGTATGGCATTAACCCATCAAGAAAAATCAGCCCACATCAGTTTTAAACTCTAAAAATGAGACCTATTTTGTGACCCAAGCCGCACACAACAAGTCTCTCTCCCACACCAAACACACCCAGAATAATTCCTTACTTTCCCGCCAGAAGAAGTGAAACGCAGACGGTAGCTAAGCTCGAACAGTGTTAATGGCCGGCACATCCGCTGCCCAAACATCTGCATTCTCGGCCGAAGAGGTCAAATCCTTGGCTAATCTCGACAATTTTGATGCGTTCATTTCCGTATCTGGTTCACAATTTTGATTCTGATTTTGATGCAGTTGGAGTTTCTTGCCGAAGATGAAACCATCGAGATCCGGCCGAATGCACGAATGGATCCCCTCCATTTCATCTCTGTATGCTTTCCCACTTGCAAATTCTCAAAATTATTTATCTTCTATCTAATTTGTATTTTAATTTTACCCCTTTCTCCTTTTAAACTGCCTAATTAATGTTTAATAGGGAGATTTCGGTCCTTTTCAACCACAAATCCCATCGGAGGTGCCTCTCTGGTTGGCTGTGGCGTTGAAGAAGAGAGGCAAGTGCACCATTAGACCTCCACAGTGGATGTCTGTTGGTAAGTTGCCCCATTTCTTCAAACAACTATTCTTTCGATTTATTCGTATTCGTTTTTTAGAGAATTGTTTGTGTTGCCAGTGAGACGTGTAATTGTGTATCTGTCACTGTAGCTTAGCTGCACCGAGTATTAGATACTTTGAATAAAAATGACATTAAGGGCACGGAGCTCGTTTTGGGGGTTATTGCTTGTCACTGACATCAATGGATTTAGGATAGGCAGATTTAGTTTATTTTACCACACCTTGTTACTGTAGGTATACTCAACAGGCTAAATAGAAGCTAACCAGGGATTATGATTTACGAGCTTTATGGTTTTGAAACGATGTCAAGTCATCATATCTCTTGGCAAATACTGAAACTTGTTGCATGACTATTTTGGGATATTGAAGTGCTTATTATTAACTGTACATGTTAAACGGACAGTGAAATCCATAGTTTTCATCAGTTCCTCAACCCCATGAAGCTTTACTATAAGTAAGATTTTATAGAGGAGTGGGGATGTGGATTTTGAAGAAAGGAATTCTTGTGTCCTGGGTAGCTATCTTGTGTTGTGAATTGTCCTGCTCTGTGTCACTCATTCACTTCTCTACCCACCAAACAATGTTCTTCTCCCTCCTGCACTCCCTCCAAGCAAAGCAATTTTATGTTCCGGAAATAAGCTGTTCAGCAACTTCAACTCCCTAAGCTCAAATCTATTTGTCAACAATGCTAGTAATGAGCCACTCTACTCGGTGTTCTCCTTTAAGCATATAGTGCAACTGAGAAATGGAACTCTTCGATCTGTATACTGCTGCTAAAATTTGTTGTTGGTGCATTTGTGTTAGTTAAACATGTTTTGCAGACCACGTATGATGTTTGTTTCTAGTTACATCATGTCACTTAAAAGGATAAACTTTAAAATGGGTCTCTTGTCAAAGAGTTACATTTTGATGCTGCATGCATTTGTTTAAATGTACTTACACTTCAAGGTAGATCTGGATCCTTTCTTTGATAAAGAAACGGTTGGTGCATTGGTGTTTTCTTGTTAAATTGTGGTGGTGTGACTATATTGTTCACTGAAATGGATCCTCAAATTCAAGTTTTGCTTATAAACCCTGTTGCAGTTTCACTTCTGTCTTATGTGATCCTTCAATGTCCTTAGTGTTTAAGTATTCGTAAAACCTATGCAGAATTATCACACAACATAACAGTTTTTCAACGGATCAAAGTTCCCACACAGCCCTCTGCCCCCCCACCCCTCAAGTTCTGCCAGACTTGACAAAACCAAGGATTTAAAGGCAAGCCGAAGAACCTTGAGTTATGATCCAACTGTCCCTAATACGTTCTTATCTCTATGTAGTATTACTAATGTATAAAACCAGTTTTCTCGAACTTTGACATTAATTTATTCCGAGGCCCATCTGTTATCTCATAAACAAACATGTCCAACTCATTTTTTAAAATTATTGCGCAAAATCAAAATTATAACAAATCAATGAGACGGATGGTCTATGTTTTAGGCTTTTCATTTGTAGTTATGTGTAAAAGGTAAAAGCCGGAGCCAATATCGGTGAAATCTCTTGCCATGCTTAACCTGGTTTAGTCAAGTGTCCTTGACATATTGTCTTTATTAGTAGCATGCAGCATGTACATGCTGTACTATAAGGTCCTGCTTGGTGTACACTGAATTATTTTTTGTGTTATTCGGTTTATTCAGCATTCTGTAAAGGAAAAGTCGGTGCAAATTCTAATTTTTCTCTGTTTTCCGCATTAGAAAAATTAACACAAGTGCTGGAAGCAGAGCGAGATTCTAAAGAGTTTCAGCCTTTACCATTCCATTATGTAGAAATATCAAGGCTTCTTTTTGACCAGTAAGTGGTTTAACACCTTCTAAGTATAATACGATTGTTATATTTGTGGCATCTTTTAGCATCTCTTTTTCCTTTGATGTAGTGCTCGAGAAGACATCCCCGACGTGTATATGGTTAGTAAGTTTGTTATTTGTATCCTTATTCTATTTGTTTTTTTGAGCCCATCATGCTGGAATCTAAATTTCAATCTCCTCATAGGTGAGATCTCTCATTGAAGATATCAAGGATGTGCGGTTTCACAAAATTGGAACTGGCTTAGAAGTTATCTCCAAGGATCCTACTTATGCACTTAAGGTATGGTGGTTTACTTCTTCAAAGACGTGTAGTTTCCATTTTTGATGCCGTGGGAAGAAACTGTTAATCCATCTCTCTATGTCATGAAAGCACACACTATACAAGTTCTTTGCTTTCTCTATTCTGATTGATATCTTTGGAACTTGTAGCTGAAAAATGTTTCAGCCATGGAAGCAAATATAGTCCGTCCATTTATGACGACAGCTCTTGAGACCTTTTACAAGTTCAGAAGTTCTGAGATGATGAGAGACTCAGACCAAGTGCCAAATAGACCACCCCAGACAGCCAGCCATGGGCCAAGAGTACGATATTCTCCTCTTTGTCACTGCTGTATTTCATTTCTGGTGCTTCAGATTCTGCTATGCATTGTGTTTTTACGGATAGAGCATAATACTCAAGCCATTGCCTAGAAACATGCTTATCTTGTCAACCGTTGCATCTTACTGAAAAGATATGCATTGTTCTACTTTCCTGTGAAAGAAGCACAAAAATCTATTTCCTGACAAATCTTTGGAATTTGATTATCAGCGGCAACTGAAAGATAGATGAAGAGATGGAACGAAGCTCAAATGCATTGAAGGCTGCTCCGGTCTCAGATTCCTGTTGAATGTGCTAGTTATGTGTAAATGGCATATTAGTTGCCAAACAACAGTATTGTGTTGTAATGGTAAAAGTTTGTTGAAAACCCACTCAGCTTAAGGTTGTCATCGCCTTTCATTATGTAATTTATGATTGTGAGGCCGCGTAATGTACTGTGTTTTGTTAAAATGCTGTTACTCCAGTAAGGAATTGAATATGAAAAGGAAGAAATTACACATGAACTGGATTCCGTCTGGGCAAACCATGGGCAATTGAGCAGATAGCCTGCCAGATATGTTGCAGCTTCTGTGACTCGTTCTTTTGTTTCTCCGTTGTTTGAAAGTGTATTTAGGGCCTTTAGGCTTATATATATATTCTTCAACTCATCTGATATTAGGTATCGATTGGTTTCTTATTTATACAAGTAAAAGGCCGATTTTGGGCGTTGACCACCTCCAATACGTGCGATTGGTTTAATTGGGCTCACATGTGCTGCGAAATATGGGCTGCCCCTTTTTTGTTTATTTTTTTTTACTGGCATGTTCAATCCATGCGTGGGATGTGTTTTCAATGCACGGTCTGATGCCCTGATTTCAGATACAGGCCAATCTGCAATTTTGCTTGCCATTTACAATTACATAAACATCCCTGTACAGTACGGCAGCTGCTTAAGGTAGTTCTTCTCCTTTATCCTTTTACTTTTCACATTTTTTGGATATTTGTTGCTGTCGATCAGTTTTTTTTTCTCAGTTCTTATCTGATGTTTGTTTGTGATTTGTGAGCTTTTGATGATTATTTCTCAATATTTGGTAAATGGATTGTTTCAGAGAGTAATGAAATTTAGGGATTGTTTGGATGTATGAACAAGGAAGTTATTGGAGATTAATTTTTCTTGGAATTTTCAATGGTTTTTTATTTATATAGGTCTACTTTCGATTTAACTTTCGAAATTTTACTTGTCATTCACAGTAGATGAAACAGATAATTAGAGTACTCTGTCTCTGAGTTTGGTAAAAAGGATTGAAGGACTGTCATTGATTTGGGCATGTTAACTTAATGCTAATATGCTTGATAAGTTTTGTAGCACCAGTTTCTTTTGTTGAACCATAATGGGTCCTTGTTCGTATGTCCAAATCAGCTGCAGGGCTGCATTAATCACATGTCGTAGCGAGTTACATTTTTTGTAAAACAATGGATCATGTATATGTGTATAAGCTTTGGAGTTTTGTTGTTCAAACAGTTACGTATGACTTGAATGATCTTATTATACTACTAGCTAGCTTCCCACGTTATCTTTTGACATGTGAAATTCTTGGTTGACGTTGATGTTGAATGTTTTTTATTATGTGGCCTGAGGGAAGAAATAGTTCTATTTTCCATATTTGATATTACCATGTGTTTGTTTGTAATAGGAATATGGGGGTGATGATGGGTGGCCTTTCATTGAAGAAAGCTCGTAACAAGTGTTACTGGAAGCCATGTTAAGTGATCATCAGGAGCAGGAATGTGAGTTCCCAGCTTCACCAAAGGTACAATTCTAACCGACTATTTTATTGCCAAATGACTTCCTAGATCCTTATGGTGTTTCTCTAGATTCATAAATATGTTGCATACAAAATGGTGAAGATTTTTTCATGTTCCAGTGAGTTCAGAGGCTCGATTGTCTAGTTGCCTAGCAGTCAATGTTTCACAAATGAATCTGGTATATTTGGCCCCAATGTTAACTGACCTTGCTATTTAGTAGTCTTTAGAAATTGCTAGACTGCATCTTGTAAGTTTAAGGCGAGGAGGTTTTACACACAAGCTATTTAAGATGCCAATTTATTGTTCAAAAGTTTTGTTTGATGTGGATCCTCATGTTGTTGCTGAAGTGTTAATGGTTTGGTTTTAATTGTTCATCTTGCAATTCATAAACATGTTACAGGCAAGTATGCAATAAAAGGGTGAATCTTAGGAAGAAATCCCATCTATTTCCATGTTGTGCGTCCTCTGTTTCAATGTGATATCTTTACAAGTTCAGAAACGCTGGTTTGTATATACGTTTTTTGGCATCAGTCAAATCTTGTTTCAACTTATATGTACTTGAATACTTAAAATCAGATCAGGGGTAAAAAAATAAATTTCCATTAATGGACACCAAAAACACATTCTGGGATGTTTTCCAACTCCAAAACCAAGCCCATGCATGTAGTTTGTATATAGGCCGACCCTGTATTGTGGTTTACAAACCAATCAAGTATCGCACCAAAATTCTGGTCAAACCCTCCCAAAATGGCTTGTAGTTTGATTCGGGCAGCTGAGGCATCCATTCCATTTAGTTGACTGTAATGTACCAAGCATAAAAACCAATCGATGCCTTAGTATGATACCAGGTGCACTGCGCAAATTGTATTATGAAATTTTGCTTCTATTTAACGCAGAACATGGTTCAAAATGATTGATTAATCATTATGTTGTGACATTTTCTTCAAAGTTCAAACGGTCGGTTGCTTCTGGGCTTTCCAGCATAAGCCTTTTTTTTTATTAAAAAAAGTATGGGATAAATGTTTTTAATTAAAAATATGATGTTTCAAATAAGAACTTTTATGGTTGAAAATAAATTTTTATGAATTGTAATTTAATGTTAATTTTCATATCACTAATCATTTCAAATATAAATATAGAAAACATGTCCTTAAAGGTTAAAATATGATCAATATTTCATCGATTAAATTCCTTTGTCAACATGGACAAATAGTTGTAGTAGCAGATTTAAAGTCGAATTTATAAGGTGGTGAAGTGGAATAGAGATGACAACAAGATGTTCAATTGGCAACAAAAAATTTACTAATCCATCTATTTCATTATCTATGTTATTATTATTTCACTTTTTAAGTAAATAACTTATTCATATATCATGATGATATGTAGGATTATTTTCTTTAATCATCACTCTCTGCGCTAGAGCCCTAGCCAAGTACTCCGAGCATTTAGCTTCTGAATTGTGGGATAACTGATCATACTTAATTTTGTGAAAAGATAAACTCAAATGTAATGTTAATACAAATGAATAAAATTAAGTCGATTTACTTTGAATTGTGACTAAAAACAAAATATAACCAATCGCTATTCGATTTAGTTCCAACACTAGATATCACGCTCAGGCATATCACGCACATGTTAGATCGATCTTCTTCGAGACTTGGACCATTCCCATGGCATGTATGGATATGTTGTTGCTTATCGGCTTATCCAGAAAAGAAGTCATTCCGTGTACGAGAATTAGCACGCCGGTTGTGACGCTGCTTCGCTTTCATAATTTTGTCCATACCATACAAATCCAAATCCAACAAACCGCGTTTCATTTTCTCGCCAAAGGTGCTAGCTAACACATAGCAGCAACATAATACTGTTGTCTAAAATTGACCGTTGGTCTAATACCTCATGACCATCTGTCAACCACTCATATATTTTCACTTTCACCTCACCTTCCAAAACTACAACTAATAAAAAATAAAATAAAAAGTAAAAAACAAATCCATTACATACCAAATCCATCCATCAAATTATCACCGGTCATCAATAAAATACTTCAAAATCCCCCTTTTTCCATTCTCCACAAACACAAATAAATACCCCTCTCCCCCCATTCCCATCACCATTTTTACACCACCATAATAACAACAAACCAACTCAAACTCTCTCTCACAAAAAAATGGGGACATCATCTCCTTCCATCCTCCTCCTCCTCCTCATCGCCGCCGTGTTCCACCAAGCCCACTCCATCGGCGTCAACTACGGAACATTAGGCGACAACCTCCCTCCCCCAGCCCAAGTAGCTCAGTTCCTAAAAGACAAAACAATAATCGACCGTATCAAAATCTTCGACGTCAATCCAGACATCCTACGAGCCTTCGCCAACACCGGGATCCTCGTCGCTGTGACTGTCCCTAACGGCGAGATCCCTAACCTCGTTAACGTGGCATATGCCAACCAGTGGCTGAACGCGAACATCAAGCCGTTTTATCCTCAGACCAAAATCAATTACATACTTGTCGGAAATGAGATCCTTCATTGGGGGCCCCAGAATCTTATTGATAACTTGGTGCCTGCTATGAGGAGCTTGAACACTGCCCTTGGACAGACTGGTCTCAATGGAATCCAAATTACCACTGCTCATTCTTTAGGTAAACTTCCTTCTTTTTTTTTTCTTTAAAAATTTTTATTCTTATTTATCTCTAATTAATTAATTTTGCTGATTATTGTAGATATAGTAATAGTTATTAATTAATTTTGCTGTGTTTTGACTTTTATGCACCTGTTTAACTGTTTAATGTTAATTACCTATTTTCGGTCTAGAAGTCCATGTTTCATGCATTCTATTTCGTTTGCTTTTTTCCTTTCCTTTTCTATATTTTTATTTTGTTTAGAGGAAAAAGGCTTGTTTCATTCATCACAAAAATACAACAATATTATGGGCAACCCAATATTATTAATAAAATTTCAAATTTATCTACAAATTAAATGTAAGGTATAATGAAAAAATATTTAATCAAATTACATTATAAAATTTATTATTTAACGGAATTATATTATAAACAATTGTTGTTTGTATTTTTGTTAAATATATTATTGTTATTATAGTTTAATAATAATTTATATTCAAATTCTAGGCCCTAAAAAATTCAAAATTGTTAATTTTTACACCATAAATTCATAAGTAAAGAATAACATATCAAATGTATTTTAGTCATTTGTCAGTTTGTCACTTTTCATAGCTTTTATTTACAATTTTCTGTCTAGCTGAGATGAATTTTCAATGTAATTAGTAGCAGTAGAATTTTGAAACTCTAAATCTGAAACGTCTAAATTTTTTCCTTTTCCGATTACAAAGTGTGTTCATTTTATATCGATCCCAATTCCCTCATTATGAAATGATATGTTTTGCATAAGTCCAAAATGTTTCAATGTAATTTATGTTTGTCATCATGTATGTTTAAATTGTAAACAGGTATTCTCGAAGCTTCTGATCCTCCAAGCTTGGGTAAGTTCCGACCAGGCTGGGACGTTGGTGTACTCAAACCAATGCTCCAGTTCCACCGCGAGACCAAAACCCCCTTCATGGTCAACCCATACCCGTATTTCGGATACACCCCTGGTAATGCCAGCTTCGCCCTTTTCCAGCGTAACAAAGGTTTGTTCGACAAGTTCACCAGGAGAACATACGGTAACATGTTTGATATGCTCATGGACGCCGTGTACATGTCCATGAAAAAGTTGGGATACAGTGACGTGGACCTTGTTGCTGGTGAGACTGGATGGGCCTCGGCTGGTGACACATGGGAGCAACCCAAGTGCTCTGTGCCAAATGCAGCTGCGTACAATGGCGGTCTTGTTAGGAAGTATCAGTCTGGGAGGGGAACACCCTTGGTACCAAGGAAGAGGATCGAGACCTACATATTTGCGTTGTTTAACGAGAACCAGAAACCGGGTTCTATAGCTGAGAAGAATTTCGGACTTTTCCGACCCGATTTTACCCCTGTTTACGATGCCGGTATCATGCGTGGTGCATCTGGAGCTGCACCTGTACAGGTATTACTTCTTGTTTTGGAGTATTTTGAATTGAGTTTTAATGTTTTAGGCAAAAATGAAGGAAAAAGGTAATCAAGTTTGTTCTCTGTTCTAAAAACTGGAAATGACTTTGATTATCTGGCCCAAATTTTGAATAGTTGAGTCAGTGATTAAATCAGAACAACAAAAAAAAGGAATTTAATAACGTGCCCAACGGTCTTAAAATAAATTGAACTTTTTAAAAGTATGAAATGAGAATGTGCCTTCAAAAAAAAAAAAAGAAAATGAGAATGTGGCTTAATTCTTTCCCCAAGTAATTACTTAGGTGTCAAAGATTTTGTAGTCGAATGTAAAGTTCGAGACATCAAGTATATGTGCCTAAAAGTCCGCGGATTAAATGATTATTTTATCGAAAATCAAAAGTTTCACATGTGCTAGTTGAATTTATTTAATTGTACTACTTCAGTACCATACCACCTTTGGCTTTGCTTGCTTTGCTTTGCATCATGTTATGTTACCCCTTTTAAAACTCAGAATCTTGTTCTTTTTTGCCCGTTGTGTCTTGTTCCTCTCTTTCTTGTCGAATATTCATTAAACATATGTTGTTTTGATTTGCTGTTACGCATTCATTTGCTTGCCTTGGCTTTATTTTATTCCTCAATCTTGGTGGAGCAAAGCATATTGCCTTTCTTTTGTCTCTCCCTTCATTAATACTTACTATAGAACATTTAAGAACCTTGTATAAAGAATCCTATGCAAATTGACTTAAACGGGATGTTATCACCGCAAGTAATTAATTCCTATTATTACCACTCGACCACCTTATAACTCACTCAGATTTTATTTTCATGTGCCTGCAGCCAACACCTGGCCGTGGACGTGGAAGAGGCCGTGGCAGAAATCCCCAACCTGCACCTGCTGCCCCTGTAGGGGGAAAGAAATGGTGCGTCCCAAAGCCAAATGCAAGCGATGCAGTATTACAGAATAACCTGAATTACGTATGCAGTCAAGGCGTTGACTGTACCCCGATCCAACCTGGGGGTTCATGCTACACACCCAGCACCACAAGGGCTCATGCCGCCTATGCGATGAACGCGTACTACCAAACTAAAGGTCGCAGCGATTTCAACTGTGACTTCGCTGGCAGTGGAGTTCTTGTGCCTAATGACCCAAGTAAGTTAATTGATTGGAGTTTATTATCTCTCTTGTATGTGCATTTGGGTTCTTTCCCATGGATTATTAATATCAAGTGATACTGATTTGTTTTTGGGTTTGTTGTTTCAGGTACGGGAACTTGCAAATATGTCTCTTGAATGTACAATGACTGAAGTTAGATTGATTTTATTCTAATTCTCGGAATGAGAGGCAGAGGAATATGTTCTTATATGGTGTAATAATCAGTGTAATGCCAATCTTATTTATTTTTACTTATATTCACTAATTCCTGCTGTTCTCTCAAAATTTGATGTCACACAAGAGTGTAGAAGTAAGATGGTAGCCGCAACAATTGAACGTGTGACGGTGTGAGCGACAAATGATATGCAACAAGTGGACACGTTTGCTTCTTACGACAGAAACTTTGAAAGTTTGACGTTTAGCCGTGACAACATTTTGAGTACTAGTCCGAATTAATTTTATAAGATTCGTTGTGCCTTGTCGGTGGGAGATATTATTTTTAATGGAATACTACAATGTTTTTTAAGTGTCAGTTCTACAAAGTTCTGTATCATGTGAAAAGGAAACAAAATTATATACGCGTGAAGTGGACCATTTGATACGACACACTTATACAACTATAGCATGTCTCATTTTTGTAGGAGTTGAGGAATTTGCTTCCCCACAAAATTCCAGACATACTAAAGACGTCCAAGATTTTCTCCAGTGGCGATTTCTGTTAAATGAAGAAATAATGATGAACTCATCTAATAATGCACCAATATGAGCTAATGACCATGTGAAAAGGGAAACACAATTATGTAACGATGGGAAACCGAGTAAATCATAACAAATGCATGTGATTCAAGTGATAGCTAGATTATAATTTGTATATATAAATGTGATTTGTTATGCAAGTAAACTTCAATGATTATCGGAGGTAACATCCTGTTTTAACCGGAACTCAACAGCAAGCTAGCATTAGTAACTATGCGGCCTCAGCAGGACAGGGGGCTGGTCTTGGTAAGAAATCATCAGGGAGCCCTCTTAGCTTGACATAGGTGCTGGTTCAAAAATGTTACCTTCCAGAATTCCAAAAAGTTTGGCTGCTCGTCAAGCTGTTCCATTGGCGTATGTGTGAGCTGAATTTGAGGGAGGTAATATTCAAGCGAGACTGTTTAAGAGTGATTCAACGTACAGTTGCAGTCATCTCTTCTCCTTGTTTATCTTCTATTGGGTTTGTTTTGTTAAGCTGATTGTAAAAGGTCATCATTTATATAGCTAAAGATGTACGTAGTTGACATTAATTGCCGTTATTCCACTTTGATGATGTCTATAGATGTGTACTACAGTATTGTACAAATTATCCAGACTCCAGAGACGACAAAGACGGGTGAGCTCGGCGTGCCTCGTAACCCTGGTGGGCTATTCGGCGAGTTTAATAATATCGGCTGGGGCAAAAGGTTTTTGGGCCAACTTCTGAGAGCCTCATGGGTCAGCTTTGTGTTATACCCGCCGAAATGGAGTAATCAAGGGTATCTTTATATTGCACTCTCTTAATGAGCATTCTAGAAATTACGAGCACTTAGGCCTGTCCAAAGTGTTTGCCCTTAAGGTTCGGCCTAATTGAATGAGGGCCGTTGTACTTTCTCCTCATGGTAAATAGCAAAACCTCTTAGTCCTTGATACTCCTTGAAAATTGGTCGGCCTTGCGGCAACTTTGCGTTGTCCACATTGGACATAGTTCAGCCCTCTGTAATGCTATTGGGCCTAATCCGCTTCTAGCGTCGGTATTAGGCCTACCTAAGTGCCGGGGCAATTTTACACGGCCTAGTATAATTCTTGCCGGTCCTAGCATTCTTGGGCCACTTATTCAATGTTCCTACTTGGTCGATCCTAAATGATGGGTACCAAACCTCATCACTTAGGATTAAGGTGCCCTTGTAATATACAATATCCCCCCTTAAAATTTCAAAATACGTAGTTTGTGGATTGGAAACATTCTAACATCATTTTAGTCATAATTCATAAGGAAAAACAATTTTAAAAAATTATACTCTACTCCCGAGTCCGGATACTTGGAACAAACGAACGATCCCAAAGTGAGAACATGAAATTTGACACTAACCCAGAAACAATCAACCTTAGGGTCAGCTGATGTTTGGGCCTGGAACAACCTGTTGCTAACAATCCAATCCACTCAATGTAATTTTTCCCCTCCACTGGTCTAACAAATGTATATAGTAGTCGTAAATATAGAACAATAATTTAAGTATTGCACTCCGTAGCAGGACGTTGCATCCACAAGACATTGAAAGATATTTTGTGTCGTTCCGTTTCGTCCAGTTATTTTCCTTATTTCTTTCGTATATCGACAGCAGCACGTTATATATACATGCATACTAGATATAGTTCAGATCATATCTGTAAGTGGATTGATTGAAGTGAATTTCAATGTGTATTATCGTACTGGCACACTTGAATAGAATCACATGCACGCATGTAAAGTTTCTGTTCACAGTTGTATTCTTGGATGAACTAAAAAGCCATTTGGAGAAATATAATGTTCCGACATAGTAATGCGTACTCGAGCTGTATAATCCAGGAATCATATATACTTGATAGTTCGTAGCTTCGAAGGTTCAACATTTTTTTAAATTAATTTTCACTCATAATTGTACGGAGTACTAACTAAGTGATAGCTAGTACATACCAAAATGAAAACGACAAGGCAAAGCAGTTCAAGTGTGATCAACAATGGTCTTAAATTAACTTTACCCTTGATGATGTTGAGTGGTATTGTTTATTTATTATCACTACCTCCCGTGTAAGAATTGAATAATTTGCGCGCCTTTTTTAAATGTGGTAGGCGTTTTTCAGGCTCCCTCTCCGGATCGAAGCTTAATTCACCGTCACCGGTCACCACCATAGTAGGCGACTATTCTACCATCAAAGTTGATAGGGCAGAAATTTAAATGATGTGTCGTCGACACGAGGGTTGTGCGGTCCGTCGATTTATCGTGAATCATCGAAGTAACAGACAGAGCCCGCGTCGACCTTTTATATAATAAATGCACCCCTTCCAAAAGTCGGGGCGAGTTTGTTGCACGTATTAGCTCTGGAATTACTACGGTTAGCCGAATAGCAGATACCATCAAACAAATTATAACTGATTTTATGAGTCATTTGCAGTTTCACGGTCTGAATTAGTTCATACTTACACATAACTAGCAATAAGTACTGCATTTAATAAAAATATATATTCCCTCCGTCTCATTATAATATACCCAATTTGTGTTTTTTTTCGTTCAACATAGTTCGACTGTTTTTCTAATAATGGGAATATTACTTCTGGACCCCCTGCTAGATGACATTTTTTCATCTGAAGGACCGTCTTGCAAAGAATTACATTCAGGTCCATTTGGCCGTTCCGGTGTTGACCACAGAATTTTGAGATTTTCTCTCTCATACAACCAAACATGGCCTTAGATTTTATTTTTTAATTTATCTTTTTTTTTCCTTTTCACTTTTCTTTCCTTCTTCTTCTTCAAAAATCCGGTGCCGGAATCCGGCACCGGAACCCGAAGGCAGCTCCGATCTGGAGCTGCCATGGCAGCTCTGGTCAGAGCTGCCAGGCAGCTCCGATCTGGAGCTGCGTGGCAGCTCTGACCGGAGCGTGGCAGCTCTTGCCTTCGGTTCCGGTGCCGGATTTTTGAAGAAGAAGAAGGAAAGAAAAAAAAAAGGAAAAAGGATGAAAAAAAAAATTTAGGACTTATTTTTTCATATTAATGTTGTTGGGATAGATTTGCAATTACATTTGGGATCCATTTGAAAATTTTAAAAGTTTTTCGTGTAAATTGCATAAACTAGAAAATATTGAGGGTCAATGTATAATAAACATAAATTATTGTTGTTTGGTCAATGCAAAATTCCGAATTTTGACCAGGGGCAAAAATGTACTTTCCACGTTTTAATTCGCGAAAAGTCAAGATCGTGGACCTGGATGTAATTAAAATCCATCTAGTTGGAGACTATATGTAATTGATGAACTAATGGTCCGTTATATGTAATTAGGACATCTAAGAGGGGTAGTGTATGTAATTTGCCCTCTAATAATTGAACCATTACAAT